>OY720430.1:40040124-41240124 GCA_963082735.1 Pocota personata
GGGTGCGGAACAGTATGGTTTCACATTTAGCCTCGTTTATCTTCAGCTTCCATTCTGAGCAGAATACTTCAAGCTTATCAAAGTTGTTTTGGAGTTCACTTTGGATGTTTTGTATTTTCGAACCGCTTGCATACAGAATAACGTCGTCAGCAAACGCTAGCGAATTACCCAAGCCCCTGAGCATTTCAGAAACGTATATATTAAATAAGAGCGGTGCTGTGACTGTACCTTGTGGCAGGCCATTAGTAACATTAAAAACTTTAGTCGTCGTGTATCGTCTATCTGTTACAACAAATTTCTTCTCGTACACCATAGATGCAATCATCTTCACAAGATGATTCGGAAATTCATATCGTAAAAGTTTGTATAATAACCCGTCGATCCAAACCGTGTCGAAGGCTTTTTCGATATCCACTAGGCAGGCAGCTGTACTTCTTTTGGCATTTAGATTCCAATTAACATCTGAAATCAGTTTTGTTACAGCATGCACCGCCGAATGATTTCTTTTGAACCCAAATTGGTTCCGCGGTACAATCTCCTTTCTTTCGCACGCGAACAAAATGGACTTACTAATAACTACTTCAAAGACCTTCCCAATTCTAGGCAGGAGACTGATTGGCCTATAGTTGGAAGGATCAGAAGGATCCTTCTTCTTTTTTATTATTGGAAAAACCTTCGATGTTTTCCAATAACTCGGGAAGTAGCAGTTGTTTAATAAATTATTAAATAAAACGCAGTATTGCCGTATGATTTCGTCCGGTATATGCTTTAGGACAATATTGGGAATGTTATCTAAACCACTTGACTTTTTATTATTCAGTCGACTGAATATGTATGTAAGTTCGCCTAAGGTTGTAAAGTAGTTGTCAGTCTGTTCAGCTGTGAGTTGGTCAGCTTTTAATCTCTCAGAAAATCTCAAAAGGGTTCCCGTTTCGTTATTATGAAATCTGAACAATTCGTCATTTACTTCGCCAGTTCTGCAGCTAGGGGGTTCGCTAGCATGGATTGCCTCAAAATGAGAGCCGATCAGATTTAGCTTATCCATCCCACTATCTATCACAAAATGATTACCGATAATGGGGCAGTGTTGGCTATTAATCTCTGCCTGGGACAGAAGCGACTGAGAAGACAGTGGGACTTTCAGTTTCGGTATTTTGACAGTGCTACGAGGCTTGAAGGTTTGGTTAATTTTAGGAAACATATTCCTGGAGTCAGACTTCAAAATGTTCTCGGCACGTTGCCGCCAGTAATCGTTGACACTATTCCGAAACTGCTGGCTTAGCAGTGTCCTTACATTTCTCAGGAGAGATTTCAACCTTTGCAGCTCCATGTTGGACGATTCTTCTTGGAACTGACGACGTATTCGATTTATTTGAGTGATTAAAAAACTTTTGTAGGTTTGTAGAGTTTGTATGTCACGATTTAGATAACATTCGATGCCATTTTTTGATTTTATTTTCGGAACTGATGATTCCATAGCTTGTAATACCACCGTATTTAGATTCCCGATATAAAAATCGCATTCTTCATTAGTAAGATTCCTATTACAAGGAATACTACAAGAGAAAATACAATTCCTATATTTCCTGATGGCACAACGCTGGAATTTGCACCAATCGGTCTGCCTAAAATTCAATTTAGGGACTTCCTGCTGCGTTGCGAAGCTAAACGTGGAGTCGCCAGCAAATGTCACCGGCATAACTATAGCATTGTGGTCGCTATCATAAGGCAGTATTGAAAGTTTATTACCGTGGACCGTCTGTATTTGCAGTCGGGCGTCCGCTATGCAAAGGTCAAGATAAGAGTTTCCAGAAGGAAAACTTGGTGTAACTGGGCTATAAAACTTAAATTTATACCCGATTTGGTTTTCCTCAATAAAGCGATTTAGAAATATGCCTCTAGCATTGGCCCTTGAGTTCGTCCAGCTCGGGTGTTTCGCGTTTAGATCTCCCGCTAAGACGAAAAAGTTGTTTAAACTATCTAGTCCTAGATCTTCGAACAATTTTTCGATTTCGGCTTTAAATTGAGTAACGGTTCCTGACGCAGCATACGCCGATATTAGATACAGACAACCATTATTCCTGAGAGGCAGCGCGATAATGGTTGTCTCAAGACAACTAAAGTTTCTAATTGCACTCCGTTCAACCGTTGTGAAGCGTAGTGGTTTTCGAACGAGTATTGCCGTGTCCGTATTACGTCGTAGTTTTTGAATTCCAAGTAATTCCTGTCATTTAATTTTGTTTCACTCATAAAGAGTATGTCGGGTCTATGATCCACCACAAATCGCAGTAGGTCACCGCGCCTACTAAGGGAGATAATAGAGTTGACATTGAGAGCAGCTATTTTGAGGGTTGCAAAATTTGGCCTAGTCATTTTGACGAGTGAAAATGTTGAGAAGGGCATCTACCTTCGCCGACAGATTTGCAACAGTCTTGGTCAGACCGTCAATTTGTATTTGCAAACTATCGTTTGCAGGGCGCACAATACTTTTGGAACCAACAATGTTGGAGCCAACAGTATTGGAGCGCAATGCATTGGGGCTGACTGCTTTTGTGCCAACACTATTCCCTACTATGTCGGCAAAGGAAACGCCACCCCGAACATGATTGTCAATCATTGTGATTTTCTGTGCAACCTTTTGCTGTGTTTCCCTTTTCTGTGATTGAAGCCGATCTGCCAGTCTCTTGTAGCTTTCGCAACCTCGCCAGGAGGAAGGGTGACCGGACTTCTGACAAAGAACGCAAAATAGCTGTTCCTTGCTCGCATCTTTTTGCACCTGGCACTCACCATGCTCATGCGAATTTTGGCACTTGACGCACCTCCTAATCATCTTGCAATTCGGAGAAGCATGCCCGAATCTCTGGCATCGATGACATTGAAGGACACCGTTCCTCCGAATTCTTTCGAAGGACACTAAATGCCCCTCTAGGTACCTGATAGTTCTCAGGTTCTGCACTTTGCTATCCGAAGATAGCTGTACCGCTATAATAGGCAGGACTCTATTTTCACGCTTAGAGTTCGCCATAGCATACCTGAATGCCCCAACAAAATTTAGGTTTTCTATTTTTAGCGCTTTTAACTCTTCCAAGATTTCATCTGGGTTGAAGCCAACTCTAAGACCTTTTAACAAGAATGACTGTAACTTGTCTTCCTTATTTGTGTACGAAAAATATTCCGTTCCTGTTTCGTCAAGCAATTCTTTCACTTTGTTACAGTCATTCTTATCTTTCACAGTTAAAGTAATTTTATTATTTATATTTTTTATATTAAAACTATCTTTACCTATTTCTTCCTTAAGTAATTTATACAATGTTTTGCTGTCTTCTTTGTATATTTTAATTGGAGGTGGTGTCTTTTTTTTGTTACCACTGGTGCTGTTGTTTTATCCGATGTTTTTTCACCCACACTGTCTGATATTGTTTTGTGTTCTCTTGAGCCGTTATTTTTCACAGCCTCTTTTTGTTGTCTTCTTTTCGCTTCATTCCTTGATTTCATCATTGAAATGAGCGTGGTCGAAGTCGTGGGTGCATCTTGTGTAGTTCCTGTATTATTATTTTGTTCTGACGTATCTACGTCTAGTAGAGCAAATTGATTTTCGCGATCATAGCACGATGTCACAATTTTTGGTGTTTTTCTTTTTTTTGTAACGTTTTTTTTAAATGAGGAGTCACTGTCACTTTCCTGCATGTCTTTTATTTTTTGTTTTAGTAATAACACTTCTTGTTCATATTTTTTTGCTAATTGGAATATTTCCATAAATTGTTCGCGTGTAATTTCAGCCGTATCCATCGCCCCCGCTCCCCTTTCAGGGGATGTCATTTTGCCGCGGATCACTTTTTTATTTTTTGTCTTATTTTTCTTTTCTTTAATAACAATAATTGGAATACCCCAAAGGTAGGGTATAGGGTTTTAATTGTCTTTTTTTCACTTTTAATAGTATCAAAATCGTTAAAATATATTATTTCTAATTTGTTAAAATCGAAGCAAATTATTTTCGTATTGACAAAAACACAACCGGTTACTTCGAAATTATTTTTCCGAATGCGTACATATACACGCAAACACGTGCAACAAATACAAATTCTTTTGTTTGTATTTATATAGCCGGATAGAATAAAGTATAAAAACTGTAACAAATAGCAGCATAATACTACTTACTTACTTAATATCTAGTATTGTATACTTACTGTAATGTTATTGCTCAAGAGCCCTCAGTACATGAAGCAAGTTGGGTTATAAACGAAATTTCCAAATCAAAGATTTGAATTTTGCGCCATTTGTGCGGTAAAGTGTTGCCAACGAAAAAACAGACAGCGTGACAGCTGACAGTTCAGGTTTATCAAAAATGGAGTGCTACATGAAAGAACAACGGGTTTTCATTGTTGAGCAATATTTTAAAAATAATGAAGATTTGTCAGCTACAGTTCGCAATTTTCGTACATAATATGGTCGGAATAGTGACTTATTCAATAGAGATTAATTCATAATTCAAGAAGACTGGATCAATTAGCGATCTTAGACACTCTGGCCGTCATTCAGCAAGTCGTTCAACATAAAACATCGAAGCAGTTGGTGAAAGTGTTATTGAGAGTTCAGGAACATAAATTCGGCACCGTGGTCAAGAATTGGACATTTCGAGAAGCTCTCTACAGCGTATTCCCACGAAAGATTTGCATCTTCATGCATACAACTGAAGCATACTGACCACGCACAGCGAAGAGAGTTTGTTGAATGGATTATGGAACAACAGCAAGTGGATGCTGATTTTTCAAACAATTTTATCTTCAGCGATGAGGCTCATTTTCATATTGATGGCTTTGTTAATCGTCAAAATTGTCGAATTTGGGGTACAGAATACAATTACTCAGAAACAAATGCATCCACAACGTGTCACTTTTTAGTGAGGAGTTTGGTCTGGAGGTATCATCGGATCATACTTCTTTGAAAATGCCACTGGTCAGGCAATAACACTTAATGGTGGTCGCTAGTACGACAAGATAAGCCAGTTTTTGTGCCTAAATGTGGTTTCACAAGACGGTGCCATATGCCATACAGCTCGAGAAACAATTCAATTACTGTATGAGTCATTTCCTGGTCGTGTAATTTCCCGTTTTGGTTGTACTTTTTCCTTTGGTTTTTTTTTTTGAAGTCTAAGGTTTATGCCAACAAGCCCAAGACCACCCATGCCTTGAAGGTGCAAATTGAGCGCTGTATCAATGAAATGCAACCACATTTATGCAAAAGGGTCATGGAAAATTTCGACAAAAGGGTACGTATATGCCAGCAAAGCCGTGGAGGCCATTTACCCGATATGCTATTCCATACATAACCCTATAAAGTATACTTTATGAATCAATAAAAATATTTACAATTTTTAATTAAAAACCTGTGTTTTCTATCAAAATTACTTCTTGCGTGAATTTTGGGACGCCCTTTAGTAATACCAAGATTGAGCAAGCTTTGGCCACTACAGTGAACAAACATTCTCATCCTGCCTTAGTTGGAATAATAACCAGACACGACTTATTACGATACAATACATAGAAATTCAAACTTAACGAAGATGATGAAGCTGTGGTGACAAAGAAGTCCATAAAGATACACTCCACTTTCTATGTCACTGCCCAGGACTGTACCATCTTTCCGGCAAACTAGTCAACAAAATCTGCAACCTTATTAAAACTTCGGGTTGGTTTAAAATACTAGCTATTCCATAGGTTATAGGCACTCTGTGAAATAAAACTGTTTCGCGGAGGAATTCATATCACCACTAACCTAAAATCCTAACTATTCAACCACGAAAACGAGTGAGATCTAAAAGTGTGCCAGGGGCAACTTGGCCTTTTAAATAAAATTGTCACTTTCAAAACACAAGTAGGCAAATAATTTGACCTACAACCATTTATTGCTAGAAGTAATGAAAAGTGAGTGTTATTATACCGAATAATAAAAATGGAAGAGAATTAAAAACATATTTATATAAACATGCACACTTTGATATTTTTGACTGGAGAAAAATAATCTGCAGCAAGGCATCCAACTGAAATTTAAAAACAGAAAATGTTAGAAACGTTTAAGGTTTTCAGAATGATAACCATACTTGTATGTCCAAATCTACGTTTCTTGGTCCTAGAGTTTGCTTCAAAAGTTGAGTCCTTTTCAACTCATTTTCGAGTTTCTTATAGTAAAATGCAATAAGGCAGATATCAAATAATGTTGCTATGTAATGGATAGCATAGAAATCCATGAAATTACCATAATCCCGATAGTCAGTAATAATAAATCTGAATACCGTCATATATGTAGGAACCAGTATTAGGTTCATTTTAGTTTCAACTAATTCACTAAAACTCCTCAAAAGATTAATTGTCTTTTGTAGTCTCTTAGAAACAATAAACAATTTAAGATTCATTTTGCAGAATTTCTTCGTTCGAGTATGCCACATTATGTTATCCAGATATTCAAATTTCAATTGTTGCAGTAAATCGTTTAACATTACATTCAGGTTAGTATACAATACTTCGATGTAGAAGAGTGCCAAACAGATACATCCTGTGTTTATATGCAATGGCAGCAGAGTTAAATCGATTTGCAACTGCAAAATAATGGCGTCAACAACAATTTTTCTATATACTAAGACGAAGCCGATAGTAAGTGAATTTATTGCAATTAATTTTAAAATGAACGATATAAATGAGCAATAATTACTGAAGGATATATCCTTTCGAATTAGTTTAGTAACTTTCTTATAATGACGACTTAGGGAGTTCAAAAATCTAATTGTTTTATTTCCTTCCCATTCAGAACTATAAGTAACCATAATTGGACAGCAAGTGATTGCTATGCATGTATACAACGGGCACCCTTTTATTTTTTCCAATGTCCATTCAATGAAAAGTAATACTGAGGCGAAAAATAAAATGACCAAGATGCCAAATAATTGAATCCTTGAAGTACATTGGAAATTGTGATAATAGTAAAAATTTAAATATCCAAATATACTAAATATTGGATGTATGAATTTGACGAGTTTTATATATAAGTCTGTCATATTTGCGAAGCGCCAGACAACTGTATAGGTAACTCGATAGGTAACTCAATAAATTTCAACAGTTGAGAAGAGTGAGAGTTTCGTCACCGTTTCTATTTAATAAACAAAAGCACTTAAAGTGGTAATAAACATAAGTGAATCAATTACTTTTGAAAGGACTTCAATGTCCATTTTATTGCGGCCTGCTAATGTCGGTCTATTTGGGGTACTGCTAATCTATCATTTGTAGTCTGTTTAATTATGAATGGTTTTCTTCAAATATTTCATGGCATTCAAGCCCAGTTCTTCACGTATTATTTCCTGACTCATTCATAAACCTTCGTCAATTTTTACCTTCAACCGTTTGATCTGTTGATGATTTGGGAGAACCTTCAAGCGGTTCGGCTTCCACAGATAAATGTCCACTATGTACTCGTAATCTTTGAAACCACTTAAAAGCAGTCAATATTGATGAAAGGGAACGACAAAGCAATTTTCTTGCTGTGTTGACGGTGGAATTTCGACAGACCTTACATCACTAATTTTATATTACTTTTACTTGTCTCCATTTTTACCAATTTTCCTAAAATTTTAAACTAAATACCGTAAGACTGAGTTTTAACTCAGATGTTATATTTGTTTGTACAAGGTACAAACAAGCTTAAGACCATACTTGATTTCCTAAGGTAGTAACTTTGTTTGTAAATAAAAAGAATTAGTTCTGTTTTTTGATTATCTTTACTTAGACATTTAGATTTATTTCCATTAAGTTATGAAGATAATATCGGTCAAGTGGCCGTCGCCAGAATTGATGCACATTCGGGCTCGTTAGACAGCATTTTCCATGACTTTTCTCAAAACTTCTGGCGATAAATTCTCTACTTCTTCGTTGGACCCCCAAAGTCTGTAGCTTGTTCGTGTAAATCTGTGGCTTCAAAAAATGTCAAGGAAAGAAGCCTGGAACGATCAAATTTGTACGCCGGCCGCAGTGTTTGCACAGTTGGTGCCACACGACTTAGTAATCGACGACGTAATTCACGTTGAGCCAAAACCATCGACCGATTATTTGTGAAAAACATTGACACAATTATTCCGCGTTCTTGTATATCTTGAGTATAGCAATCCATGGTTTATCTACGTGTATTCGGTTTTTGTTTACTTCTCAAATGTCAAAGTCGCGATGACATAAGACGCCATTTGTCAGAAAGAGTCATTACCCTATCTTCCGATAGGGTGATGACTTTTGCGCCATCTTGTAGCATAGTCCGAATCATACACATCTATGAGAACATACATTTTTAATTTATTTTTTTTATTCTGACGAATAGTGAAGACACTATTTTTCCTTCGATTACACATTAGATAGTCATTGATAAATAATTCAAGAGAGGATAAAATCAAATTGGCATCTGAGCTTCTAAAGTGGCACAACTTCAATTTAAATATCTCATTATAAGTCATGTCTGTTTGATAGAAAAGTAAAACAGCTTTACACGTTGGAAATCGGTAGTCTATACTACAGTGATAGAAAAGGTTTATACATATATAGAATAAAATCTGTTGTTTTCTGTTGTTTCTTTGTCAACAAATAATACTTAAAACAATGTACGAGTAGTTAATTTAATAGCAGAAGGATTTTTGCAACAACCGCCCCTTCTTATTCTTAACCTATAATCTTTTATTGTAGGAAGTAATAAGAAGGACATGATATTTGACTCATATTTCCTTTAAAACTTGCACTTATAATGGCAAGTACTGGTTACCTGAAAATGTTTGATCTCGAGATTTTGATCAAACTTGACATTACTACAAGGAGGCGTAAAAGTTATTTTTATTTTTTTGTACCTTGAATATTCAGTACTGAAGATGATATCGTTCAAATGTTGGCCTCCAACGTTTATGCAAATCTGAGCCCTTTCCATCTCTTTTCTCAATACTTCCGCCGGTATGTTCTCTAATGCTTGTCTAATGTTGTCTTTCAGTGCTACGAGAGTCTGCGGCTTTTTCATATAGGCCAATGACATCAAATAATCCCAAAGAAAGAAGTGTAGAATGGTCAGATTAAGTGATCTTTCGGGAGATAATATGGCCTGAAAAAGTACCCGTCACTAAGTCCCTTGTGTCGCACGCTGTAGGTGTAGTGGTACCGTCTTGTTGAAAACACATGTGCTACAACCTTAATTCATCCAATTCGGGTATCAAAAAGTCACGTAACATGATTTTGTAGCGCTCGCCAATGACAGCCCTACGAAAAAGTAGGGCCTAATCACCCTTTCAGCACAGACGCCTCACCACACAGTAAATTTCATTGTATGTTAAAGCGATTTTTTAATAATACGCGGGTTTTCAGTGCCCCAAAGAGAGTATTCTACTTATTGACATGTCCGGAGAGATGGAAATGTGCTTCGTCACTCATGATTAATTTTGAAAGAAAATAATACTCCTCATGCTTGAGGCTTATGAAGCACTGGATGTATTCCAGACGGGCTTGGATGATGCACCTCTGAGTTTTATACGGAAACATATATCACAAAAATATGCTGCAGAGACCACTTGGAAATGTCCAATTGTATGGCCCGTCATCTCGTTGATGTTTCTGGATACTTTTCCACATACCCGCGCACAGCATCAATATTTTCAGCCAAATGGCCTGCTATTGATCTCCCAGTCCTTGCCTTGATCTCTCGTTGAGCCAATCTCTTCGAGGCGTGTGGCTTGGCATCGAATTTTGCGACCAGTTGGTTCCAAACAGTGGGGAAATCTTTGACGAAATTCAGGTTGTGTTCTTATTACTGATGAATTCTTCCACAAAAAAATCGACGCAATTATTCCACGTTCCATATGTTTACTCCACAACTGTCAAAATCACGATGACAGTAGACGCCATTTGTAAAAAAATATAGACAATTCATACAGGATCATTACTTTTGCGCCACCTTGTACTCGTATAATAGAGAAACTAAATAAAGTGAGTTTCTCTATTCTGCCTGTCTGTATGTATGACCGACTGTAGAATAAACAGCTGGATGAATTTTTTTTTTCGAACTTCATATCTGGGGTCGCTGGGTTCACAATTCGAGACGATATCGGAATTTCCATTCTAACCCCATAATTAATGGTACTTTACTAAAAGCTCTAACGATTTTGATAAAGTTTCATGTTTGAGTTGAAGAGGAGTTACATATACATATATGTGCTGTCAGATGGTGTACCACGTTTTTGGCAGAAAATACGTATAACGGTACTTTACTTCCTAACTGGGTGCAACAGTTTGCATCAAAACGTGAGTTCTTTTCAATTCCTTTTCGAATTTCTTATAGTAAAATACGATGAAACCAATGTCAACTAATAAGTTCGCGTAATGCAAAGTATATACAGTCTCAAATCGCAAAATACAGTGGTCACAAGTAATAACATCTAATACAGCCATATACGTAGAAATCAATATCAGGTTCATTTTAGTTTCAATTAAGTCACTAAAAATTCTTAACAGTTTGATTGTCTTTTGTAGTTTCTTTAAAACCGACAATATTTTCAAACTGATTTTAGCAACTTCATTCATTCGAGCATGCCACACTACGCAATCCATATCTTTGAATTCCATTATTTGAAGTAAATCATCAAATGTATCATTCAGATTAGTATAGTTCAAATAGAAGAGTACAAAACATATACAGACTGATTTAGCGTGCATTGGCAGCAGAGTTAAATTTATTTGGAATTGCCCAATACTTATCAATAAAGCATTTTGAAAATCACAGGATTGATAGCAAGCGTCGATAAGAACCAGATTCATAACTAAAAACTTTAATATCGCCAATATAAATAAAGGATAGCAAAATGGTATTTAATTTCGGCTTATTTTTTTAACAGTTTTGTAATGATGGCTTATGGTGTTCAAAAATCGAATTGTTTTATCCTGTTCCTTTTGGGAATTGAAATTAACTAGAAATGGGCAACATACGATTGATATAAATATATAGAACATCGATATTAATGTATCTTTTTCTAGTCTTTTAACTTCCATGTGAAACACATATGTGAGGATAAAGGAAATGATAATGACCCAAATTTGGGAGTTTGAAGTTGGTTGAAATTTATCATTTCTGAAGTTATAGGAACAATTTAGGAAATCAAATAGACTAAGAATGAATTTCAAGAGTTTTATATTTAGATCTGCCATATTTGAAAAGTATCGAGCTACTGTAGTATATTAGTATGTAAATCAATAAGTTTTACCGGTAGAAAAGTAGTGAGAGATATTAATCTCTAACACATGTGAGCACTTAAAAAGCGGATATGTATTATTAAATATTATTGCCATCATCATTTTTGATTGCAGTATAATCAATGCAGAAGTGGTTGTGTAATTTACTTTCAGAACAGTTTGAACTTTTTGTTTATATGGCTAACACGATTTCGTTCAAAATTGATACCTGAGTCACTTTCGAGATATGTTAAGGCATGGTAATAAAAGGTTTAACGCATTTTACGAAAATATGAATTCTTATCGATTTGGCATAAATTTTATCTTATGAACGAGCAGCACATTTAGAGCAGATACGTGTGACTCAGTCGTATTATTTATTTAAATAGACTTGAACTTCAATTCATGTTAGCACGATTGCGGCACACTAATTGAATGGCATATCCAAAGACCGTGCACAGTTTTGGTTCGACCCCTGGTAATTATTATATTCCTAGGCACGGTTATTCTATTCATTAACAATAAAAGAAATGAATATAATCTCTATAATCTGACTCATATATATTCCGGAAGCTTCAGTAATCTGGTCACACTAACCTTTTTATCTAACAATTAATTCATACTCGTATACAACAATGCAACTCGTTGGCGAAGTTGTTGACTTAAAACATTATAGTTATAAGAGCAGCACAGTAACATTACTTTTGAAATTAGAATAATTATTCAGATTTCGCCTCGAATTGCGATCTCACAATCCTTAGAAAGTTTTAACTAAGTCTATTCAGGTAGTGGGTAGCAGGTAGTGTGTTCGCTTGTTACCTGAACTGAGCTGGTTCGAGCCCGAATGGGGAACAGCAACCACAGCCACCCGAGCATAAAAAACGAATAAAATCCAAGTTCTGCCTGGTAATAAAAGGCCGTCCGAAAATTCAAGCAAGGAGTAATTTTGATAGAAAACACAGGTTTTTAATTAAAAATTGTAAATGTTTTATTGATCCATACAATATACAGTATAGGGTTATGTATGGAATAGCATATCGGGTAAATGGCCTCCACGGCTTTGCTGGCACATACGTACTCTTTTGTCGAAATTTTCCATGACCCTTTTGCATAAATGTGACTGAATTTCGTTGATACAGCGCTAAATTTGCTCTTCCAAGGCATAGATGGTCGTGGGCTTGTTGGCATAAACCTTAGACTTCAAAAAATCCCAAAGAAAAAAGTCCAACGGCGTTAAATCGCATGATCTGATCATGCACATTCATATCTTGAAATTTAGGCATAAAAAAGTGGATTATCATGTCGAAATAACGAGCAACATTAACTGTTATTGCATGGTCCGATGATGCCTCCAGCCCAAAATTTTGACAATTAACTAAACCATCAAGGTGAAAACGAGCCTCATCGCTGAAGATAATTTTGTTTAAAAGTGAGAATACACTTCTCGAAATGTCGAATTCTTCACCACGGTGCCGAATTGATGTTCCTAGACTCTCACGAACTGCTTCGATGTTTTGTGTTGTACAACTTTTTGAAGGACGGGCAGAGTGTCTAGGACTAATTGATTCAGTCTCCCTGAATTTTTGAATTAATCTTCATAGTGGATGAAGTTAAATCACTATTTTGTACGATTTTTTCCGATCATATTTTGTACGAAAAGTGCGAACTTTAGCTGCCAAACCTGCCTTTCTCTTTGTCTCTTCCCCTTTCCACAAAAAAAAAAAAAACGCACGTGTTCTAAAAAATTAGTATAAGGGTATTCATATCCCCTTTAACACGTGCAAATTATAAAAAAAAAAATATATTGCTCAACAATGAAAACGCGTTGTTCTTTCGTGTAGCACTTGTTGTTCTTTCGTGTAGCTGTTTTTTTTTTTTCCGTTGGCAACACTTTGCCTTACAAATGGCGCAAAATTCAAATCTTGCGTGAATTTTGGGACACCCTTTATAATAGAGTGTTAGAGAGTATGTGCTTCTGTGCCTTGGACTGCATCCCAAGCGGCTTCAAATTTGTGGTTTGTGAGCCTATACCTCCAGGCTAAATCGGAATTTTCATTCTGACTTCAAAATTAACGGTATTTTACTTAAAACCCTAATGATATCTGAGGTAATACCGATGTTTGCAATCAAATTGCATATTCAGCTTGAACCAAATAACACTGCCATAAGTCAAGATCGGCGTAACAAGAGGCAAGCAGCATATAAGCTTCACGTTAGAGGTAAACTGAGAGGAGTAAAATAACCCTTTAAAGCTCATAAAGGCGGATCTTGCTTTGCAGATTTGAATTTTAATGTGTTCGTTAAAGAACAAACAATTTACGCCTTAATTCACACCCCCGTCGAAAATCAGCTCAAAATAAAAACTGAAGACAATTACGTTTTGAAAAAGTCAATAATGTCAGACGAAGCTTATTTTCAGCACGCTGCGGAGGGAAGACTGCTTGATGGTTATTTGAAGGTAACATCTGCTCGCCTAATCGATATATATTCGAGTATAGTCTACTTTTCTGAAGTGCTGCTCCACAAAAAGTTACCGTTCACAGTCACATACGAGTATTTATCAGAATTTAATCGATCTTTTCCAGATTACTGCTTCCATCAAAAATTGTGTGTCCTTATTACCAATCGGCATTTGGATTATCCTCAATTTCATTACAAACGTTACACTAATCATCCACATCTTCAGCAGATATTCATATATGCTGCATCCTTGTTGGCAAATGCCACTATAACTTACTCTTTTCGTAAATGTGACAGACAATTTTCCATTTCTCGAAAATCAGTGGACGACAAGTTCAAGACCATACAAGTATGTAATCCAATTCAAGTACGAGTAGAGTACAATACAAATTCGAATGCGAAACTCGTAGTCACTCTCTGAAACTTTCCAAAAAAGTATTCGCCTCAATTGTCTTTAGCTAGAGAAACATGTCCTGTTCACAATCACGGAAAAACTCACCTTCCCTTCTCCGATTCAAGTGCTGGGGGTACTTGGAAAAATTCTCTTAGAACATGTTCTGTTGTCCCATTATTTGAATCCATAAAATACAATTGAATTTGCGACAACTCTCTACACACACGTGTGTCCTAAGCATACACACTCATACATCTTTATACCTCACAGAGGACAATCGCAAGCATTATCACAAAATTGAATTTGTTACAAGTCAATTTCTGTTAAGTTTGCAGGAAAGAAAACGTAGCACACATCCTTTCGGTAAGGATTTAGTTCTTTGGTTCTAACACTCTCTTTGCCGTTGCCCCACTATTAAGCAAATGATAAAGTACGTACTACGTACATGTCTTCAATTGTGATGCCAAAGCAAACATGAAATAAGCAAACGAACGAAAGAAAAAAAAAAGTCCTTCTAGCTCTTTACGTGCAGATTTTTCAGCAAAGATTCCCGGGAAAATTTTCAAATAATTGAATTCCTCCCGCCCCATCGTCTGGATGAATGTACTCAATATTGCGCTGGGAATTACGAATTTGCATAGCAAAGCAGGAGAACGTATCTTTAAATCGTTCGTATTTTCCGTACTATATACAACAACAAGTTGCTGAATGATTTTCGCCCAGGATAGACAGACGTAGGAGAGTATAGTATAGAATCAATGATGATAATTAAGGTAACAATTGAAACTCTGTTTTTGGAAAATATTTGCCATGCTAAGTACCTAGTCATTGTTTTTAAAGATGAAACAGCCCAAACGTGGCAGGTTAATCTGTATGTACAAAAGATTTGTGTGTGTGATGTGAATTTTAAAATTGAATTGATCAGCTCTCAATAGGATAAATGAGCTGGGTGCGGTACAACGTTTAAGGAACTGTGAAAGAATCAGTTTTTCTCATAACAGAGGGAATTAAAGAATTTCCTTGTTTTGTTTTACAGAAATGGGATAGTAATGAAAATTAAGGTAAATCTAGGCAGTGTTCTCAGTGGGACGAAATACATCGATTTCTTGTACGAGTTCTTAAATTAAGGAAAAATCGACTCCATTGAGGAGTATATTTCATTAGAAATAAGATTATATACTCGTATCTAACATAATCGTAAAACGGGTGTTCTGTCAGTCATTTTCTTGTATAATTTCTGAATTATTGAACCGATTTTGGTGAATTTTTCTTATTTGAAAGACAAATTTGATACACTGCAAATAAATTTATATATCAAAAGTTCTTATTTGTCTTTATAAATAAGAAAAGGCTTCTATGCCATGACTTTTCCTTAATTTGTGTGTCGCGTACTTTCGAAATTGTCTCCTTTTTAGCAGACACTTCCCGACTGACATGTTTTTGTGTTTTTCTACACCTTGATGTAATTTCCACATTTGTTGGAAATACATAATAAATAAAATCTAATTAAATGTACAAATTTAAGAAACAAAAAAAAAAAAGACAATAAATTATATCGAAGCTTTTGAAACACTTTCGACTCCTTAGAAGATGCACAACAATGACATATTCAGCGTTTAGAATTTATGAGCTGAATGTGCCCATTATTGAAAATTAAGAGCAACAAATTGAAAAAAAAACTGCGTAAATTGATATAATCGCTGAATCTAAATTCGATGTTAAAATTTTTAAATTCAAAATAGCGTAAAAAATGGCGCACAAAAAGTGTAAAAGAAGAGCTAGTGAACATTTTTCATAAAGCAATTTAGCAACGTCAATTCATATTTTTTATTATTGTCATGTCATTTATTTAGCATTTTTAGGCAGGTTTGCTGCAACGTCTACATAATCTTAAAATGATGTATTCCACTTTTTGGGGGCGTTTCTATTAAAAAACCTATATTTTCTTTTAAAAGGGTTGCCGGTCGGCCTTATATCCGTAGGACGTCAATGTTCAAAGACACTTTTCTGCAACACTACCTAACCTACATAATCTTAAAATGACGTATCCGACTTTCTGGGGCATTTTTATTAAAAAACCTTTATTTTCTTATAAAGGGCTTCCTATCTTTAAATTTAATTAAAACAAAGTGTGTATTAGATATTATCGAAATTTTTTATTCGTTTGAAAGGCCTATCGATGCCATTATGTATGGAATATAACATCGTTCAAATGTCCGCCGCGGCTTCTCTGGGTGGTGCGCATCCAAAATGTCCAATTTTCCATGAATCTGGCGCATAAACCAGGCTGAATTTGACCGATGGCATGGGTTATGTTGGCTTTGAGGGCCACTGTGGTTTATGGCTTATTCGCATAGACCTGCGACTTCAGAAAACCCCACAAGAAAAAGTCTAACGGGTCAAATCGCACGATCTCGGTGGCCAGTTCACATCACCTCCACGTGAGATGACCATGCCCTCGAATCGCTCGTGCAGAATTTGCAATGTGGCATGAGCTGTGTGGCACGTAGCGCCGTCCTGTTGAAACCGCATGTCGTTGGTGTCCATATAATCCAATTCAGGCCAAAAGAAGTTGGTAATCATCGACCTATAGCGCTCGCCGTTGACGGAGATGGCCTGGCCAACGTCGTTCTCAAAGAAATATGGACCGATGACCGCCAGCCCAAAATCCACACCAAACAGTGTCTTTTTCGGGATGAATTGGACGCTCTTGGATCTCATGTGGATTGGTATCGTCGCAAATTCAACAATTTTATTTGTTGACGTACCCATTCATCCAGAAATCGGTCTCATCGCTGAAGATAATTTTCCGATGAAAATTAGGGTCAGTTTCCAACTGCTCCAGAGCCCATTCAGCGAACACACGTCGTTGTCTATGGTCGTTTACCTTCAGCTTCTGGGTCAGTTGAATTTTGTACGGGTGCAGGTCCAAGTCACGATGCAAAATTCGCCAAGTTGTGGTCTGCGAAAGGTCGAGTTCTTGTGAGCGACGCGAAATCGACTGCCTCGGATTCTCCTGCACACTCTCATGGACAGCGACGATGTTATCGGCAGATCTTGCGTTTCGTCGACGTACGAGTGTTGGTTGATCGTTTACTGAACCAGTGGACTCAGATTTATCCACCACACTGAGAATAGTCCTCTCGGAAGGACGATTATGGCGACCGTAAAATGGCCGAACAAAACACCCATTTTGATAAAACAATTTTCTTATTTGCACATGTTGTTGAACGTTATATCCGTCCATGGTGATTTAGCAACACAGATTGAATAACTGACACCCAATTTGACAGATGTAGCTTCAACAATATGGCCGCTATTAACACTCAAAGTTCAGAAGTCCCTATTGGAAGACCCTGTATATATGTATTTTCTCAATAAATTTATTTGAAAATCAATATTTTTTCGCGATTTAACTTTTTGTGTACATTTTCTTAAAAAAAGAAAAACACATTTTTTGCTTTTAGGCAGCTAAGAAAAGCTATGGTACTCGTAAATGGTACATTAATTTTTTGCGGCATGTTGATTCATTGCCTACAAATTTTATAAATAACTCTTTTTTTTTCTTTTTAGAGCAGAAATAGTTGTTTGGCACAAAATATGTGCCAAATTCATGGATTAAAATTAAATCTTTTAAAAAAAGCTGAGTATATCATTTACCACCACTGTTATTAGCATTTTAAAAGTAAACAATTATTATTTGGAAGAAAAGGCCCCCAAATAGTGGGCGTGGACATAAATATTATATGGGAACATTGTAGATCACACTGACATTTACATATTTAGTTAAGTTATTTTTTTATCGATTTAAAAAAAACATTGTTGAAAGTACGTCATTTTAAGTTTCCGACTAGTAGTAAAGTAGGCGTTTACTATAACGCTAAATAATCGATATTTACGCATAATAAAGATGTTTACCCAAAAATGTTAAAATATCAATGTCCTGAAGATATTTAAACTCGCTGAAAGGTACCTTCGAAAACTGGTATTTTGCTATATTTAGGGGTGGATTATGGCCCAACTTTTTTGTGATCACCAACTCCAGTACAGCAAAGAAGAAGTGAATTGGCATTGCCTAAATGATTTGGAAAAAAATGTTCATTAAACTTCAAAGGTTTACGAACAATTTCAATTTGTTAATATTTTTAAAACTTTTGTATGCCATATTAAATCAGCTATTTCGTTTTTGTAAATTTTGACTCTGGATTTATTTTCAGCCAGCCAGAAAATCGGGTCTTTCGCTTCAGTTCGTTGAATTTTAATTATTTTTTGGTGAAGTTTATGACATTTTAGGAAGCGTTAAGTTAAAGGTAGTAGTGTTACTATTACGTATTACCTCCTTTGTGTGTATCATATCAACAAATACAACCTTTTTTTGTCAAAGCGGATAAAGATGGACACCTACATACCTAATACCTTAAATGGTTGTAAGAGCAGACCCTTTTCAGCAACTCTTCTACACCAGCTATGTATTTACTAGATTTACCTGCAAGCAAAAAGAAAAGAAACAATTTAGTAAATAATACATTATATGTGCCCACAAAGTGGAGGTATGTTGGTAGAAAGGTTTAGCAAAAAGTATCACAATCTTAATTTAAATCTTTTATTTTGGTCTCTATGTTAGTTCATTCGTCTCTAAGGGAACATCATTTGGTCTGGTGTATAATATATGTACGACAACTTATTTCTTCATTTATTTTTCAAAGAATTAAGCTGGGAAATCGAAGGTTTGTTTACGAGTATAGAACATTTTTAAATGGTGGCTGTGCCTTACACGTGCCAATTTTATGGACTTTTAAAAAAAAAAGTTCTATTAAGAATGTCAAGTATATATCCATATTCTAGGAATGCGTATTTTGTGGTTATTCGCTATAAAAAGTTAAAAGGTTACGGACACGCCAACGTAAAGTACATTAATCGGTTTTTCATGAAAATAAAAAGAAAACAAAAGTAAATTTAGGATCCAGAATCCAATTTTGCTGGGCTTTTAAGCTTTATGCCTTTAAACACAATTCGTTTAATTTTACACACATCTATGTAACTTCAAAATGGCTGCATCGATTCAATTTTTTAGTTAATTAGTGAAAAGTTTGAGAAAATAAATTAAACTGTGATTCTTACAACCGGAGCTGTAAGTAAGTAGTAATTACAAAAACAAAAAAAAATGTCGGCAATCAATAGCGCACCAGTGCATGGGTGTGCGAATGTGTATGTTCATTTCAATTTCTAAAACAGGCGACAATATCTGAACAAAAAGTCCACGGGAGAATGCATGATGGAATTTTGATACGGGCGAAGCCGGGCAGGTCAGCCGCATTACTGCTCAAAGTGTTTTAAAATTAAAATATGTAAAAAATTTCAACAAATAAATTACTTAACTGATCAATAAATAAGTTTAAAAAGTTGCTACAAAGAAACCTCGTACATCTTTAGAACTCCAATAAAAATTCGAGTTTGAATGTCTACTTACAAACTGTACCCAACAATGTATTAACCAAGTAGATAAGTGTAATGATTTTACTGAAAATGCGAACGTATGTCGATACCTTGGTATTGAAGTTGATTGTAATTCCAAATGAGGTACACAGTGCACACATAAAATGCCTGCGGTAGACTACGTATGCTATACCATCTGAGCAACATTACGTATTCTCGGGTTCTCAAACAAGTCATTGATTGAATCTATTTTCCAACATGAAAATTAAATTTTCAAGATTCTTCTGAGAGCAGTAGTATGTAGAAGACTCCTTAAATTTAAGTAGCAATCTAGCTTGTTCACTGTTAATAAATATTTTCAAGCAACCGATATAACATGATGTTAACAGCAGATGAAGAGTACAAGGATTTTTAAAAAATGCCAAGAATCATAGTACCGACAATCTTTAATCAACGCCCTAGTGAGCTATGGGACATCCATTCAAAATACATTAGAAAAATAAATATTAAAGAAATACATTTTATTAATTTATTTATTAACTACTTTTATAACTATTTATCTGTAGAGTTTATAAATTAAATAATTTTCAAAAATTACTCACTATAACAATATTTCTGGTGTGCAATCTTCTGTAAATAAGGCTTCGCAGAAACATATTGTCTATTTGTATAGATTTTAGATAACAACACAACTGATAATGTATGATGTTATTATATATAAACTTTAATATTGTAATGAACTAGGAATATATGAACTTATGGTAACTTGGCAGCACCGATTTGGTGATGCCTCAGACATGTGTGATTCTCCGAACATTTTTCTTTGTTTTGACAGAAGCTGAACTAGTTCATTGCGGTTAGGTCCTTTTTCCTTTTGAAATTGAGGTTAGGTCTTTTTCCCTTTTTGTAATTGGAACATGTGTAAAATCTAAGGAATAAAAATTAGAAAATAATCTGGTGATCCAGAGTTCGTTACAATATATAGTATAACAGCTTAAAAAAATGTTTTCTATCGCTTCAAGGTCTTATCTAGCATGGCTAGAGATGGCTCCACGGAGTAGCTGCTAAAGGCAATTTGTTTTAATTTAATTCATACCTTTCATGCTACCAAATGTTTCTGGAATGTAAAACAATGAAGCCCAACCAACTAATTAATTAAACTAATTAACTAATTTCTACGGGAGTGAACTTTTAGTATATAATTCTTGACACCAATCTATACATTTATACGTTGAGTCTCGAATTAAAAACAATTTTTTCTAATAAAAGTCTAATTTACGACCATAATCAAACAAATAAATTTGTCGAATGCTTGGATTATAGCAGTTTTTAAATGCCTAAATGAGAAATTTTTGCTTACAAGTAGGTATGTCTTAGAAAGTACCACCCTTTATATTGGGCTCAGTCAATTCTCAGTGCTAGCTCGCGTCCCAATTAAGTAGAATTAAATGCCATTTTAAGGGGCGTGATCCAAACATATAGGTATATACAGGGTGAGCCATTTAAACCTTCGGCATTTGGCAATCCTATAATTTTGTCATCTGTTTTCCGATCGGCTTATGACAGCCCGCTTTCGAAGAGTCAGTCCAAGCGAATTTGTGCCATGGAACAGTACACGCTCTCAATTGTGAAGGTGGCCGTGGTGTAGTGGTAACATCATCGCTTGTCACGCTGTTGACTCACAGTTCGAATCCCGAAGTCAAGATCATCTATTTATTTCGCACGAAATAAATAAAAAAAAAGTCGATCACTTGCGAAAGTAAAGTCAACTCTACTGTGAAGGCATAACACTGGCAGTAGGGTGGTCATATGGCTAAAGTGCAACTTGATCGTGATGATGACATCAGGAGGTCGGAAAAAAAAATACTGTGAATCATAAGCAACGACAATGATAGCGAAAACAAACAAAATACTCCCCAGTTATCTGGACAGCCACCCTTGGAGTTTACAGAAACTTAATACCACCTGAGTTTCAAACCACACCACTCTGTCTTTCTCTCTGTCTCTTCCCCTTTCCACAAAACGCACGTGTTCTAAAAAAATAGTTTAAGGGTATTCATATCTCATTTAACACGTGCAAAGTATAAAAAAAAAAAAAAAACGTAACGTGCGTATCGATGAGGCTCATTTTTCTTTGATTACCGTAAATAAACAAAATTGTCGGTACTACGTCAATGAAAACCCTCAATTAATTCACGAAGAACCTCTCCACAATTAACGCGTGACTGTTTGGGCTGGAATTTTTGCGGAAAGAATCATTGGACTTCTATGAAGACGATGCTGAAGCAGCCGTAGCCGTCAATGTAGAGCGTTATCGGGTAACGGATTTTTTGATGCCAATTCTGACTGATAACGCCATGGACAACTTTTGGTTCCAATAGGACGGTGCCACAGCTCAACAGCCCAACTCAGTCACGATCGCTTTATTGAGTCCTTTGTTCCTCAGACGCCTAATTTCGAAAAATGGTGATTTTGACTGGCCTCCGCGACTTAACGCCTCCAGACTTCTTCCTGGTATCCAGAAAAACATCCCGAAGGTTTAAGTGGCCCACCCTGGTTCAAAGTTCGAATCCAAGGAAATACATAAAAAAAGTTTTCTCACATCCGAGAGTAAAACTGTTATGAGAAGCAATCGAAAAAATTGCGATTCGGAAATGGCTTAAAACTGTAGGTCTCAATCATTTGTGTGGCGCATAGCACGAGTGGCGGCTTGAAGCTAGGCCAGGTCCTGCATTGCCAAAATGTTTTTTTATATACTTTTTTATTAAATTTAGTTTCAAAGATATTTTTAGGGAAATTTGCATATTAAATAAAACTGTTAAGTATTGATCTCTTTATTTGTTTATTCCATAAGCGATTGTGAGTTCTTATAGCCAAGTTCGTCCAGGTTAAAATATACAGGGTGCTACTATATGATGTAAACGGTTTTTAACTTCTTTCTCCGCAGAAAACGCGGAGATATCAACGAGAAGACGATCTGCCCAGTTTCAGCTTTCCGACCTCACTCTTCGGCGGATTTTTGAAAGAGAATTTGCACCTTTTCCCATACAAAATCCAGCTAGTTCAAAAACTAGTCCAAAAACTAGGATGCTTGGATTACGGAAGTGAAAATTTAAGTCTCGCCGAGCATGATTAAAACTTTTTGGCAATATTAATGATGACCGACGAAGCGTGTTTCCGCTTGAGCGGCTTCGTAAATAAACAAAACTGCAGATTTTGGGTATCCCAAAATTCCCAAAATCTTCATCAAAGACCATTACATCCAATTCGTGTTACTGTTTGATGTGGCATTACCGCTGAAAAGATTTACGGCAAAAAGCCTAACAAGAAATGGAGTTATAGGGCAATGCTCCAACATTTTTTATATCCACATCACGTGTAACAAAGGAGTTATTTAGGCAACAATTTCCAAATATGGCGATTTGAGTTGGCCACCACGATCGCCTGGGCTTGTGGACTTATTAGCTAATTTTTTTTTTAAAATTTGCAATTTCTGTGCTATGACAATCAATTTTGTTCGAAATTAATATTTGAACAATATTTGACATTTACAAGATTATGGCATACGGAGTTTTGGAAAATGTTCTTATTTTTAACATATTTTCAAAAAAAAAATCTTTTTAACGTTTTTGATTCAATTTTAAAGTTGCAAGTAAACAATACATACAACTTCGCGCGACCTAGTCGTGTTAGAATTTTTGTATTATCAAATTGTCTGCACAGAAAAAAATCAATTTATATTTTTTTTTTTTTTTTTTATAATTTGCACATGTTGAAGGGGATATGAATACCCTTATACTAATTTTTTTTTAGAACACGTGTGTTTTTTTGTGGAAAGGAAGAGACAGAGAGAAAGACAGAGTGGTGTGGTTTGAAACTCAGGTGGTATTAAGTTTCTGTAAACTCCAAGGGTGGCTGTCCAGATAACTGGGGAGTATTTTGTTTGTTTTCGCTATTATTGTAGTTGCTTATGATTCACAGTATTTCTTTCCGTCCTCCTGATTTCATCATCACGATCAAGTTGCATTTTGGCCATATGACCACCCTACTGCCTGCGTTACGCCTTCACAGTAGAGTTGCCTTAGCTTTCGCAAGTGATCGACTTTTTTATTTATTTCACGTGAAATAAATAGATGATTCTTGACATCAGGATTCGAACCGTGAATCAACAGCGTGAAAAGCGATGATGTTACCACTACACCACGGCCACCCTTATTTATATAATGAAACACAATTTTCCAGCAAATGTTTTCTTACATTTCTTTATTGGTAGATTTTCAGCGATAAGTGAGTGAAATTAAAGGTTGACAAGTTATGTGCATTTGGAGCAACGGGATGCAGCCTTCATTTATTCTGAGATTTCATGGGTTATAGTTCATAGGGTAGCCAAGCACTATGAAACAAAAGAGGGAATAAAAATGGGAAAAACTTAACAATTTGATGTCTTCGGCTGTAGAATATTAATCTGCTGTAGCAAATTTTCCAACTGGAATAAAAAAAATTTCTAAAAGTTTATAACCATATCCGTACCTATCTGTCAAAGTTTACATCCCTAGAACATATAGTTTGAATCAACGTTTGTGTCCTTCGTAATTCCTTACCACATAATGGATAACATAAAAATCCATAAATTGACGATGTCTGCCGCTAGTAAGAAAAGTCAAGCAATACAAAGGTATCAATATCAGGTAGATTTTTGTCTCAATTACGAGAACGTCACTAAAAACCCTCAGGAGTCTGCTTGTCCTTTGTAGACTTTTTGAAACTCGATGTACTTTTAAAGCAACTTTGTTATATGCATTCATTCGAACGCGCCACCCTATGCAATACAGCTCGTATGTAGAAGAGTACCAAATACATACAACCCGATTGTATGTGCTGTCAATAGCAGAGTTAAATGGATTTGCAACTGAATTACAATGGATAATGCCAGGAGAAATAATTTGGAATGCTTTAAAAAATTATGGATAATAAATGCGTTTGTTATAATAAGCTTTAAAGTCAATACTATAAGTAAACAATTACTGATGGGTATTTCCTTGCGAGTTAGTTTTCTAACTCGTTTGCAATGACGGCTTAGTGAGTTTAAAAATACTATTGTTTGATCCACGTTGAAAGTGAAATTAATCAGAAATTGACAGCACACAAATGCTATATACTCAAGTAACTTTAATTCTTGTATTTCTGTGTCTAATAGCGTTTGATGGTAGACTATCCATCCGGATGCAAGGTAAAATATAATAATCCAAATTATTTGATATTCCAGAGTTGAAATTTGTTTATTATTTGAATTGTAGGAGAAAATTAAAAATAATTTAACAAATGAATGTATGAGTTTGAGAAGTTTTATATTTGGGTCTGGCATATTGCAAACCGTCACTTTACTGAAGTATGTTGGTAGGAACGTAGGAAGTTGTTACTACCTGCATAATAAATTTCGGAAAATTAGATGGCGTTAATGGGCAGACATTCATAGCAAATGGACATTACTAAATGGTATTACGACAATTTTGTGTGTAAGTAAGTGCAACTCTACAAACAAATAAATACAACTAATTTCCTATATATTTTAGTTTTTCAAAACATCTGGTACCCACCTTTTGATTTAAGTGCGTCCCCGTCTACGAGTAGCAGGGGCCTAACCAAACCTTCCTTTTTACAGTGGTTTTTCAGTTTTTCTTTTGGTTATTTTTTTTTAATGATGTAGGTATGGCTCAATAAGTTCAATTTGTTCTTCGCGTTTTGTTAAAAATTGAAAAACAAGAGACTCACTAATAAACGGATTTAAATTTTTGTTTTTCTTAATGCGGTGGTAATAAACACGAATGTCACTAAACACAGTTTAGGTTAACAAATTGATAGTCCATAACATTTGAAGTGAAAAGGGGGGATAAATAAATTAATCGTGATGTTCATATTATTCATAATATAATTAATAATAAAGAACGAAAGAATTATAAAGAAATCATTGGATCCCATAAAATGCCATAAAATACTATAAAATGTTGCACTAATGCACAATTTTTAGTCTGAAATATAAATAGATTTTCTTTGATCTGTCAAAAGTCAGCTGTGCAAGTTCACAGTAGTGAAAATGTGGAAATGAATCACAATAACTATTCTGAGTTTGGGAAATTTATCAGCTACTTTAGGAGTTGTTTTTAGTATATCTATTACTAAGGTCCAAAGCGTTTTAAGATGAAGTTTTGTTGCTGAATAAATTGTTTTTCTTATCTACATATATCCCCAAAATTTGGTGACTCAATTATCGCAATAGCCTTGATTTCTATTAGATGCGTTCACTTCAGTCGTTCTCTATATTGAATGATGGTAGTAGGTGCACCACTTCAGGTAGCACTTAATTTTGAAAATTTCGTCTCAGATATCTATACCTTCATCAACTCTATTCCTATTTCATATCGAGGTATGCTAGATTCCACAAACAATAACATTTTTAGTTCTGCTGACACAACATACCCATGATTGCATATTCATCACATCGTCGGAGATGTGAACAAATCAACTTATCAAATAAAGACCTACAAAGGAAACTCAATTCACTGCCTTTTTCAGATAGAAAATAGCTACTGTAATACAGCTTCAAATAGACGTGCAAATCATCCAATTCGAGAAAACCATGCAACGTCTATCTAATACCGTAAAATCAGCATCCATGAAGTTGAGCTAGCTATTTAGAGCAAAGAGATATTTTACAGCTCAACCTTATAGAAAAAATACAAATTAGATCGATGCTTGAGTATTATTGTCACGTTTAGAGTTCGGCCCCAAAATATTCTATTCAACTGACAGAATACAGAGACGGGCATTTAGCTTAATGGAACATCTTGCACTAAAAATCTCCTATCGTTAGCTCAACGAAGGCTAGTGGCAAACTTATGCCTATAGGCTACTAGACAGGCCCTTACGGATCATCACTTTTTTAACAAATATCATCTGCTACAGAACAAGTAAACTTTGGAATTCACTCCTAGGAGCTATATTTCCAGAAAGCTTTCAATTCCTAAATATTCAAAAGCAGGGGTGTTGTCCCAGTATTTTGGGGTCGAATCTCCTTAGAGAAGATTATAAAAAAATACATGAAATGGTCGTAATCTGTCTATATTGTTATACTTTATCGTTTTTATTTTTATTTTAAAGGGTGTTTTTCCAGGAGGTTTTTTTCAATATGGCAACACTCAGCCAGCTGATAGTTAATTTGACAGTTGACACCATTTTGTTTATTCAATATTGTTTGGCAAAGAATCGTGCAACCACTTACGTCCGAGCAGCATTTACAAATTGTCGAAATTTATTTCAAAATTCAGTGTTCAGTAAAAAATGTTTATACTACGCACTACGCCAATTTTACGGTCAACATAATCGACCAACTGAGTCGCAAAGCAATTGAAAAATTTCTCACTATGCACAGAGTGCACACAGTTGAAAATGGGCAGTGTCGAGGAAGATCCTAATTCATCGATTCGCCATTGTGTGCAAGAACTTGGCCTGTGTCCATCGACTTTGTGGAAGATTTTGCGCAAGGATCTTGGTTTACAAGCTTAAAGATTCAATTGCTGCAAGAACTGAAGCCGAACGATCATCGTTTGCGCCGTGAGTTCAGTAATTGGACGCTTGAACAGTTGGAAATTGATCCAATTTTTTACCGTTAATTTTTCCACTTCTGGCTCAGTGTCTTTGTAATAAGCAAAATTGTCGGATTTGGAGCGAGGAAAATCCAAAGGTGATTTGGTGCAGTTTATGGACTGGCGGCATCATCGGGCCTTACTTTTCCAGAAGTGCGTGAGCATAGTCTGCAGGATATTTGGATTCAACAGGATGGTGCTACATGCCATACAGCCATTATCTCCCCAGGACCTCTGTCCTGACTTTCAAGATCGTGTGATTTGACGCCGCTGAACTATTTTCTGTGGAGGTATTGCGTCAAGTTAACAACGATTCCAGTCGTGAGGAAGTCTACGACTCCAAATGCTCGAAAAAGTGGTCGAAAATTGAAGATGCAGTTCCTGAGACGCTCCTGTGGTGGCCATATGCCCAAAATCAATTTTCGTCATTAATGTCATAAAATGATCTATCGAATAAAAAAAGACATTGTCTCATTTGCTCAATTTGTGTGTGTTTTATTTCAATTTCAAATCCTATAGCTCTTAAAAAAACACCCTTTAAATAAGTGTTGATTATGGAAAGCAGCGTCTAGTGATTTATTTAACTAATTATTCAACTTATTTCTGGGTGCCGTGGCTCCGTGGATAAGTGCGTGATCATTGAGTGGGATATTCAAGGCTCAAATCCCAGAAAACACAAAAAAACAACAAGTTTTCTCACAGACCAACCTCTCGCGGACGTCTAACGCACATCTAAGAGTAATATTGTCATGAGAAGCTTCTCTCAATCGAAAAAATGGCCTTAAGAAATGGCATAAAACTGTAGGTTCCAACCATTCATGTGGCGTACAGCGCGAGTGGCTGCGAGGAGTTGGGCCATGATTTCATTATTTGAGATTTAAAATAAGGTGGGCCATATTTAAGCGGGTACCTACTACCAAACCTAAATACTACTTATTCCACCAAACTTTTTCGCTAAGCTTTTAACATCAGGTCCTTGAATTTACCTGCAAAAAATATGTATATTTTGTAGATTATTTTTATTAAATTGAATACTGTTCATGACTATTTCTTTTTCTTTCTAAATCAATACCTCATCTCATAGTTTAAATTGTACTTTCTGCAGACAATGATTATTATTTCATTCACCCACATCAACAAAAAGAAAAAATCAATTTAACTGAAATTAATGATAAAAATTAGATATAAAGCTTGCTACATTTTAATTCAATCAGACTAATTGTTTAATTAGTCAAAAGTCATCTTTCACTCTGTCTTCTAAGAACATTTGCTCTTCGTAGACAAAGAAAGAAGGTATTGATTAAGGAATCCAATAAACTTGTAATTCATTTGCTCATCTTAACAATTTTTATGTTTCCGCAGAGTTTATTCCCAGAACAGCACGAAGAAAAATATAAATCACAAAGTTATGCATTGGCGCATATAAATTCAAGTGAGATTAAAACATCTACAAAACGCAGAGAGCAAAATTTTTGCTTGGATTATCATCCGTAGAAGAAAATAAAAAGTATCTCTACCATCGTATGCTAATAGCTGAGTAGAGCCTCTACAACTCCCATACCACACACTAAAGTGTATTCGCAAATTGTGGCTGGGAATAAATTAAAAAATGTATCCAGAGGTTGTAGAAGAAAAACCTCATCCGTGGTTGAACGTGGAACGGATTTGTCGATAAATGGGCCTGAAATTTGATATGCAAATATACGTACTCGTATTCTCCCTTCTGTGTGTTAATGAAAGAAATTTTACATATTCTTCCTTTCTAGGAATAGTCGCCCCAATTTCACTAACAATTTCAAAGTCCACTCCTGTCATCCCATAGAAAAACAAAAATCAAATTTATAGTTATCTTCCCGTTGGTTCGTTAGGTTAGTAGTATCATTCGCCGCGCCACTAGTGGTGCACTTGTAAAATGAAGAATTAAACTGCATCTACTGCATTTTACACTTCTTTCTCTGTACCCTTATCCACCCGCGATGTTCATTTTTGAACACAAAGAGAGACAATTCTGCAAATGGATTCCGAATTACATTTTAACTCGCGCGAAGGATAACACTCGAATACACTCTACCCTCTCAGATGCAGTACTATTCTTTTTAATGCTGTCGGGTGGGTGGATGTGAAATTTATTCCAAAAAGATAAAAAGATAAAATATCTGAAACAACTAAGGGAAGGACACACAGACGTAAGGGAATTTTCAATAAAAATAATGGACTAAAGTTATCCCATACTCGTACCGTTAAGAGAAATGTTCAAAACGGAGCACTTCCTTCGATGGAGGATAATATTTCTTTTTTTTTTTTAAATGGAAAAATGTAATCCGCAGGCATAGAGAAACAGATCATGACCTTACATACTCGTTGACATAGTAAATCTCTTCGATTGCTCTGTGAAATTGGCGGGGATGATGAAATAATCGAAGAAGGAGTGAAAATAAAGTGACATCGGAAGTTTAAAAGGATATTACCGCCAGGGTATTTTTTTTTTTTTTTTCTAAGGGTTTTTTTCTACCCATTTTGTTTTCCTTTGACTTTTATTATATGGGGAGATTTTCTGTTAATAGAGGATTTTCTCATTCCTGCAGGCAAAAGGGGAGGAATTAGGATTGGTTTAGCCTTTTTTTGGATTTAAATTATACCTCGCATTGGGATGACATTAGAAGATTGTCTTTGAAATTGATGGCTAAGAGCCGAGTAATGAGGTTCTAGAAGAAGGAGTAGAAAACTGAAATACATTGAAACCTACGCAGAGAGTCTAGGATTGTGTGGGTAAAAAAGTGCGTAATAGGGCGGATAATTTGCTTATTTTTGGGATAAAATTGGAGGACAATGTCATTGACATTTTTTTTTATCTGTAAAGAATTTCGGTGCTATAACGCCTTGGGTTGAACTCAAATGAAAGGTTTTAAGTGGTATAAGTGTTGTTTCGTGAGCAAATTGAACTTTACTTTTACAGCTTTGATCATAAACGAAACTAATAGATATCCTCAGTACAACATGCAATGGAGTGATTATTTTGTGTTTTTATTGCTGATAATAATACTAGGCACCTATAATAAATCCAGTAAAATATCTATATCGATAAAATCGAGCAGTAACTTACATTTCTGAGTCGTTAGCCATTTGGAACAAAAGATCATAAAAAATATATTGAAAGTGGGATACCACGATCGGCTTTCTAATACCATCTTAACCACGACTAGGCTAATTAAAAAAATCTCAAACATTTTGAGACAACAGCGTTCGTGACGTCAGAGCTGAATATTTTCTAATTGGAACATGTTTTGTACAAAGATGCGACTTTGTCTGCAATGGGTCTTCAGCTGGTACCAGAACAGTCGACGGTAAATTCAGAACTTTGCAGAATCAAAGAAATTTCTGAACCTAAGGAAGTAGCTATATTATTTTGACCTTGCATAAATAGTTCTCTTGATATGCATCGGGGAGTCATTGATCTTCAAGACTCCATCAATAGAATTGGAGTTTTTGATGTAATAACACTCCCACTTTGTGTCTTTGTCATGAAACACTCACAAGTTAGAGATTAGATTAGGGGTATGGAGGTATTTAGCTTCCTAACACTTGGACCAGAAGAGATTTTTTGTGTTATTCCCTTGGGCCTATGGTTTGTTACATAGAATTTTGATCCTGCAAAAGCTTCAGTTCTTGAAGGAACCTGAGTATGCTTTTTGCTGGTAAGTTTTGTATTTCAGAGGAGATGAATCCCCTTCCGAGTAGTCTGCGTCTACTGCGAGCCACGGCTGGGCGTTCGCGTAGAAAATGTTTTGACGTTTCTTGATTTTCTAGGCATAGACGGGAGAGATCTGAGGCAGCCCTACATATTTTGTGGAGATAATAGTGGAGCGAGCAGTGATCCATAAAGTAGTCTGTTAGAATACAAATGATTGTGATGTTATTGTGAGCAGCTTTAAGGTGTTTAGGCAATTCCAGATCAGTTTAGAACTAAAGTAGAAGGAGTATAGGGCTTTGATAGCTGCTTGCTTGTCAGACAGGATGTTAATATCTCTGGCGCATAATTCTATGGCGTAGATATCGGCTTGGAAAATCGAAGTGGAATATCCCAAAGGAACAGCCAATTGGAAGTTAGGGCCGAACATTTTCGCACCTACTCCGTCTTCCATCTTTGATCCGTCATGAAGTCTGTAACATGCATCGCTGACTTGGAAAGTATTCTGTTTAGGATTTTTAGATGCCCTTTGAGATCTCACAAATTAAAATTTAAAACTAGGTGAAGTTTTGCCCCAAGTAGTATCGCTACATTATCTCTAATGTCCTATTAGTATGAATTTAAAGTCAACTTCAATAGATCTGTCTGCTGCATATAGTATCACTGATTTTCCTTCACTATAGAGATCAGCGAAAGTCTGTAGGGTCTACTGTCTTCAATAATTTTGCTATGCTTAGAGTACTTATTATATGTAAGTTTGGTCTAGCTTGTAGATAGATTTCAAAAATCCTTGAAAACTTGTACTAAAACAGAGAATGGAATATTTGAGGATTACTGAGTGGGGCCTGACGAATTCAGGACTCAGATTCAGCTGAGATGATTTTGTATTAATTTCTTCACTCTATGATCATATTGATCAACATAATAAAAACAGAGCAATGGAATTTTTCCTTCCTCTAATAGCCGATGGTATTGAAAATATACTCGTATATCATATATATTGTACTATGCGAGCTACGGCTCGAGTAGATAAAACAATATACTGTGAAATTATTTCTTTATTTTCTAGTCTATAGAACAATTCAGGTTCACACTATACTATTCTTCGCAATTTTTTTCTTGTTAGGTTTCTGTCCTCTCAAATCACTTTATCTCCTTTCAATTACTTAATTCACAAATCCAAACTAATTACTTCTTTTTGTTAACTCTCAACTTTCAATTTATCACAAAATTACAACTTCGCCCATTATCACTTTTCTAATCTCTTCGCCACGGTTTTAAAACTACTGCCCCTTCTCGATCGCCATCTGTCCTTATATAGCAGAAGTTTCTGATAGCCAGAAACTTCTAGCAAATTCTTCGACCACTGGAACAAGAAAAATTCTGTTGTAATAATTCCAAGATGATAATCATTTCTTGCAGTTATAATTCCCTCTTATCCGTGATATTATCCGTCTCTTTCGTAGACATGAACTGTGGAGACTTAACCGCAGCGACGAACTTCGAATGAAAGGACACTTCGGACCAAAATTCTGCCAGAATGAAAGACACTTCGGAATGGGTTGCAGAGTCATAGGAGCGAAGTTATTATTATGCTACAATATTTTTATTTTATTTGCAAGTGGAGGAGAAAATCTCGAAAGACACTAAAAGACTTATGCCTCAAAGTAATGTGGGACTCGAACTCCACTAAAAACACCTCGGTTAGAAGTCGGGCATGCCTACCCACTCAATTGTCTCAACACTTAGGTACATGTGGAGTGTAGGTCTGTGTTTCGAATGTACCGTGGAGCACTAACAATATTTCTAAATACTTTATTCTGAAATCTTTGTATGCATTTTATGTTTGACTTTCTTGTAGGTACATGCCCAACGATGTATCTAGTTGGTCCATACCGACTATAGGATTTGCTTATACAGAAGTAATTTGTTTGAAATATATAATCAAGAAAATCTACCGATAAGCAAATGGATTTTCTGATACTTAAGGTCCAGTCCTACTCTTTTTTTTTTGACATGCAGTGTCATGGCCAAGTACTTAGCTGTTATCTCCAAATATTGAGATCAGATTTTTATTTGTGAAATTTAAGTATAGTGACTTAAGTTCATTCGGCTTTATATTGTTCAGGTGTTTATATTGTTAATTTACCTTTTTGGTTGTGTTTTCGCTCAGCGGCATGTCGTTTGTGAATAACAAATAAAATGGTAGGTTCCAGCACACTACCCTATGGCACATCAGCTTTGATTTATTTTACTTCCGAAAATTCATTATTTTGCCTAATCCTAGGTGTTAGGTGTATAGGATTCGAGAATGATACAGAATTGTCTAGGCAAACATCTCTTCAAATTAGCTTTAAGTCTTTTATGCTGAACAGACTTATTTTCATCATATCATTTTCTATTTTATTTGTTATTCTGTGAATTTGATTCATCATAGAATGCCTTTTTCAGAATCCGAACTAATGTGATGGTATTAGGGATTTTTCTTCCATTAGTATTGATCGTGATGATGACACCAGGAGGACGGAAAAAAAATACTGTGAATCATAAGCAACGACAATAATAGCGAAAACAAACAAAATACTCCCCAGTTATCTGGACAGCCATCCCTGGAATTTACAGAAACTTAATACAACCTGAGTTTCAAACTACACCTCTCTCTCTTTCTCTCCGTCTCTACCCCTTTCCACAAAACGCACGTGTTCTAAAAATTAGTATAAGGGTATTCATAACCCCTTTAACACGTGCAAATTAAAAAAAAAGCAGAAGTTGATGTGCAAATTTGATTATAGCTTTTTCGGTAGCTATTTCAGAATTTCCCCGGAAATTAAACAAAACCCTGGACCCCTTTAATTTTGTATTTCCTTCACTATTTCTTTGCAAGGTACCAGTCAAATGGGCCATTCCTCCTCATTTATCCCGAGCATCATTTCAGTTTCCAGTTCTTTATTTGGCTTAAAGGTTTATTCGAATTGGTCAACAATCACGAATGCTTTTTGCTGATTATTTTTAGCCCAACTATCTTTGTTATCTCTTAAAGGTGGAATGTGAATTTCTTTTTAAGTTTCTTTGTTGCCCTCCATAGTGAGTACTCGGTACGTGCATCATTTGCCAGATTTTTAAGATAGTTTTGTATCGAATTGTTCTTGTGATGAAGGATTTCTTTTCGAAGTTTGCTGCTTAGGTTGTTGAATCTTGTTTTATCTGTTGCAGCTCTTGTCTGTTGCCATCGTTTTTTTTTGCTTTTCTTTTCCCTTTGATAATGTCGCATATTATTTCAGTATATGTATTTCCCTTTTGTCTTTTCTTAAGTTCGGGAGTGGCACACCATGGTTTTTTAAATGTCATAAGTGAACAGTTGTACCTCATCTTCGAGGTCATTTGTTCTTAGATACATTCAATTGCAAACGCTCTTCGAGATTGCATTTAAAGTACCCAATTAGCGCTAAGTGCGCCGTTTTGATACCACAAAAATTCGTGTACCCTGTCTGTTTGAGTGCGTTATTAGAGATAGGAGGATATAATTAAACCCAACCCGTGGAGTCCAGAAACAGGATTAGTTCTCCAATCTGTTTAGTGGCTATCTCTCTGAAATCATCAAAGAAAGATTTACCTAATGTGCGTTGCTGCGACAGAAAGTGTTGTGAAGAATGCCAGGCTTGGATGTGTGGTCCCCTATATGCCAGTGGCCTGTAATAATGGCTACAATTCTGGCAATATCAGGCCTTGATCTGCCTAGTATCTCGTTTGATTTAGGTCTGTTGAAGCTGGGCTATGTCTTTCTTGATATGGCACAAATGGTTAGGTTGTTCCACCCGAGATTGGCTACCTGGAGGAAGTGAAGCTTTAAATTGCCCTTAAGGAATCCTATTGGAATATTGACTCTTTCCGCTAGCGAACCATTAAAGTCTGACCCTTGCCTGGCCAGCTAGGCTGCTCGCTCGTTACCCTCATAATTACTGTGTCCTGGCGCCCAAATGAGGGTAATTCCAGAATGGACGCTTTGTTCATTTATTTCAAACCGGCATTGCTCTATCAGTTTTGAGGATATGGTAACCGAATAAATGGCCTTGATTGCGACTTGGCTATCAGAAAAGATAGCTATATTTAGGTGGACGTTGGGAGATTTTTTAGCATGCGGCAAGCCTCACCAATCGCGAGAAGCCGTGGTGTAGTGTAACATCATCGCTTATCACGCTGTTGGTTTACGGTTCAAATCCTGATGTCAAAAATCAGCTATTTATTTCGCATGAAATAAATAAAAAACTCGAAAGCTAAGTCAACTCTACTGTGAAGGCATAACACTGGCAGTCGAGCAGTCATATGGCTGAAAATGCACTTGATCGTGGTGATGACATCAGGTGGACGGAAAAAAATACTGTGAATCATGAAAGCAAAACAAACAACCTTGGAGTAGCGTCCAGCTCTCTCTCTCTCTCTTCTTCACAACGCCCGTGCCCTGTAATAGTATAAGAGTATTCATATCCTCTTTGGCGCGCGTAAATTATAAAAAAAGCTCCGCTTGAAAGACACTAGCAGAGTCTGGGAGACGGAAGGATTTCGATATATTCAGTTGGTCCGAGTAAATGCCTGCGCCAACTCCGCAGTCCATTTTCGAACCATCCGTATATATACAGATATCAAAGTCATTGATTACTGAAAAAGGTTTGCTGAAGTCGAGCGTGTGAGTCCTGTAATCGGTCGAAGATGTCACCAGTTCACTTGGTATCGTCTGCAGGACCTTACATTGGCCATATGGCTTTGCGGCACTGCATATAGCTGAAAATTTAATATGAAGTTCAAGGGGGATTAGATGCAGGATCACACTAGAGCATCTGTTCGGCAAGATTTCAATGCTCCTGTGATGCCTACACACGCCGATCTTTGTACTTTTTTGATTCTGTTGATGTTATATCATATTTCTTATGTAAGGCGTGCCACCATACTATGGCGCCATATGTAAGAATTGTACGCACAATTGTTATGTACATCCATGGGGTCATCTTTGGCCTGCAGGTTTTGCTGCAGGCATAGAAAGAAACACTTACTTTCTTAACCCGCTGATCTATGTTAAGTTTCCAACTAAGTTTCGGATTTAGAATCATGCCTAGGTATTTTGCACTAGAACATAGTAAGAGTGACATGGCTTATATCTGACAAGTTTCATGTTGAACTGAAAATTCCACTAGAATTGTCTAAGTAAGCCCATCTGACAAACATTCGAGAGGAAAATCCTCATGAAAAGCTTCTCTCAATCGGGAAAACTGCCCTTCTAAAACGGCTTAAATCAGTAAGTCCCTAGCAATCGTGTGTCGCACAGCGTGAATGGCTGCGAGAAGCTAGGCCAGGCCCTGTATGAACTCAACTGTTAGTACCAAGTATTTGTTCATCCTTAATAATTTCCAACTCCACCTTATATAAATGTCTCGAGAAAATTGAAATAGTCTTACATGAAAGTACTAAAATTTCCATGCAGACAACCCTTCACCCATATTATGTACAATGTCACACCATTTCAGCATGCAGAGCAACATTATTACCCCCAATAAATTTTCCAAACATTATACAACGTTTTATTTGCACTCGATTCATATTTTCATGCAGCTATTGTTATTGCATCCGACACAACTTTTACGACTCGAAGAATTTCGCTTCAATATCGCACCAGAAAAAAAAAAATGTTATGTATACGCCGTACACACTTACCCAGACGACCGTACAATTTGTTCGCCATCAACGAGTTTTATTATTTCCCATCGACATTTATTGGCATTCAAAGAAAACCAATAAAATCACTAAAGTTCTCATTTCATTTCCTACCGCCTCGCCCTCACCAGACTCCGGTCCAACCACATTCTCTCAGTAAAATGATGAACCCTCTTGAGAAGTTTTTGCGAATCTGTCCCAAAATTAAATAAAAAACAAACAAAATCTCTGCGACGACCTTTTATTCTGTTAATTTGTGCAAAACGACTCAAATTAAATTATTCTCCTTTCAACCCCCCTCCCGAATTGGGGTTCGGGAAAAACTTTCCCACAACCCCAACCACAGAGGATAGGAAATCAATAAAAAAAATCCTACACACAAAACGAGGCGAAAAAGAACACTCTAACAGTTTTCCGCCAGAATGGACACAATAAAATGAGCAAACACACACGCAAACCTGTAAAAAATTCATTTTCTAAACATACACAGTACCCGTACAATAAAGCCTCGATTACACTATATACTGATGCTACTGCTGTGCCATTTTAATTAAACCCTCAATACACATGTCAGCTTGAGGGTGGGACATAAAATCAAGACGGGTGGGAGGAAACTAAAACAACATTCAGCTTTTCACTGCCACTGATTAAAATGTTCGAAGAGAAAAACCATTGGTGGATTACCACTCCTCCCTGTCCTGTGTCGCACTCGTTATTTCGGGAGAATTAAACCTAATCCGTTGTGTCCCTTTCAAAAATGTATCCCATCCTGTCAGTTGGAGAATCTTAATATTGTTAAAAAAAGGAAATATAACAAATCCAAAGAACCAGTTGGCGGCAATAAATCTAATGTTCAAGCACAGATATTCCCGGAACAGAGGGGTGTGTGGAGTCTTACAAATGAAAGTTATTCGAAGCGAAGTTCGCAGACAATGCCCAATGTCCAAGGACTTTCATCCTTCTCCCATAGACGTCTGCAGGAAATTAAATCCATTGAATCGAGCATTTCAGCGAAAAAAATAATTATAATGGGGAACGCATAATCCATTTCAAGGGATATTTCATTTCTGTAATCCCAACAAGTGGATATTTGTTAGTGGTTCGGCCACTGTAGACCGTACTCTGCTGAATTTGATTTTGCAAGTCGGAAATTTCTATAGAAGAGAATCGGGTCTTGAAAAAAAAAAAAAACTCTTTAAAGGAGGAATACTTTTTTTCGGAAAACCAGAAATAGCCACATACTCGTAGATACTTTTGCTTAAAGCAGATCGTATGCAAAAAAACATTCCCATTAGAGTTTCCTGGGACTTAATACAGTTTTGCACTCCACACTTATCAAATCTACAGGGCTTTTCAATAAGGACATAACAATTTTGTATTTAAATAAAGCACAGAATAATTGTGATATCGGGCTGAAATTGATTCCAGGCGTAGTACGCATGTTAAATTTTAGTACGAAATTCAATCTCGTTCATATGACCACCGCGAGCACGTTAGCAGAGATCGATTTTTTGTAGCCAATTTTTGAAGTGTGGGTTTGTTGCTGTCCAATAACGCATATTTTGCTTATTAACAGGAGAAGTTTCGGCAATTCAAATGATCAAGAGGCTTCAGTTCTTGAGTTAATTTGATCTTGTAAGGATGAAGGCCAAGATCTTTATACAAAATTCGCCACAATGTGGACTGAGAGATTCCCAATTCCTGTGAACGGCGTGGAATCGACTGATTTGGCTCATTTTCAACTGAAGCACTTACGGCTGCAATATTTTCTGTACTTTGACCGGTGCTTGTTTCACTGGCAGATGAACATTCAATAGTGAATATGTTGACTCGAATTTATCCACTATAGCACGCACAGCCTGTCTGGTGGGACGATTATTACGACCGCAAATTGAAGTAAGCGCTCTTAAAGATGCGACCACCGACTCAGAATTTCGGTAGTTATTTTTAATAATTTCCAAACGTTGCTCATTCGTGAACTTCAATTACCATTACTCCAAAAACCGTGAAGAAAATGTAAACCTTGACTGACGTTTTGACATTGACAGGTCATAAAAAAGTTTAAGGGTGCGTTTGAAAAACCCTTTACGTGAGTACAGAAATATTTCTAGATGTTATGCATATTAGGTCCGGTCCTAGAACGGTTAATTACTCTGTCGATGAGTAATGGTTCATTCCGCGTCATATGAAAAGAATCAGTTGTCACTCCAGTTGTTAAAGTCAAACGCTCTTCCAGTCTATTAGAAATTGTTTGAAAAAATCGTACAAGTTCAACTTGACGAATACTTCGAAATCAATGGACTGTTCCTTGAAAGTAAATACTCGTATGGGTTCCGAAAAGAGCACTCGTATGAATCTGCAAAGAAAGAGGAGATCGCTGCTGGAAACTATGTGATTACCATATTTTGGACTTCAAAAGGGAAATTGAGACCATCGACAGGAATATTTTGCTGCCAAAACTTCTGGGAAATGGAATTAGAGGCCCGGAATTGAATTGGCTTCGATTTTTTCTCAATGGTCGATCAGTAGTATTATCCAAACAGTAGTAGTATCGAAACAATACTCGGCGTTCCATAGGGATCCATACTTGGTCCTCTGCTCTTTATCATCTACATTATCGACATCGAAGCCAAACTAAACTTATCACAGTTCGTCCTATTTGCTGCAACTTTTCAATATTTCAAGTTTTTATTAATTTTTATGAGTTATACACGAAAGTACCTTAAGTTAAATTCAAATTTTATTTGATTGAATTTAAATAGCAGAGTTGTGCAAAATAAAGATGTAATGATAGAAAGAATCTGGTAGAATCATAAATTGAAATTCTTTAAAATTGATTATCGCATCGAATTATCAACTTTTTTTGTTCCCGAGCGGCGGAAGTAAATCATATTGACAGCAGGCTACTTTTCTGAAATCCAATTAAATATCCTGAAACACGCCCGAGTTGTGCGATATTTTTCCTAGTAGGTAGTCCTGAGCAATCTATAAACCCCTTGAGAGGAAAATATAATTACTTGCATCGCAAAACAAACCTAATTTGCAACCGCAATCCATATAAAATAAATGAGCTGTCTAGAGTTGTTGCAAACAAAATGTGAATATTGTGATAAAATTCTGTCACACTATTGTATCCACTAGCCATCGGCTATTGAGATAACAAGCAAAGTAAAGGACATAAGGATAATGACGATGCTTGCAATAAAAATTCAATGTAAACAATAATTTAAATTCATTATCGTTCATTGACAGTCGCCGAGGGAGGATTGGTGGTAAGACCACCAGCCGCCCTAAAATCCATTCTAGCTACCGCGATGTAAAATCATGTGTGGCAGGCTGAGTCAAAGCACCCCATGGTTCTGGCAAACTGTTGACCATCGACTTTAACGTTAACAAAGCTGTCACTGTTGGAAATAAAAATGGAAAAATGTATTTTCTCTAGAGCCAGAGGGTAGTAATTATGTGGGAGGTGGAGTAGTTGACACTTTTTTTTTTTTTTTTTGCATTTCATTTCACTTCCATGTACTTCAGTGCGAATTACTTACAGGATAATTTGACATAAAGGACATGACATTTAATTTATGCAGATGAGATTGACTGAAATGGTTTTTTTTTTCCTACCGTATTGATGTCTTGCTACTGCTGCAGTGTATTTTGCACAAGCATACTTTTGATATATTAATGTTAAAGGGATGAATTTGAGTGGGACGGTCTGTTGTGGACTGTGAAAGGTGGACATCTCACAGTGTTTTCCTGTTGATAGTGCCATGTCAGAGAGGATAAAAGTTGCAGCATTCGTGACAGGGTAATTTTATATTGACAGTGATTTATGCTTATATTGTACACGCAGACCTTTTTTTTTTAAGAAGATAAAGGTTTACTGAATACAAAAGTTGTACGTATAAATGATAGGCGTGGGTGTAGAAAGTAAATAAAAAATTTTGTGATGTGCAATTAGTCGATGTAAAAGTGCAGGGATTTCATTAATCACTATCGATCCCATTTTTCCGGAAAGAACGAAAGTATCTATAAATATCTCCAGAATTCATTAAAAAAGGGATTGCACAAAACAATCATCCGGATGGAAATCTTTTAAGTGCACATTTGCTTTTGGTTGAAACAGATAGCCGTCTTACTGACAGTAAGTCGTACGTTTACCGAGTTACGCAACAGTTTTCTACGAGATTTCTAATCCAGTCTTTGTCTTTTTAGACTGCACAGGTTTACAAAGCTTAGGTCTATATTATCGTTAGTATCAAAAGCAGTCAATCACTACTACTAAGTCTGAATCGATGCTGTTTACAAGAAAGAATAAGGAATAAAGCGCACGTCGCACGCGCATCTGCTGTTCATTGGCAAACCAATCAGATATAAAAATTAAGTGATATGTTGCAATGTATTTTTTTTCTTGACAATTTTCCAAAATTTAATGAGACAAAATCCCCAAACCCGAAATCCCAAAATTTAAGTCCCCAGTAGCAAAATCATCCAAAATCCCGAAAAATTGGGTTGGGTACGATTGACCGGATTTCAAAATGGTAAATGCTTTTTTCTGGCAGGCGCCTATATTTTAATAGTAGTTGGGTGGCACGCTTCGCAGGATAAAAGCATTTTACACTATTAGAGTTCTCTTCGACTCATAAATCGGCCTTACATACATGTCCTCAGGACGACGCTACGCGGCGAGTACCCAAACACCAATTTCAGTTTCACTTTCGGGATTTTGAACTACTTGCACATATCACATGATTTACATGTACATGGACAATGGAGATTTGGAAATTTCATGGGGATTTTGGCAACAAAGTTTGTTGTATTGAGGAGATAATAGCTAGTTGGATTTATTTTCTTGAAGATTTTGTCCAATGGAGATTTTTTTTTTGTGCTTTTCGTACGATTCCCTATCGTTTACACTACTTTTTTTCGAAAAAAAAAACTTGGTATGCCATCTAAGCATTGTTTGTCTAAATAAACTCAAATACTAAATTTAAACAAAATTATGAGTGCCGTTTATGAGCAAATCGAACTTTTTGAAGTTCCAAGTTTTCAAACAGACATAATTGAGCTCCAATACACTACTTATACCAGAATAAGTAAAATTCTCTGACATTGTAGTGGAATATTTAGCAGACCATGACGGCTATAACATTATCGTTATCCATTGGTACAACCAATCAAGCATCTAAGGAAGGTTAGTTTCCAAACAAAACTGCTTACCAGTATTCAACATTGAATGGATATTTTTCAATTTTTAATGCGGAATCTTAATGCAAATAAAGACCTCGGAGGACATGGACTTGGTGACCACAGAAAATATCAGCGAAAAATGTATGTATTTCTACAACACCAACTGCCTTGTCATCGGTGGCACAAAGTCTAAGCAATAGGTCTGCTGTAAAAGCATTTGGGTTTCGACTAATCTGCAGCGAAGTTCAACAGACTACATAGGTATTAATCGAAGGTTTACGAATTCTCTTGTTGATCTCGAACGGAATGAAACGAGAAAGCCACTGATTGTAGACTATTTCTGGCTTTTTACTGCAGTCGTTATAGAATAAACGAAACCACACTGCGGCGAGGAAATATGTAGAGTTAGTAGCGCACATAAAAAAGTCCAATAGCGTCAAATCGCAGCTCCTCGGAGGCCAAGAAACATCATCAAAATGGCTGATTACACGATTATTGAACTTAATGCGCAAAAGATCGATTGTTGAACGGCTTGTATGAAAATTTCCAAAACTATTTTTGACATTTTTTGACAATAATTTTCCGTTTATATACAACATTTTAACATCGAATTAATCCTTACACCACTAACATTTAACTGTTTGCTTTAAGATAAGAACTTTTAATTTGTATTGGGAAAAAAATTGAATCTTCTCAGCACTCAGCCTAATTTTCCATTGTAATATTCGTTCAATATTTCAAGCGCATTTTGCAAATTCTAATTGAGACTAAATTCTTACGATGAAAAATTCCAGCAGCATCAGCATAAATGTATGAACGTATACAAATTATACAAAACGGGGCCAAAAACTGAACGTTGAGGTATACCTGCATGAAAATGTTGAACGTCTGAAGTACTATTATTTACGTACGTTTTTAAACAGCGATCCGACAAACAATTCTAATCAGCTATTGTGGAAAACGAAATGCAAACATTTTATAAATAAGTACATTGTACCAGATGCAGCCAAATGTCTTTTCAATGTCCAGTAATACAAGGCCCGAGGACTTCCCTAATGATCGACTGTTTTTTATATTCTCACCTTCACTTTGTGCTTTAGGATTTTAATTTAAATAAAATGAAAAGTATTAAAGATTTCAATGAAATTTGTTTACTGTTTTAAATTCTAGACTATGCCATTGTATATGAAATACAACATCGGTTAAATGGCCGCCACAGGAGTTTCTGCAAACTTCCATTCTGCAGTAATTTTCGATGATTTTTCGGCACAATTCTGACTGTACGAGTATTGTGACCATATCTTCACGGATGTTATTATATTTTTAAGTGCTCCAAAATTTGCATAGACACAAAAAGATATCCAACTATAGAGTCAAATATGCCTGATACGTAGCCCCGTCCTGTTGCTCAAATCATGTCTTCAATCTCAGGCCAAAACAAGTTGGTTATCGTTTGACCTGATAGAGATGAAGATGCAAATACGCCAAACGGAGCTGCAGAAATGCCAAATTGCTGATCTCAGCATGGTGTTGATAATACCGGGTTTTTTACTACTGAAGCACTCACAGCGGCTATGTTTTCAATTGGTCAAGCATTACGATAATGGGCCTTACGACATCACAAACATTACCGATTTATTCGAATTTGTTGATTTTGTTTCGAATTTGCTCAGTGGGGCGATCATGACGACCATAATCTGTTTTTAAGTCGCGGTACACAGATATTACAAAACTATTATTTGAAATGCAACAATTGGAATGTGCCGAGAGATAGTTAAGCGATCCATACTGTAAAATGGAAAGGCAAGAACTAACTACCTGTCACTATGGATGACAGATGGATTTGACAGGTGTCATATGGCATTCTGCAAATGAATAACCCTTTATGTATTTGATGAGATGTGATATGGTTATTTATAAATCTAAATTGTTCATCAAGGAAAATATGTTTATCTTTAACAATTTGCTTTAGTTTCTGCTTTAATACTTTTTCATAAATTGTGCTAAGACTGCTAAGTAGACTTATTGGCCTACAGTTTTTGCATTTGCTAGAGGATTTCTCGAAACTACTTTCGCAATATTCCAAATTTCATTAAATATTACAATATGCAATAATCAAAAATGTTAAAAATATTATTCTAGTTTTGGGTAGTTGCTTAAGGTATGCATTTTTAATTTTGTCAAGCCCATCTTGTGTTCACACCAGCGAATTATTGATGATACTCGTATCTTCAATATTTGGTCGAGATAAAAACTCATCTTGTGATATTCCAACGCTTTTAACAGTGTAATTTTCCAAGGTACCTATGGACACTGTATGCTTTTTGGTGAACGTATAGGCAAATGAGTTCCTGAATATAAATTAGGATATGTTGCGGGATATTGACCCTATTTAAAGTGTTGGCTGCTATATCTATTTGAAATTAACGAAAAATTGCTTCCTGATATGTACCCAAAAAGTACGTTTTGAATGCAAGTCTTTAAAATCCTTCAAACAAGACATATTCTTTCTAAAAAAAAATGGCACAAAAATCCGACAGATTTTGAAATACCTAGCTCCTTAAATGTTACTTAAAACCATTCCCATCCCAATTACCACCCAACTATTCCCCTAAGCCTTGATTTATTTCCGAGGGAAAAATTGCCCATTCAACACATTTTAAATTTCTTTTTTTTGTGCGATTTATCACCAGACACGCTATCACCTTTTGCCAACAAATTGTTATTGCCCCTAAGTGCTTGGCCTGCCATAACACATGTGAATGGGTGTTATGTATTCTCATGGCGGGCATAAAATACCTCGTCTCCATCTCAGTGGGATGCTGCTATCCAAAAAGTTCACACTTTTGGTTTTTCCGCATCGCTCCCATCATCCGCGAGTGGACCTTTACCCAATCGAATGGATTTTTGTTGCCTCAATGGCGATTTTGGTATTTTCACGCTTCGAAATACAAAAATGAAAGCAAAGCAACCAGCTTGCTGAATTGATCTATATCTAGAGCTAAGAGGCGATATCTCTAGTCTTTTTCCAAACTTGGAACTCAATCAATGGAACGGAAAAAAAAAAAAATAGAATACTGGACGCCGCCACCGCTGTAGAATGTTATGCATTTTGGCTTACAGCGATACTGAAATAGTAGTGTTGTACATTCATACATAACAATTGAGTTTCTCTGATCCATGCAAATTTAGTAGTAGGTGCTGTTTTTTTTTTTTTTTTTTTTTTTTCATCCATGAACGACATAACCAGCGGCACTAGGAGGACAATTGGTTTGAAATCCATACAACTGTACGTGTATCTCATAAATTAAAAATAATGTATATACGAGGTTTCTTTTTTTTTTTTGCATCCAATTGGACTTAATGTGGTCCCAATCGAGAGAGACAGTGGCAAAACAATGGTTCACGAGTCTATGGATATGAAATACAAACGAACCTCTGTCAAAATGTATGCATTGTGAATTAATTAATTGCAATCGATATAGAGTCGGGGATTTCGGTTTTTTTTTTTTTTTAATTTGCTAGAGTGCAATATATTCATATATTGGGCACTGCAGATTATGGAGCAAATTGGCGTAGATAGGGAGAGAAAGAGGCGAGGATGCCTTCCTCTTCCGCTTGAACAGAATCAGTGGACAAATCGAAAACCATGATAGAGCTCGATTTTCAATTTTCATTATTCAATCGGAACTATCTCCATCATCTCTTCGCTTCCCTGGCGTGTTGTATAGTGCGTCGCTGTGTACATGCATTCAATATTTTTATTCATCCGATGAAAATAAGTTGAATGCTATTCTTAATTCATTTCTTTTTGGAAGAGGGTCAGCTTTTGAGATTCAACTACTGCTTTATTTAAAATATATTTTCTGTGGGGAATTTTAAATCCTCTTTGTTGATGATGGTTATCCTCAAACAGCTTTCAATTATTTAAGGGATTTTTTTCCAACAGAGTAAAGTTATGAGTTGGATTATTGATGGTGGATACGAGTATACATTTGTATGTACGAGAAAGGAATATTTATTTATTGTAGGTGAAGTGTTAGATTTCGACATAGTCATATGTGGTTCCAACTTATTACGGAATATTTCGGTTTAAATTTAAATTATCTCATGCTTATCCTTTACTATTGTCGCAAATCATATTACTCCACTTGAAAGGGTCCATTGGTCTTAGTTTTTTCGTGAAGTGCACGCTTACAATCAATGTCAAATTTAGAAATTCACGAAACTTCTTGTACCCACTTTCGAGCACTTTTCTGATTTCACGTTTGGGACGGAGAAAAAAGTTTTCATCCCTTTGATATTCTTTGTTAAATATAGGCCTCCCCTAATACCTCTGAATGTATTCTTAAAGCGTTTTCGTTTATCCTATTAGGTCTAACTAGTTTCCCCATCTAATCACAATCGGTCCCATCGACAATAAGATCTTCAACTTCATATAGTAAAGGAGAAGGGGCCCAATTGCCATACAAATTTGCCCACTCTCCAATCACCTACAGACAAATACATCAATCTGTCTACCACGAATCATATGATACCTTATCCTGGAGCGGCGTTGGGAAACGTTTTATTTGATGTTTCAAATAAAAGTAATATCTTGCATAACCCACGTCTAGTAAACAAGCTGACTGACTTGAGTTATTTCAGACAATTGCTGGAAGAATGCATTGAACTATCCTCAACAATAGACACTATTGTGCAATTAGATTTTTTTTTTTTTTTTGTCGGGGAGGTACACCCTACTGGAGCACTCAGACTCAAAAACAGGTCCATTGTACAACCAGGCAGAGAACCCCATTTTAATGTGTTTTTTTTCGTCTTTTGTAAAAAGACGAGTAGACGCTTCAGTGATGAAGAGCTTAGGTCATCACCACTCACCACATCAGCACCGAAAATCTGCCACCTGATCCGAGCAAAGGCAGGACAATCACATAGGAAATGTTCCGCAGTGTCATCGCCCTCTCCACAGGAGTTGCAGACGGGGGTAGCGCTCAAACCTAGCACATGGAGGTGCTTGGCAAAGGCGAAGTGGCCCGTAAGAGCGCCAGTAAGTTGTCTGCAGTCTTTTCTGCTAAGGGATAGCAAGAAAGCCGCGGATTTCTTACAGACGACGGGGACCATTCGTTTAGTCTGCCTGCATCCTGGAGAGCCATGACACCTTCGATTGTGTTCACTGAAAACCCAGTCGTCAATGGAAGCCCTAACCGAGGTCCAGAGAAATTCTCTTCTGAGCCTTGTCTAGCAAGCTCGTCAGAGATCTCATTTCCTGTTATCCCTTTGTGCCCCGGGACCCAAACAAGATTCAGTGAGTTCAGCCTTCCGACCGAATTCAAGGATGTTTTGCATTCTCGAACTATTTTGGAAGTGGTTAAAGGATTGAGCAAGGCCTTAAGCGCAGCCTGACTGTCACTACAGACGCAGATACTTCGCCCCTTCCACCTGTTCCTACGAATATAGTCCGCTGCCATTAGGATAGCATATATTTCTGCCTGGAAGACAGATGTGTATTTGCCCAATGAGAAGTGAAGCCTAATGTTGTCGCATTCCACGAAAACACCAGCACCAGACCCCCGTCCAGTTTTAGAGCCGTCCGTGAAAATGCGACTACATTCCTTTCCTGGCTCAGACTCCTGCCAAAGGTGCAATTAGATAGTGAGGAACAGACTTTCACCTTAGATATACAGAAGGCTGCCTGGGCTGCAATACCTAAATCTAAGAGTAAAGTAAAAAGAAATGTATATCCCGGGCAAAAACAAACAAACAAAAAATATCTCGAAAGCGTCTTTCAGCTATAGAAAGATAAACACTACTCTCAACAAACTGGAGAAATGTGGGAAGACGATAGATTAATAGCACCAGTACTACTCTAAGGAAATAGCGAAAGAAATAAAAGAAAAGATCAACTCAAAAAAATCTCCGGGATTTGATCTTATTATAGGAGAACTTCTAAAAAAAACTTCCTAAAAAAGGTATAAAAAAACTAGTCCAGATAACAATTGCAACATTCAGACTAAGTTATGTCCCATGAATGTGGAAAGTCATGGAAGTAATTATGGTACCATAACTCGGCAAAGCACCAAGTGAAGTTACTTCATATCGTCCGATTTCCTTGCTGCCAATACTGCCTAAGCTATTCGAAAAAATTCTTCTGAAACATCTTCATCCGATCATAGAAGAAAAGACATACGAGTACCAAACCATTAATTTGGTTTTAGAAATAGGTATTCAACCATACATCTGCTGACGAATAACTGATAAAATAGAAAAAAAACATTAGAAGAGAAAAAAATAAATAAAATGCTCTACGATCTTTCTTGATGTCACACAGGCTTTTGATAAAGTGTGGCAGAAAGGATTAATACATAAGCTGCAAAAACATCTGCCAAAATAATACTCATATATTCTAGAGACCTACATAATGCAGCGATCATTTAGAATAAAGCAAGAAGATGAGTACTCCACATTAAAATATATAAAAGCTGACGTACCTCCAGGTAGTGTATTAGGACCCGTTCTATTCTCTATACCTACCACAAAATGAGGAAACTACTGTTGTCACATTTGCAGACGACACTGCTGTTCTTGCTGTTGGTAAAACCGTGCAACAAGTTACTGCTTTCTAAGCAATTATTAAAGCCGATTGGGGGTACACAAATAAGCCAAACTTACAAAGTATACAATGTTTTCAAAATAAATTACTACGTAGTATTGTTAATGCGCCACGGTACTTAAGGAATTCTGATCTATATAGAGATCTAAAAGTAGAAATGGTAGAAGACAAGGTCAGGAAGGTCCCAAGAAGACATGAAGTTAGACTTCACAACCACGCCAATTTAGAAGTAGCTGAACTACTTAATAATAATAATTTAGTTAGAAGATTGAGGAGGATAAAACCCTTTAAACTAGTTGACTAGGGATAACATTATAGCATAACATCATCACACGAAATGAGTGATTTAACATACCTACGTAGGTACTCCAAAACAAAGGGTAACTGACAAAAGGCGCATGGCCACTTATAACTCAAAATTTACGGAAATATTTACATAGTTCTTCGAATCCTGATTATTATACTCCGTAATAAAAGGGTTCAATGTTCTAAATATGGGAGAAACCATCAAATTAATCTACCAAACCTTTTTGTTGAGCACCTGGCACCAGATTATTATATTTACCTGCAAAGACAAAAAAAAAGAAAACGAAATTAGAAAATCTGTTCTAAACTGTTAGATGTTGTATACTAAAATATATTCTTAAAAAAAAAAAAAAAAAAATCATAAAACCATCTGTTCATTAACTGTAAAAGCAAATATTGTTGCCACAATTTTTAGAGTTGCTTAATAGTTTATATTCATTGATTCTAATAGACTGTGATAATTACGATAATGACTCATTTCGAAGTGTTTTCACTACGTTCAGATCATTTAGACTGACAGGAGGACGTTCCAGGTTTAAGCACAAACACGTGTTAGGTAAGTAACTTGGGACACCATTTGATACTCCTGTCATAGGGGAGTTACCTTTATTTTTTCGTAAGGGCACCCGAAGTACCAATTATATCCTAGATTATATATATATATGTGCATGAGGTATTAAGTAAGCAACACATGGGCACTATTTAATTATTGTATTAGAAACGTCAGAAATGACAATGCAAACAAAGCCGTTGTTCCCGTGATTGAATATGGAGCATGGACAGTTTTTTATTTAATTCAGTTCAAAAATGTACTCGTATATTATTATATCTCATTTGATAGTAATGAGATAGCAAATGCCAAAATTTGACCTTATATGTGCAAGTGAAAAATGGGTGCACGAGTATGTTTCCCAAATAAAGGAAACAATTTGAAATCGTATCTTCAGGTAAGAAAAAGTTATTCCTTATTTTATTGTACATACGTAATTCCTCCCTAATAAAGGGTGTCCCAAAATTCACGCAAGATTTGAATTTTGCGCCATTTGTGCGGTAGTGTTGCAACGAAAAAAAAAGAGCGTGACAGCTGACAGTTCAGGATTATTACAAAATGGAGTGCTACACGAAAGAACAACGCGTTTTCATTGTTGAGCAATATTTTAAAAAGAATGAAAGTTTGGCAGCTACAGTTCGCAATTTTCGTACAAAATATGGTCAAAATAGTGATTTAATTTTATCAACTGTGAAGAGATTAATTCAAAAATTCAGGGAGACTGCATCAATTAGTGATCTTAGACACTCTGGAGGTCCTTCAACAAGTCGTCCAACACAAAACATCGAAGCAGTTCGTGAGAGTCCAGGAGCATATAAATTCGGCATCGTGGTGAAGAATTCGACATTTCGAGAAGTGTATTCTCATGAAAGATTTGCATCTTCATGCACATGAAGTGCAATTGACTCAAGAACTGAAGCCTACTGACCACGCACAGTGAAGAGAGTTCGTTGAATGGATTATGAAACAACAACAATTGGATGCGGATTTTTCATACAAAATCATCTTCAGAGATGAGGATCATTTTCATCTTGCTGACTTTGCTAATCGTCGAAATTGTTGAATTTGGGGTTCAGAAAATCCACGAGGGATTGTGGAGAAAGAAATGCATCTACAACGTGTCAATGCTTGGTGCGGATTTTGGGCTGGAGGCATTATCGGACTATTCTCCTTTGAAAATGCGACTGGACTAATGGTGCTCGCTATCGCGACATGATCATCCACTTTTTTGTGCCTAAATTGCAAGATATGGATGTGGACGACATGTTGTTTGAACACATGTCATACATCCCGTCGAGTAATTTCCCGTTTTGGTGATCAGAATTGGCCGCCCAGATCATGCGATTTAACGACACCCAGATCAATGCGATTACTTTTTGCGTGAATTTTGAGACACCCTTGATGATATTTTCTATTTTAATACACAATCGCTTCACTTGTATAGTTTTTTCTTGCAACTCCTCTTATACTTATCATCATCCCATCCCATTCGTGATCACTTTCAATTCTATTGACGAGTTTTTGATTACCACATTGTTGTAGTTTTCTTTGTCCATTTTCTATCATGTCTCAAAGATATGCATGTCAATCAATTATCAATCAGTCATGAAAGTGGACTCGCCAGAAATGACTAATCAGTGACGGAATACCAACTTAAATTGAATACGAAGTGATACGTGTATGATGATACCGCACATGACTACGAGTATCAGATGACGGAAGATTACCAATCACGAATAACTATCAAAGATGGGGGACAACTAATCGATACCAATCATGAATGACTTTTAGAAACATGGGACTACCAACCAATAGATAATCCACTAATCATGATTAAGTACGAATCACGAATGAGTACCAGGGAGAAGAAGTTACAAACCAGTTATTTGGTCCAAGGATCCTGTAATTACTCCCATAATGGTTTTTTAATGCTCTGCAGAAGATTTTCTTCCGATCTTTATTCCACAATCTGGTCACATTCAAGCACTATTGCTATCTGGACTTTATTTAAAATTTAAAAGGCTTTTATGCAACACGTTTAGAACCTTCACGATGAATAGATAAATAATTTAACGTATTTTGGATAGATTCAATGAAATGTCCCCTTATCCTAAAATCTTGGAACTCAAATCTTGTTCTGCCTCTGTTAAAAAATTCTAAAACATCAGCTTCTTGATCTCTATATCACTTTATAAAATGAATATGTGACACATATTGCCGCACAAGCAGCCCATAAAGACACACATATTACACTTGATTATGGCTTCGAGTTCAGGAGCCTGGAAGCCGCTTTTTCTTATTCGTTTCCAAGAAATTTCACTTTGCAACAAGTTGACGGGCTTTAATGTAAAATCTCATTTTGGCAAATTTATGTCAAAAAATATCTTCCACGGTGCCGGCAGCCTCCAACTAATATCCTTAAAAAGGTATTATACTCGTATACCTTTATCTCCCATTACATTGTCCCCTACCCCAGGACGCATTAGTAGCGATTGCTTTTTTCCACCTACAGACGTGAACCCATCCTTGTGGTACGCATTCAAAAAGACGACGTCTTCGTCGTCACCATCGTCTTTGGCTATGACGATGACGATGACGATGATGAGGACGATGATTTTCCTCTCACTTTGGTTTCATAATTTTGCAGGCTTTACACCTATCTATGTACTCGTACCTACCGTCGAAATTAGATTTTTCCATTTTCTTTTTATTCAAAAAAAGAGAAGAAAGAAAAGGAAAAGACTTCCATTTCAGCATTTTATATATGACATTCAGAAAAACGGGCGCAAGGAGGTGCTCCCCTCCCCACCAACCCCTCCGTTTTATGGCTCAGAAAATGCCACATCGTGCTTCCTTCGACTTTAGCCCCTGCAGTAACATTCTCTGCCGTAGCCGTATAATAATACAATTTAATTGTATTAGAGTTATCGTTTATTTATTTATTTTTATTTTTATTTTTGTTCCGTTCCCGTTTTAGAGTGTTTTGGCGGAGGCAGCCCAGCCACCCTCTGTAAACGGGGTGCCAAATGATGGCTGTTTGCTATTGCCACTTAAATTCGCATAAATGTTATTTTTATTTGCCAAAGTGGAATCCTTTTTGCTGATGGTGCTGTTACCCCTAAGGTGCCAACCATTCAGATTTCGGATGGTTCTGATTCCTTAAGGATGTATACGCTCGAATGATTCGGTGCTTTTGTGGCGTCGTCTTATTTGACTTCTTTTTTGGAGGTAAATGGCGGCGTTTAACGTAGCAATTTACATGACTTTTAGTAGCACATCAAGTAAAATATTTAAGCGCGTCTAACTGAGATTATGTACCTACATACTGTATATAGCGAAATATTTTGGATTTTTTATTTCGGTTCAAAGACATAGAAGATGTAGCATGGGGGGGAAGTGATGTCGACTTAGAGCTTGTTGTGCCCAGATTTAATTATGCATGTAATGGATCTTTTGTTTTATTATGAACTTATTATTTGGTTGAGTGAATCTATAGGATGTGGAAAACCACAACCATCAGGCAGCAGTGCTAGGGTTAAATGCGAAAATCTCTGAAGTTTGACAAACAATTGTGCAGATACAAAACGAACCATGAAAATGTTGTACAATTGCAATGGACCGTAGGCAAGGCGTTTTATATACGAGTATATGCAACTTTGCAACATTTATCTGTCAGTTATGTAAGATTTGGCGAAATGTCCATTTGCATGTATACAGCAAAGGGTAATAGGGCGAATAGTTTTTAAAGAAGTAATGGGGGGATCTACATATATGAATTGCTTGGACATGAGCCTTTTCGGAACGAAATATGTATGTACAAACAATAATATGGTTGGAAGACAAATAAAGGATTTTTAAAGCCCGACTTGAGGACCAGAATTAATCCACTGAAAAAATCGACCGAACGGTAGAGGAAAGTTTTGTTTTGTAGAATCTCCTTAAGAGCTTCGAATGGATAAAAATAAGTGCAAATAAGATGCTGCGAATGAATTTTCCTTCTGTCCAGCTTAGCATCAATGAATCCCTGTGAGAACTTGTTAAATCCCTTGCAGGCTGCATCGGTGTTAAGGACTATATAAAACACCTAACTTCACACAACAACTGACTTTGGAGGAACTTCGGCATTCAAATAATCCATCGACTAGTTTATGCATAGTTTTCAAGATCGCTGGGAAAAATTAGAAGCCAACATTTTTTGCCAAAATTGATTGGCGTGGTTTTTGAAATACTGACTTTGGTATTTGAATGGTGATTCACTAAATATATCACAGATGCAGTCTCTATTTTAGACGACGTCATGTTGTGATAGATTGGGTTTGCGTTTCTCAGAGTTATCCCTAGGGGGTAGTAATTGGGAGATTCTTTTACAGCAGAATTTATGTCAAAAAATTTACTATTTTCGTAGGTATGTAACGATACAAGTAGGTACAAGCAAAGTATCGATACTTTTGGTTCGATGCACAAGTACTTTTGCCATCAATACTTTTTTCCGATACTTAGTCGATATCGAATGGATCCAATTCACGTATACATGGCGGATTGAGTCTGGATTCAATCCTTGATAAATCTTGAATCCAATTTAAACTCCGATTGAGTCGAGGTAAAATTTTGCATCGAATCGAAAGATCGAGTTTGATAGACAGAAAACGAAAAATGAGACTCAAGAGTTTGTCATATCTAACACCATACACTCATTAAGAAGTGTCATTTTCAATTCTATTTCGGTTCGATTTCAACAAGATCTCTGAATTTGGGTTGAGCGAAAAGCTGGGTGGAGTTTCGATTCGATTTTAACTCGATACCAAGTACTTGTTATCTTCTTTTCATTCACTTGAGTAATAGAATAAACTTGTAGAGATTTTGTGGGTATCATGTGAGGTGCTAGCGGAAGTAAACGTTTTTTTAAATAAATAATCTGTGATTCTTATTGTTATATCAGAAAACGAGTACTACACAAACAAAGTAGTTATATATTTTGTTTTTGTTTACTCAATAGTAGTTATCGAATACTTTGTGTGAGGCTTATAAGTAGGTATTGATACATTTTAAGGGTATCGTTGCAATCCTATGCATTCGTTTCCCTGCTTACAATAGGCGTGTTTTATTGAAACATCCTTGGCATGTGAAGTCAAATTTTACTTGTAAAAGCATATACATTAATTGATCAGCAACTACTTTTGCTTTTCTCCCCATCCAGATGTGATATTCGGCTACGTAGTTAACAAATTGAAAACATAGCACTTACGAGTGAGTAGGTAGATATGAAATGTCACTATTGAAAATTCACGGAGGGTTAATGCCCTTGCTACTCTTTCTTGCTACTTTCTTTACTATTTTTAAAAAGCTCGAAACCCAATGCAAAATCTGGTTGCCGATTCCACTAGAAATCGTTTTTTTAGGCGGTTATCAAACAGCGCGTTATATAGAGTCCAGCCCAAATTTTTACGATACTATCTATCTGTTGTTTTCCGGTCAATCTGTTGTCCAGCATAAGTCCAATATATTTGGCTTATTAAGTAAATGCGTTGATACTGCAAGTACTGAAGTAGACAATAGATTGGTGAAGCGGCTTAGTCTGGAGTACATACTGCACATTCATCCATTAAGCATAGGCACTTCTTATCTACATAATGTTGGAACTAGATGCCCGTAGTTAAGTGCAATTAGTTGATTCATAGGACACGTAATTCAGAACTCCCTCAAAGAAAGCCATAAAATAGATTTAGTCGGATATATTACATAATATGTTATAGGAGCAGGGATGACGAGAAATTCCTAACATTTTCTTTCTTGGGTGAGTACGTAACATTTTTTGGTGAATTTTTGTTCACAGTGCTTTTCATTTAAATAAATTTAAAATAAATTCATCACTTTACTTCATGATTTGTTTGGGGACTAGATTACGAATTGGGTCAGTAGCCCATGTAAGTGCAAGGCTCCGACTGACAGTACAATAAGTGTCTAGAAAGGGAAATTAAATTGAACTTACTTCCCAGGTGCAATAGAGTTTACCGGGGCATGAAGGTAAGGCTAGCAAGGAAGGAGCGAGTAACATAGAACTGAATCCTGAAAAGACAATAGGGGTATCTCTGACAACTAGATATTTATTAAAACGATAATCAATGAGAAGATAAGACAGTAGTTCAATAACTACTGAACGAATCAGTTACGCATGTAAAATGGCCAGATCCATGGTAATAGAACCGAGTAACAACACAGCAAAAAGAGCTCTCAACTCAAGCAGAACACAGTTAAGATTGATGACTGGACTTTTAGTAGAGCTTATTAATCTCAATAAACATTCGTTCAGACTCGGGCTAGCTGATACAACAATCTGCGCCAACTGTGAGGAGGAGGAGGAATATATAGAACACTTCCTAAGACTCAAGTTACTGGGATCCCCAAGGATACCGGATCTAACACACCTCAGTAAGAAAGGAATCGGTGATATATTTGAGTTCGCTAGACGAACAAGGCGATTTCCCGATCACTATATAACATAGTCTCCTTTTGATACTCCTCATGATCCCAATACCTACATCCCCTCTCATTATATGATATAATTCTCATATCATAGCACTATTCCTACAGTTCGACAGATGAGGGGAACACAAAGAGCCCAATGGAGGCCTAAGTGAAGAGCATAAGCTTACCCTCTAAAATTAAGAATGGAGAACCTGAGGCTGTTAGGTAATCAAATTTTGAACTTCTATTCAAATTTAAACCCACCTTGGGTAGGTTTTTAACTGTCACCTTTCTCTAAGCATAAGGTGAATGACCATAGGCTACAAACAAGCGGAAGATGGAGCCCAAGGATCAATAATAGCTTGATCAATATCAGAGTGAGGTATTCATTTAAGCGAGTAGGTGAGCAATGCCAAACAAACGTCAATCTCTCTGCTGAATCCAAGTACCTTATTTTTTTTCCAACACTTCATACTGCATACAAATCCTCTATTTTTTACAGTCTCGAATACGATCATATTTTCACACAAGTATCGTAGTAATGTACTTACGATTTTTATAATTAATCTTGGAAAAAATGAGACTACTGGGTCGCACGTAATTGTACGTAATTGTTGCATATGATGCCTATGTGCATTGTATATGTACTTGTATGTATGCTTTTCATTCGTAAATTGTACTAAATTCAAAATCGTTCAAAATCAAATAATATAGCTTATGTGCACAGAACAACTAATAAGTGAAGAACGGTTATTAGATCCCTAGTCTTGTTACAAACGGCCGTAAGAATTTCTATTCAAATCGTTAGAACGGTCTTCGAGAAAATTGTATTTTTTTAAAAATTGGCCCGTAGTAAAGTTGTAGAAATTCCGATTGCGCTTTAAGCCATAAACCTACCGAGCTCAGATTGAAAAAAAAAAACTGTCACCAGCCGTTTAGGTTGCAGTCCGAGGTACAAACAGACGAACAGATAGACAAACAGACAGGCGAGATAGTGAGACAGAATTGTGAAAACCTCGAGATCGAAAATTTCCCGAAAACCTAGATACTTTACCTAAAGGAGCAGGTAGAAATATACTACATATGATTTACATGAAAAATATCAGCCTCTTACCCTAAACTGTTTTAGAAAAGTTTTTCAAACTGCATGTGGGCTAAAGGAATCAATCCGAAGCTGCACTGCGTTTACTGACTATGATTTCATTAGTAACTTGTTTGCATAGTCATGTGTTCGCCTTCGCCTAGATAAGTGTTCACCCATCACTCACTTAACAATAGTAGGCGAACAAGTAACTGGCGAAGACATAGTTGGCGAGTAGATAGCTTGATGATCAGTTCTCGTCGAAAGCATGTAAATGAATTGGAATATCTTACCATTCATCCAATTTGATGGCAAAATGTTCACAATGTCTATCAGCTTCCCCAATGTTGCCTTTGCGAAAGTGCAACTGGGCAAATGTACTTGGCAACTCAGTCGACATTGAAATGATGGCCAGAATGGAATGAACTTTTAATTATGATATTAAAAAATATTGCTCACCAGTTGTCATCAGCAGAAAACTGCACAAAAATGAGTTAATAACAAGAAACCCAAGGGAGACCTTATACATAAACTTTTCAACTATTTTTGTCCTCTTCAAGAAGATGAATGTTGCAAAAACTTCAATTTCCCCATTTGTACCCTTGATTTAGTAAAATGAATCGCTTTTCCAAATGGCTGCACAAATTACTTAGGTAAGGTTGACATTCCCGTTCTAGCCATTTTTAGTGCGCGGACCACCCTCAACCTCCAACGAACTTTGTCCATTAAATCTGTTTCTTTTTTTTCGCTGAATTTAATCTCTTAAAAGTACACCTTGTAGGAGTCTTCCCTTTGCTGTTTACATTAATCATCATCTTGTCCATGGTTTGTGAAGGCCAACATTTTACATTAAGTGTAGGTTCTTGTTAACTCAAGAATGACTTCAGTGGTTTATATACTTTGCCCGCAAAAAAAAAAAAAAAAATAACAAAATTATTCACAATCAACATTACTCGTAACATCTAGCAAGAGGACAGACAAAAAGAATATAAAACATTTTTTTTTTTTTTTAATAAATATTTTTACACTAACTCGTGCATAAAAACCACCTCGGAACGCATCAACATCACAACAACAGCGTCAAACCAGACCGACAGTAATCCCAAATGGCTCGTGTACAAGAAGCGTGGTATACCAGTTCCAACATAAATGTGGAAAAAATTGTAACAAAAAAGACTAAAAAGTGGAACGCAGAGAGGGATATAATAAAATTGTCCATCAACCATGAAAAGTCGTAAAGTAGTGGAGAGTTCACTGAACCACAACTAACAAACCGAAGAATTTGAATTGCACTACGACCACCACCATCACCACCCTCAACCTTCGCTTCGTATTCTGAAATGTCATCCAGAGTTTTCCTAACTATTGTGGGATGTTAAAAGAACCACAATGAATGCATTGTGAGTCAGAAATTATTATAGTTTGGCAGGAAAACGAAGCGTCAAGCAATGAAAAGCAGGAAGGGTTTTTCATTTCAATTATTTTTCATCATTGTTATCCAACCGAATCCTTAACTATCCAAATACAATATTTAAAATATAAAAAAAATAATTTATTTGAAGTTACAAGAAGTAGGCACAAGGCATTAAAAATGAGGTTAAAGTTATAGGAAATGGTACTGATGGAGACCAAGAAGAAGATGCCTACGAGTATTCTGCTGCAGTTACAGTAGATGTCACAAGAGACGTGACAGATACATATTAGTTCTGGAATGTTAAAGCTAAACTTTTACAGCGGAGTGTATATTAACTTAGAGAGGTGCAAAAATACTTTAGAACTGGAAACTCCTAAGATATTTAACTCTGGTGTGCTTGTCACAAAGGCTGCGAGACTCTCAAAAACGGAGATAGTCATATTCACGAAGAAAAGAACAATACCGATTTTCGAGACTAAGATAAAACGAAATACAAATCCAAAGCAATATTTATACAGACATTAATGTTTAAGGCCATTCCGCGCCTTCGACATAAAGCTCCAAATTTAATTCCCGTCTGAAGAAGGTTGGCGGAAGCAAGTGTTGTAAGCATGAAAAATAGATATGTCTCCACATACGGTTTAAAAACGGAAGAGGGTATAAGCTGCGGAATTTATTCGGAAGAATGTGTCATTGCCTTCAATACAGCATCTAAAACTCGGCAGTGTGATTTGGAAGTTTAACCTATCACGGAAGTTTTACAAGAACTATCTTTGTTGACGAAGATATATCGATATTTACATATGGCCGCAACTAACATGAGCTTCTAAGATCAAATTACAACGCTACGAAACGAAACGAGAATTCCGATTAATTTGGTACAAAAGGTTTAGAACTGGATTAAGCAATGGTTGGAACTTTTTAATATCCAGCACAGCTTTGAACGTCCAAGGCTAATGTATCGAGCTGATGTAAGATAGAGCATACTCCCATTATGCTGCATCTCGAGGAAAGAATACAAATGGGCTACAACATGCTGGCGGCCCATCGAAAAAGAATATGTTTAAGTATAGGCTGACCAGATAGTAATGACAGTTTTTCCAATTGTTATGTTTCAGCAGCTGTCAAAGTTACTAATGACAACCAGCTGTCAGAATATTCAGTAAGGTGTGTCATTTCATCATGCATCGTTTGACGCTTCTCGAACGTGTGGGAATTATTAAAAAATATTATCGAAATTCCGGCTCAGTTGTAAATACGCAACGTGAATTCCGTCGTGAGGTCGGTCTCATCATGACTTCAGTGCGCAGGCAATTCGTCGCACTGTGGAAAAATTTGAGCGTGAGTACACACTTTTGGACCTTAAGCCACCAACTAGACAGAGATCGGTGCAAAGTGAAGAAAACAGCATCGAAGAAGACCCAGAAATGTCGATTCGGCCCCGATCAGCTGAATTGGGCATCGCCAGAGAGTCAACCAGGCTTATTTTGCGGTTGGATTTGGGCTACATCCGTATAAGAATTGAAGCCGGACGACCATAGACAATGCCTTGAGTTCGCTAATTGGGCGCTGGAAATGTTGGCCGGAGACCCGGATTTTGGTTCAGCGGCTATGTTAACAAGCAAAATTGTCATTATTGGAGCGACCACAATCCACAAGTGTTCGACGAAGCATCAATGCATCTACAAAGATTGACCGTTTGGTGCGGTTTCTGGCATCATCGGACCTTATTTCTTTCGAAATGAGGAAGAAGACACCGTTACCGTCAATGGTCCTCGGTATGGAGCGATTTTAACCGACTTTCTGTGGCCAGAGCTCGATAACATCGACATATCCAAGCTGTGATTCCAACAAGACGGCGCTACATGCCATACTCGTACAAACGACGCAACGAAGGAGAAATTTGGCGACTGGGTCATCTCACGGCGAGCGTTCATCAATTGACCGCCGCGATCATACCACTTGACACCCCTCGGGACTACGTCAAGTCCATAGTCTACGCTAACAAGCCAACCATTTTGGACGAGCTCGAGACCAAAATTCGAGATGCTATTGCCGGAATAACGCCGCACATATTGGACTGAGTCATCAAACATTGGACCGACCGTTTGAAGCACTGCCAGCGAAGTTGATTCGGCCATTTAAATGATGATCTATTCCAGTGGCATGAATGTAGCTTCAAAAAGAAGCTAGAATCAGTTTGATATCTCACACCGTTGTTGTTTTATTTAAATTTCTTTTCCTATTTATCTTATCTGGTCACCCTATACAAGTACAACAAACCTATGTAGAGACAGTAGCGACGTAGAAGTTAAAGAGGACACAGTCTACCTTCACTGTGAATGTCAAAGAGTCAGTATATCTAGAGAGATGTCACTTTGAAAAAATTTATTCAATGACCTGGGGGAAATGTCAAAAAAACTATCAAAGTCCATTCTGAAATTAATTCAGAACTAGGGATGATTCAGGGACGTCCTCAGCAATAACTCGAATTAATCTACTTTTTTTTTCAGGTCTTGCTTCCAAAAATGGGGACCAGAATGCATCCATTAAGATTAGAGATGGCGAATCTGAGTAGGGCAGTAAGGTCTGACATGCGGTTACTAATATAACCTTACCTAACCTAAGGCTGTTTCGTAAAACACGAAGTACGCCAGTGAAGGCTGTCTCTAAAAATACAAAATGTGCCGCCTCAAGTAGTCTCAAAAAAACACAAGACTTGCCGGTCAGACCGGGTAGAGCTGTCTCGAAAAATACGAAACTCTCCTATTAAGGCTGTTTGGGAGAATACGAAATTTACCAATTTTGTAGCTCGTTTGAAAAAATTAAGTCTAAGTTAGGTCTGCTTTAGAAAACCTAAAACTTTCGGGTGAAGACTGTATTGGAAAACAAGAAATCGGCGGGTTAAGTCTGTCTCGAAGAACAAAAAATTCACCGGAGATGGCCGTTCCGGATAATCCGAAACTCGATAGTGAATTCGGTCGTAGAAAACACGAAATGCTCCGGGTCCACAACAGTCCTAATATTGAAAAGTAATGGTCAAACCACTGACTGGAATTTCTTACATACGAGTATTAGCTGTACACTTAATTGGATACCAACACTGACTCACAAACACAAGCAAGTGTGAATGAGGAAATGAGTGGAAATTCTGAGAGCAGAATACGAATGGAAGCACTGAAGCAATCAATAGGGGATAATATCGGCCAAAGTAGAAGTCGTGGGTGGAAAAAGGAAGGGTCAAGTGGAACAACTTTATTAGACTAAAAAGCCGTCCGTTGTATTTCTTTAAAGGTTCTTTTGGGGACGACGAAAATGTTAGTCATTACTAGGCATGTGTGTCTCCTTTCTTGCTAACGACACTCTGCTTATAGGTGTATAGGTAGGCACATACATTTTCCTGCCGCATTTGCAGTTTAACACAGAAAATTCAATGAAACCTCAAAACAATATGCTTTTACACTTTACGATTATTTTACTCTTCCGGAACCGCAGTAGCAGCAGCAACTAGATATTATTCTGGAACAATACAGGAGCGGTTGTGCATTCGAAACATCATTATTACTCTCTAGATACGATAGAGGGATGCATTTTACTGCAGTCAAGAATACAAACAAAACCGTCAGAGAAAGCAAAGATAGCAGTTGTGGCCGGGTTACTGCTGCAAACGTGTTGGTTGGTTGTTTATTGAAATTATTAATTTTGAAGATACGAGTACAAACTAGTTGTTTATGTTGATAATGCTTCTGCTACTGTCGTTGCCTGGGTAGGAATTTATTTCTGGGCTATGCTGCCAATTTTGAAATTTAATTATATCCTTGGTGGTGACTTGTAATTTGGGTTTGTGTCAACGCCTACTAAACTCAATGTTTTCGGTAGGCGGATTTCTGTTCCAGAATAGTAAATGTAAACAATTTGAAAATACGGTGTAGTCTGCCGAGGGGGAGGGAATTAAATTGTCACTTTTGGTCCTTTTGTTTATGAAATTACAATTCAATGGTGGCACCGAGAGTTGAAGGGAATTTATTTATGAAAATCGAATTTGGCCGAGGTAACGATACATGATTAATTGGAATTTATTTCTAAATAAACTCGGTTAGAGGGTGTATTGGAATTAGTTTCGTTGTCATGGATGAAATTACTACAAAAGGGATGTCTGCTTTATTATAATTCATTCGAAACTTTCTAAAGAATGGTCGGTTCGCAATATGAATGAATCGTTTGTCTTGTGAAATTACCTTCAAAAACGACACAAGGTTTGTGATAAGGTACAATGATACATTGAAGACTCTGCAACAAACACCAACAGCATGCGAAAGCCTCATATCCTGTAAACCTAACAGCGATACAATATTAACACACAATAGAGTCATCATCAGCCTTCGTGCAAGAAGGCTGATATCTACTCATGTTTGAACATAAACCGTGCCTTAAAGTCAACAGATTGTCAACTGATATGCAAAATAAAATTTATATTCCGACATAGGAATAGTATGTGATTACTATTACGCCGTCATGCGCAAGGAGTACCAACAATTGATCATTGGTATGCTATAAATGGTATTTTTACCTCTGATCGCAGAGAAGATATATCATGTTAGTATTAGCTGGTACCTGGAGAAGTTTTGAAGAAGGAAAGGAACTTACGGATAATGCTCACTTATCGGGTACTCCAGCAGTAGAAAGAAGCGAACCCGATTCCCAATATCGCTTGAAAATTAAAGAAAAACGTCAGTAAATCGGCAATCAACAAATAGTGAATCAGATTCAGAAGATACAATTGTTTTAGAAGCATTCACACCAATATGTCCTTCTCCAGACCGCGTATCGGGAGGCCTGCAGAAGCAGACCCATAGTGCAAACTTGTACACATATTTAAGAACTGCCACATTCATCTTCTAGTGTCTCCTAAGAAATGAAGATGCAAACTGGAACAAAAATCAGCAGGATTCCACCTATTGGATAATAATGGTGTTCGGGAATAGGAGTGGTCAACTTGTTGCTGTTACTCTCTAGTGAAAGTCGTAAAATTAGTCCGATATGGGTAGGTCATTGGTGAAAAGTGGCTCCTATTCGACAAAGGAAGGCCATTAAATGACAAGCAGAGGAGTCTGCTAGATACGGGAAGGTCCTCAAGCAGTACTGAAACCAGAAGGGATTCGGATTTTAAGAGACCTTTCTCAAAGGATGATCTTTTTGTTTCACCAAAAAGCCCTTCTAAAAGGCAAAGAAAACCGTATCGGTATCCAGGTCTTTTAATGTGCTGGCCAAAGAACATCTGGTCCTTGCAATAATTGACCAGGGCAACGAATAATTCAGATTCAGTGCAGATAATTTTAGGCCTGTCAAGGCGAAAGTGTTTTCGGGTAACTAAAAGTGTCTCCTCCAGAGAAGACCAACAATCACCACTGGACCGAAATACTCGTAGAAGCAGCTACATATAGCTAAGTTAAATCCAAACAAAAATACTAGCTGGTACACATGTTCTAACAGATACATTTTGTTTTAAAAGGGTTAAAAATGGAAAATAACTTTGGTGTACCCAATGATTGAAACCTCAACACGATGTTCCTGTATCGTAGGATACATGGCTTACATGATTTTGTGTGGTTTAATTGTGTGAGTCTTGTGAATCTTTCCCAAATTTTGACATTACGTCTATCACAGAAGCCTTTCCGTGGCAGTTATATGTGGGACCATGAAAAAAACTTGTTGGTCTCTTTAATTTAAATTAATTTCCGGCATACCAACCTGGACCTCCCGCTCGGTATTCGAATGTACTGAGCCACGTGGATCATTTAAAAATACTAAATTCATGCTATCACTTTTTTAATGATGACTAAACTGTGCATGATAGCGTGACTGGAAATGACTCGTCTATGAAGGGCGACGATAGAGATTGCTCAATGCTCTGAAAATCATCAAAACCACTACTGGAAGTATTAGGAAAGGCGATTCCCAACAACGGGCACTATTTTTAAAAACAGTGTAGCTACTCTGTCACTCAGATGACTTTGATACCATGGGCACAACGAAGGTAAGCCATAAGAAGACAGTTGAGTAGTCACTCAAGCCATTCCGAAAAGAATTCAAGAGAGAGGCTCTGTAGAAAATCATTATTATCCTTACCAAAGTTTGACGAAAATACCTTAGGATCCTATAATCGTTGAATACTCGTCGCTTATAGTGTCTTGACTAGGTGCTCCTGCCCGAAGGGTCCCTTTATCTTTGAATAACTATTTGGTGGTACCTTAACCAGTTTGGCATTACATGGAGGCATCTGGCTAGGCTACTGATTTTTCTGGCGAGATGAAGTTTATTGGTTGAAGCCCAGGTTCATATAAATGTGTTTACAAAATCGCCAGTTTTTTTAAAGAAAATTTCCAAATCGCGGAGCTCTTAGACAACCACGGTGTAGTGGTTGGAGAAACGTTTGTGGTTGCTGTTCCCCGCCTGGGCTCGAACCAGCATAGTTCGGGTCACAAGCGAACTAGGGCATGGTCAAATCATTTAAGTTTTGCAATGAACGTAGTTTTATGGAAGAACTTCAGAACTTTTTAGCATTTAAGCAAATGCGGAAAGAAGGCGGTACTGCAGTACTTTCTAGTTCCAAGTCTCTAATATTCACTCAGAAATCTTTCAAAATTAATACTATTTCTAATAGGCAATTCCTATTAGTAAGTGCTGATCACAGAATACCCTCAAAAAGCCGGCAGGCGAGGTTTTACAGGGACAGTTTAATTATCATTAATCACTTTAGCGGGACCATTGAAGGTTAAAATAATTCACTCATCTACTAATAAAAATAAAAATAAAATAAATAAGAAAGACTGCACGTTGATTCATCCTAAATCCGATATTCATTCTTGATTAAACGCAGAGCAAAATAAATCCCGAAACTCTGGTTATAAATGTCAAAATATTCATACAACGCATAGACTTTTGCGCAGTTTACTATCTAAAGTAGCACCTAAGCTAGATAGTGAGAGTTTCTTACATAACAACGATCATTGAGTTATATTTTTTTTATTTTATAATTACTACCCTCACAAGAACTATAATATTCCTTATACAAATTATATCAAACCATAGTACAAAGTTCATTGATCTTTCACCTTTAATACCTATAATTGCCGTAACACGTTTGCGCAAGAGTGTGTGCGCGCCAAGAAAAATCATCGTCAACCCATTTTTTGTTCCCATTTAACACCTAATGACGTCCGTTGACTTTAAAAATTGTTTTCCCATCCAACAGCGCAAATCCGCTTCTCACATCGACGATACACGCTACGTTGAGTGTGGATCGCGATACGCGTGCAGAAGAAGAAATTATAGCACCCATACTAATTTTTCGAAAGTCGTTTCAAATACCGGTTACAGAAGCGCTCAAAGATTATATTGGCCTAATGTATAAATAGCCAAGATGATGAAGTAGATGGACTAAACGAAATCTATTGCTCGTTCGTGGGTACCGAGTGCAAAGATATCTTCAATATACCGGTCTCCCACTATAATGCTGGGAATGATGAGATGCCAATGGCCGTATGACCACTTGGTCATGAATGAAACTTAATGCACTTTATCGGTAGTCCATCGTCGATAGTTGTGGTTCTCTCGAAAACGAGTTTTGTAATTTCTATGGGCAGCTGCTGGGGGGAAAACTGGGTCACAAGTTTCTTCGATTCACATCGGTAACGATGGTATTGACTATTTCGTTGGAATTTAGGTGTGGAGCCCGCCAAAGAGTGACGATGGAGAAATATCTAAATGCGGGTAAAATAGTATACAAATCATCTGCATACTAAAGTCATATAGTATATTAGTTTTAGTTATAGGTTGTGGTTAGTTTAAGCATTATTTTTTATTTATTGCAAAGAAAGTGTGAATATATTCGGTTATGCTGGTGATATTTATAGCTAAAGCTATAAACCAGATGATAAGGGTGGTCATGGTCTACAAATTTTGCGTGGCAGAGATGAAGTTACATATACATAGGTGACGAGAGTGTCGACCTAAAATTGCTAGCCTAGATAGGTATCAAATGAGTTTTGCTGTCCTTGTATAGAATAGTAAATTCCGTCAGCTCTACTTATTGTAGGATTTTTATAATGTCGAGAAACTGTGATAACAATGGGAATGTAGTGAAAGTTAATATCTTTTTCAAATTCATTCTTAAATTTGCTATTATCCCACCTCAAAAGAAGCTTTCTATTTGAACGAATATCTAAAAGGAAATTCTGAAACTTTTTACTTACATTATTAAGCGGTTGTTAAAATCATTTATTTACCTGCAATGAAAAGAAGAGAGAAATGTTTTATTAAAATTTAAACTATTTTTAAATTAAATTCAAAAAATGAAGAAATGGAAAAAAATTGAATTTCAATGTATTTTTTTTGAAGGCAACATGACACCCAATTGCCGTGGGTGAATGATGGAGATGATACTTTCAAGATAAATGCTCCCATTTATATACCTTTACTAGCTATCTATCAGATTTCCACCTGCCCAGAATTCCTACACAGCATCATGGTCGGACTATGCCCCTATCAACGAGAGAACGCATTCTCGAATGGGAAAGTGGAAACACCAACAATCCGCTAGAGGTCACTCAGAGGAAACACTCGAGATTTCCAATAAAATTGGGGATAAAAATGCACCTGGACCAGATGGTATCCCAAATGTAGCACTCAAGACAGCAATAAAAGCAAACCCATACACGTTCATTAACATCTACAACTCGTGCTTGGAGGCAGGAGTCTTCCCAGACCAGTAGAAATGACAAAACCTAGTGCTGCTTTCCAAAGGTAATAAAACACCATCATCATACCTCTCGCTCTGTATATTAGATAACAATGGATGCAATTAACGTGGTAGTTAAAACGGCACTAGAGGCTATACAGGGAAGAAGATGGAGAGGTGGTTCCAAAAAGTACTATCATAACCCCCAACGTAAAAAAACGCCTTCAATACGGCAAACTGGAGTCACAACTTACAAACGCTCTGACCAATGGGAATACCAAAATAACTCATAGACTTTGTTGTACACTACTTCAGGTGCAGAATTATAGTATTCAATATCGATCGAGGCCCAAAGGAACACAAGATCACCGATGAAGTACCGCAGAGTTCGGTCCTTGGTCCACTGCTCTGGAAGGTTATGTACGACGGTATATTGCGACACCACCATACCAGGCGAAACAAAAATAATGAAATTTGCTGACCACATCGCCATTATTATCACCGCTACACTGTTGGAGGAGGTGGAATAGATAAGCAATAAAAAAAAGGTAGAAACTGTCACCATTATAGTCGGCGGCCATGAAATCACATCTAAACCGCATATACTCGTAAAATACCTGGCATTACTCATATGATAGATACGAGGCTCTCATTTAAAGATCACCTTAAGTAAGCTGAAAATGTGAAATAGCAAGTTCTTAACTAGCGCGTATCATGCCCAAAATAGGACGGCTAAATCATAGTAGTAGGTTACTCTTGGTTACGTCGATAACCTATACGCCGCCCTGATTTGGCCGGGGCCATGACAATTAAAAAATACAAATCACATATTACACCTGTGTACCCAGTATGTGCATTAAGAGCTAGCTGCGTATTTCGTACTACTTCTAGCGATGCAGCCTGCGTGGTAGTGAGAATGCTTCCAATAGATATTCTGGCAGTAGAATAGCAACGTCAGTACTGCGCAAGAAGAGAAAGAAATAAGGCCATCGAAAACCGGCTACACAGAACAGGAAGTCTAAAAAGAGTGGCAAGAATGCTGAAATACATCTCGAATTGTTTATAGGCTCATACACCAAATTCAGCCACGGATTGATAGACGCCACAGAGAACTTAATTTTTACTTAACGCAGTTTCTAATGGGCCATGCAGAATACGTGTTTTTTTAATACCTGAGAAAGGAATGCACTAAGGAATGAACTCGATCAGCCACTGACGCCAGAAAACATCGTTGGTGTAAGAGTCCCACACTGTCACGGCGAGTCACGTCTTTTGATGATTACCCCTCCAAATGGAAAAAAAAAAGAAAAGAACAGAAACTAGCTATCTAAAGCTGCGGTTTCTATATACCCGACTCTAGCGATCTGCATATTTCACTAGTTTAAGTTTCAGTTTGTATCTATATTTCGAGAAAATGAGTTCGTTTTTACAGTACAACTTTTTGGAAGCAACTGGAGAGAAAGTACAGTGTCCCTACACTCATCTGATTTAAGGCGAAAAGATATATTTTGTCGCACTAATTTCTGAATTCGTAGATTTCGCTTCATCGCTAAAGTCGCATCCACTGTAAATATAGCCTAACCTCTGAAACCGATGTGTATCTTTTACAGCTTGTAATCTGAAAGGGGAGAAAACATCGAAGTTGACAGTCTCAGTAGACAGAACCTTATCCTAATTAATATGAAAAGTAAAGCACATTGCATTGACTGATTCATTGGCTTATGGCATACCATCTCTCCGAATCCATGGACCTTTAGACTTGTAATATTACATGGTACCTGCTTCTAGGCTATAGATCAGGTATAAGATATGTTTTTACGAAATTAGAACCAATATGGGTGGGAAAGGGGCTTGACGATTATCGTTTACCATACATGTATTAATTACATGAGGAAAACTTAACCGATTTTTCGATTTGAATCAATTTTAAATAGTTCTTCTTCCTACGATCATAGATCTTTATCATCTTTGACCTAAAGCTGAGCAGAAGAAGTTTAGTTTATTAAACTATTATCAATTTTCAATCAGCGAATCTATTGCCACCAGCGGCACAGTAGTGGATGGGTATGTGCTCAGCACTAGAAATGGGAAAGATGACTCTTTTTAGTGAGTCCATTCACTTCAAATAACTAACTTCACTCAATCGAACGAAAAAAAGTCGACTGTTTATGTTATTCACAATTCATGGCTTTCTATTCCCGAAGAATATTTCCACATTTTCGCAAAGTCCTCCTACCACTCAGGTGTGAATCCCCTCCGGGCACAATAACGATAACAGTGCAATTTTTTTTAAAGTTATCTCTGGAGGCATATTCAAAGAAATTCTCAGAGTTCTAAAAAAGGCGAAACTACATAAAACTTGACCATTATGTAAAAAATACTTTTTACCTAAAAAGACTAAATGATCTTTTCAAAAAAAAAAAAACATCAATATGTCGTTTTTTAATATTTTTACTAGAAACTGACAAATATTACCTTAACACAAATACGGGCTTTGGCGTTCTCTATAATTTGTCCATATTTTATATAGGAACACGCCCACTTTCTATGGCCGTTTTCCTAAAAAAAATACTTATTTTGCTTTCTAAAAGTAATTTAAGATGATGGTTAAGTCTTTTTATGAATATCTTATCAGTGAACTTTGGTTACAAATGGTGACAACCACGTCTACTTTCTTACGGACAATCAGCGGCTTTCGAACCATCTCTGACGAAGCTGCATTTGTCATAGCTGGAATGGTCCCCATCGATATTCTCGCAGATGAAATGCTGAGGATATATAACAGAAGAGCATTGAGTCATCACGACGCCACTGGTATCAAGGTGATGAAAATTGAAGAAAGGGCAGCGTCAGCAGCTATGTGGCAAGCTCGTTGGGTTAATACAACAAAAGGCAGATGGACATACAAACTTATACCGACAATCCAAGATTGGATAAGTCGAAAGCATGGAGACTGCAACTACCATCTAACACAGTTCCTGTCTGGCCACGGTAGCTACCGCAAATATCTACACCGATTCGGACACGACAACTCACCATCCTGCCCGGAATGCCCAGGTGAAGATGAGGATACGGAGCACGCAGTGTTTTACTGCACACGTTTCACGGCATGGAGAATTACTCTGCCGGTTGGAAGAAAATTGGATGGCAATATGTTCTTTCGTAACAACTCTACAAAAAGAGTTGCGGAGAATAGAAAAGCTAAGAAGAGCAGCAAAAGCAACAGAAGCATCAGAAGCAGCAATACAAGAAGCATAGCATGAATTTCTAACCAGCCCCGCGAAGTAATACCTAACGGCAGTCCCGCGGGGAGAGTGGTTGAAGTGTGTAGGGTGTGTGTTTAGTACGTAGGCGTATTCCTGGCATCGAGTACTCAGGTTTGGGAATCGTGCATGCTAGTAGCACTCGGACTACTAGTATCTATGAAGATTACACATCCCTGGCGCAATCCAAAAAAAAAAAAAAAAAACGTCTACTTTCTTCTAAGAAAGAGTCGTAACAATAGTTCCCCTGATAACATATCTTAAAAAGATTTCATTACAGCTGAATAAAAAAAGTTCATAATGCCACGCCTACTTTAAGAGGGATGGACTTGAACATGAGTGATAGGGTAGTATATAATGCTTTCCAGACAGATTAGGTTTTTCTGTATGTTTTAAAACCCTTTTACTTGCATATGACGACAATATTGTGGCAACTGAAGAAAAGCAGAAAGATATCAGTGTCACAACCGTACGCGACATCTGTATTACAAACTTTTACTCTTCCCTATACTTTTTCCATTCACTCCCTCAAAGGGTTTTTAAAACTTGAAAGACCACAGTTTTAAGAGGTGGAGAACATTTAGAAAAAATAACACTAATAGGTTTCAAATTCTTTGGCAAAGAATGGGCAGGACCAGATAGTCTTAGAATCCGTATTAGGAAGAGGGCCAATACTGCAAATGTATCTTGTGTCGGTCATGTAGATATGAAGCCGGCTGCGGAAGTTTGGTGATTAAAGGCCAGGCCTCTCAAAAAATAAGAGTTGGCAGAACTGTACATGACTGAAAAATGCTGCAAAGAGGGCTTTTTAAAAAAACTTCCCAAAATTCGTAGAATGGGGCAGGTTAACGAGGTAATTATTGTAAATCTCCCGCACTGAATCAATAAATGTCGCTTAGATACGAGGGCAAGGTGAAAAGTTTTCGGCATGATATCGTGTTGGACGATAGGCGAGTGAATGTGAGTGAGATAGCTGAGGCTGTGTGTATACCGGAAGAGAGGGTGCGAAACATCTTGCACGAAAACTTAGGGATGCGAAAGCTCTGCGTTCTCCGCATTTGTTGAATGCCGATCAAAAGCAAATGCGCAAACGATTTTCGCCGCAATCTTTGGACCGATTCAATAGGGATCCGACCGATTTTGTGCGGCGATTTGTCACCATGGATGCAACATGAGTCCACCACTACATGCCAGAAACGAAACAGCAGTTGAAGCAGTGGGTGGAAGCCGGTGGTTCAGCGCCAAAGAAAACGATGTCGATCGCATCTGCCGGAAAGGTCATGGCCAGTGTATTTTGGGATGCGAAAAGGATCCTGTTAATTGATTACCTTGAGAAAGGCAGAACAATTACAGACGAATATTACTCCAACCTTTTTGACCATCTGGATTCCAAAATTCGCGAACTGCGGGATTTGGGGTACGATTTGCTTCACCTGATTTGGCACCATCAGACTTCCATCTGTTTCCAAACTTGAAGAAATTTGTTTCTGGGAAGCGCTTTGCATCCAATGCAGAAGTTGAGAGAGCCGTTGATGAATATTTCACAGCCTTCCAGACTCTCACTTCCGAGAAGGATTACTGATGTTGGAGAAACGCTGGACTAAGTGTGTTGAAGCCAAGGGAGGTTATGTAGAAAAACAAAATCATTTTTTAACTGAAAATCGCTTTCGTTGTCAGGCAGAGAACTTTTCACCTTGCCCCCGTATATTTGATAATTAAGTATTATCATAATTTTTGGCACATTATTTAATCAATCAATCTTTCAACTTTCTCTGGGTTCTCTTTCTCATTCTGCCACTACGTATTTTTGCCTAAATTCAATTTTTATCACAAATTAAATTCCACCATCGGTTACAGGATTCCAATGACTATCACACTTTCCGCAACTTCACATTATAAATGAAAACTAATATTCGACACAAAACTAATTAATTATCAACCAAAATCAAACCAGTTCCAAATATTAATATTTTGAAAGTTCAATTAAATCTACTACGTAATTCTATTCATTGTTTACCGCTCAAAACCACAAGCAGCAAATTTAAAAATCATCATGAATACTCGTAAATATAAAATTTATGTGGCAATACAATATCAGATATTTGACAACGAATTTAGAGAGCTAGTTCCTTTCATCACAAATCCTTTATGCCTTCATGTATACAATATTGTACACCAGTCTGGTTACATTGATTGTTTCCTGTTTTCCTTTCCCTTCTACACTTTTTGTAATTAATCACAGTTTGTATCTACTTAAAAAAAAAATCATCGCAAATCCCTTTCGTTCGGTTTTGTGATTATGAATGAATGATTTGTGAATTTGCAATTATGTTGTTTTAATTAATGTGGCAGAGTTCCCACGCCGCATGTGTAAGCCCAGAAATAAAACCAGAGTGGATGGAAGGATGTTTTTGGCTCGTTTTAAGAAAATTCCATGACTAAAGAAAATTATTCATGAATTTTCCTACTAACAAAATAAAAGTATTCGTAATCACGAAACCACCATTGAACTTGAAGTGTTGATTAATTTGATTAATTGACACTGTTCGATGTGTTCGGTGGCATCTCAATTGCATATGCTTGATTGAATGACCTCAGATCTCATTTGATGTGGCAAATTATAGAAACTGGTTCACTGATCTGCGTGTGTGTGTATGTGGTTCCAAATTTCAAGTACACGCTCCTCATTGTCGCCAATCGAAGTGTAAGGTCACATTTGTCAATTATTCTTGCACACACGCATCGTGATGGGGAGTCTCTCGCCCCGCGATAAACTAAAAACGTATCTGCAACTCTCTGTGTGTGTATCTCATTCGAATTGATTACCGTTTGTGTGTAACAATTCTTGTATTCGGGTCAATTGTGTGATCAGATATCAGCACTGCCGCTGGCCGGCCGTCGCATATCCGGAATGTGCAATCTCTGACATGTTAAGTCGCCCGGTCTTCTGTTTTTCTTTTTTTTTTTTGTTAAGCAAATGAAATAATTCAATCAACGAAGAAATAAAATTTGAGTAGATATAGCTACTCTGACTGGGTGCAAGGTGGCGGGGGGTGGGAGGCTAAGGAAATTCGAGGTGAGGTCATTCAATTATCCGATTTATTTACACTTTTGCATTTGTGTGTCATGGTATTGGGTTCGGTTTTTTCGCTGATGATGATGTGTGGAATAATTGAGAGGGAAAATTGAGAACTTATTTTTATTTTTATTTTCATTGTGCAATGAAAGTGAGACAATGAAAAAAAAAAAAGAAGAAGAATGGAAACAATAAACAAAAGCAAACCGAATATGTGCTTAAGTGGGTTGGGTTGGGTCAGTATGGCATAAGGTTTCGCCAGTGATTTCATAAAATTCATGAGAAATTTTTAATTAAACGTTGTCAGAGGTTTTCTTTTCGTTTCAGTTGATATGGAACATTGCACAGTAGGCTGAAAATTTAATTTTAGACACACAATTAACGCTGCTGATTTAAGGAATTTAGATTTTGACGTAATAAAAGCGGTATTGAATTGACTGAATACTGGGGTATTTTTGGATTATATGCTTCCATAGAACTGTGACTCAGAATTTATTTTAATGAGGCAGACAGGTAAACATTTAGGTACGAAACTAATTGAAGTTGTTTTGAAGGCAATGAAATGATAGAATGAAGGGAATATGCTCGAAATTCAACAATAGCCAATTTTTTTGGAATTCTTATGCTATTGATATGGAAGCATGGTGCGGGTATATCCGCTTCACTTGAGTTTCTAAAAAATGCATGACTCGTTGTTGTACTCGTATCGCTACCTTTGATTTCATTTCCTGTCCCTAAAACAAAATAAAAATGATTCACCACAGCAATCCAAAAGTCACTATTGTTTCATTAACTGCATACACAAAAAAAAAAACATTTTGTCGCCACAGTTGAATGCAGGAATATATACAGTAGGGCAGTCCAAATTTGCATAAACATTTCAATTGTTGAAATTTGTTCGGTCGCACCCCTTAATTTGGATTTAATATCGAAACATATTATTTAAAGGTCGCGCAGAAGCTTCAAGTGCAATAATAATTAACTAAGAACTCGAATAATGATGTGGCCATGCCCGTAATTCCCTAAGGAAATGGGAGTATAGTGATCCTGTCAATAAATTATGTCCTACTCGTAGTTAAGGTTTGTTTCTAACTCTACTCAAAATGGAAAGAAAAATGGTTGCACTTTTGTCTGCCTGTCCGTTTATCTGTGACATTGTCTTTCATTTTTTCATTCTTGCTTGACGATCGGCCCTTACAGTTTGGGCCATAGCTGCCTCCAGTTTCGTATGCATCGAGTTGGCTGAGGTCCCCCTCCAACTTCGCACGCGTTGTTCCTCTGGAGTGGATTTAAAGATTCTCCGGGTTGGAGCGCTGGTGTTTATACTCTGTATACTCGTATGTCCTAGCCATCTCAGCCGGATCTAAATAGCTTTAAAGACCGTACAGCTCTTGAACCTTCTCCTCCATTCTCCGTAGATACAAATAGAACCGAAGATCACACGGAGAATTTTTCGCTCAAAGCAACTAAGAGTATTTGCATCTGCTTTTGTCAGGGTTCAAACCTCTGCACCATACAGCAGGACGGGGATGATAAGAGTCTTATACAACTTTTCTTTATATGCTCATGAGAGGGCTTTGCTACTCAATTGCCTTCTTAGTCCATAGAAGCAGCGATTGGCAAGAGTAATTCTTCGTTTGATCTCCGCACTGATGTCATTGTTAGAGTTCAGAGCCTAGGTAGACGAAGTTCTTTACTACTTTAAAATTATATGTGTCTATTACTGCGTTCTGTCCAAGGTGTCGATGTTGAGTGTCCTTTTTTGTAGACGTCATATATCAATACTTCGTTTTGCTTCCATTCATCGCTACACCCATCTTTGCCGTTTCTGCAGCAATATGCCCCGATTATGTCAATGTCATCGGCGTATGCGAGTTATTGAACAATTTTTTGAAAGATTGTACCTCTGATGTTGGCTTGTCAGTTTCGTAAAAAAATTTAAGTACGATGTTAAAGAAATCTCATGATAGTGCGCCACCCTGTCTAAGACCATTTCTGACATCAAAAGGGTCGGTGGTGTTCTTACCGGCTTAGATGGAGCGAGAGTTCTCTGCACAGACGAATAGGTTTGGCAGGGATGTGAAAACTAGACAAGGTCCTGAAAAGCTCGTCTCTATAGAAGCTATCATATTCCCGGCCTAAAACGGCACTGATAATAACCTATCACGATGTTGACGATCGGTTTTAATCGCTCACATAATACGGCAGACAAGATCTTGTATGCGACGTTGAAAAGACTTAGGCTTCTGTAGTTGGTGCATTTCAGATGGTCTTTCTTCTTCAGGATCGGGCAAACGATGCTGAGATTTACTTCATCGGGCATGCTTCCATCTGACCAAACTTTACAGATAAGTTGGTGCATGCTCTTTACCAATTCACCTCTCCCAGTTTTGAAAAGTTGGGCGGCTAGGCTATCGGCTCCTGCAGCTTCGCTGGATTTAAGTTTAAATACGTCTCTTTTCTCTTCATCCTGATCGGGTTGATGGGATTCTTGTCTGCTATCGTCAGTATTGAATAGTTCATCCTGCCTTAGAGCTAAATGTTGGTCATCATCGCCGTTTAACAGTCTACAGAAGTGGTTCTTCCAAATTCTCAGCACCGACTGTGTAATGTTTCCCTGTTCATCTTTGCAGGCCTCGGTTCGGGCTTTGTAGCCTTGTAGCATTCTTCATCAAACCAAGGGTTTCTTCTTACCAGTGCTTGCGCAGTTCTGAGTGTTCAGATCCAAATGTGTAGTCAAACTTATTATACTCTCATCCTTAGTTTACTATAAAATAGTTATCAAGCTCACCCACTTTTCGTTCACCTTCCGCAACAATGCAAAGATTCAAATGCTTCTTTTATGGAAATATAAAATTGTTTAGTTATACACATTCTAAGCGAAATTGCTTAATCAATAAAGCAAACCGCATCGAAATTGTTTTATCCATTTTAGAGCTAGATGGCCACAACGCAAAAACTCAGATCACCGAAGGATGCTAGGGCAATCATCTGCCTGAGTTTTTCAGTTAAACCCATATTAAATGTTTTCTAGTCAAAGAAGTCGAGTTCCTTAAGTATATAGGCTCAAACAAATGTAGTAGATGTTCAAAATGTCAACCATTTTGATTATTTTCATAGCAACAAAAGTAAGTTTCGTTCATATTCATAAAACCAAGGACATTCAAGTTCACCAACCAATTTATGATAACTTGCTCATAAGATTTTTGTTTTTCATTCATAAATTATATCTCTTCCACTGCAGTTTAAAATTTTTACATCCAATATGTCTTTTTAAAACAAGAACAATTATTTGAAAGTCGACTTTCTTGTACATACCCTTCATTCCGTTTTAATTAAATTAAATTAGAGTACTCATATACAACCATGAGTAAGCATACTCACTATAAACTTCACCATGTAATTATAGGCAACGTCGTCATTTGAAAAATGTAAAGGCAGTCATGTGATAAAAAAAACCGAAAGACTCGAAATGACAACGTTGCAAAACATATTCTCAAATGAATGGATGCATGGATGCATATATGTGCGGTTACAGGTGTATTCACCCGGTGTTTACACAAACGACGCACGGTAGATATTGTTACAAAGGCGGGGAACGACCGGGTCGAACCACCGCCACTACTAGTACTATGTCTACAAACTACAACGAAAAAAGAAAAAAAAAAGACTCACATCAACCAACCGCTGCCATTATCCGCTGCCATCAACCGCTGCCATTATCCGCTGCCATCAACCGCTGCCATCTTCTCCGCCCACTGCTCTCTAATATAACCCGTCCGGTTATGTGCAGTCACCCGCAGCGAAATGCTACCCTCGCCTTCACTTCACCTCCTAAGGAGACACGAGATTAAAATAAAAAAAAAGGCACACAGGTAATTAAGCTCACCTCTAACTTTAGGCACCTTCCAATGCTCCACCAACACACCACCTCTCCAAAGTCATCTTGCTTGCCCTAGCAAGCATCATCATCAACCCTCGGCGCCGAACCAGCGGGTTACCTCCAGCGCCTCCGTCATGTCCATCAGCCGTCACCTATTGAAAGAAAAATTAATTAAAAAGGTAATTTCACAAGTACCTCACTACTCACCTGTTCTCTTCCAGTATCCATTACACCATCGAAGCGCAGTCGCCTGAAAAGAAACCCACCCGCAATATCTACCTGGGAAAAGTTTCACCGCACCAAAAGTAAACAACCCCGATTTCAACTTGCGCAATTGTACACGGCTGCACCTGCGCTGGCACAACCGCGGACCCCTCGATTCACAGCAACGATGTCGGCTTTCCCCATGGCATAGGCCACCGAGGAATCCAGTTTCGTTTACTGGAACAAAAGGATCGAATACACTCGCGAAAAACACAACCGAGAAAGGCAATAATGGCAAAAGGAAAAAAGGTAAACAAAGATCTTAACCACTCACCTGTTGCAGAGGGTATCCAAATATAGCCGACAGCAAGCTGTGGCGTGGGGACAATGATCTTCATTGGAGTGCGGGTGGACTTCGCACTCCTCCCAAACGGGAAAACACCTGGATTTATCGACCCAAGAACACTCAAATTCGAAGAACGAACAATCCAGGTCGACGCAGTACACCGCGCGGGACTGCTGCCAAGAGGAACCGCACTCTCCTGGAACTTGGTGTCGGAACGTTTTCCGGTATCGATGGTCGGACGGACGCACACACTCCCGAATCAAAATGAGACACTTTTGCAAAAAGAAAACGCCCGAAAAACACAAGAAAACACGGAAAATACCCGGCGCGGTGGAAAAAAAAAATAAATTGTCGAAAAACAAAAAAAGAATGGGAATTCTGACGTCTGTCAGCAATGTCATCCGGGGCACGTTCAGTACACTTTTTGATGCGGCGCTCCCATTCGGATATTCTGCGGGTTGGGTTACATTGGTGTGCTGTAGGATAAAAGGGAAATAATTGGGAATGGTTGGGAAAAGACAGGAGCGCGGTTTAATCGCAAGAAAGCGACGAAAAGTGGCAAAAAGAGGAAAAATGCAATTACAAGAGTAACTCCAGGTTCTCCGAGACGATAGACCCCTCGTTGGAGAGGGAAAATTACGGGCAATCAGGAAAAATGGGTGACGATGGCAAGGAAAAGGTGGACAAGTGGAAAATTGGGATAGAAAATTTTCCAAAATGGCGGAGGAAAAATCCGAAAGGCTGGAAGGTAATTGGAAATTTTCATAATTTTTTTTGGAATCTTTCCAGGCGCGAGTGAGATGACAAGAGAGGACGGATAGATTCAACGAGGGAAATTTTGGTGGAGAGTTGGAAGCGTTTAAAAGGAGCGCGTTCGGCAAGAGAGATTGGCTTTTTGCTGGTGATAGTCATCGTGTCATACTCGGAAGTCCGTCGGGGTTTTAATCGAAGAAATCGGAGAAAGACCGAAGTAACGCGGAAGTACCGGACTAACAGAGCAACGCGGAGAAACGAAGACAGCCGGAGAAAAGACGCAGCACAGAAAAAAAAAAAATTCGAACAACAACAACATTTCTAAAATTAACAACAACAAAATAAAACCTCTCGGGAACCAGAAATAAAATCTGCTGAAATTAAACTAAGAAGTGTTTTTCTCCTTTTCTCTACAGCCCGGGGTCGCCACCGATAACCCCCCCCAGAAGTGTAACACTGGTGTCAGGTGTGGGGTTTATCTGAACAGAGCTAAGGTTAGTTCTTTTCCACGGAAGCATGGATGCTGAGGAGGTTCGCCAACAATTTGCGGCGCTGACGACGATGCTACAAGAGAGAAGTCTTCACGAGCGCACCTTCTGGGAGACGAAATTGGAGGACTGGAAAGCAGAGCTAGTCGGTAGACAAAAGAAGATGGAGGACCGAATGGAGGCGCTAGAGAAAACCTTCAGCGACAAGAATTTTACGCCCACAGCCGAGCAGCACTCGTCGCCTCATCCGGTATCCGAAGACACCGCTAAACGGACGACGTCGTCTCATCAGCCGTTAGCAAACGACGAGCAAGGTGGCAGTAGCAGGCCACTAGCTACTCACGATAGCGAGGTTTTTCATACACCTCGCAAAAGCCCGGAAAATGAAGACGCTCTCTGCCGTCCAACCACTAGGGAGTCGTCACTAGGTAAGCAACTAAATCGGACAGTGAATTTCGGGGTATTGCAGCCGTTCGATGGGCAATCATCCTGGGCTGACTATGAGCGGCAGTTCGAAATAATCGCTGCTTTCCATGGGTGGACGGATGAGGAGAAGGCGAACGGGCTGGCCTTGCAGCTTCGGGGAGAAGCATTGCCAGTGCTGAGCGCGCTTCCTAGAGGGAAGCCTTTATCGTATGGGGCACTCACTAGTCTCTTGCAGCAGCGGTTCGGTCTGGATCACCACACTAGCTACACCATGCTCCGGAACCGAATCCAGAAGCCACGGGAGACACTGGCGGAGTTCGCCATCCAGCTGCAACGACTGTCGGTTGCCGCCTTTCCGGATTGCGGAGAGAAGGTGATAGAGGAGATCTTGTTGAGCCAGTTCATCGAGGGAATTCGTGACGAGCAAGTACAAAACTTCGTCACCGTTGGGCGTCCTCGAAACTTGCAGGAGGCTCTCCAAATTGCGCAGGACATGACGTCGCGGTTCGAGCGAAGGAACCATCGGGCAGTGTGGATGGCGTCTGACCAGGCGAACCAAAGGCAGGATCGAGGGCGGCAGATGGAGAATCCGATGGCTCGTGGGACTCTGGGCCAGTCGGAAAACTAAAGACCACTGGTCCCAAGGAGCAGAGACCAGTGGTGAAGCGTAATGTCGCTCCACCAGACAATAAAAACAATTTCAATCTTTCTTCCAGCAACCCTTCGGCCCAGACCCAGGCAGCATCCAAGTTCGTAGGTGCACTAAGCGGGGCCAGCTTGTCAGTGGATGCTTACATTGGGGGTGGATTGTGCAAAGTAGTCATCGATACGGGAGCCAATGTGTCGATTCTGGGAGAGCAGATTTTGCCAAAGAAGACGCGTATAGCCGGTACACCTGTACAGATTGAGGGCATCTCGGGAAGTACCATTTGGACTCTGGGCAATGCGGAGGTCAGCCTTGTGATCGACGGGAAGGAGTACTCCCACTCTTTTGCGGTGGTGAACCGTAGGGTACCGAACATCCTGGGGATCGATTTCTTAATGGAGCACCGATGCTGTATAAATCTCAGCGAGGCAGTACTAGAGATCCAAGGTAAGAAACTGCCTTTACAGGTACCGGCTAGCGCCCAAACGGGCCTCCTAGTCACAGTTGCACCGCAAACTCTCCCAGCAAAGTCTGAGACTCTACTGGAGCTGCCGCCACCAATCATCGTAGCGCGAAATGACATCCTGCTCGAGCCCTGTGCAGAGAGCCAACTACCAGAGGGGATACACCTGGGACGAAGCCTGAACAATCCCGACCGGAAACAGCTGGTGGTGCGACTGGCAAACACATCCAACGAAGACGTCACCATCCCACGAGATATGATCATAGGACGGATGACGGTCGCTGATGTCTGCGAAGAGCCGCCTTCTACCGCCGAAGTGAAGCCAGTAGGCTTGGAAGATCTGGTGCCAGCAGCTCAAGAGGACCTCTCAAAAGACCAGGTTAGTCAATTTAAAGATTTACTTTTTAAATACCGACGGGTGTTTTCCTCGGGGCCAAATGACTTTGGTCGGACGGGGCTAGCCAAACATCGCATCGAAACCAGGACGGCGAAACCCATTAAGAACCCGGCCCGAAGAGTTCCTATAGCCAAAAGGGCGGAGGTAGAAGAACTGATTCAGGACATGACAGATCGAGGTGTGGTGGAGCCCTCCAACAGCCCTTGGGCCTCTCCGATCGTTCTCGTGAGGAAAAAGGACGGATCAGCCCGATTCTGCGTGGACTACCGGCGGCTCAACGAGATCACCAAGAAGGACTCCTATCCTCTTCCTCGAATGGACGACCTGTTCTCCAATTTAGCTGGCGCAAAGTGGTTTTCCACCATGGATCTACAAAGCGGGTATTGGCAGGTGGAGATGGATGCTGCGGACAAGGAGAAGACCGCTTTTTCCAACGGTTCGGGTCTGTGGCACTTTAATGTCATGCCTTTCGGATTATGCAACGCTCCCGCCACCTTCGAAAGGGTCATGGATGAAGTCTTCAAGGGGATGTCATGGCAAACTGCCCTTATCTATCTGGATGACATCATTGTCTATACAAAAACCTTCCAAGAACATTTAACTAACTTAGAGTCTGTCTTTCAGCGACTGCAGGCCGCGAACCTGAAACTGAGTCCAGGAAAGTGCCATTTTCTGAAGAAGGAAGTCCAGTATCTCGGGCACATAGTATCAGATAAAGGCTTGAGGACCGACCAAGCGAAGATCAGAGCTGTACAAGAGTGGCCGACACCTCGAACTAAGCGACAGGTAAGAAGTTTTTTAGGCCTGTGTGCCTATTATCGCAAATTTATCCAGGGCTTCTCAACCATCGCCAAACCACTATCGGAGCTCACGGAGGAGAAGAGACGGTTCGCGTGGAGCACCCAGTGCGAGACAGCATTCACCGACCTCAAGGAGAGGCTCACGAGCGCTCCCGTGCTATCATTCCCAACCACAGATGATCCACTGATATTGGATACGGACGCCTCTAATGTTGGCATTGGCGCCGTACTTAGTCAACGTCAAGGGGATTCCGAGGGGGTACTGGAATACTACAGCAGGACACTCAACCGAGCAGAGAGGAACTACTGTGTTACGCGAAGGGAGCTGTTAGCGGTGGTCCTGGCTACGCATCATTTTCACCACTACCTCTTTGGGAGACGATTCGTGCTGAGGACCGATCATGCATCAATCCGCTGGCTGTATAATTTCAAGCAACCGGAGGGTCAGATGGCGAGGTGGATTGAAAGGCTCCAGCAGTACGACTTCGAGATCCAGCATCGACCCGGACCCAGACACGGCAATGCAGACGCGCTGTCCCGGAGACCTTGCGGAAGCTGCAAATATTGTACAAGGGCCGAGGAAAAAGAGTTTGCTCAGGCGAAGCAGGCTAACGTCGTAGAGGTTTCGCGCGATGTGGAGGAGGAACAGCGAAGAGATCCCACGCTCGCTAAGCTGAGGACTTGGTTAGGTAACGGAGCGCGACCCAGCAGAGAGGAGATTATGGGGGAAAGTGCGGACCTGAAGGCTTATTGGGCACTATTCGACCAACTGCAAATCGTGGAAGGCGTTGTCACCCGGAAGTGGAAGGAGGACACTGGTACGGTGAGTCAATTAATGGTCATCCCAAAAGCTATCGTTTCAGAAGTCTTAGCGGCACTCCACGATAGTCCCAGCGGGGGACATTTGGGACAAAAGAAGACGCTTCAAAAGGTGAGAAACCGATACTTTTGGGTGGGTCGGAACGCAGACGTAAGACGCTGGTGCTTAAGCTGTTCACTCTGCACTGCACGAAGAGGGCCAACACGACGAACTCACGGGACGCTTCAACCCAGCCGGCCAGGGAGTCCGTTTGAAAGAATAGCCATAGACATCCTGGGGCCGTTACCACGCACTACCGCTGGCAACCGATACATCGTGGTAACGATGGACTATTTTACCAAGTGGCCCGAATGTTTCGCCGTCCCGAACCAAACGACGGAAGTGGTGTTGCAGCCTTTAATCGACCAGGTGTTCTGCAGATTCGGCGTACCACATGTCATCCACTCGGACCAGGGTCGGAATTTTGAATCCGAAATTTTTCAGCGAACCATGGAGGCACTCGGAGCCCAGAAGACCAGGACTACACCCCTACGACCCCAATCAGATGGCATGGTAGAAAGGTTCAACCGGACGCTCCTAGACTACCTCGCCAAATTCACCGACCGAAACCAGACCGATTGGGATCGGTACCTTCAACCGGCGTTACTGGCATATCGTAGCGCGGAACACGAAGCTACCGGTTTCACCCCATCCATGCTGACCTTTGGCAGGGAATTGAAGCTTCCGACCGACTTAGTGTGCGGGATACCGCCAGGTACCCCGCAGAATGCACCGAACTATGTGCTAGATCTACGAGAACGGCTACAGAAAGTCCACGATGCTGCACGGGGACATCTTCAAACGGCTGCTGATGCAATGAAAGCCAGGTATGATTTAAAATCGAATCCGACTAATTTTCAACCAGATCAACAGGCTTGGTTCTACAACCCAAAGAGGCGGAAGGGTTTATGCCCGAAGTTGCAAAGCGATTGGGAGGGCCCAGTAAAAATCGTCCAACGGTTATCGGACCTAGTCTACCGCATCCAGACCACAGGAAGCCGGAAAACGAGAGTGGTTCACATCAACCGCCTAGCACCCTACGCAACCAGAGGTGAAACTCAGACGGAACTTTGAGTTTTAAGACGGGGGCAGTGTTACAAAGGCGGGGAACGACCGGGTCGAACCACCGCCACTACTAGTACTATGTCTACAAACTACAACGAAAAAAGAAAAAAAAAAGACTCACATCAACCAACCGCTGCCATTATCCGCTGCCATCAACCGCTGCCATTATCCGCTGCCATCAACCGCTGCCATCTTCTCCGCCCACTGCTCTCTAATATAACCCGTCCGGTTATGTGCAGTCACCCGCAGCGAAATGCTACCCTCGCCTTCACTTCACCTCCTAAGGAGACACGAGATTAAAATAAAAAAAAAGGCACACAGGTAATTAAGCTCACCTCTAACTTTAGGCACCTTCCAATGCTCCACCAACACACCACCTCTCCAAAGTCATCTTGCTTGCCCTAGCAAGCATCATCATCAACCCTCGGCGCCGAACCAGCGGGTTACCTCCAGCGCCTCCGTCATGTCCATCAGCCGTCACCTATTGAAAGAAAAATTAATTAAAAAGGTAATTTCACAAGTACCTCACTACTCACCTGTTCTCTTCCAGTATCCATTACACCATCGAAGCGCAGTCGCCTGAAAAGAAACCCACCCGCAATATCTACCTGGGAAAAGTTTCACCGCACCAAAAGTAAACAACCCCGATTTCAACTTGCGCAATTGTACACGGCTGCACCTGCGCTGGCACAACCGCGGACCCCTCGATTCACAGCAACGATGTCGGCTTTCCCCATGGCATAGGCCACCGAGGAATCCAGTTTCGTTTACTGGAACAAAAGGATCGAATACACTCGCGAAAAACACAACCGAGAAAGGCAATAATGGCAAAAGGAAAAAAGGTAAACAAAGATCTTAACCACTCACCTGTTGCAGAGGGTATCCAAATATAGCCGACAGCAAGCTGTGGCGTGGGGACAATGATCTTCATTGGAGTGCGGGTGGACTTCGCACTCCTCCCAAACGGGAAAACACCTGGATTTATCGACCCAAGAACACTCAAATTCGAAGAACGAACAATCCAGGTCGACGCAGTACACCGCGCGGGACTGCTGCCAAGAGGAACCGCACTCTCCTGGAACTTGGTGTCGGAACGTTTTCCGGTATCGATGGTCGGACGGACGCACACACTCCCGAATCAAAATGAGACACTTTTGCAAAAAGAAAACGCCCGAAAAACACAAGAAAACACGGAAAATACCCGGCGCGGTGGAAAAAAAAAATAAATTGTCGAAAAACAAAAAAAGAATGGGAATTCTGACGTCTGTCAGCAATGTCATCCGGGGCACGTTCAGTACACTTTTTGATGCGGCGCTCCCATTCGGATATTCTGCGGGTTGGGTTACATTGGTGTGCTGTAGGATAAAAGGGAAATAATTGGGAATGGTTGGGAAAAGACAGGAGCGCGGTTTAATCGCAAGAAAGCGACGAAAAGTGGCAAAAAGAGGAAAAATGCAATTACAAGAGTAACTCCAGGTTCTCCGAGACGATAGACCCCTCGTTGGAGAGGGAAAATTACGGGCAATCAGGAAAAATGGGTGACGATGGCAAGGAAAAGGTGGACAAGTGGAAAATTGGGATAGAAAATTTTCCAAAATGGCGGAGGAAAAATCCGAAAGGCTGGAAGGTAATTGGAAATTTTCATAATTTTTTTTGGAATCTTTCCAGGCGCGAGTGAGATGACAAGAGAGGACGGATAGATTCAACGAGGGAAATTTTGGTGGAGAGTTGGAAGCGTTTAAAAGGAGCGCGTTCGGCAAGAGAGATTGGCTTTTTGCTGGTGATAGTCATCGTGTCATACTCGGAAGTCCGTCGGGGTTTTAATCGAAGAAATCGGAGAAAGACCGAAGTAACGCGGAAGTACCGGACTAACAGAGCAACGCGGAGAAACGAAGACAGCCGGAGAAAAGACGCAGCACAGAAAAAAAAAAAATTCGAACAACAACAACATTTCTAAAATTAACAACAACAAAATAAAACCTCTCGGGAACCAGAAATAAAATCTGCTGAAATTAAACTAAGAAGTGTTTTTCTCCTTTTCTCTACAGCCCGGGGTCGCCACCGATAACCCCCCCAGAAGTGTAACAATATTTACGCAATATACCTACTACTTTGCGTTCATTCAGTAAGCTTCTGTAAGCCTTTGTGCTGTGCATCTCAAAATGACAAACCATGTTTGGATTTTGCGGCAGAATAGATGCAAAGATACAAACAGTCACCGGTCGCGGTCGGTTGTTGGTCTGATAAATCAGATGCTACCGCCACCAATGCAGCCACTGTGCACAAAGTAATTACTTTTAATGTGACCTCAGTGGGTATTATTTAGTTGGAAGAAGAAATAGATAGAAAGGGGGTCGATGAGCTTGGATAATGTATGGTTACTGGTTTTTCTTCAATTTCCATCGTAGGTCCTAAAGCTGCCAGGTGGAATCAAAAGAATAATGAATTATATATTCTATAGCGATTATTCATGATTAATGAATGAATACATGTACTCATGGATGTATGTAAACGAAATATTGTGCATTGCTTTATTGTGAAGCTGACAAATCGCTTTCTGCGGCAATGGAAAATCGGACGTTTCGGAAGGAAGTGAAAACGTGATGTTTTACTGACAAAAATAACCAACCCACCCCCTAGAAGTTATTTAGTAAAAATACTAGAAGTGACTTTAATAATCAACTCGTAGCATAATCTACAAATCCGATCATTCCAACTAATTTCAAACACTGTGCTGAAAATCTGTGTACTTTTCTGAAAACTCCAACTAATCTTGGAAAATGAATCTCTGGTGGTATCTCTTATTTTTTTTTTTTTTAATAATTACACCCATCAGACACTTCACCGAGAAATATTTCCCATTAGTACGCCCTTCATTGTGCTCATTCGCTGAGCGTTTACCCCCCGTCGTTTGTTGGTGTGGCACTCCACAGCTCCCTTATCATTTAAGGAAAAGCGGACAACTTTTCTCCCCACGTTCATTTCTAATTGAAGAAATCTCAAGTTCTTACCTGAAGTGGAAAAAACTTTTTGGCAGGGAGCAGAAATAAAAGCATTAGCTGCCGTGCCGCACTGCTACCAACATTACGTTCAGTTTCATTTCGTTCCAAAAGTCATTAGCTCTGCATCTCTCATGGCATAAAAGACAAACTATGAAGTATAAATGAAAATGCATCACTGTAGAGTTTTAAGGAAAGGAAAACTTTTCCAACCTTTGTGGTCCCCATTACCCAGTGCTGCTCACTCACATTCTGGTACTGTTGCTTTGATTTGATTTGATTTGATTATCTTTCGCTCAAACCAATTACGATTGATGTTCGCAACTCAAAGACAGATGTGGAAATATTTGTGTCGGAGTATGAAGAAAAATTTCCTACTGGGATTGAGAAGTTTGTTTTCATTTTTATTTCGTTTACTTTATCAACGAGAGTGGTACAGGATAATTTTAAAATTGGCTTTTGATATAGGTTTAGTCGGATTGGAAAGGTTGGACTAACAAGGGCTGTCAAAGAGAGATGACCCGATTTTGACCAGACCATTTACATACATTTTATGAAGAGATGCCCTTCAACTACAAATTCACCCAAGACTATATTGCTTTGAGTTTGGAAAGCCCTCTTGTATGAACCTACTCAATTTATAAGTAGATTTAGCCCTACAAAATAGCTATACAGGGTTTTTCAATAAGGACATAACAATTTTGAATTTAAATGAAACACAGAATAATTGAGATATCGAGCTGAAATTTATTCCATATGTAGCACACATGCTAAGTTTAAGTATGGAATTCGATTTCGTTCATATGACCACCAATTTTCCACCACTCTACCACACATGTCGGTCGGAACGTTGGCAATTTCGCGTTCGATATTGTTCCTGAGCTCCTATAACATTGCTGGCTTGCTGGCATAAACCAACGACTTAACGTAAACCCACAAAAAGAAAACCATCGGTTTGAAATCGCATGAGTGATTTGGCCATTCGACCGGACCATTTCTTGAGATTACACGATTACCGAACTTCCCCTTCAATAGATCAATTGTTTGATCAGCTGTGTGGCATGTGGCACCATCTTGTTGGAACCACATATCACTGATGTCAATTCCATCTACTTCTGGCCAAAAATAGTCTTCCACCATGACACGATAGCGAACCCCATTGACCGTAACATTGCGATCATTTTCATCGACGTATTCAGATTTCGGTGTGAATTGTCCAGCCACAGCGAAATGAAAGTACGATGATGGTACAAAGATGGACTACGGGGTCTGTGCAGCAATATTTTCGAATATATACGAAATATATCGTATTCCATCGTCTGTCGGATTTCCACCGTTAACTTTGGGGTAAAGTCGGATATTTTGAAGGATATTTTTGAAAATCAAAAAAAAAAAAAAAAAAAAAATCGGGTCCATCTTATAGAGTATTTCAAAACTTAAAATTGCTTTAGAATTAATATTTTTTTTGTACGAGGCACCGCTTTCGAGATATTCCCACTTAAATGTAGCTTAAATCCACACCAAAACTCTTCTAAGACATTTCAGTTTAGACTGTTTAGACTCTGAGTGTTTGTCTTCTCAACATTGATAGGGTTGGACATGTGCACAATAGGGGGGTTATTGTTTTTCCCTCCCCTTATCTTCACAGCTCCATTAGTTTCAAATTCAAATGAATACCAATCTGGTCTAATTGAGGTCAGGTCACTGAATTTTAGTTAATATTGAACGCCAAATCCTATAAAAAAATATAACTCACATATTTTTTTCAATGCAGTTCAAGAGTCAAAGGACGTGCCAAGTTTCCATTCGGCTGCTCAAAGAAACCACAACGTGACCAGACCACAGCTGGATGGGTTCGATGCATGTGAGACTTTAGTGCGAAAATTCGAATTCCTACGGCTTACGTCCCACCTCTATTCAACAAAACACGAATCATTAAATTTTCTTAAGAAACACCTCGAAGCCGAACGCTCGAATCCCCCCTGGTTGATATTAATGTGAGCCGTCTGCCACACGATTTAAATGCTTGAAAACTTGGTTAAAACTTTTCGCCATGCAAACAAGTTTTTGAATCTCATTAATTTTGTTGGTCTCGCTCGATGCACACGTTCTAAGTATTTCCATATATCCATGTCTTCATTTAAGGGATGTCTACCGCATAGCATCTCGTTTCGCTTATTCGCAAAATGTTTATTGGTATCATTCATTGGTAATTGGCTTGTGCCTCCGTCCACAAACCATCCCCATGGCTTCTGCTGACAATTATATCTCAGTACAGAGCTAATTACGAAATTTCTTAGCAGTCAGCTCACAAGTGGGTGGGTGGTAAATTTGAATCCCAACTCAACTATCCACATAGAATCATCGTTATCATAACCATGCATAACAAGCACTCATATTCATACACGAGCGCACACACACACACGACATTGTCATTATTGTTGTGGCAAACAACAAATTACTCATTTCCTACACAATTTGCTGTTATATTCCAATTTCACTATCAACATCATCAACTTTCTCATCATCATTATCGCCATCGTTATCCTGTATGAAGTATCCAAGCCATCCAGGGCGGTGGCGGGAGGCGATCCAACTACGAAGGTCGGGTAAATTTTTGGCAGTGAAATTTTCTCCACACGTAGTAACTAACCAACCAGCTACTATTGCATTCAGTAAAAGATACAAACTCTAGCAAACGATCTAATGATGGTGTAGGTAATTGCCTCCGAAGTGAACTACTTCGAGTCGAGTTATTAATGCATTTCGACTTGATTACGAGAAAGTGAAGGAACAAAAAAAGAGGAAAACTCTCAACTGGGAAGCCCATGTACAGCAGCAAACTAGACTCGACGACATGAGCTCCAAAATTGGCAAACTTCCAAATTAGTATTTGCATTCGACTAGTTTTTTGCTGCTTTGCAAGCAAATATGTATCTTGTAGATGTGCTGCTGGCATAGAGGTAGGACAAAAAAAAAAAAAAAAATACTTTCCCAATTTGGATTCCCACGGTCTATGGTTTTGGGGCCACAAAAATACATCTTCATCGGTTGTGGTGTGTTTTTTTCATCTTCTCTCTCATTTTGTTCATATTATCGATGGTTTACCTCAATTTTTGTCTATGCCAGAGGAAGGCTATACGACGTAACATCAATTCGATGTGTTTTTGACTACAAGCTCTTGACATGCATACACAAACATATGTATGGTTGAGAAATATACAAATGTATCTTAAACCGGGCAATACTCGTAGTTGCATGAGTATCGTCATTATCATTACAATTTGCTTTATTAATGGAATAGCGGTTGGTATGTACATACCTATACGGTACGAAGTTTGCCTGTGTCTGTAGTTAATTAGTGATAAGCTAAGGGAATATCGTTGCCAGGTGAAATGATTTGCTTTTCGTTGGAGTTTGGGTGAAACCATATGTGCTATACATATACCCAAGGGGGATACTAAATTCCAGTGCAATTTACCGTGAAATTAGTTCATTATGGGAGTTGCATTTGCCTAATATATTGAAATTCAAACTGAATTAGATTTAGATATTAACTACCATAGGAATTATTATGAGAGTGTGATGCTTATTTAAAACTGGAAGATGTAATTAATATTTAAAGTTTTAACTGTCTCACAGATCGGCCATCAACAAACCAATTACGGAACAATCTTTCTCAATGTGTTTTCGCAAATAGACTGCCTATATTTTCCGATCTCTCTCCCTGAAGCAAGAGCTAATGGCAAGCTATAAAACTAGTCCAAACAAGCTGGGACTAAACTTGAGTCGTATTCAAAGGCTGAAAAGAATGCAATTAAGTCGTGAAAACCAATTGTATATTCAATATTTTGGGAGTACTCGTATATTTGAAGCAGTTAACATAAGGCATTGAGCTTAGAATAAACAAATCTTATAAACTCCAATGTAATTGTTAGCTAATTCAGATAAAACTTTCTCCGGCGGCAAGAAGAAAGAACCACACATTTTAATCTCACTTTATGAAGTATATGATAAATTGTAAGTAACAGAGGTATAAACGTTCTGGGCTGTGCTTCAAGGGCTTAAGAAGGATTTCGTACTCTAACCTTAAATGGTTTGAAGATGAGACTGAATGTCCAATGAAAGATCACCCAAACATTAAGACATAAAGATACGGATGGACACTCCAGGCGAAGGTCAGGTCAGAATAATTTTTTTTGCGTATTAAACTCGAAGGAATTAGAGATGACGGAACTGTCTCCTGGTTAATATGCTTTAAAATAATAGCAAACCATTTCCCAAGAACCAATCAGATAGCTTTCATTAACCAGCTAACTAAATTAGGGGACCAATGCTTCATCCAAATCCAACAGAAAGTCTCTAATATGATAGATAGAAATCCGTTAACGAATAGAAGTGTCACTGACATCTTGCAAATAATGCAACCAACTATATTGAAGCGAAACAGCCGCAGCTTAGGTTTCGATGATGTAACATGTGAGCCATCTGCTGTTTTTTTTTTAAATTACATGCTATTTTGACATTGACAGTTCTTTCGCGCTCATAAAATTGACAGAAATACAGTACCATATCTCCGAGATACGAAATGAATCAATTTGCGCTTGAAAAATGTTGGGAAATATTGAAAACTTATTTCCAAAGTGAGTGCTGTGTTGCCCAAACAGTACGAATTTTGAAAATAAATTTCGGTCGAAAAACTATGAAAATTAACTTGGAAGATATCTGATTGCAACAAGATGGCGCTATATGCCATACAAGCCGTCCAACAATTGATCTTTTGCGCCGTTTTAGTGATGGTGAACAGATGGCCCACGGGCCCAACCTTTACAATATCTGTCGACAGCATTATATCTTCTAATAGCTCTGTGACGCTCGGAAACTTGATATCTATTCAGGAACTTGGTGCTTCAGATTGCTAAGTTGGGTTGCGGATTATCAAACTGTTAGTTCAGTATCGTGGTGTAATGCGTATTGTTCTTCCAACTCTGCAGTTCAGACAATCACATTTGAGATCAGCAAGGAATCACTTATCAGATCCTCTCTCATTCTACCTTTAGCTACAATGACCTACAGTAACATATATAGATATGCTGCTTCCTTATTTTATGGAACAGGGGAGTTGGTGCGGTTTTTCTTGTATTTCAATACATGTCCAAGGAAGGTAGGTAGGTAGGTAGGTGTGATGAAACATAATTAGCGCAGAGGCGCCGTTTTAATACCACAACTCAAGTGACCTAAATTGTTGTAGAAACTGACGTTGGACTTGTGGGAAAGGAGAGAAAAGATTATTTAAAACCACCCCGTGGCATTGAGGAAACTGATGATGTCCCCGATGCTTGTCTCCGCTAGCTCACTAATATTATCAAAAAGGTGTCTGCCAAGTATACGGTGTCTGACCCTACTAAGGGCCGGACACTTACAAAGGAAGTGAAGGATTGTTTCAGGCTCGTTGGCCATATTGCAGCTACGACAATGTGCATTAAAAGTAATGCGCAGTCTGGCTGCGTGGACCCCTATGGGCCAATTGCCAGTGCTAATTGCCAGAACTCTAGCAATATCTGCCCGGTTTCTGTTTAATAGCTCTTGTGTTCTGCGCCAGTTATACTTGGGCACATCTGCCTGGATATGACACAGTTCTGCAACCCTCGCCATCTATTACCAGCATCTGCAAGGAAATGAGCAAAGATTCTACCCTTAAGGGTCCCTAACGGAATGTTGACATCTTCCGCACGGGAGCAGTCAACGGCAGATCCCTGCCTCGCCAATTCATCAGCCCTTTCGTTTCCGTCAATGTTACTATGACCCGGCACCCAGATGAGGCTGATCCTAGACCGATGACCGAGTGCGGCAAGCTCCTTCCATTGTTCAACAAGTTTGGAGGAGGAAGCCGGAGATACGATGGCTTTGATAGCGGTCTGGCTATCAATGAAAATGGCTATGGTGTTAAGTTGTATCGATGTATGTTTGAGGAGACGGCACGCCTCTCGTACAGCAAGAACTTCCGCCTGGAATACGCTGCATGAATTGGGAAGACGGAATGAACTAAAGATATTGAGGGATTCAGAAAAGATTCTCGCCCCTACCCCGCAGTCCATTTTCGACCCGTCAGTGCAAATGGTTGTTTTGAACTCGGAAAATGCTGCTAACTGCAAATGAGCACATCTTTCCGTGGCATTGGATATAACACTACATGATGTGAAATCAATGATCGGTAATAAAGGATCTTTCAACAAACTCTATTCTATGAACAAAGAAAGGGCATCGTCGAAATTGACTGAAACGCTAGGATTGAACCCTATTGGAACCTATTCAATGGGTGTGTCATCCTCACTTCTCCGGATACTTGTTGCAAGCGATTAGCTAGAGAACAGATATACCAACTTTATGGTCATATTGGTAATGGACAAATTCGCCTTCAATATCAACGAACTCCTTGGAATGATTTATTGTCCCTAAGTACAACACAGGGCCTTTGGCAGGCTAAGAAATTAATTGATTCTTCAAAACATCGAGCTGATAAAATGATGTCTCTTCAGAAAAAAAGATGCCAATCTTAACAGACTGTCTTACGGGTCACTGCTCGTTCAATTGCCATCTCCACGAAATAGGTAGAGCTACCTCAGATCTCTGCCATCTATGCATGGAAGATCAAAAAACGAAAGAACATATTCTATCTTCTTCTTTTGCAGGATCAAAATCCTATGTTATTAAACCATAGGCCCAAGGGAAAAACTCAAAAGATCTCTTCTAGTCAAAGTGATAGGAGGCTTAATGTCTCCATACCCTATCGACTGAAATATATATTTTATTTGGGCTAGGACGCTTTTGTACCCCAAGAAACAAGAATATTTTTGCATCCCAATATGCGATGTATCATATTAAAGCTTAACTTACCATTCGAATATAACTAAATTGTTTTGGATAAATTATTCGTACTCAATAACCAAGATAATGGCAATGTACGCGCAAAATATATAAGGTCTGGCACATAATGTTTTTTAAAAAACTTGAAAGTCTGAGTGAGGTTAAAAATCCCACCACCATATCTTACATCTGCTATAACCGATTTTGACGATCTTAAGACAAATATCCACATACCCAGCTTAGATCAGGTCCCAAATCTCATCAAAATCTGTTAAGTGGTTCTTGAGTTAGATGTGTGAGAAAGATGATTCGACGCTAACATATCAGTCTTATCTTACGAGCCGAATTTCATCAAAATCTATTCACGAATTCTTGGTTAGGCCATCCAATTTTACCATCTATCAGATTTTGACAATTTTTTTGAGGAAGCTACATACATATCATGACAAACACACAAATCAAATTTCATCAAAATTTCTTCAGAGGTTCTCAAGTATGAACAAACAGGTATGTAAACAAGGAATAAAAAGTGTTTATTTTGACATACGAGAGGCGGTTGATAAGTTCGCAGCCTAAGGTATTAAGTGAAAGAAGAGATCCGATTAAATAATTTTTATTTATCAATATAATCTCCCTCAAGTGAAATGGATTTCTCACATCGGGCATACAGTGCCTTAATACCACCGAAAAAATATTCTTTTTATTTGCCTTCAAAATGACTTTCTACGGTCACCTTGATCTCATCTGCAAATCTCCGGCCTCGTAACTCCTTTTTCAAATTGGAAAAAAATGAAAAAGTCGCTCGACGTCAAGTCTGGGCTGTAGGGTGGGTGGTCTATCCTCCTTCGCTGTGTGAACAGGCGCGTTATCCTGCAAAAACAACTCTCCGTTCCTGAGTTTCCCACGTCGCTTCCGTACGACCGCTTCACGTGCCTGAGTCAATAAATTTGCATAATATTGACCATTCATTGAAGTCCTCTTTGGCAGGTAATCAATCAGCAAAACACTTTTGCTGTCCCAAAAAACAGTTGCCATAAGCGCGAAGCCGACTTTTCCACCTTGAATTTCTCCGGCGGTTTCTCCCCTTTTTCCAAACCACTGTATACACTCTTGTTTGGATTTCGGATCGTATTGGTTTCATTTATAGTTACGAATCGGTTGCACATTTCATCTAGATTGTCCCCAGCTAACCCCAAAAAATTTTTGCAGCACTCGAGTCGTCGTTGCTTGTCGAACGGCGTGAGCATTTTCGGTACCCAGCGCGCACTATTATTTTTCATGTTTAAATGCTCGTGCAAAATTTTTCAAATCCATTCTTTGTGTAGCTCGTCCGCTGTCTGTTGCTATGCTGTCATGCTCTGGGCGGGGACCGTCTTCACAGCTCTAAACCCCAGAATCCTGAAGAGTCGATGACATGTCTTCGAAAAGTTCTTGGCGATTTTCCTTTTTTCACGAAGTACGAGCACTTTATCACGGCGCGGTGCTCAAAATTGCGAGTATTTCCAATTTCAGCTGACATGGTGATGATTATCCTACCACAGATAGTAACAAAATGGTATTATTATTGAAACGAGGTGTACTACTAATGGGTGCCGCAGTTAGTGCTATCACTAATGAGAAGTTGACTCGTTGTTGAGTATCTCAGGCCACAAACTTATTAGCCGCCCCTCATATACATATAATATTTTTCTCTGTGTTAATGTTGAACCCAAATTCGGATACAGGTGAAATAAGTGAACGGAAAACTCTCACTTGACCATGGTCCTATCATTGGATTGTGTTACTGGTTTATTATTTTTCAAAATTTGCATCCCAATATCTTTGTTGGGATTTTTTTTTTGCATCAGAATATGTACTCGTATAATTACTTAACACAATTTTTGACAACACTTCATACATTGTATGAGTTTTTAGCCGAAATATTTATTTTTTACATTCAGAATGGGCACGGTGTAGTAGTAGGTAGTGTATTCTTTTGTGACCCGGATGGTGCAGGTTCAAGTCCCATCGATGAACCACCGGAGTACAAAATCTAAGTTTCTCTAACCACTACACCAAAACAGATGGTAGAAAGAGATCCACCCTTCGTCGATCGGTGGGATATCAATGCATCTACTTGTATTAAAAAAAATAGAATTCATGATTTGAATTGCATTTCCGACAGTCATTGACCATCTATTGCCATATATGGATAAGTACATAATTACGTGGTATCTTTAACTTGTAAGCGGTCCTTCATGTAGCCAACAGAACAAAATATCGTCCTTGAAATTCATTGCTCACAAGCCAATCTCAGTTCATAATACGAATCAGCTGAAATTATATGAAGGTGAAGAGGTAAACACTTTATAGATTAAATTTCTGTGTCAGACAAATTTCCATAGAAAAATTCTTATTCTTTGAAGGAGACTGAAATCAATCTAGCAAACTTGCTATTTCTGTTATGCAAACAGAGTTCAATTTCATTAAATGAAAACCCATTTTAAGAGTCCACGTTTCAATATGCAAACAGAACCCAAATTACTTGCAAAGAATTTCATATCACATATCAAAGTAAAACGATAAAAATGAAAGTCCTTTTCAGCGTTTTAAAATTCTTGATGAATTTGCCACATTTCACAGTCGTTTCACTTGAGAAAGAACTATGTATCTCTCAGAAAAAAAAAAATCTCGCCAATTGCTGCCTAAAGTTAAACAATTGAAAGTTCTCCGAAAAACCTATTTAAGCAAAGAAAATTGCCTCCTTTCATTTATATAGAAAACAATGTGCAAGAACTTTCTACTTGAAGTGATACTCAGGTTTGCCCAGAGTGGTTACCATCCTCCCGGACGAGATACCATGTAATAGCAAAGCCAGAAAAATAATGACAAGAATTTCTTTTTTGAAAATAGTTACAGATACGGAATAGTCATCTTCGCTGACCCACACCACTTTCACGGTGAAATTGTTGTGAAATTTTTGAACGAAAATTGGAAATGAAAATATTTCAAATATTACAACTCTCTTCAGAGGAGGATACCTTTAGGCATCCATCTTACTTTGGAAGGAGCCGTTTGTTGAAAAAGAAACTTACAGATTCTATAGCGTAGCTGCCAACAATTTTATGAACTTCAAAGATTACATTCGTTGCATTCGATTCATTCGAAATAGATTCATCCTCTACATGGACTCTCCCTCAATGATCGGTATAGATGTATAAAGATAGAGTATTGTGTGTGCGTGTGTGTACACAAAGTAACGAAATTGCATCCGGAGTGCGGAAATATTCCATTTCGCTCGAATGCATCTCTCATAAAGCGGTTTATCTATTGGACAGACAAAGCAGATACAACAATTGAAGTCGAATCTTATGCTTTCAATTTTCGTCTTATGCCTTAGCTCTTTTCAACGAAACATATACGAGGGTGGAAGAAGGGGAAGAAGAACTTTTCGATTCACAACGAAAGACGAAGAAATTACAATTTTGCAACTCGTAAAGTTTCCATTTTGTACGCCGTCGACTTTGAAAGTATTTTCGTTCCGCCCAGTCGCCTTGTTCTGGGTCCTCAATGTTCTACTTCTTACTCCCACATTCTCGCATTCTTATGGTCATACATAATTCGATACGATGAAAGAATAAAGTAAACTTTTAGTTCGAAGGATATCTAGAAAAGTATCTTTGGGGCATTGTCCTCACTATAGAATATTTATATAGAGAACGCGACATAATTTTTTTATATATTCCCTCAAGTTTCAGGTATTATCTAGTCTAGAGGGACACATGAACAGAGAGGTCGATGAAATAAATAAGGGGACTGTTGAAGATGTCCCATGTTGAAGCAATGTCTAAATTTAGGGTTAGGTGATTTAGAGGGCATAAACATCACCGTGGCCCTTACACAAGAGCACGAAAAGATGAAGGGGTATTGGCCTCTTATTCAAAGATTTATAATGGGTGACAAAGCCAAAACCCGCATTGCATAATCAATAATCCACCTTAAACTGTCTTAGCTAGAATTCTCAACACTTCGGGGATGTATCCACAGATAAATAAGATAAATGAGAAGACTATTGAGTAAGGATGCAAATATAATTTGGGGACGTGGTTAAATACCATACAAGCCCCCATCGATATAGAGGAGACATGCTGCGCTGCTGCAGGCAACTTTCCAGGAGATGGGATCATAACACCTATGAACCATTGCAGAAGCAACACAATACTACTTCTTCTGCGCTGTGACGCAAACCCAGACTGCAAGGAGTGGAGTAGCAATAAGAACAACGGCAGGGGTGAGTACCTTCTCATATATTCTTTTACTGGCATACATTTTTAATGAGGGCAATATGTCAAGTTTTCTGACTAGGGTAAATGAAAAGGGAAAGAGATGGGAAGGTGGTATGATGAGCATTCAATGTCAAAGCGCAGGATTATGTGATCTATGATAACTCAAGTGTCTCTTCAATTAGAGCTCCAGGTCGAGTAAGCATAATAGATCTATAAAGATTGAAGTATACATGCATCCCTTTGGAAGTGAACACAAAGAAAGATCATTAGTCTTCAGAATTGTTTCAGAATATTCTTGGTTTTATAACCAAAATGTCACACAATAGTTCTTTTAGCTTTGTATATTTTTTAAAAGGATGTGCAGGTCACCTATTTATGATAGTCAAAGTTGTAGACTTGTTATGGATCGTTTTCTTGCCAGTTCGTCAATAATTCCGCTTCTTTTAATATCCTCGTACCTTAGCAACATTCAGCCATTTTTGAGTTCACCGAGAGTAATTTTGTGGTTCTTTTCTACCGCATATCTTAGCAGCATGAAGCTCTGATTGGAAGATACTTATTCACATTCCAGGTGGCTGTGAGATTTTACGGTCTGGTCCAAAGACTTCAGCACAAGCTCCAGTGCTAGTCGTAGAGCCGCCTGTGTACAATTTCCTTTGGGATCGACCATCGGTCTTCGATTAGCCCAGACATTACAGTTTGAAATCTTTATCTCAAATATCCTGTCAAAGCATAGATGCGTGTTCATTAAGCCTGAGACCATGCTGAGCATGCCCAGTTCAGGTAACTCTATGCCTGCGGGCATATGATCCATACGATTGAATAGTCAAGAATTTTCCTTACGTTACAGAGGACTAACAATGGGCTGAAATGAGCTGTCAGGTGCATATGGCTTATCTAAATTCAAGACATGACAAAGTTTGTGCATCCTCACATCGATAATACAATTTTTTTTTGTCGGGACAGAGAACCCCATTTTAATGTGATTTTTCTTCTTTTATAAAAAAGACGTGTAGACGCTTCAGTGATGAAGAGCTTAGGTCATCAGCACTCACTACATCAGGACCGAAAATCCGCCAACTGATCCAAGCAAAGGCAGGACAATCACAAAGGAAGTGTTCCGCAATGTTATTGCCCTTTCCACAGGAGTCGCAGACAGGGGTAGCGCTCAAACCTAGTACATGCAGGTGCTTGGCAATGGCGAAGTGGCCCGTAAGAACGCCAGAAAGTTATCTGCAGACTTTTCTCCTAAGAGGTCGAATAGAAAGCCGCTGATTTCTTACAGACGACGGGTACCATTCGTTTAGTCTGCCTGTATCCTGTAGAGTCATGTCACCTTCGATTGTGTTCATTGAAAACTCAGTCGTCAATGGAAGCCCTAACCGATGATGCTGGCACACCCAACATGGGAGGTTCATCAAGGCATCCAGAGCAGAGCCAGGCGTACTGGAGAAAGCTCCCAAGCAACCGAGACAGACCGTTCTTTGGAGCTTGGCGAAAGCAGCAGTAACGTATTTATATGAGAGCTAATTTCACCAAACAACTGATGCATATGAGAGGAAGGGTCTCAAAGGACTTTCCTTGGCGACAAGCCCCATGTCTTGCCGAAAACACCTTTGCATAATACAATACATAAATATCTTATGACTGGTCTTACCATCACGGAGTATATCATCTTTCGGGTCAGGTTCCAGATTCCACAGTACGTCCTGCAACACGTATTCATATTAAGTCTCTTATCCAAGGTGCAACCTTTCGCATATGCAATTAAAGGCAGCTAACAAAGCTTCATGCTAGTTTGAAAAGCTTATGAGTTGTCGATAAGGTATAAGGTGAATAGCCGATGATAGTGTCTGGTTAAAAACTTATCGGCATACAATATTTCTTCTATTAGTTGGCACTGTTTTTATATTCAGTTTTTGCCTGCACTCTTATCTCTATTTCTATCGATATTTATTGAGTTAATTTCTCATTAGTAATTGTCCGATTTCTTTTGCCCCTTTCCTTCTAGGAGCTACACTGCATTTTAAAAATCTACAAACTAACATTGTTTATGAGTAATAAGAGAAGAAGAGGTAGGAATACTAAGTTTGTCAGATTTTTAGGCGCCAATGATGTTTCAAGCTCTATTGATTGAGACATAGTACGTTTCGCTTCTGCGGCTTAGGACTCCAAAATGTCACCTGTTACTGCCGGTTCTGAAGGTTCAGACTACAAATTTCATCAATTTATGCTCCAATTCTATGAATATTTCCACCAACAAATGTCCAAAACGACCAAATAGCCACAATTAATCTCCAGCATTTTTCAATTCACCACCCCAACAATGGACAGTTACCCAAGAGTAAAACTTTGCAATTATCCACTTTATCAAAACGGTCTGCATTAGATGTGGAGCGGTTAGGGTTACCTTCCTTAGAAATAACTCACCTTATACCGTCTATACAATCTTTCTAGACTGACATAAAGATTGATGGACACGTAATTACCACACTGAAAGATACAGTATCTTCTCCAACTCGAATGTCTTCACCCGAATGGGTGTCAATTTGTAACAGAGGCGAATTCTTAATGACACACACACGGAGATAATAAATATTTTTCTTTTCCAAAAAAAGAAATCACTCTTTTATACAACCTTATTGTTGTTGCAAATAATTTCTTCGAATTGTCCGAATTGGGGTCAATCGATCAAAAAGGAAACAGAAAAAAAAGGACGACAAGAAAATCGAAACAAAAAAATGTACTCGTAAGAAACTTAAAGTGCTAGAAGAAATGATTTTCATTTTAGTTACAGCATGCGGCCAATAGAACTTTATCCTTTTCCCGTTCGACTTTCCTTGGCTGACATTAGGAAGGAAGTAGTTTGTACTAGCTACTAGAAGGCGGGGGTGAAAACTTTTTCTTTGCTGTGAAAATGTCATCTGGTTGATGGACTTGGGAAATCCTTTCCGCAACTCTTACAGATGCAATGTGTTCTACTTTGTGAAATACTTTCAGGAAATATCCTTTAAGGGGATTTTTTTTTTTTAGAGTTTTAGAAACTAAGTTGGAATTGCTTGATATCAGTATCTTGTGCCGCTCACTTTTGTGTTGTTGATTACTTTTAGAACGAGTGCACTCACAAACTACATCGAGGAAGCGATTAAATAATCAATTGGAATTTGTTTGAAAGGAGCTTAAGTCGAAATGCAGTACTTAGAGGTAGAAAGATGTGCTTCTCTCAATGTACAGTTTGCTAAGGAACTATTAGCAGGTGTTGCAACAATTTGCAGAATCCTTAATGATTTCCATTAAATCAGAGCTCCAATCAAAGATCCTTATTCGTTGCATGCATAACGAATGAACACATATTGTTTCTTTTAATTGTTTTCCGAAATGTTTATGCAATCAGAGGAGGGAATCCTTCTCTTTTTTTCCATCCAACTGACGCAATGTAATCGAATGAAAAATTGATTCTAAAAAACTACGGATACAATCAATGGAAATAGAAAGACTTTTAGAAAATTGAAAATGTCACAATCATGAAACACAAGGAAACCCGGTAAAAGTTTGCAGCAAAGGATTCACCACAAATATCGATGCACTGCATCCGAATCATTTGCAGTTTGGTTGTGTTGGGATACGTCCTCGGTTGTTATCTTCTTCGACATTTTCTGTGGTACCGACTCTCCATCCAAGAGAATTTATTTTTATTTACCCGTTGAAAAATATTTTACACTTAATCATGGAACACCTTCGATGAGTCGTGTGGGTGGATGTGGTCTATCTCCTTTTTTTTGCAAAAGAAAGTATACCCTCATGGATTGCAGGCAAAGACGTGCTTGAATTATATGCACACGTGACTGGTACCTGGGATAAAGTGTTTGGAATAACATGAGGGTTAGATACTCGCATGTCTTTGTTCCTTCGCTATTTATTCAACTTTCAATTGCTACGAAAATTTAAAACACTGTACAAAGTTTTGTAGAAAAATAGTCTCATGGACGTTCGTGGAATAAGTGAACAGTGGGACCAGCAGTATTGGGAAACGTTCGTCTACAGTTTTAGTTCCTCTTAAATATTCTTTGAGACTTTATATTTCTTTTTAAAAGTATCAGTGAGATGCAATGCAATTTAGTGTTCGGTAGTACAAAGGACGCTCCAATGTATTTTGAAATCATAATAATTTCGTTGACCAGCATATACGATTGGGAGTAAGACAAAACAGTCTTGGGCAATTAAGTGTCACATTTCTGCGGAAGAAACGTGGACAAAAGTTGAAATTCTTTTCAATCAGCATCGAAACTGTTAAAGCCGAATAAGAAGATTCTTGTGATGTTATACTCGTAAAAATTTCAGAAAAATTAAAAAACTGACCGACTTTCAGTTCAGTGGGTGAAATGAAAGACAGCTCCAGCTAATTTTCTCATGCAATTCATACAGAAAGTTGTTCAGCTATGGGATTGTGTCAAAAAGAGGTATGACAAACACTTGGCTATGAAAGTACTTATTTCATTATCGTACCAGTATTCCAAAAACCTTAAAAGTGTCCTGCCAAAAGTATTAACCAGTAACAATTAAACTTTTATCCGAAGATAGTAGACATAACAGCCCCAAGCATTTACATTGGCTTATCTTACTTTAAGCTTCAATAGTTATAAGTAAATTTTATAAATTATGGCTATAATAGCTTGAAATCTCAGCAAAAATATCGTCTCAAAACAAAAGTAAAGTAATTATTGAACCTATTTGTGTGGAGCTTTAAAGTTATTTAAAAAACAAACTTGAATGGAAGTTAAAGTCCTATTGTACCCCAGCAACTATCTATAATCACAAAACAAAAGCCATTCAATGGAAACTTCAACAATAAGACTAGCCGTCTTCTCAGCAGCAGCTATTGTTATCGATAAGTCTCCTCAGCACCGAAATCATTGAATCGCAAAGTTGTAATCATGAAATTCATTTCAAGAGCTCTAAGGCAAATATACACAAAAAGTTTTGTGGGGTGGGACCGAAACGATAACTTCATAATTAAAATCGCTCCAAGGAATACCAACATTTCAATACTCAACCACAAGCCGGTATATATCGCGTACCAACGTCAACACTCTGCGTGCCGCATTAACCTCCCCTTCCTCCGGAAACCGCACTAACAAAAGAAAAACTAAATCTCTTTTGTTCTGCAGTGAATCTCACCCTACAGAAACCAACGTCCTTTCCATTCTATTCCTTGTTGGCTATAATTATGGCGTTAGAATCGCTTCAACGAAATGCCTACTCCTGCAAGAAGAGGGCTCGTTAAGCTCATAACTTACAGGTGAATAAAGTATTCTACGACTCAGCCTTTTCTCACAAAACATTCACTATGGATGTGTGCGTGTGTATGTCTGCATTTTTGGCAAGAAATCGGTAAGAAAAGGTTCAGCGGAACTTAAACAAAGGATGACAAGGCTATGAGAGGACGATGGGTATTCGAAAACATTGTGTACGCCTAAAATGGAAAATAATAGATTCTACCCCCACATCCTGGGCCCGAAAATATGAGAGTCATTCATGGGGAGGAGAAATATAAACCAAAGGATATATAGAAAAAGGTATCATCCGAAGGACGAACGAACGATAAAGAAATGACGACAGAGCATGGGGAGGGGAGAAATCCAATCTAAATGGGCACAAAAGCCCGGCCTATTAAAGTCTCAATTTCAGGATAACTCTTTAACCCGGTCTGTAACCATGTGTGTATACTCGTAGCCTTTGTGTGACATACAACGTATCTGCAATAATCCTTTTCGATGCTACTGAATTGGAACGGACTATAGAATGGGGTGGAATCTGCCATAGATACTTTGCTGTGTCCCTGTATTAGTAGTTAGCTACTGAGGGCAATACTATTATTTGAGTATTTATTGATGTTGATTCAATTGGGGCATCATTCTTCGTCCATGTGGCTTTGGTATAATTTTATTCAAATAAGATTACCCAGGATGAGTAGGTAGAAACTAGATACGAAGAACGGATATACACGTTGATACATTTTATCTTGAGGCACCTAAGCAAAGTGGGAGGTGGGCAGTGACATACTTTGTTAAATTTTCAGTTCGAGTATTAAATTAAAATAGAAGGAGTAATCCAAGACGAGAGAATGTAATATATGCCAAGAGGAGTGAAGCACATTGCTATTGTCAGTAATTAAGACGGTCTTATGGATTTCAGGCTTTTAGTATGCTACACGGCAGGATAGAGGATAGAGGTGTTCACTGAAGGTAAATATATTGATTACATATTTGTATAGATTGAAACTATCGAAACGAGAAATGCAAATTAAGCATTGGAATATTGTAAATAGAGAGTGTCAGGCAAATATTGTGATATTTTAAGAGTGTACTCAGATAATAGATATTTTCTTGTTGATTCATGTTGAAGTTCTTACATTTCATAGGAAATTAAATTCCATTAGCTTTTAATATTCTAAGTACTCTTTAACTTATTTAACTCGATATTACCAACTTTTTGATTTCTGAAAAATACTCAGACATATATTCATCTGTCAACAATGAAAATCAATAAGATATCGTTGTGTACTTACATTAGAAATCTGGAGAAAGATGTTATCTTAATGGGCTTAGATTGAATTAAAATAAGAGAAATAGCTGCTAATCTTAATTAATGAGCGTGAGACGACACCTGATCGTTTAAGATTTTCTACAGAATTTTGATTGCGTTTCATGGAAGTAAGAGTAAGTATTGTTCTTAAGTTTTTATTCTGTAAAATTATTTCGCATTGAAAGTTTTAGCTCAGGTATGACAGAAAAATTGGAAAAAAAGAGATATACACCCCGTGCCAAAAAAACACGCACACATTTTATGATTTTATGAATTCCGGGTGCGTTCCTCTCATATTTTTAACTCATATGTAGGTACGATTGCAGTTTTTCTGTGATATACTTATTCTTTTTGATGTATAAAAGAAAAAATACTCAAGTCAATAATGCATTAGTGCTTTAGACCGCGACAGAGTGTTTTGTGAACAGTTGTGGAATTTTATGATGGTTTTGTGCTAAGGACGTATTCTCGCTCTTTATGACGAACATTTTTCAAATAGGCGAAACGCAGAAGTTGTGGGATTCCACGAAAGAACTGTCAGATCGCTTTTGAGCTCGACGGGTAGTACGGAGAGGCAACCTGGGAGTGGAAGACCAAAAAAAAAAAAAAAACGACAACACGGCAAGATCGGATTTTGGAGCGCATGTCTTGCAACCGGTTCACAACTGCCAAGGAATTGAGAATAGATATGAACGAGAGATGTTCTATTAACATTAGCACGCGGAGTGCTCAACGCTGGCTAAATGAAGTGGGTCTTCAAGCCTGTAGACCTGGAAAAAAGCCGCTTCTCTCTGCAGTAATGAAGAAAAAAGATTGATGTGGGCCAAACAGCACCGGGAATGGACCGTCACAGAATTGGAAAAGGGGCATATTTTCTGACGAATCCAAATTTAATTTGATTGGGCCTGGCGGAAAGTAGACAGTGCGAAGGAGAGCTAAAGAGCGATATTTGGACGAATGTTTGCTTCCCACCATTAAGAATTCACCATATGTTATGGTTTGGGAATGCATGACAAATTGGAGTCTTGGCCGTGTTTTGCAGGGAAATACAAAGAAAACCTTACTGATGCTGTTGTTTCTACAATAGTGAAGTTATGCTGCTACAAGTACATCGTACATTCCAAATCCCATATTTCAGGATGATTCCGCTCCCTGTCATCGTGCGCATTCCGTAAGTAAAAACAAATTTTGATCTAAAATTTAAACTCAAAACCACTTTTAAATATTGTTTTCTTTCAATAGATAACCCAATGCAAGGCAGATATTGGCTTTGAATACCTAAATTGTATAGGAAAAAGCCCTGACTTTAATATAATAGAGGCAATTATGGGTCAGAATATAGGCAACAAGGCATCTAAAATAATTGAAAAGCTCAAAACAGTCATAGAGGAAGTTTTGACTGAAGATATACTCGTAACAACAGAGGAAATTGAAAAACTTTATGACTCTATGCCACGAAGGGTTCAAGCGATCATAAAGTCTAAAGGCGATGCTATAAAGTACTAAGGAAAAATAAAAAAAACTGAATGTTCTCTTAATTACTTTTAAAAAAATGTAACAAAAAATGTTCCGTATTTTTAAAACCATAGCTTTGGGTCTATTTTCTTATTTCGCTTGGTACTTGCTATAAGTTCTCAAGTAAGAACGGACACCACTAGTACTGTTAGACGTAAAAAGCTTGGACTAAAGTCGAGTTGTACTAACCCGCAGACAGATCAAGAGTAACATTTTGAAAAAGTTCAAAAGGAGGTTGGAGTAAAAGTCAAAAACAAATATTTAGTTTAAGGGTATCAATTTTATCAGGTTTAAAGAAAAATAAAAAAACAGCTAGCTACTCAATTTTATGTATTTGCTTACTCAAACTACTAAGCTCGTTAAAATGTGTCATTTGTTACATTTTCAAAAAATGTATACAAATGTGAGTGATAGATGAAATGGCATCTACCGTCCGCAATTTTGTTTTTTTCATTCTCACGCGTGATTAAATGGTTTTTATAAAAATCAGCTCAGTCATTTAGGCACTAGCAAACAGCAGCGTATGCTGACGATTTAGTGGCATACAGGTCAGGTCCTAAAATCGATGTCATCAACATCCTTTTGCAGCTTGACTTCGATTAAATTAAGGGATATTGCGACGACTGGAAGCAGAAAATCAACTTTCAGAAGTCAGAAACAATCCTGTTTAGAAACCCATTGTCTGGAGCCTCTAGGGATATCATAAAAAACTGGAAAAAATTGGCTATTATTGGGCAAAACGGACAGCCACTGGCGGTGAGAAGCGTAGTTAGATATCTCGGTATCTGGCTCGACCAGTATCTATATTTTGATAAACATGTGGATGCTTGTCTTGCTGGAGCCAAGAGGGCTTTTGCTCTGATAAGGAGACTGTTTCACAACGGTCAACTTGCCTCCAGGGTGAAGGTTATATGCTACGTGGCTCTGATAAGGCCAATCATTGCTTATGGTTGTCCATTGTGGTTCAATATAGCACCTAGTTATATGGAAAAGATTCGGGTTTTGGAGAGACAATGTTATAGGACCTGTCTCCGGTTGTTCCGAACACCTGAATCCAACTATATAAAATACTATCCCAAGGGGCTCAATTGAACAGGATTAACAATTTCCTTATTAAAGTGATTCAAAGGCACCTTGGAAGGGTGATGGCCAGTGACAATAGCCTGATCTTTGGGGCTTATTACCCCAATGAAATGTACCTCGAGAGTACGCTCCGGTTTGGTTTCATACCGCCGGAGGCATTTATCTATATCGATGCAAAAGTGCTGGTACAGACGAGGGATGATATCCCGGTATTGTACTACTGCCACCGCAGCGCGGAAGATAAACGGCTTAACCACGGCGGGTACGTCGCCGATGCTCCTGAGCTCCTCCGTTTTAAAAAAAAACGAAAAACAGTACACCACGTTCTAGTGGCTGTTCGAAGGGGAAGGGGTGCGTTACTTCCGGTAACATCCTCTTAGTTTTAGGTTAGTTTAAGTTACCTAGGTTAGTTAGGGGGTTTCTGGGAGAGGCCGGGCTCACCAACATGAAGTGGTGCTTCCGAGAGGTGACTGACGCCGCTTGGCCTCGATCAGCTCCCGGCGGCGCATGTGCACCATGTTGCCGACTGCCAGGCGCCCGGATAGCAATTGGGATGGTGACCACCCGGTGCGTGACGCAACGAGTGCTCACCACCCTGATTATAGTTATTGTAGGTTAAGTAGCGTAGGCAGCTTCTAAGAGTTTTATTTAAAACAAAAATAAAGACACCAATTTTTTTTCTATTATGTTATATATGTTAGATTAGTTCGTAGAATAGTTTTTAGGTTTTAGTTCGTAGAATAGTATATGTTATGTGGATATAGTTAAGTTTAGAGCGCCCGCATAAGGACCAGTAAGCTAGAATAAGAAACCTGTTAATTTTTAAGTTAGATTTAGTCATTTTTGTCTAGTATGTAAGTTTAATAAAAAAAAGAAAAAAAAAAAAAAAACATGCAAACACGTGAAACACATACAAATTTGTTGCTTTGGCCGTAGTTGATTAGAACCTACTTGTTTAGTATCTGATAATACAGGGTGTTTTTTTGGGACTGCGACTAATTTGAAATTGGCGCCATTTCTCACAGAAATTTTTTTATTATATGAAAGTTGGTAGTAATGTTCAGCTGTCAATGCAATTTTATCATGTAGAGTTTGACACCACGATAACGTATTTTAGTGATTAAAACATTTTATCAAAATGGTTCATCAATTACAACACAGCGTAAGATACGTTATTTTTTGATCGACTGGGAGTGCCTGTAAAGAGCACTTTTAAAAAAATTATCCACAATTTGGAGTACTTTTATGCAGTATGTGAAGCCTGGACCACGTCGTACAGTGCGTACATAACAAAACATTGGATGCAGTGAGGGACAATGTGAGTGAAAGTCCGAAAACTTCTATTTGTTGTCGTGCTCAACAAATTGGGATTTCTCCAACGTCTATGTGGAAAATTTGCATCGAAATCTGCATTTCTTTCCATACAAGTAGTAGTAGAATAGAGATGACCCTGATTTTTTTTTTCAAAAATTGGTTATGTGTGAGACGGTGCATTTTGACTTGAGTGAAGCTGTAAACTAACGGAATAATCGGATATGGGGAGCGGAAAACCCACAGGCAATTCAGGAACTGCCTTTTCATCCTCGTAGACTTACAATGGGATGTTACAAAATTTTTTTTATTTGAAGTTGCTCGGCCTCGTTTTCGAATCATGTGGTTTCAGTAAGATGGTGGCACATGCCATACAGCTAGATTAGCAATGGAAATGGCAGGGTCATGTTGATTTAACATCCCCCGAATTCTTTCTCTGGGAATACTTGAAGGACGTTATCAAATCAACAACATTGCAACAATTGAAAAATAATATACGCAACGCAATTGCAGATATTCCGGATGAGAGCTGCAGAATGTGATAAAAAATGTGATTGAAAGGACACGCGTTTGTGCCGGTGCTAGAGGTAGCCATATGGCCGACATCATTAATGGCACATAATTTATAACAAAACACAGAAATGTGTGTGATTGTTTTTTTTAATGATTCCAATTTCAATTCGGCCCCAAAAAACACTCTGTATATTTAATGTAATTTATTCGGAATGTTCTTTCATACTTGTGCTTTTTTTTAAGGTCCATTGTACTCCCTGATAGAAATCACTTTTTGAGGTAGTGGTTGGAGAAACTTAGATTTTTTAGTTCCTCTTTTATTCCGAGTGGCAGTTTCCCAGTGCACAGTTTGGGTCACAAGTAAACATACTATCCACTACACTGAGGCTACCTAGCTTTTGTCGTTACATGGAAGCTTCTAGAGGGGTGCGGGAAGTCGTGCACGAATATGAAAATTGTATATAAATCGAAGAAAATGTGCTATTCGAGAACATTGCGAGTGGTGAGCGAAGACGTACAGAAAAAATATGTTCCTTGTATCACCCTGTATTCATAAAAGCAATAGTATTAACATGCGTGATTAATATTATGAATATGACTTCTAAGTCTTCTAAGACTTTTCAAATCATCCGAGAACTTCGTCAAGTCTGCGGGAAGACACACATATATAAGAAAATGTTTTTCGACTACAGAGTGTTTATCCGTACTTTAGATTAGCAAAATTTCAGCTTTTTAAGTCATTCGATAACTTTGAAAAGGGTTTGGGAAGACATGTACAAAAATATCCAAATTGTACATAACCCTGAAGAAAATGTTCTGTCTAACACTCTGTACTTAGAAAATCCAGAATCATTTTCATTTTCAGATGAAGCTACAATCTGAAATATTTGGTGTTTAGTCAACAACTTCTCAGGTTTTGTTTTAATACAATGCTTGTCCATTTCTGATTCAAAAACATTCTACTCTAACCTAGCTTTTGAAGTATTTTCTACTATTTAAATTCTGGTACTCAACTCTAAAAGCCTGAGTTTTGTTGGATTATATGTAGTCTGTTTTAGTTTAATTACTGACTTACCCAACACACAGAATATTCCTACAGCCACTGCTGATTCCGACCTCGATTAAGTGCCAACTATCCACATCAACTCCTCTTTGATTTGCCTCGGTATAATTACCAGAGAGGAATCTAATCAAAAGCGACAACCAACCCCAGCACATATTAATCTTTTAACACCTGATCATAGAATGAAAACTCTCCACACACCACTTAAATCAAGTCAGTATCGAATGCAATGCAAACATATAGTACGCGCCAAATTGACACCTAATCGGATCATCCTGCTTTTTCTAGTTATTTAGAAGCCTCAACATCTGCATGGTGCACGAGATTAATAACATCGTTCCCGCGAAATTATATTATACCTCCACAATGAGATTATTTTCCACAATATGAGCACTGCAGTACGCCATTCAACAGCCAACCAGCAATTCATCTATCTATCTACGAGTATCTATCTATCTAATGCGCTTTCCACCCATAAGGATAATTCATATTCAATTTAAAGTTTGCACACAAATTGAGAATGCTGAATTCCATCATATGCTGCAGTGCTTTTCAAAGAGCAGCGCTATGCTTTTCTCTTCTCGTTTCCCATCATACACGCCAAACTTAAAAGACTAAGTTGTGCGGGCCACAGCGAACCGGGAAAGAGTGGTCTGAAACAAACAAAAAAAAAAAAAAACTCTGCAAAAGATTTTAATAACTTTTCCGCGGAAAATTTCCCAACTATTCTGCATGTGAGAGTAGGAGTTTCTTTGCCCAACGTTGGGCGCCAAAGAGCACAACACCGAGGAAGAATGAACATCAGCTATTCATCTGATATGATGCATACTCGTACATCTCTGTGTACCATTCGTGTGTATGCAATACTTCTGCACCTTAATTTATTTCAGTCTACGTATTTGCATTGAGCTGATTTCATTTGTTTGCATGTGCACTTGTTTCGCATTTTATTTATCCATCACCTCCGACCCCGCAGGCCGCTGCGCGCATCCTTCATAACACTTGATATATTTAATTAAATAAAATGTTATCCATTTTTTTTGTATATACTCGTTTTCATCACTGCATTGAGTGTATGAAATGATCCTTGCGATCCTTAAAGCTTTAAAGCAAAATGAACAACAGAGAGATAACAAAAAAAAAAAAAAAAATCCATAGGAATTGCTCATGAAATCTGTGAACCCATAAACAGATACCTAGCCCATTGGAGCATGTGGAGATACATTTTTTATTTCTCTAGAACACCATAGCTTATGTATATGTCCCTAGTTGTCATACAAGGATTTCGGTTGACTGAACAATTCATATTCATAACTTTGCCTTAAAGCACCTTCACACCCCTGCTGTCTCGTAAAAGGTGGAGACATCTCTAGCACTGTTGTGGCGGTTGAAAATTAAAATAAAATTTATTTGTTGCTTTTATCATTGGCTCAGCAGGAGGGCATATGATACATGATGATGTAGTGGAATGATTACAGTGTTGGCTGGCAGTAGATACTCGTACATAGGGATACTTGCGGCAATGCAATATGTTTCAAATGATCTAGAGATTAGGAAGTATTCTCAAAAGTGCTAGATATTACTAGTTCTTGGATTGTAAAAACAATACTGGGGATAGATACTGTGGTCATCCTATGAAATTGTGTCTCTCGGTGGAAGTTAAAGAAAATTGTACTACTTTAGCTGAACCCTGTTGATGCTTTAATTTGTTGTGTAATATTAGTCTGAATAACTTTCAAACTTCAATAGCAATTTTCGATAGTAATAATCGTTTGTTTATAATACAGTAGAAATCGGTAAAAGTGATGTTTAAGGAACTTGAGAATTTCATCGTCCACACCAGCCATACTATGTTCATATGAGAATGTTGAAAGTAGTACTTGTAATTTGTGGAACGATTTTTGAAAGCCTTTGTTTCATTCATTTCGTTTCTTTAAATATTGAACAAGTTTAATTGCTGTTTTTGCCAACAAATTGTGACAAAATTGTAACGCAATTATAGGAAAAATTTTCTCTAGAAAAGCCTTCTTTTGGCATTTTCTCCATTCTGTCAGTAAAATACGGTTTAGATTTGTCATTGGTAGAAGGAAATATCAAATAGATTTCAATGTTAAAGTGAGTAAAAGTGTACTGAACAAAAATACCAGCAAAGTTATTTTTTACTTTCACTAATTACGAGTATGGACATGGCATTCAAATTTTAGACCATTTTCTTTTGGCTTTTTAACGCTTTTTACGAAAACTTAAATTTCTTAAATCTGAACAACTGACGAATGAATAGCACATACGAGTACAAATAAGTACTTGCGACTAAGTCGCGCCCTTTATTTCAATCGCTACAAACGGCTCTAGAGACTAAAATTGGTAGAAAATTTATCGTCATAATGTTTGCAAAGCATATATTAATTTGAATTTGTTTTTTGCACATTGTGCGGCATTTAAATTGAAACACATCAATAATGATGGCGAGCGGGCTCAAAGAAATACTGCGCAGTAGTAACGCTCGGCGTTAGAAATGCCTTCGACTGGCGAACATACATTAAGAGATCCCCGATCAGAATTATATACTACCTGCTTAAGATAGTCATGAACTACTTCACCAACAGGAAGTTGAGGTACCAGACCAACGATGGTGTTAAGTTTCCTACAACGTTTCCACGGAAGTTCCACAGGTGTCAGTCCTTGGACCTCTCCTGTGGTACATAATGTATAACGGAGTCCTGCGACTAACGCTGTCACAAAGAGTTAAGGTGATCGGCTTTTCTGATCATATCGTAGTGGTTACTGTGGCCAAATACATCCACGAGATAGAATCTACCACGGATAAAGCAGTCGCCAAGACTAAAAATTGGCTAGAATCTGCCGGCCTAAAGCTAGGTGACCGCAAGGCCGAGGCTGTCCTAATAACCAGCCGAAAGACTGTGGAATAGAAAAATTTCCGGGTTGGGAACCAGATAATCAGGTCTAAAGAGTCATTATAATACCTATGAGTAATGCTTGACAACAGGCTGAACTTCAAAACACATATCGAGTATTCAAGTAAAATGGAGTCACAGATGCAGGCAGCGCTTTTCCGTACATTGGTGCGCATGGATCCTGCTATCCCCAGAGTGGTAAGCTCAATTGTTCTATAAGCTGTTCCGGCTCAAGCAGACTGCGTTATAGTCGGTATGATCCCCATCGATATTCTTGCCAACGAGATGCAAAGGGTTTATCTTAAGCGAACCGCAAACCGACAAGAAGTCAGTATTACCAGCAAGAAGAAAGAACAACATCAGTAGCAATGTGACGCACTCCTGGCGACTAGTATCTTAAAAAAAAAAACAACAATAACCTATCTCGAAATTTTTTTTTTTTGATTAGAGGCAGTGATTTGTTCTACTCGACACTCAAATATTGAGTCCTTAAAGCACGCACTTATCTGTGCAGTGGTCAATTTTCCAATGAGCGGGGTACTCATACATGCATAAATGCAAATGCCGGCCATTTCGAATAAATTTTTTAAATATTGGTAGCTAAATAATCAACTAAAATTTTGCAGAAAAAAAAAAAAAAAAAAAAAATCAAAAACACTTGTTCGTTTTTATTTTATCACTAAAAATGCGTGTACCAGTATTTATTACTTGACTAGGTATGTATATATATATATGCATATCCTGATACGTAGGGCATTTCATCTAAAAACTGTCAAAATATAATCAAGTGTGAGTGGGATGTAGGGGTTTCGGTTTCTAAAATCTTTAAGCTATGTTTATTACCCGCCTAACTTAAGAACTGCTGAACGGATTGTGATGAAATTTGATGCAAAGACTGATACTTGAACACTTAACATCAATCGAACTTGAATGGAGTGGCAGTAAGATATGACGAGGGGTTTAAAATATTTTCGAACATCGCCTCTGCAATGGCTTTTGAGACTTTCTCCAACAAAAAATATTTTCTCTATTCTTGGCCTCCTTGGAAGTTCGGCTTTAATTTGGTACGTCGCATGATGGGTGTAAAATATTTTTTTTTTCATAATTATTTTTGGTCCACAGCGTATTATATTTATCCAAAGTTCTAACTTCTAGGTCAAAGCATGTGACACACACGAACATACGGATAGACAGTCACCGTATTGAATCCATTAGTTTTCCACTTATATAATTCTGGTAAGGAATGCTAAAAAAGTAAGTTTGGCCCACACCTTTAAAAAGAAGGATATTTAAGGACTTTCAAGGTGATAAAAATTTATCCCTTTATTCTCTACTTTGTCTCAACTATTTTTCTACTAAATCTAACAGTTTCTGAGAAACATAAGCGTTGCCGAACTTGGCAGAACTGCGTAGCGTTTATGCAGTATGTCGGTAGATGTGTGCTGCCCGAAGTCAGTTCGCCCACCTATCGCCGTGCTGCCTAACCGCTATGAAGTGCTGGCAAGTTCGGCAACAGCAACAATAAGGTTAACCTCCAAAATTGTAAGCTTTTTTTTCTAAGACATATTCGTAAATATAAACTTTTCCACTATACCCGGACCACACAAAATCGTACGAAAACATATTTCCAATTTTTAGATGGTCCTGTTTTATGAAAGGATAATATACAAATTTGTATCCTTTTTTTTTGTAATTAACGAGTATATTAAGGAATTTGTTTTTTTTTTTTTCCTTTTTCTTACAAAATGGGTTTTGAACGTCGGAAACTAACACTGGTTAGGGGGGGAATTTACTAGGCTTTAAAAATTGAATATTAAATCCGTCATCGTTATGACCGGTATCGATATAACCAATTTCAATTGTAAAAGAATTTCAATTCAGTTTGTTTGAATTTGAAAGTTTTTAAAAAAATATTTGTCAAGCTTTGCCTATAAAAGGTATCAAAACATATTCAAGTTGTGACTATTTGTCGTTGAACACAGTTTAGAAGATATATCATACCTAACATATTTAACGATTTCTAAATGATATACCTAAGAGCAAAGCACAAAAAAGTGTGTTCATATATTAATTATAAAAGGACTTACATTCATTAAAGACAAAAACGGTGTCACTATTCAATCATATATTGGAAGTCGTTCTTACCTGAAAAAAGAAAGAAACATAAATTAGTAGATATGGTAGGACATACTTAAGGAGTAAATACTTAGATATAGCATAGTATAGCCAGCACATACTATATTCCTTTCTCTAATTTCAAATCAAAAATTCAAGTCTGTTGAGACAGACCTACACATATGTATATACATACATGCAATCATATATCTCTCCTAATTTAAAATTTCACTTTGGTGACATTTCTTGATATACATCGAAAGAGCCGTCAATAGCGTTGAAACTAAGTCGATTATAAATGCGATACGTAGCCTTATCATTTGCGAAACCATCTGCTGCAGTACAGAACGTATAGAGCAGAGTGATACTTCATTCGAAGGCACTTAGAGACTAACACAGTGTAGCAATCCTCAGAGGGGATCCCCTTTTGCTATTTAGAACTTAATTCTAAGCGAACTTTTCCTAGCTATAGAGGATACGGGGTCAATATGTCCGTACTGTGACACACGAATACAATGTACCTGCAGTTTTATGCCTTAATTTAGAAGCTATTCAAGTTTCTCTCTCTCTGATTAGTGAGATTCTAGAGGCCGCTTTAAAAAAAAGTAGGAGTAATCTTTGGACTTGGAGTTAATCCGGGAAAACTGTACTGAATCCCTTGATCACCAAAGCAAACTATTTGATTTTATCCTACCCCTACTATTTGCCAGTACTAGATATCTTGATACCATCCTCGATCCAAAGCTAGCTGGAAACTAAACATAGAACAGCTCCTAACTAATGAAAGCATGTATAGCCTTTTACGCTTACAAAAGAGTTAATCAAGACAATCAGACAATCCTCTCCCCCAATCCTCAACTACGTGTCACTAGTCTAGTAGCGCGCGTTGACTACGGATTGAAAATTCAATAAACCCAATTCGATTTTTAACCTAGAGGTGGAGAGAGAGAAAAGGATAGATTTTGCCAGATGCACGCTGTGTTGGCGAGCTCGTAATTTCAGCCACTATTAACCTGGATAAACGGGCGACGTTTGTAGCCGCGAATTTTGGATAAGGCACTGCGGAGAAGATCATGGCTTGATGCTTATTTAAATGAGACATGTGCTCGTTTTGTCGATATTAAACCCAGCTATATCCATGTGGTTTTCGCAGAGCTACATTTTTCTACGACTATCTAATATTTGATGCTTGTCCGGGACTGTTTATTTGCAAATACATACTTATTTTCAGCTAACTTTTATATCTAAAGGCTGTTCCACCATCTATAACCCGTGGACCCGGCCGGTAGAATGTAGCTCCGCGTTCGAAGAATTCCCCATATTCCGCCAAATACCTGGCCAAATTACAGGAGTTCAGGACTCAAGTTCATATTTGAAGAATTGTAGCGATTTTGAGATTATGCAACCAAGCTAGTTCTCCCCTATAAGTTACAACAATCACTGGCGCAGTTGTAGAATGTATGTAAGAAGGAAACTCTAGTTTACTTTCTTTGCATATGTCCGGGTCTATGTATAACCAGCGAAAAGACATTGCAGAAATGATTATTATTTTCCTAAATTCCATAGGATATGCCTAATAGTCTCCAATCACACAAAACCTCAAAAACATACATCTACAAGCAGATAGCGTGAGATTTGGGATCAAAACGGAGGATATAAGCGCTATTTGGGTTCCTCTTAAACCACCACTTCTACCACTGCTTTTACTGTTACAAAAAGCAGCGCAGGAATGTCAAGCAAAATTATGAAGAACATTCACATAAGAAAATCATTGTTCGTCGTATTTGTGACGAAGATATGATCAATAACTCCATCTGGACGATAAGCACACAATCTCTAGCAAAAAAGCCAGTAACTCTCAGTACAAATCAAAACCGTAGTGGAGACTCCCGAGAATTACCGATAAACCTTGATTAAATAAATATCGTTTGATCCTTCACTCTTCTAAAAAAAAAAAAAAAAATTTTGTAGCACTGCAACTTAATTTGGTAGTATAGACATCCTGAAGAAGTCTATTGTTCATGGCCTAAAAAAACCCTCGCATGATTTAATCACAAATAAATACCCATCCTTACATATCCATATGTAACGAAGAAATGAATTTCATGATAGAATTTTAATACTGTGCCATTCAGTGAAGAAATAGATAAAGTGTTATCATCAACATTCCAAGAAAACTTTTTCAAACTGTCATCTATCATCATTTCTCGGCAAGGAACCCTTTTACCACGCATACAGGATAAAACTACTGTCAACACATGTTACGTGATGATCAACTCTCAAATAAAAAATGGTCATCAAAACACATTTTAAACCCTTCCAGCATGCTGTTGACAAATTCCACCCCTACACACATGTCTTCTAAAAGCGAAAAATCCTTAAACGTCTTACATTTATATACCCTTAGTCACATCTAAGCTCGAGTGACATAAATCATCGGAAAAAAGTGTCAGCGCACATCATCGGTTGGTTGATAAATTTCAGGACATTTACCAATCTGAACCCTTTCTGGCAAAGGTATATATGTTTACGTACTATGCCCTTTTGCCTTGACCTTTTGATGGCTAAAAATTTATTTTCTTTTTTTGATCAACTCAAATAAAGTCATCATCAAAATAGAGACACTTCTTGACCAACTCTTAACCCCATGTATCCTGATTTATCACTCAGAAGCAATTTCCTACAATAATAACAGTGCTAAGAAAAAAAAAAACCTTCAAAGTGGGACAGGAAGAGAAAATAATTTGATACCCAAAATCACAACCTCATTTTTTAAACGAAAGGACTCCTCCCGCCCCTCCCCGCCATGTGACAAAGGAAGTAGATTACTCTTCAAGAGGAAGGCACAAGGAGGAACAGAAAAAAATCACTCACATCCGGTACACATTAGACAAATTCCAATCGGAAATGATGTGTTATGAGAACTTGATGGCGGTACTATCTGGCAGGACATCAATTCCGAATGACAACGACCATTTATTTCGGAAATATTCCATTTCGGCTCGACAGAGGATTATTCAATTGAATTCTACTGATGTTCGATTGGTTTGGGGGGTAGTAATATCTCTTATACTTCTTTAGCACGCCAAGTTCTTCTTTCCAATTTCGATTTAGAGAGAAGCCGATATTAATATACCTAAAGTCCTTTCCGGGTGAAATATGTTTGACACATGAAAAAAGAGAAAGAGTTCCTTTTGCTACCCCCAAAGAGAGCGATACGAGATCGATAAGGATACTGCTGGTAGAGTGAACTTGAAAAATCAATTTCATATCCTTGTCATAAAATATTCACATCCTTTAGCTGGCTAAATAACTCTGCAGTGTTAATTGGTGAATGTCTTTTGTTGCAATAGCATCCCTCCCCATGAGCCCCTAAACTGGGGAATCACTTAACGACGTCGAATAACATCGATTGTTGTTCGATATAGAAATTCAATTTTCTATTTATGTGATGAGAGAGAGATTTATATACACGTATACGTTCCGTCAATATAATGAGATGGATCTATCAGGAAGGAAAGATGTTCGAGGGTGATGAATGAGTTATGATTAAATTACTTAATGAAAAGGAAAGTGGTGTGAGGTGATTGGTTTTATTAAACCGGGGAGTTTACTCCTTAAAGCTTTATATCCTGTTTTTGTATATAGGCACATTCCGCCGATGAGTGCGTTAGATATTTAAAAATCATGGTTGCGGTATACTGCTTCCGGGTGGTTAAGGGGGGTAATTTTAAAACATCCCTTGAAAGTTTCTGGAGGAGATAAAAAAGTTGCTCGTGTTGCTTGCGTGACATGTTTGTTTAACTTTTTTTTTTATTATTCAGGCATAAGTTTTCAAAGTCGAGGGCACAGTATCGGGATTGGATTTCTTTGTCAACATATTAGTGTAAGTGTGTTATCCAACTTTCAATGAACCATGCTATATGCTTACAATTCGTCAACTTTTTTGTGGGTAGACGTAATCACGATGTAAAGTGTTGTGACAAACACGCGACAAGCTGCGGGTGGAGAGGATTTTGCTGTTGAAGACTTTAGCAAGATAAATAAGGGCAATGATCTCTGGGTCTGCAAGAAAAATAAGAGAATACCTGACAAGCCACGCGCAGGAGAAAATAAGCGGGTACCCTAGAGGTATACTGATAAAGGCGATATTATTACTGCCTTGCAAGAAATGCGATGGGATGTGCCGAGAAAAAGGAGGATAAATAATTGTGACATATACCTACTGTGTTGGCTGCTTAAGAGAAGAGAATGAGTTTGTGAGTGACTTTGTCATCAGGGGCTAAATTTTGGTTTCATGCATCAGAGCGAATGTCTGCTGTCATTCTGCATAGAGGAGTTAAGCAATCGAAAAGTACAGCCCATACCACAATATTAAACCATCATAAGAACAAGTACGCACTATTTGAGACTCCTAATAGGTATCCGCATCGATTGCGAGATGTCCAAACGTTCAGAGCTTATACCATTCACTCGAAACACTACGCTTGTAGTTACAGTCACTATTCAGTTTAATGCTCTAATGGTAATATTGAGATTAAAGTTGCTTTTCGCCCACAACACTAAAGTCCCTGCTTTTTGCAAACATACATAACTCGTAGGAATAGCCATGGGACGAAGAAAGAAACACAACATCATGGTCTTAGTCGACAGACGACAGATCATGACTTTGCTTTCAGGTAGAATTATAAAATCAATCCAGATAATGACAGCCAATATTTCCATTCACTCGACCAAATTGGAATAAGAACAGCAATAATCAAGTCAAAAATCAACAAGGCAACTGGAGAAGACGATCTATCTGTCAATCTATCTAGAGCAGTGAAGGATGATTTGGCACGGGGCAGATACAAAGTAAAGTGCATCCGCACAATTTACACCGAATTAAAAATGAGATAAAAATATTTTTCCATTGCAAATTTATAATTATTATTTTTAAATTCATATATACATATATTCATATTCGTATGTCAATCATTGCTTAGATATTAATTTTGAACAATATCGACTGAGGCATAGCCGAAAAAAGGCCAACTTTCCAAAACCAGCAAATAAGTTAAGTACTGTTGTACGATTTCTTTCGAAAAACCTGGTCGCTGTCTGTCAGCATGTATCCACCATAACTCGATGAAATTTGAATGAAATCGTTACGAGTACTTTCGAAAAAATTCCAGTTTCGACTTGAATTGTGATCCTACATAACCAACAGATATGAAGTTTGAAGAAAATCCATCCTGCAGTTTGACTATAAATTCAGACATATAGACAGACAAATAGACTGACAAACAGACAGTATTGAGTGAAATTGATCAAAATTTCGAAATTGAACGTTTTCACGAAATCAATACTTGTCCTTATAGGTGCAAGTGAAAAACTGGAAACAGTAGTCTCTCTGAACCAGGGTATGCAAATACTCGTAATTGCAAATTATAAATTTCTAGAAATACTGAGGAAGACAGGTTATTCCACATTCGTGTTGAATGGCTAAAAAACGATCTCCTACTGCGATCAGTGTGGGCGAAAGCAGTTTCTAGAGTACATGCATATGCAGAATGGGCTACACGTGTATTATGATTAAACGGACGGACAGACGGGACATAACTATATATTTCATCCGAACATTTGTGGTGAAAATACCGGTACAAGATTTTTAAGCATCCAACATTCCAGCGGTGTTAGATCGAAGTAGTTTTGCTGCATACGAGTATACTACTGGTCACTCATCGGACTGCAAGCTTCTCGTAACCAAAGGAATAATTAAAAAGCAAGGTGGACATACACACTAAACCCCAACAACTAGCAGAGGACATGGAAAGGTGAACTATTACCTGACCCAATGCTGCCGGCAGTACCCCTGCAAATATAAGCACGTAGATGAACTCGGAATATTTTCTGACGGAATGTAGAAGATACACTATGGCCAGAAACACTATAGAAAGGGAAATAGGTGGAGAGGTGACATCAAAATGGTTGATAACTTTCATGCTAACGACAAGTGAAGCCTGGGAGACTGCGAATGAAGTTATCATAGGCATAATCCAGCAAATACGCCTGGAAGAACGGGCAGCTAGAATTAAAAAGTCTGCAAACTCCGGCAAACAGCAACCAACCCGAACATACACAACCTACAACCATACATATGTACATACAACCACTACATACGCTACCAAACAAACACCCATACATACAATATACTGACATACTGACGAACACAGAGAGAAGCAGTTTTGATTCGTCAGAGAAGCGCTATTCCGATGATTGTTGGTTAGTTTCGATGTCATATTCATAGACGCATGTCTGGTTACCGGTAATAATTCCATTGATAACATTTTGGCCCAAAGAAAGCATGTTTCTGCAATAAATACAAAAAAAAATCGCAGAACACAACAAACACTGACTTGTTTACAAAGCTATCGCGCACAAACTCCTGAAAAATGGCGCTCAAACAGATATTTGAGCGCCATATGACGACGTACCAACCTGAAAAACCAAAGCTTTTGACAATATCTCAAGCGCGGTTTGTTTGAATGAGAAATTTCGGTTACTTTTTGAATAGGGTAGTATAGCTTGTGGCCAAGTCCGCAGATTCCTCAATATCAACTCCATCCATTCTGAGCTTGACGACGTTCGTATCCCACTTAATAGACAGGAGACAGCTCTGGGTTTCGGACGCGTTGAACACAATTCGTTTGTTTCGTACCATTAGCAAATAGCCGAAGTGAAGAGTGCTGTCACCAGCGAAGGAATAAATCGGATTACAAGTAACATAAAGGAGGTATTGATGTAAATAAAAAAAAATGGGACGGAGAGTATTGAGCCCTGGGGAACACCGGGATTAGTCGAGTTGCTGTTATTTTAATTTTTTTTTTTCAGTCAGTAATAACAGTTATCTCGTGGCATTTATTTTTTAGGTGAATAATAAAATGTACATACTAATACATTGCGTTTTACATGTACACCTCTGTAATGTTCATTCCCAAAGCTGACAAAAGATTTTGCTCAGTTCAAAAATACTTTAGACCTGTAGACAATTCGCTTATAAAGTCAGAAAGTCAAAAATGTCTCATGAAATGGTGACAACTGAAACAATACTCTGCTCCTTTTAGGATATTGCTCGGGCTATTAACAATATGTCATGAAATATGTCATATAAGAGCCTCAAACAAGGTTTGAAAATGATGTTAAACCCATATCGCATTAAAATAATCACCACAGTTTCATCAGAAAGATAATCTTTCTTTCAAAGTTGTGACTCCAACAGTTTGTATATTTGAATCCACACGTTGAAAATTCGAATGCTCAAAACTATTTGGAAAGAAATGGGGGTTTTCACTCACTAGAAATAAACCACTTATTCAGGCTCTTTAATGATATGGACCTTTCGCAATGATAAACTTAAATGAAACCAAAATATTTTGTAGGTCGCAGAGTTAGTTAATCTTTTGTATGTATAAGCCCCAGTTCTATAGTTTATGTTAAAATAATACTTCTGAAGTATTTTCTATTTAGCACATGCCTAAAAGTTGGTATACACTAGCATGCCATACATGAGGTCAAGCTCACTGATTAATTTTTAAATATTATACTTAAGCATTATTCAGTATTTTCTTCATATATTACAAGAAACTAGAGGATACTAGAGTATGCTAGCAGAAACGTGGAAAAGTACAAGGAAATGCTAGCGTATACTACAAAATGTTTGAATTTCGTGGTACTAGATACCTACCTATGTACATACTTGCCTACGAGCTAACATTCACTAGTAGGTACCAACATTTTTTTTTTATTCCTATGATACTACCCGCTGATATAAAGTACGCAACCGGCTACCGGTATGCAGTGCATTCCACAGTATTGAGATAGGTATAATATTTATTGCCAACAAGAATTTCTGCCCACTCGAACAGACCGTCACAACGAAACCATGATTTCAGTTCTCCTTCATTGCAGAAAGGTGGAGAGAAATACTTTCGAAGTTTTCATATTCTCATACAATACAGAAATAACCCGCCGCAATAAACTGTTGTTGAAGACTCTGTAATTTCCATCTTTTTAAATGGAACGAACACTCCTGTATACGATACTGGTTATTGGAGCTCTTTTCCTTCTATATTTAGATACAATTTTATCCAATATTAATAAGTACCTGCTTTGCTTTGTCAGTGGTAAGTGAACGCCCCCATTATTCAACTACCTACACAACAGACTACAAACTTCCTGCCATTAATGCCTATAATCCACCCAGTAATTCCCTCGTTAATCGCGTCTCTAATTTTGTGTATCTTTGAAGTAATTAATTTCAACGTGATTGTCAAAATTTTAATTAATTTCAATAAGCCATGTATTCCAACGATAATCACTAAACGAGAAGAAAATAATTTAAGGGATTTCACAGTTGATATCCTTTAAATCAAGTGAACTCCAACATAACAATATGCACTGGTGTAAAGGACTACCCTAAAAACCACTTGAAATACTTAAAAGTTAGTGACAGTGACCCTATTTCGGGTATCTCCATCCTACAATGCTTTTACATTGTATCACTTGTATCGCTTTGTTGGTTTTTTCTTTTTTGTGCTGCACAACTTTGTACCCTCTTTATATTGAGTGCACTACTGTAGCTTTAACCATTTTCACAACACTGTTCAACAGAAAGGATCTTCTTTAGTATAGAAAAGGGACTGAATGCAATCCCTCGATTGTTGAACAGAGATTTTAACTCAGAGGGTATACTCGTACTATCTACACCAGCAGTTGGCTAGGAGCGAATTAAAAGAGCTTAAATAAAATGCTTGCATGCTAACCGGGCTGGAATGAAGGAATTCCCCAAAAGGGACACATTTAATTAAATCTTCTCCTTGGCGTTTATACCATTTTAATTGTTTGAAAATAAATACTAAAGAATGACAAAGTGTTTGCAGAGATTTCGCTCCGGTTGCGTTGGTCGTTGTTCATCTTAATGAGACGTAGATAGAGGAACAAAGTGCAGAACAATGCACACAACATAACAAGAGAAAAAGGACTTTACAGAGTTACCGAGAACAATGTGTTGTGTGGTAGAATGGGTGTGTATATTTGTTTTATTTGATGGTTTAAAGTTGAAAACACTTTGGTATAGAAAAGAGAATAAGGGAAGTTAAGAGGTCTGTTTATGAGGAAGCATAAGTTAGGGATATTTCATAAATACCGTTAAAATGTTATTCAGAAAATTCATATCAAAATTTCAAGTCTTAATTTATCCCTTTTATGTCCTTAAAAATGTATAACTCGAATGTTGAACTTTACGCAAACGAATAACTAAACCGATACCTACAAGTACATATAACCTAGAAAAGTATCTACCGTACTTACTCAATCGCATACAAAATGTCGATAACCTAATCACATAGTTTATGACTCAGGACAAATGCATCCATAAATAACTTTTGTGATAGTTGCAGAAACAGGTTTGCTAAAGTATACAAATCAACTATTGCTGTTTTGTTTCTTTCTTTTTTTTTTTCCAAAACGGAAGAAGTATGTCTTTATTTTCTTGTTAGTTGCAAAAAAAAAAAAAAAACAAGTAAAGTCTGCTCATTTTGCTTGCCCTTGTATTAAGTGATTTTTCGTTGTGTTTAATACTTAATTGCACAGATTTTCATTTATCCAAGCGGATTTCACAACAAAAAAAGATAGCTGGTGGTACTACTAGTGATTTATCTTTTGGCTACCTACAATATGTTGCAAGCTATTAAATACCACTTGAATTACGTTACTCTAAGTAATTCTACGTACAAAAGATTGCGACAGACTTCTTGGGTTTACAAAATCGATGGTAAGTTTGCCTCTGTGACCTTTTAATTTGAGTGTCTTGTGTGCTTATTCATTAGCTGTAGATGTAATCAGTTAATTTGTTATTATATGACATAATGAATTGGGATGATTAGTGAGTTGAGATGGAAAACGATCTCCTAATAATTTTTAGTTACAGGATGGCTGACATGAACTGTTACCAACTTCACGTCGCTGTATTTGCCAAACTACGAATGACAGCGAGCTGAACATTTGACAGTTTTTAATTCATTTCATTGTTGGCAAGCGTGTTTAGTTTTTGTTCTATTGACAATGGAATTCAAACGTAATAGTGTTATTGCCCTTTTTTTGGCTGGAAAATCACAACCAGAAGGTGAACGAAATATTTGCGTATCGCAGCATATCGTATTACAACGAAACCGGCAGCACTGCAAAACGTTATGGAGGTGGTCCGAAAAAGACAGCAACGTCGTCAACAGTGATTCAGAGTGTGAAGGTCAGAATCAAACGAAATGGCTTCTGAGCTAAACATATCCAGAGAACGGATGCAACACATTTTGAAAAATGAGCTCGGACTCAAGGCTTTAAAGTTCCAAACAGTGCACGATCTCACACCAAAATAAGTTAGATTGGAAAGAGCAAAGGAGTTGATCCGCTTGCACGCATGTGGCCAATTGCCAAACATCGTCTTCTCTGATGAAGTACCACTCTCAATTGAGCAACTTGTCAAATGAGTCGAGTTTACCTGCCAGAGAGGTCATACGATAATTTCGATATAAAGCTAATAAGAATTTATAGCATGTACCACATAGATAGTAAAGGGAATGACTGGATTGCAAGTACTTGCTCTATATGTGTCGCTGGTTGGGAAGCATCTTTGATATGTTGTTGAGGAAGGCAATTACAATGATCGTATTTAGAAAAAACTGAGCTATTAGTTTTGTCGCCGAAGAATACCAATAAGTCTGGACTATGAGATAGCATATGTTGATGCTAATTTTCCATAAGTGGCCTGGCCTAGCATTTCACAGCCACTCTTGCTGTGGGTGTTATATTTTTCACAAGAAAATCTACTTATTACCATTTCCATAGGACAAACTTGAGAAGTTTTTTTTTTTTTTGTATTTCTGGGACTCGAACCTGAGTTTCCTTCTCATTGCTTCACGCACTTTATGCTGCAATGTAGACAAATAAATAAAATATATTTTTTGCCTCGACAATCACTTCCTACTGGTTTTTCAGAGTACAGCAGGATAGTGTTTCTTTGTGTCTGATATTACTTTTGGTAGTAAAGAAATCTTAGTTCCAGGCAATCTAATTTTTACTCATGAATTCTCGTTCAAGTTGGCAAAATCCAGAGTTCCGGTTCTACCATTTTAAAATCTTAGCGCAGCCCTTATTCAGTCTTAATCAAAAGTCTTCAACGCCGCAGTGTTTGATGCTTCAAGGCGTTTGGCCTTAGTGAAGAACCCCGCCTCATCCACCCTCTTTAGTGATTTAAGAAGAAATTTCTAGATGTGATTGATTGAACCTGTTACAAGACCATTTTTAGTCATTTGCTATGAATTGTCTTCGACTAAGTGAATAAAATTTAATAAATCATTTTGATACATTTTCGCCGTATACGAGTACACATTCAATAGATGTAGTTGCATGACTTCACGAAAGCCTTGTCATTTTTATGCATCGTTTCAGACTCCTAACTGCTTTATAAATTAATTCCCATGAAACGCCGACCATGACTTTTTAGTTTGAATTCCTTGCAACTGAAGATTTTTTAATTTTTTTTTTTTGTTACCAAATGTAGTCATTGAGACTTGATAGTCTGAGCAATTACTAGTTAGTGGAGGCTATTGACCATTTTGTGTGAAATAAACTCACGGCCAATGAGTTAAGAGTCGAGATCATGGCGTGCAGTGAAATTTACTCGCATCCATCAAAAACGAAATAATGAATTTGTGCAATCGCATAATGTGCAGCAATAGTAGATCTCGTGCAAACTGGATCACCTTGGTCTAGCGTTCAATTGCTTGGTGTGTTCGCATTCAAGTGAGATTAGATTTTTTTTTTTTTTTTGTACATGGAAAGTATTTCATCATACAAATTGTTAGTAAATTTAAGAAAATATAGGAAATACATATGTATGTCTTTTTCACAGTATTCAAATTCCATCATAATTTCACAAATAGTTGAAAACACATAAAAAAAAATCCACATACGCCACAGTTAAGTTTTTATGAAAATATTTACGGCCTTTTTTCAATCAGAAGGGCCCTAGTGTTACACAAAACTTTAAACTCAACCCACCCTGTGAACTACAGTAAAAGCACCACACCATGCCTCCTTGAACTCCAAGAAACAAGTTGCTGGGTGTCTTTTGGCAATCTCTTTGTATTCACTAGACTGCTAACAATTTCCGTTTAAAATTTTTCACGTCAACTCAAAAGTATATTGTTATCATTTTCCGCGCTTGTCATTAGAGAAGGGAACAATACGAGTATGTCCCAGTTTTTTTTTTTTTTTTTTCAAAATTCCTTTTTTATCAGACAAAAGAGCACAAAGAATAAGCTTTTCCCAGTGGAGTAGACGTTTGGTAAACAGTGGCAATTTATATGTAATTTATACCTTTTATGGTTGAGGGTATAATAGGATCTATGTAGACATCATCATTATCGTCATCGTAAGGAATCGTGTGATTGTAAAAGATAAATATTGTGTGTCTGAGTTAAAAGGATTTGCGGATACTTGAGCAAAGCGGATGGTTGATAGTACTCGGTGTTTGATTTAATGTGCAAGTGCTTGAGAGTACGAGTATGAGTAGCTAATGCAGTTAGTGAATGGATTGGGTAGCGAGTAATTGAATTAAAGAATGGTTTATTTGTAAACAGGGTGTAGATTTTGAGGTATGATGTAGGGTACTTAACAAAGTGTTGATGCTAACCATTGCACAACTGATACCTTACAAATAGTTCAGAGTAGAAGAATAAAAAAAAAAAAACTCTATGATGGGGAATCATACAAAAATGTTTACTTCAAAACCATATAAAATTAATTATTTAAAGCTGCAGCTAGAAGCAATATATTAAACTTATGATGAGTATTGATCCATGGATTATGTTGATGATAAATTAAAGACAGATTTCACTGGTGAAGTTCGACGGTAATCTCTGGCTAAATAGGACTTGCAAACCACTCTTAGATACGTCATTGATATCTTCATCAGTAAACAATTTAATTTCGCTCAGTAGTTCCGTTGTTTCATTGTTGCGCTACATGTGCCATGTATAATGAACAGACCCAAGTAGTTATCTATTCTATTCTACTGAATCTTTCTTCCTTTTGAAGCTTATAAAAGGTAAACCTCATCAGGCCTTCGATGTTTGAGCTTCAATTCAATCTAAACGAAGAAGATATTCATATACGAAAACCTACAATTAGGTCATACTATACAATATCACCACTTAAGATGCCAAAGTGGATCAAAGAGTCGACTGTTCTGCTATGAAAATTGTATCAATTTGGAATACTACTATAAGTACTTGAAGTCGGCTAATTGCGTCATATTCATATATGTAAATTAGATCGGATTCTGACATCCATTTTTGAGCTTGAGATTAAAAGTGGAGTTCGAACTCCGTATTTGAGATAGATTAGCCATAAATACAGAAATTTTAGATTGAGCATAAATCCAACAATCGCTAATGCACATTTAACATTAACATTTTTGCACAGCAATAGTTTGCTACTTCAAGTTAACTCGCCGACATAATTTGTATTCCTTGAAAGGTATAAAGTGTTTTCAACTCAACTGTTTTGATTTATAACGAGATTCATTTAAGATTTTTATTTTTAAGCATTTTGACAATCGTACATGTTAAACATAGTCCAAGTCTTGTGTATCTTTGAATATATTTTCGAGGTGAAATTACACGATGAGTCTCCATCTAAAGGGTGGTTAAGTTTTAAGGGCCGATGTTGATTTTGAATAAAACACAAATTATTTAGGAAATTACTGTCATTTCTTTTTATTATGATAATATTGGTATGGTTCAATTATGTATGGAACAAAATATCGGCCAAATGGTCTCCGCGACCTCGGCGGCACACCTCCATCCGATGGTCCAAATTTTCGATGACGCTAAGGCATAATTGAGGTTCTATGCCGTTAATGTGCCGAATTATCTCATCCTTTAGCTCTTGAATTGTTGCTGGCTTATCGACGTACACCTTTTCTTTCAAATAACCCCAAAGAAAGAAGTCCAACGGTGTCAAATCACATGATCTTGGCGGCCAATTGACATCGCCACCACGTGAGATAACACGGCCATTGAATTTGTCGCGCAAAAGAGCCATTGTTTCGTTAGCTGTGTGGCAAGTGGCACCATTCTGTTGAAACCACATATCGTCCACATCCATATCTTCCAATTCGGGCCATAAAAAGTTCGTTGTCATCTCACGATAGCGAACACCATTCACAGTAACTGCCTGACCGGCCTCATTTTGGAAAAAATACGGCTCGATGATGCCGCCAGCCCATAAACCGCACCAAACAGTCACTCTTTGTGGGTGCATTGGTTTTTCGACAATCACTCTTGGATTATCATTCGCCGAAATGCGGCAATTCTGCTTATTGACGAATCCACTGAGGTGAAAATGTGCCTCATCACTGAAGATGATTTTCGTCGAAAATTGATCATCCACTGTTGCCATTTCTTGCCACCATTGTGACCATTGACGACGCTTGAAATGGTCAAGAGGCTTTAGTTCTTGAGTCAATTGCACCTTGTAAGCGCGTAAATGCAAGTCTTTATGCATAATGTTCATCAACGACGAGCGTGAGAGGTGCAATTGTTGGGCACAACGACGAGTTGAGGTGGACGGCTCTTCAGCCACACTATCGCGAACACCAGCAATATTTTCTGCAGTACGAGCTGTACGAGCATGCACTGGTGTTTTCACATCTCTTACAGACCCGGTTTGCACAAATTTTTGCACGATTTTTCCGATTGTACGCACATTTGGACGATTAAATTGACCGAAAGGATCACGAAATGCACGATATGCATTTTGATTTGAACGCCCATTTTCATAATAAGCCTGAATAACTTTAACGAGTTGCTCGATTGTGTATCTTTCCATGGTTCAAATTGAGTTAGTCTGAAATTGAGAAATGTCAAATGAAATGCAGAAAAAAACTTGACGTTTAGGTGTGGTTCACATTCAACATCGGCCCTTAAAATTTAACCACCCTTTATAAATACAGTATGGCTGATGAAACGCGCTGCCAAAAGACAATGTAATAACTTTTTTTCGGAATCAGCTCAATTTTTATTTTATTTTACTGATTAACATTTAGATTTAACAAAAATGGATAATTGGGGCGATGAAACTACAATTTGGATAGTGCATCGCTATCATGCCTTGGAGTCTGTAATTTTAGTTCAAAGAATGTTTATTCGGACTTTTGGCGGCATTGTTCCGAGCAGATGGACTTAAGACTGGTTAACTCTTTTGCCGAGCGTGGGATAGTCACAAGTAAGCCTTATCACCGAGTTTCTTCAGTGAGGACATTGGATACGATTGCTGCTGTAGCTGCTGCCATACAAACTAATCCTAGCGTTTCGACCCGAAACTTATCTGCTCAAATGGGAATAAGCAAACAATCAATGGAGACAATTTTGCACAAAGATTTGGGCTTATTCCCTATAAAGTTCAAATAAAAAGCAAATTGAACGCAGCAAACTGGAATTTTGCGAGAAAATCATTCGACAATAACAAGTTAGACTTCCTTTTTATGTCTGACGAGGCCCTTTTATTTAAACGGCAATGTTAACGAGCAGAATTGTCGAATATAGACTGACTCTAATCTCTAATACTTCATGAGACGGATCTGCTGCAAGATCGAGTCACAGTGTGGTGTGCAGTTTCATCAAGCTGCATTGCCAGGCCATACTTTTTTGAAGAAAACGGTCGCACTGTAACGGTCAATGGAGACCGTTATTTTAAGATGTTGAAGGAGTTTTTTTATTTCCCAGAATTATGCCGAAAGAGAAACCCTTTCAACTCTGTATGAGGTCAGCAAGATGGTGCCACCTCACATATAACTAGGCCTGTTATGACAGAAATAAGCTGCTTTCCAGGAATTCCACATTCCGTTGGCCGCCAAGGTCTCCTGACTGGACTGCACCTGATTTTTTTTTGTGGGGTTATTGCAAATAGGAAGTCTACAAAACAAAACTCACAAATTTGAATGATTTGAAGCAATCAATTCAAACAATAATTGAGGCAATTCCCGCTGCACCCCTACAGACAGTAATAAACAACTTTTTGATAAGATGTCGCACATGCACAGTTATTTTTAAAAAGCAATAAAAAAACATACGAATAATAAAAGCGCATTATCTTTTAAATAACGTAAAAATAAATAAATTATATGAATTGAAAAAAAAGTTATTTGAGTTTCTTAATGTAGCAATATTTATCAGCCACCCTGTATTTAAATAAAACTTTTCTACCGCCTACAGTTGTTTTAGTTAGAGTACGTCTTATTAATATATATACTTGGCTGCAACTTAAAAACTGTATACGTATATAGGTGTTAGAGATAATTGGTTTTAGGATTCATATTTATGTAGAATTGTAATCTCGAAAACATTTAAATTCAAAAAAATACAGATGCTGGAGGAGTTTTATTTTAGCAAATCCAGATGTGGGTAGTGTTTAATAAGGACGGTTTAAATCGTGTCTAAATCCCGATATAATTCAAGAATGGTGCACTATTCAAAAATTCTTACTACATTTTTCAATTCAGCCTAAAGCATTATTTTAGGATCGACTTTATTTCCTTCTTGGGATAGAAAAAAAGTTTTATTTTGTCGACCAGGGAGACAATTTTTGAGACCGATCTGAAGTTACTGACATTAAAGTTAATCTTATAAATACCAGGCTTAATTCTTGGTCAAGAGAAATTCTAGAATGAAATCTATCTCAAATCGGAATTCGAGCTGAGGCAGAGAAAGCTTAAAATGTGGTCAATCTCGAAATATTTTTGTTTTTATGAATACCAACCCATTGTCTCAACAACTCCTGTGCGGCATCAAGTTTAAAGTTTTGAAACGAATTCCAGATCTCTCCAATTCATACATGTACTCGTAGCTCTCGATTTTTGCTCAAATATCCTGCACTTTAATTTAATTTTAATTTTGGTGGAGGCGAAAGCACCCCATTTATTTGGCTTATTACAACCTACAACTAACTTAAAGACTTAAAACTAAAACTTAAAATTAAGAAAAGCTAAGGAGAACAGTGAAGGAGTTCGGCTTTAAGGCAGAGAGTGCTGAGGTTAAAATCAAAATGGGTGAAGTTTGAGTTAACTTTTCGCAGCATATGGGAAGGAAATTGGTTCATTCATATGAAGTGCGGTAGGACGGTAGATAGGAAAGGCGAGGGCATCGTAAATTTCGTGGGTTAGTATTGAAGAGTTATAAAGCGATGAACAATCGACAGAGCCTGAAAGAAGTCGATGAATGAAAACAATGTCTGCAACATCTCTGCGTTTCTCTAGAGTACTCATGTTGATGAGGTTGAGGCGGCCTTGATAGGGAGACAAGATAAATGGATCGTTCCAAGGAAGACCTCGAGGGGCAAATCAAAGAAATCGACGTTGAATATTATCGTTACTGGTCACATTAACTTGCTGAAAGGGTGACCACGCTTGACTGGCACATTCAAGGAGGGGGCGAACAAAGGTAATGTAGTAATGTAGATCTGGTCATGTAAAGATCGGAGAATTCTTTGGACCATCGTTTGACAAAGCCAAGTGATGAGTTAGCTTTACGAATTATCTCATCAATATGTGAACGGAAATTTAGTTCCCTATCGTACAATATTCTAAGATCGCGGAGAGATTGAACGATGGATATAGGTTGACCATGCAGAAGGTAAAGGCGGGCGGAGGACAAGTGTTACTTACTTGATAAGAAAATGAATTAGCATTTTTTATTTTTTTTTTATAATCTGCGACGCCGAAGGGGATATGAATACCCTTAAACTGTTTCAGGGCACGGGCGTCAAGGAAAAGGGGGAAGAGGATCAGAGGAGGAGCCTATGCACGTTGGAATTGAATGTTTGAAAGTTGTAGTGATGGGGAAATACAGAGCCCTATATTTGACAGTACGACCGAAGTTTGGCTTTAGGGTAAACTGATGTGCATTGTGCGGGTGAAATTTTGAAGGGGAAGAATGCAACTGGCTATTTCGCTGGAGCATTTTTAATAAAAAAAACGATAAAACAGAGACAGACAGGAGACATTTCTCCGATGTTCTAGTGAATGAATGGAATGTAAGCATTTGGCGATCTTGAGCTATAAGCAATTTTGTAGGCACCAGTTCGAAAAACTATCAAGGAAGTAGATAGTAGTCATGTGGTGAAGAGATGGCTTTGAAAAATTTGGTATCATCAGCGTACAGAAAGAAGGAAGAATATTTAATAACCCTCTTAACATCGTTTATAGTTAGAATGAAGAGAAGTGGACCCAAATGGCTGCCTTGCGGAACACCGGAGGTGGCCAAGAAAGGAGTCGATAGGACGGATCTGAAGCGAACTCTATAAGAACGGTTTTCCAGGTAAGAAGATACAGGACAATTTGAAGAGGATTAAGTTATGAGATATCTTATCAAAAGCCTTACTAAAATCAGTTGCAATAACGTCGACTTCTTTGCCATTCTCTAAGGCAGATAGGGCAAAGTTCGTGGTAGTTGATCTACCTTTCAGAAAGCCGTGTTGGGTGAGAGAGATAAGTGACTTACACTGAAAGCTTAAGACTTCGTATAAAATACTTTCGAAAAGTTTGGGTAGATGAGCAAGTTTAGCTAGCAATGGGGCGATAGTTTGTTACTTCGTTCTTTGATCACTTTTTGTGTATAGGGTTTATGAAAGAGGTCTTCCAAATCTGAGGAAATTCTCCTAGTGATAGAGACAAACGGAAGAGATGAGAAAGGGGAAGAGAGTGAATGGAGGAGCATTTTTTAAGAAAAATGGCAGGGAGACCATCTGGGCCGGGTGAGAATTCATCACTAAGATTTTGTAGTTTATTTTCAATTACAGTAGGATCAAGAGGCAGGGACAGAAAGGGGCTTAGGCCAACCCATTCATTGGCTCAATTTGCAATGAAATTTCCATATGACATGGTAGAGGTTTTTGACTTTTTCCAAATAGTCATGCCTCGTTCGAGATACAACTTTGTCGAGCTGTTGACCTTCAATGATTTCTTGGGTTGCGACGTTCGATAAGTAAATTTTTTTCACTCAGGTGTTTGATTTGTGCGCCATTTTGAATCCATCCCTCTGTATTTTGAAACCACCACGACCAAGAAAACGTTTTTTGTTGAAGGATTTTAAATTTCTTGGGCTTCAGAGCATAAAAGATAAGAAAGGAACCCTTACTCGTATAGTGAGAGTCAGTTGGTTGTTTGTCCGCCTGTCCATATGTCTGTCATGGCATCATAACCGAACCGTTTAGTGTATAGAGTTGACATTTTTGACCGGAGATGAGTTCGGCTTATCTACACATAGTTCTAAAATAAAATTTTGGAAAAGCGAAAAACAAGTTTTGAAGATTAGAGTGGAAGTCGGAAATTAGTTTTATTTTTTTTTTATATTTTGTGTATACCTAGCTATACATACTACAGGGTATTTCTGGAGATAATTCGGTCTAGAAAAAGTGCACTGAGTAATTGCATTGTTTCATTGGCTGTATATGGGTAGATATTAAATGAAACTTCCGTTATTTTCCCTATGCACTATTGCAAGATTATCCGATAGATCATACATTTCTTTCTGCATACGTATTCCTTAAGACTACTGCAACTACGTTTATTAGATCAACTTGACTTGTCATCCTCAAGTATTAATTTTATCATGCGAACATGAGAATTGAAGTGGGCTACACAAACTCTATGAAGGAACGACGATTGCGTATCTATCACATTGTCTAATGCAAAATGATATCTCACCTAAGATTGAATTTGTTAGAGTCTGGTCGAAGAAGAATCCCGATAATTGAAAATGTATCTCGTCGTAGGACTATAATAAATAGTTATACCTACCGACAGATAAAGCATGGTGCACACTGCTTCCGTAATCCCTCTAGTCACTATTAAACATCCGCCAAAGTCATGCAGCACATAATGATTGAATTTGACGTACTAACTAGACCACTATCTCCGTGTATCCATCGGGATCAATTTACATAGTAAACAAATCTAATTGAGTTACACATTATTGTTACAGTTAATAAAGTTACAACAAAAAATGGGGGAAAAAAATAGAAACGAAATCACTTCCACACTTGAAACAGAATCAGCAAAATAATTCATTTTACCCAATTGTTGGGCCCGGCAGTGCCTGCTACTGGTGGTGGTAGTGGTGGTGGTGGTGGATGGTGAATCGCTACGATGGGTGACCGTCGGTCATTGTTATCGCCGACATCGTCATCATCATCATTCATTGTAAATTAGTGACCGTCGATGTCCATTGGCATAATTTCATTTAAACGTAATTGTCTGTGTGATATATGACAAGCGAGCGAGCGAACGGTTGTGGATATCACACAACACACGCGGATGCGGGACATCACATATAGTACAGGGAGTGGAGGACACAGAAATAAACTGCATCCAACAAACAAACAATGAACCATGTGACCGCATAGATTGTTATTAAATTATTTTGTTGTTTTCGATATAAATAGACAGAAAGAGGGAGGAAAGCGGAGGTCGATGAAATACCATTTTAGTTGTTCGGTTTAATTGGCTATGTAGCTGGAAAGAGATTTGGATGGAAAGAAAAAAACCGACCATAAGAACACGAAGATGGAATGCATTAAGCTGACATTTTTTTTTTTTTTTTTTATGAAATCCTATACCCTTCAGGGGGTGGAACATACAGTTCTATGAAAACATCAATTAATTTATCTTGTAACATCAGAGTGACATCATTCTTCTCTTGTGCTACTAATGGTGCGGTTCTGGACACACGATGGGTGTCGAGGTGGAGGTCACGTTGAGAAGTAATTGTGTTTCCTTGAACAGGTAGGATATACATGTTACGTTGAAATGTGAACATTACATTACATGGTGATACGTGACAGCATAATCCGATGATGAAAGGGTCGGGTAGGAGATTACTCGTACATCCATACCGAGATGGAAGTATAAATATTGAATTTTCGGAAAGGTAAAAGAAAGGTAAAGGAAAAGATGATTTTGACTTTTATGTTTTATTGTAAGTAGTAGTGTTCGTGGTGGATTAGGTGAATCTCTGTAGAAGAACACTTTTAAGTGCAATCTTAGGATAAAATGACTGCTGTCCTGTGAAAGATTACATCACTGGTGAGCTTTATGCCTCCTATAGATAAATATATTCCTATGATACAGTTGCTATGATTTTCACAATTATAGATAAATTCGGAGTTCATACTAAGAGAAACAGTAAAAATAAGCCCAAATTTCTCAGAAATCTTTAGAAAGTCTGCCTGGTTGGATTCAGTTGCTATGGCAACATACAATCAGGATTTAGGAAACCATTAAACAGAGCAGGAAGCTTGTCGTGTGCCTACACATCAAGCTTCACTGAAAGCAAAACAAATAATGGAAAGTTACAATCTACCTGGAACGAATCGAATAATGGGCCTATTCTCCATCTTCTAACCCATAAAGTGGGCATAATGTTGTGGATTATTAAAATGAAGGTAATGCGAAATCTGTAACATGATTAATTTTTGAATGATTTTCGAAAGAAAGGGAAAAATGCTAATAGGCCAAAAACTCAGGTGCAGTGGTATTATTATTTGTTGGTAAAGGTGAAGGAAAGGATGACGGAATGAAGCAGGTGTTACAATTGTGTTCTAATGGTGGAAGTTTTACAAACCTAAACCAGGAGCACTAGACTTAAGACTTCGAAAGATTTCAGACAAATCACCACCAGATACCTGAGAAAAGTTGAAAAAGACAGTTGAATGCGTTTCTGGAAGACCGTTAATAAAAACAGTATCTGAGCGACAAAGTTCTGCTAAATATATAAGGATCAACCGACCATTCGCTTACTATTTTCGCATGAACACCAGCAGTTTTCAAATTTTTCCAAAATGATTCCGTAGGTAATTTGACATTTAACAATTTGGAATAGTATCATTTCGCGCTCAGTGATCGCGAACTCAACCACTGAGCCATGGTGCACAGCAATATTTGTTTTCATTTTTAAGAAAATACCTGAAAAAAATTACCATGGTTGTGTACAATATATGGAAGAAATGTAGCAAAAGTTAACGTCTGCATATTCTATCCAGGCAACATTTTTCAGTTTTTAACGAGGTTATATTAGGTGACTGTTCCCGCTCAAGCAATGACACACTTAGACCAAGGATAGGTCAATTGCGATACCATAAGACGAATCGGGCACCAGTAAACAAATAAAATTGAGAAAAACGACATTTTTTTAAAAAGTGCGCGTATCTGTGAGCAGTTGTACTACTACAAATTCTAAAAAGTCGAGGGTATGAAAGTACATATGAAATTTCATGTGCCTAGCTCAAAATGTAAACCCCAACAAAGTTGTAACATTCAAACATATGGACAGACGGACATGGCTAGATATACACACAAATAATATTCCGGACACGAACCATATATCAGCAACCAAGAGCGCCATCTATTTGTTCGAACATGCGTTTAAAGCTTAAATCTTTCTCTACTATCTGTCAAATTTCAAATTTCATGACATTTGGTTGACATTTAACAATTATAAAAATTATTTTTCCAGAACACGTTTTCATTTGATGTTGAAATTTTAACATGGAACAAAGAGCGGTCATTAAATTCTACGCAAAACTTGATAAAAATGCATCAGAAACAGATCAAACAGTTACTGCCGCATATTATCTTGAAGTTTTGAAGCGTTTGATGGCCAGAATCCATCGTATTCAACCCGAATATCGCGATCCAGAAAGTTGGTCTCGTACACAGCACTCATTGTTCGTCAATTTTTGTCTCGAAATCAAGTGTGTGTGTTAAATCATCTACCGTATTCGCTTAATTTGGCACCGTGCGACTTCAATTTGTTCCCGAAATTGAAATTGAAGTTGAAAGGATGCTTTTTTGACGACATTCCGACTATTCAAGCTAGAGCAGGCATTTAAATCACTACTGAATCGCTGTAACAAGTAAATTGAATCGGGAGAAGAACATTTCGAATAAAAACACCAAAAAATTAAGAGAAATCGTGTTTTAATTATGTTTTCTAGAGCCAGTCCGGCATATTATTTGCCACATACATACCTATATATAAATACTTTTATGGTCTATCGTTGTTATTACTCTATTTTACAAACTATGTACCAAAATTATTGTACCCTATGGGCGAGGATATAACAATATTAGATCGGTAAAACTAAAGTAAATTCGCATATTTTCTGAGTATATGGAGAGCCGTTAGGCTTTGAAAGATATTATTAGTTTAATAATCAAAGTAGACGCCTGGAGTTGCTAGTTAAAACGCGCTTCCCTGTAAGCAAGAATATTAATCAAGGACTCATAGATATATAGGGTTTTGGAACTTAAACCCTTTCTCAACTTTCAACAATGTAAAAATGGCAGCATAGTTTTCCTCAAAAAAAAAAGGGAAATGAAGTGACAAATAAATTTATCATCCTAGCAATCGGATCAAGTTTTACGAGCAAAACACCACAATAGGAATGACGGGGTACTTTCTTCTTTATTTTGGCTTTTTTTCGTCGATACAATTTGTAGAAAAAAAAAAAAATCATAACCCATACAGACGACGTAGTCATCTTGTATCAGTGAACTATTTTAATTGTCTACGTGAACAAAAGAATAAATCCTCAGAAGACCGAGTTAGAAACTAGACATGAAAGTATCCAGTACGGGAGCTTGGTGGAACAATTAGGTATTTCTCAAGTGAGACGAATACTTTGGCATGATTTTTGACTGGATATTATCTTGGAAACGAAAGATTGGAGAAGATTAACACGGCGATGATGGGTAGGTCTGCTAGTTTGTTTTGATATGTACATGTCAGAGTAGCTCTGAAAACAAAATAACCTATCTGCACCGGAATAAATTGCACCTCTTCTTCTAATCCATTCCTAGAGTGTTAGAGTTTTCTCGTTTCAACTCTTAAATATTTGTATTGTTCAGCTTTAGAATAGTTTGTAGAGATAATTTACAGAGACAGATTTGCCAGCAAACTAAATTTAATTCCAGTCGGTTTAGTTGTTCTCAAGTTAGGATTGTGCAGTATGATTACTTTTCGATCCTCATAGCAAGCACTCAGGACAATATCCCTCATCCATTATTCAAAAGCCATCTCGATGTTTCTATGATTTTTAAAACTGTGGTCGCTACTTTGCGATCTGGTAGCATATTGAATTTCCGGCAAAAATTATATTATAAGCATGGGCTTTATCTTAAGCACATTGGCAGATATTTTGCTTTTTTAAATTATGTTGTGTAATTTCAAAATTAAATTTTATTCACGATAATCTGACGTAAAACTTAAAATCTTTTTTGTTTAATAAAAGGAAATTTCGAAATCCCACTTTTGAGATGTAAACTAAAATTCTAAAAGTTCTTTAAAATGTAAATCTGGCAGTACTGTTTTCGCCAATCTTTATTCTTGTCGTTTCATTTTATAATTTATGCTCTTTTTTATCCTTCATTACTTCAATAAACATGGTTTAATGTGCTTCGTATTAGAAACATACATATTCTATTATTTAAATCGCTTGCTTAACTGTTGTTGCTTTAAGTTTGCACATGCATATTTATAACCTTAAAAATATGTATCATCCAAGACCGACATTTTGACCATCAAATCAATCAATTATGAAGTCATTTATGAATCTGCATAGCTACATTTATTTTAATAGTTTTTATATTTTATATGTCTAAAAAAAATTTTAAATTTAAGGGAAGAAATGTATAAAGCAACTTTCTCTTTGGTTAGTACTTTCGTTGACTTGGTATTGTGTGCTAAATGCATACACAATAAAAGCGACCTAAACTGATTACAATCTATTATAATTTGTTTTTTCTATTTGACATAAATTAACAAATTAGGAAACATTACCTAGATCGAAGTCTTCTTAATGAAATGCTCTGCATATCTAGATATGCAAAATTCGTATCGTTCTAGCGATGTCATTTCGTGGATATGGGTTAAGCCAGAATAAAAATTTTATTACCATACTATAAAAAGATTTATAATTTACCCACTTGGATTTAGAAACTTCGAAGCTATTTAAACCTGCTTTTGACTTAAGTTATATTCAATTCTATTCTAAACGTCTTCAGGAAATTTTATATATGGCAGACTCAACGCTTCAGCTTTGCACGTCCCCCATACAGGGAGGACCCATGAGTACCATGGTGACTACGCTTTTGCAGGCACTCATTGCTTCTCATTGTGCATTAACTATACCGTCTGCATGGCCAGAGGATTATGGTCCAACAGCTCTTGTTGAAGGTTTGGATGTCTATGACTTTGTGATCGTAGGCGCAGGGACGACGGGATCCGTTGTAGCTAGTCGTTTATCAGAGAATCCTAATTACAGAGTGTTGCTTCTTGAGGCTGGAGACGATCCGCCCACAGAATCTGAGGTTGGTAATAATAAAACACTGAGTTCTTGTATCTACTACGTATGTGCTTTCTTATATTTTCAGGTATCTGCTCTGTTTTTTTCACTCCAACAAGGACCTTACACAACTGAATATGAAACCGAACCTAATCCCTAATCCTTGCCAGGGCACGGTAACCGGAACATGCATGTGGCACGTGGCCCATATAATGGGTGGGTTATCTTCCCTTGGTCATGGAATAAGCTTCCGAGGGAATAAGCCGAAGTTCGATGAATGGAACCTCCCCAATTGGAGCTGGCAAGATGTCATTAGGTATTATGAGTTGGCGGAGAACTATCAGAGTCCTGCATCGAATCCCAACGGTCGTTTAATAGTCAACGATTTTGACATGTACGATACTTGTCATATTTCAGAAATGATTTTCAAGGGAGGCGAGGAACTTGGTGTCCGTAGTTTGTCGGAAAAAGTTAACAGCAACTCTAGAGTTGGATATGGATACGTACAGGGACATTTGGAGAATGGTCAAAGAATGAGTGCAGCAAAGTCATACCTCTCGGTCGTAAATTCACGACCAAATATTCAAGTTATAAAGAGGGCCGAGGTTACAAACATTAGCTTCAAGCAGGGGACAACTGTTGATAGGGTCACTTTTGTGTATGACGACAGCGTAGAAATGACCGTCGTAGTTGAAAAGGAAGTTATTATTACCGCGGGAGTGCTTGGCACACCCAAATTACTCATGCTCTCTGGTATTGGACCTCAAGATGAACTCCGTGCACTTGGTATTCCAGTTGTAAGAAATCTCCCTGGAGTTGGACAAAACCTTAAAGATCAGTTGGTTGTACCTGTGCTATTCCACGTAGATAAATCCGTAGCAAAGTCAAAAACCGCCACTGAGAAACAAATTGACACATTCTACTACCTCACGGAAAAATACGGTCCACTGTCAACGATTGGACTAATGTCTCTACTCGGATTTATTAATGGTGAAAGTACATGCGCATATAAGAACTGCCGCTATCCGGACTTGAATTTGTTTCACAGATTCGCTCAGCGAAACGATGAAAGTTTGAAATCATGGTACGATATCATTGGCCTTTTACCTACCATCGCCCAGTCTATAGAAGATGCGAACAAAGATGCGCATATCCTCGTCACACATATTGGCCTGCAAAATCCAGAATCCACAGGATATATTGAGCTTCAGAGCGCCAATTATCTGGATAAAGTAAAGGTATTTGCTAACTATTTAGAAGATGAAGCGGATGTTGAGAACCTACTAAAGGGAATCGAATTCCAAATGAAATTGGAACAGACCAATGCATATAAGAAGGCGAAAGCTGAGATAATTAAGTTGAATATTCCTGAGTGTGATCAGTTTGTATTCAGAACGGAAGCCTATTGGCGTTGTTATATTAAGTACATGGCTCACACATTGTATTCTACTGGTGGTACAGCCAAAATGGGAATCAATACAGATCCTGAAGCTGTTGTTGACTTGAGGCTAAAAGTGAGAGGAATCAATGGTTTGAGAATAGCGGGCAAGACCGTGTTCCCAACAACGGTATTAGGTACTGATGCATCAGTCATGGTTGCAGAGAGATTGGCGGCATTCTTGAAACAGGATTGGCTATAGTGCCACACATTTTGAAAATAAAGAATTTCGAATGTTTCAGTCTTTGATGACTTTAAATGAATATTGACTGATAGAAATGAAATAAAAGAAACACTAAAATAAAAATGACGCTTGTCTTTAGTTAGCAAAAGAAAATGTTGGAATTTTATGCCGATTTAAATCGAGTTATGGTTAGGCTCATTGAACGGCGGTTATGATAGTGTGTCGATATCTGAAAGGAATTTATAATTACAAAACCAAATTCAACAAAAGCTTTGCATCTGAAACATTGGCGAAGAACTACATAGTGGACTTAAGGAATATTTTCAAGTGTTTTATTAATTTAAACAACAAATCTACAAGTGATCTACTCGTATAGATCAAAAATTATCACGAAAGTAATAAAAGAGTGGTCTGATACGTACTCGTGTTTGACAACTGAGGGCACTGCTGACTAAAAATCATTATGAACCATTATTCAAATAACACCTGTCAAAATTTCAGACGGATTTATGGAGCAGTTGTGTTTTGACAGCTGTTGACAGTAGGTAAGTAGTTTTTGTTTTTTTTTGCAACCACGGAAAAAAAGAGCACCAGCTTACTCCTTCGCAATTACGCAAGAGAATGAGAAAGCCATCGCCGAAAGAGAGACACATTTTGTTGAATACGACAAATCATACATTTTGGATGGCTTAAAAAAGTTGGAAAAGCGCTGGCAGAGTGTTTTTAAATTTCCGATCGAAGTTGTTTGGTCTCCATTTTAACTTGGTTGGTATTTGTCAGTTCGCATTTGACGCTCGTGAAGAAAAGTCAATAACAATATGTTATGGAGGATCTCATGCCTCAACAACGTGTTGAAGTTATTAAAACATTTTATCTAAATAATCGTTCAATAGTGAAAACGCGAACAATTTTTTTTGTTTAGTACCTCTGATTTGGCCTCTCCCGATTTCTTCCTTTGAGGATACTTGAAGGAAAACGTCTACGGCAACCAGCTAACCACAATTCCGATACTAAAGGAGACAAAATTATTCAAGAAATTGGTGAAATAACACCCGAATTTGCTAAATTTTATGCACAATATGATCGAAGGAGCACGCATCTAATATATATAATATTCCAGACACAATTGTTATAAACCAAATAATAGGTCAAAATAGAAAAAATAAAAGTCTGAAAAAGACACACTGTATATCGAGCTGAAAAAGACTGTTGAGAAATAAATAAGAAAATCAAAAAGTGTTTCCTTCCTTAACACGGGTATTTATCATACGGCCTGTGTATTATTTTAGTGAAAATTGTATTTAGAAACAGAATTTTTCTTCTACACAAAAAAAAGGTGGTCAGTCATGGAGATGCTATGCAAACGTATACAACTACGGCCAAGCCAAAATAATTTGAGTATGTTGGTGCATGTCAATATACATTCTTGCTGTATTTTTGTTTCCTTCTCGAAACCAGATAAAATAAAAATACTGGCGCAAAATTATAGTCGCATAAAGTACACTTTAAAAAGATTTTAATACGTAAGAAAGTAAAGATTAGTGTTTTCCTATTTATACTCGACATAACTCTACTTTATAGTTATCAGCTCGCGCTAACTTTAAAACCACCAAAAGTACATTTTAACAATCTGTCATCTGTCATTTTTTAAAATTCAAATTTCAGCTCACCAACGGATGTAAACAGTCAAGAAATGTTTTCGATGTCTGTTCGATCTGTCAAATTCATTTAAATTTGATACAACATTATCCCTTAAACTATGTTTTTGTTCTCAAACTTTAAATTTTTAGGTTTGTTTGACTAAAATATGCTGTCGATACTAGTTGCAGGTAGGTTAAAAATTGTTTATAATTTAATTCCAAGTTAAGCACTGGCTTTAAACTTAAATGGCTTTTACTTAGTGGCTACTAAAATTCTTTAAAATCAGATGACTATAATTTCGCGCCACTTTTTTTAGGATCCAATATTGCATTCATATAAAAAAATATTTTCTCTTTGACTTTTACTCTAACCTCTAAAAGTTTTTTGATTTTCTTACTTTAGACCTATAACTGTGAGTTAGGAGAACTCAACTTGGTTCAAAACGCTTCAAAAGTTAAGTTAAAGGCAGACGGACGGACAACAGACTCTCACTAAAGGTGTAATTTTTTTACTTTATGTTATCTTGTACGTACCGGAACCCTTATTAGCAGATTTTAGTTTTTTTATTTGTAAGTTAAGTAAAAATAAGTTTAATGCACATTTTGGTAGAAAAAATATTTGAAGAAAATGTCTGCTTCTAGTATTTTCCCAGGGAATGAAGAAAAATGTAACAATAATGAAAATATTTGATTCCGCCCCTTTAAAGGGGGACAGTTTATCATATCCATATTATCTATAGAAAAAAACATGTACGAGTACGGAATTCTTAAATATTTTGTAAAAATTGAAAACACTGATTTCACCAATTCTTATTCTCGTTAATAATACATGTACATACATACCAAATATATATCAAAAATCATTTTGTTACATTGAAGCCATGTACGCATCTGTATACCTCTAGGGGAAAAGCTGCATGAAGTACAAAAGTGAAAATCGTTTTTTGTTGACTGGTTACTGTGTGCTAAATGCATACACAACAAGAGCGAACTTCGCGCAACGGATTATAATTTATTAGAACTTTTTGTATTTCACATACATTAATAAATTAGCAAATAAAATAATATTATTTTCTGCATATGCATCGTTTGTGCAAAAATAGTATCGTTCTTGCGATGTCATTTCGTGAATATGGGTTAAGATAGAATAATAATTTTATTACCACCCCATAAGAAGATTTACGGTTTACTCACTTGAATTTAGAAATTTCAGAGCTATTTAAATCAACTTTCGACTTAAGCCACATTCAGTTGTACTCTGAACGTGATGGCAGACTCAACGCTTCAGCTTTGCACGTCCCCCATTCAGGGAGGACCCATGAGTACCATGGTGACAACGCTTTTGCAGGCACTCATTGCTTCTCACTGTGCACTAACTACACCGTCTGCATGGCCAGAGGATTATGGTCCAACAGCCCTTGTTGAAGGTTTGGATGTCTATGACTTTGTGATCGTAGGCGCAGGGACGACGGGATCCGTTGTAGCTAGTCGTTTATCAGAGAATCCTAATTACAGAGTGTTGCTTCTTGAGGCTGGAGACGATCCTCCCACAGAATCTGAGGTTGGTAATAATAAAACACTGAGTTCTAGTATCTACTATTTATGTGCTTTCTTATATTTTCAGGTACCTGCTCTACGTTTTTCCCTTCAACATGAACCTTACAGAACTACATTTGAAACTGAGCCAAATCCAGATGCTTGCCAGGGCATGGTGACCGGAACCTGCATATGGCAAGTGGCTCATCTAATGGGTGGGTTATCTTCCCTTGGTCATGGAATAAGCTTCCGAGGGAATAAGCCGAAGTTCGATGAATGGAACCTCCCCAATTGGAGCTGGCAAGATGTCATTAGGTATTATGAGTTGGCGGAGAACAATCAGAGTCCTGCATCGAATCCCAACGGACGTTTAATAGTCAACGATTATGACATGTACGACACTTGTCATATTTCAGAAATGATTTTCAAGGGAGGCGAGGAACTCGGTGTCCGAAGGTTATCAGGCAAAGTAAACAGCAACTCTAGAGTTGGATATGGATACGTACAGGGACATTTGGAGAATGGTCAAAGAATGGGTGCAGCAAAGTCATACCTCTCGGTCGTAAAGTCACGCCCAAATATTCAAGTTATAAAGAGGACCGAGGTTACAAACATTAGCTTCAAGGAAGGGGCAACTGTTGATAGAGTGACCTTTGTGTACGATGACAATATAGAGATGACCGTCGTAGTTGAAAAGGAAGTTATTATTACCGCGGGAGTACTTGGCACACCCAAATTACTCATGCTCTCTGGTATTGGACCTCAAGATGAACTCAGTGCACTTGATATTCCAGTTGTAAGAAATCTCCCTGGAGTTGGACAAAACCTTAAAGATCTATTAGCCGTACCTGTGCTATTTCAGGTAGATAAATCCCTAGCAAAGTCAAAGACCGCCACTGAGAAACAAATCGACACATTCTACTACCTCACGGAAAAATACGGTCCACTGTCAACAATTGGACTAATGTCTCTACTCGGATTTATTAATGGTGAAAGTACATGCGCATATAAGAACTGCCGCTATCCCGACGTGAGTCTGTTTCACAACTTCGCGCAGCGAAACAGTGAAACCTTGCAAGCATGGTACGATATCATTGGCCTTTCACCTAGCATCGCCCAGCCTATAGAAGATGCGAACAAAGATGCGCATATCCTCATCGTAGATATTGGCTTGGACAGTCCACAATCTACAGGATATATTGAGCTTCAGAGCGCCAATTATCTGGATAAAGTAAAGGTGTTTGCTAACTATTTAGAAGATGAAGCGGATGTTGAGAACTTCCTGCAGGGAATCAAATTCCAAATGGAATTGGAACAGACCAATGCATATAAGAAGGCCAAAGCGGAGATAATTAAGTTGAACATTCCTGAGTGTGATCAGTTTATCTTCAAGTCTGAAGGCTATTGGCGTTGTTATATTAAGTATATGGGTCACACAATGTATTCTGCTGGTGGTACAGCCAAAATGGGAATCAATACAGATCCTGAAGCTGTTGTCGACTTGAGGCTAAAAGTGAGAGGTACCAATGGTTTGAGAGTAGCGGGCAAGACCGTGTTTCCAACAACGATGTTAGGAACTGATGCATCAGTTGTTTGTGGGGAGAAATTGGTGGAATTCTTGAAACAGGACTGGTTGTAGTGGCACGCATTTTGAAAGTAAAGAATTTCGAATATCAAATTTCGAATGCTTCAGTCTTTGACGACTTTACATAAATGTTTACTTTGATAGAAATGAATAAAAGAATAAATATTTATCATATCTTCCGTATATTAATTTATTTAACATTTTATTTAGAAATAGATTTCTTCTTTAAAAAAAAAGATTTTCAACCATGAAGGGGCAAAGTTATTGACGGTCAAACCAAAACAATTTATATATGTTGTTGCATGTTATCATATCTTTTTTTGCTGTATTTTTGATTTTCTCTCGAAACTTGATAAAATAGAGTGTACATTTTTGGAATCACCGCATCATCATCTTTCATTTGATACCCATATTGTAATTATACAAAAAAATATATTTTTCTTGACTTTATTCTAACCTCTAAAAGTTTTTTTTGTTTTTTCGCTTTTCCAAAATTTTACTTTAGAACTATGTATGAGTATATGTGGGTTAGTAGAACTCAACTGTGGCCCAAAATGCTTCAAAAGTTAAGTTAAAGGCAGAGGGACGGCAGACAGCTGGATCTCAATAAAGGTATAATTTGTTTTCTTTATGTTATCTTGTAAACACAGGAACCCTGATAAGTAGTTTTTAGTTTTTTTGTTTTTAATTTGTAAGTTAAGTAAAAATATTTATAATGTAAACTAAGTACACTTTGGTAGAAAAATTGTTTTAGAAAAATGTTTGCCTCTAGATTTTTCTCTGGGAGTGAATAAAAATGTTATGTTAATGAAAACATGTTATCCCGCCCCTATAAAAAGAGCGTGGACTTATGTTTTGCTCGTAAGAGTGAGGATATTTAGTATATATTTCTTGACATATTTTCACGTATAATTCTGTGTTCTACAATTTTTTTCTAGTAAAAAGTTTAAATTTTACTGGGCTATCTGGTAAAATATTGAAGGCGAAGGTATTGTGCTGTTGTTCATACTAATCGATGATTTGCTCATAGATTCACTGACAAAGGCTTTTTTTATACAAAAATGTTAACAGTGTAAACTAAATTACATATATGTATGTGCTACCCTATAAAATGTTACCCAACCCTTAATATAGATTTGAGAGCTGTCGTAGATATGTTTGACAGCTGCGCTGTCATTTCCGCCCTTTTTTCTTTTTCTTCTTGATCGGCGAGCTGAAGTAATTTAGCTAAGTTAACCTAACTAATAAAGTAATCTCGGAAAAGTATTGTAATCTTTAATCGTTTTATTTGGCAAATCTTATGCAATAATAGATGTATGTAGATTTATGCGTCTCATAGACACATTTTGATTTGCTTAAAATATACGAGTACGAGTATTCTTAAATATTTTGTGCAGATTTAAATTTCAACTTTAATAAAAGAGCTGCGAATCTGTTTATTTCAATACTAAGCTGATTTCTTTGACTTTTTGCAAATATATGTATAATATACCGTGTCTCAGAGACACACTTGGATGTAACTTTTCAGTCCAGGCTGAGGGTTGAGAGGAATTTGAAAATTCAAAATTCCTTCATATATACTCGGAATATCTGGCAGCACTGTTTTCACCAATTCTTATTTTCGATTTATTTTTACTTAAATGAACATCGGTTTGTTTAATTAATTAAATCGCTTACTTAACTATTCCTTCAAGTTTGTGCATACATAGTTGACTAAAACTATATAATCCAAGCAGACACTCGTACTTGCTAGTAATGTCTATCGAAATTTTACATATCAAGCATTATAATAAAATTATAATCAAAATAAAGAGTCATGTATGCATCTGCATACTTTAAAATTTTTGGAAAAAAGCTGCATGAAGTCCAAAAGATAAAGCGTTTTTTTTTTCTTTGACTGGTTATTGTGTGCTAAATGCATACACAACAAGAGTGATTATAATCCATTAGAATTTTTTGTATTCCACATACATTAATAAATTAGCAAATAAAATCTAGAATGAAGGCTTCTTAATATAATATTATACTCTGCATCTCTGCATATGCATCGTTTATGTAAAAATAGTATCGTTCTTGCGATGTCATTTCGCGAATATGGGTTAAGCCAGAATAATAATTTTATTACCACCCCATATGAAGATTTACGGTTTACCCACTTGAATTTAGAAATTTCAGAGCTATTTAAATCAACATTCGACTTGAGGCACACTCAGTTGTATTTTGAACGTGATGGCAGACTCAACGCTTCAGCTTTGCACGTCCCCCATTCAGGGAGGACCCATGAGTACAATGGTGACAACGCTTTTGCAGGCACTCATTGCTTCTCACTGTGCACTAACTACACCGTCTGCATGGCCAGAGGATTATGGTCCAACAGCCCTTGTTGAAGGTTTGGATGTCTATGACTTTGTGATCGTAGGTGCAGGACCGTCGGGATCCGTTGTAGCTAGTCGTTTGTCAGAGAATCCTAATTACAGAGTGTTGGTTCTTGAGGCTGGAGACGATCCCCCCACAGAATCTGAGGTTGGTAATAGTAAAACACTCAGAGCTCTAGTATCTACTACATATGTGTTTGTTTATCTTTTCAGGTACCTGCTCTGCATTTTACCCTTCAACATGAACCTTACACAACTGAATATGAAACCGAACCTAATCCAGATGCTTGCCAAGGAACCGTGACCGGAACCTGCATATGGCAAGTGGCCCATATAATGGGTGGGACAACCTCTCTTGGTCATCACATAAGCTTCCGAGGAAATAAGCCGAAGTTTGACGAATTGAACCTCCCCAATTGGAGCTGGCAAGATGTCATTAGATATTATGAATTGGCGGAGAGCTATCAGAGTCCTGCATCGAATCCCAACGGACGTTTAATAGTCAACGATTTTGACATGTACGATACTTGTCATATTTCAGAAATGATTTTCAAGGGAGGCGAGGAACTCGGTGTCCGAAGGTTATCAGGCAAAGTAAACAGCAACTCTGAAGTCGGATATGGATACGTACAGGGACATTTGGAGAATGGCCAAAGAATGGGTGCAGCAAAGACATACCTCTCGGTCGTAAAGTCACGCCCAAATATTCAAGTAATAAAGAGGGCTGAGGTCACAAAGATTAGTTTCAAGGAAGGGACAACTGTTGATAGGGTCACTTTTGTGTATGACGACAGCGTAGAAATGACCGTCGTAGTTGAAAAGGAAGTTATTATTGCCGCGGGAGTGCTTGGCACACCCAAATTACTCATGCTCTCTGGTATTGGACCACAAGATGAACTCAGAGCACTTGGTATTCCAGTTGTAAGAAACCTCCCTGGAGTTGGACAAAACCTTAAAGATCAATTGGCTGTCCCTGTGGCATTCCGGATACATAAATCCCTAGCAAAATCAAAGACCGCCACTGAGAAACAAATCGACACATTCTACTACCTCACAGAAAAATACGGTCCACTGTCAACAATTGGACTAATGTCTCTACTCGGATTTATTAATGGTGAAAGTATATGTGCATATAAGAACTGCCGCTATCCCGACTTGAATCTGTTTCACAACTTCGCGCAGAGAAACGATGAAAGTTTGCAACCATGGTTCGATCTCGTGCGTCTTTCACCTAGCATCGCCCAGTCTATTGAGGATGCGAACAAAGATGCAGATATTCTCCTCACAGCTATTGGCTTGGACAGTCCACAATCCACGGGATATGTTGAGCTTCAGAGCGCCAATTATCTGGATAAAGTAAAGGTGTTCGCTAACTATTTAGAAAATGAGGCTGATGTTGAGAACCTACTACAGGGAATCAAATTCCAAATGGAATTGGAACAGACCGATGCCTATAAGAAAGCCGGGGCCGAGATAATTAAGTTGAACATTCGTGAGTGTGATCAGTTTATATTCAAGACTGAAGGCTATTGGCGATGTTATATTAAGTATATGGTTCACACAATGTACGGTTTTGGTGGTACTGCCAAAATGGGAATCAATACAGATCCTGAAGCTGTTGTAGACTTGAGGCTAAAAGTGAGAGGAATCAATGGTTTGAGAGTAGCCGGGAAGACGGTGTTCTCAGCTTCGATTTTGTCAACAGATTCATCGGTAATGGTTGGGGAGAGATTGGCGGCGTTCTTGAAACAAGATTGGTCATAGTGACACAAATTTTATAAGTGATTAATTTTGAGTAAACAATTTTGGATATTTGAGACTATTGTTATCTTATGTTAGTGCTGTGGAGTTTGGCTGTATAAGTATATGTATTCCGCATGTATATTAACTGCAGACTTAAATAAAATGAATCAAATTTTATGCCGAATGTCGAGATTTTGATCAACCCTGGCATTACTATGATAGATAAACTCAACAAAGTTAGTCTCTCAATTCTTAAGGGCGTGCCATCTGTTGGTTTCCTTTTTGAATTGCTATAAAAAAATGCATTTAATATTTTTCAAAGTTGTGAAGGGAGTACACTTTCCGATTATTTATGGAATATACGAGCATTTCATTTAAGTGGCTGCCTTGGCAGTAGCCCATCCTATCAACCCAATTTTGCAGTATATTTTCTATGGTTCGGGGCTCAATTCCACGAATAGGTCGGTCCTTAAATGTCCGAATTAATTCTGAATTGTCGGCCAGGCAACATCTCCAAAACGGATTATTGAACTTGTTGCGCAAAAGAATGTATGGCACGTATGCCATCTTGCTTGAATCAGAGATCATCCAAGTTAATTTACTTAGTTTCTGGTAAAAAAAAAAAGCAAATCGGTTATCATGCCTCTGTAGTTGCCTCGATTCACCGTAACGTTGTTTCCATCTTCATCTTCGAAGAAGGGCCAATAATGCTGCCATTCCATTTAGGCGCATATTTTCGGCAACAGCAGCAATATTCTCGGCTGAGCGCACAGGACGAACACGAAGATAACTTACATACAGCAGGCACTATTGGTGTATTATTTCGATCGAAATTTATTTTCAAAACTCATACCTTTCATACCGACAGATGGCAGACTATTGATATATAGGTGCTAAATATTTTTACTTCTTGTAAGGGTACCCTCGAAAATTCAGGTTTGTTGCTTTCTTTTCGATGACTAAATACTTTCCATTCTCATCAAAACTGCCATCTCGCCTGTTCTTTTAAAAGCAACGAGTCATCAGCTACTATTCTCGTCACTTCATTGGAATCCTCTCATCGGTCTTTTTTTTTAACTGAGTTTATTCCCACGTCAAAAACCCACTAATCTGTTCTCGTGACACCTTCAAAAATCATAAATACTCCCCGTTAGTCTTTGGTTGTTCATAACCTATTTAAAGAGTCAATTTCAGAGCACAAAAAAGCCATTGCCCCCAATGAGCCAATCCCATTCATCCCACGTATGTAAATCGAAATTCAATATGCAAATTCAGAGTTCAGACACTGAAACGGTTATTTCAGGACAGCAGTTCTAATATACTCTCCAAGTGTCCACTGATTCGATTTCCTTTCAATTTAGGTCTGGGTCGTTAGGGCTTCGGTCAGTTCATACTTTATAGCCCACTCAATTGACCAGCAGGCAGGCGGCTCAAAAATCAATTTCGGAAAAAAAAAAAATCGAAAAAAATTGGGACAACGACCTTTCCACTAGTACACATACTCTCATCATTCGCGATCTCAGTCATTTATCATTTTTTGATTTTATTTATGAATATTTTATATCTGTCAGCTGAAGCGTACGCGGCGCATCCAGATATACTCGTACATACCTACTCTTGATGGGCGTGTATGGTATTATTACGATTTTGTTTTCTTTTTGGATATTTTCTCGCTGTTGGCATGAAATTGATTGCATGTAAAATTTATGACCGATCAAATTAGGAGCAGTTAATATATAGGTAAATAATTTCCAGTGAATTAAATGGTCAAATTTGGCACACAATAATTACGTTCAATGATTGTTACAATTGGGATAGCAATGTCCAATGAAATTGATTTTTAATACATGCTACGAATGAAGGCCTATTAATGGTTTTATATTCCTCTTCTAGTGAACTGAAACTTAATGATATTTTCGTCCCTTTAATTGATGAGATTTTATTGAAATGTAATGAAAATTGTGTTTCCCTCATTGAACGATGATGTCAATTAATCATGGAATATATTAATTTCGATGTCAAATCCTTGGACATCAATCAGCGTTCGATTGAAGTGATTTTTATTTCATTGAAATTGATGTCAATGTAATCGATTTTAATGTGCAACATCGAGTGAGGTGGGCTGTTGGCGTTGTTCTATTGTATCCAATGTATTAAAAAACAACAAAAGATGCCAATTGATATAGTCATAGTACTTAAGATACTCGTATCCGGAATGACTGGAAAAATCGGTTTCGTATTACTTGAAATATACGACTTTGAGTCAAGTGAAAAATATCATCTCCAAAATATGATCTAAGAATGCAAAAACGACTGGCTGATCCGCCCGACTTCGCCAGTTTCAGAAAGATGTCAAAAAAATGAGATCAGAAAGAGGATCCATGGAAAATGAAGATTAGATAAATTTATTAGAGACAATTATTTATGGATCTATTCATAAGGTGTTCGAACATCAACAAGCAGAAAGTTTAAACGTCTTGCGTTTAAGATGGCCGCAATACTGAAAGTGGGGTCAATTGAGTGGGATGCTCAATTTAGACGTCTCCTTACGCCTCCCAGATCACCGTAACGAATTTCAAGCAGAAAATGATAAGAAGGGAAATGTAATGTACGAGTATACTCTCTGACAGGCATATTGGAATTTTTCTGGATATTCAACCGGCATTCCGCCAAGGAGATGGCGGAGTAATTTAGCATTCTTATTGGGTACGAAACCATACTCATAGCTATATTCCAGAAATTTATACGCCTGATGATGAGAGCTTATAAGAAAACGCACCGCGTATTCTGCGAAAAAGCACGATTGTACGCTCCCGTTACATGTAAATTTCTTCTAAACTAAGTGTAATCAACAAAACCAACTACGCATGAGTAGGTGGCACGCACTCGCACCTATTACTGCAAGTAACTCAAATTTGAAATTTTAACTAAACCGTTCAAATATTTTTACTTGCACCTATACGGGTGCCTGAAGTTATTAAAGGTTTTTTTTTTTAGAGGTATAGAACTTTAAAATGAAATAAAAGACATAAAAATCATGTTAATGGCCATGGTATTGGCTTTATTGGAAAGATAATTTTGTGCCATTAGTGCTTAAATATGATTTCGGGCCGCGACTGGTTCAAATAATGCGCAATCCGGAAGTGCAATTTTCAAGCAGTTCGGGCTGTATATCGGCAATAACGAGGCGACTGTTGCCTTCCAAGTCGTCCATTGTCTTTGGTTTATCGGCTACTTCACATATCCCTACAGAAAGTAATCCAAAGGTGTTAAATCACTTCATATTGGAGGCCAATTCACAAGTCGATTACGTAAAATTATGCGATCAGCAAATGTTTCTTCAACAAATTGATTGTGGCGCGCTGTGTGGTATATTGCGCCGTCATGTTCAAACCACAGCTCCTCCTCATTAATGCCATTCAATTGAGGAACGAAAAAGTCAGTAATCATGAATCCAGTAATCATGAAACCGGCATCACTTTTGAAGAAATATGGACCAATGATTCCACCAGCCGAAAAAGTACCCAAAGCTTCTTCACATTAATGCCATTCAATTGAGGAAGGAAAATGTCAGTAATCATGAATCCAGTAATCATGAAACCGGCATCACTTTTGAAGAAATATGGACCAATGATTCCACCAGCCGAAAAAGTACCCAAAACAGTAACGTTTTGTGGATGTAACGGCGTCTCAATAATGGCTTGTGGACTTTCTTCACTCCTTTCTATGCAACCAAAAATGAACCTCGTCTCTGAACAAAATTTTGTGGTGAAAATGAGGATCAAGACCCAACATATGACACACACGATGGTCAAGCTGTTTCAATTCTGCGCGAGCTGAATCTTGTAAGCTCGTAAACCAAGAGCTTTCCACAAAATCTTCCATAAAGTGGATGGAGACAGCTCCAATTGTTGTGCACGGTGGAGGAGAATCGACTCATTCATATTCGCCTCTATACTACGCTCCACAGCAACAGCTTCTTCGGTGCACACTGCACGACATCTCTGCGGATGCATATTATGAATTAGAGTATGCGCGGTACGAAAACGATCCAGAGTTATTTGAATTACTTGTTCGGATGGACGATTATGTCGACCGTGAAATGAACGTAGCTCACGGTAAGTTTCTCGAACTTAACAACGATTTTCGAAATAAATTTGCACAATTTGCAAGCGTTGTCCTGACGTAAGTCTATTCATGGTGAAATGGCAAATACAAATCAGCTGTCAGCTGTCAAAATGGCTGACAGTGGAAAAAGTATTGCCAATTTGAAAAACAAGCCTCTAAAAAAAGACATCCTTTATAATAGAGAAACTCAAAAATGGGTCCCTCAATTCTGTCTGTCTGTATGTATGGTCGACAATTCGATGCGAAATCGAAATTTTCACCCTAACCCCAAAATTAGCTTCACTTTACTCATGACCGTACACACAGAGATAACCCGTAGCTTAAGTAGGAAGTTCTTTCATAGATCATTGTTGTGTCATAAAAGTAGAAGTATAGTAAATATATATGTATATTCAGTTCCTTGTTTTTCAACCTTGAAGATAAGTAGAACCCATTCCACCTGTTAAAGACACCTGCATCTCGCTTTGTTCCCCGTAGATTCAATGCCACTTTCGCATTAACATTGGAAATCAATATCATTGTCATCCATTATATTGCTTCATTCAATCTGTTTAAACCATCAATCCCGCACAAAACACTAAAATGTAATTTCAAAACAAATCACCCTCACCTGGGGGAATAAATTAATTTTATTTGTCATAAAACCGTTCGCACATAAACAATCTGCTTGGTCGTTTATAAACTACAAAACATCATCATTAGCATACTAAATATTTATCCATGTAAAGTGTCACGCTAATACGCAGTTTAGGCCTAACCACACCATGAGGGTGTAGACAACCACAAAATTAAATTTTTGCTGAATGAATTTTTTAACTATCACTATGCCAGCCACTACAGGCCGCCTGTATTTGTGCGAATTTTTGACAGATATTTGTATTGTACTTCATTAGTGATTCAAACAAAAATATATTCCTCTGCTGACAATAAAACTATTCTCTGTTAAATTTTAGCCACTTTGTCTATAATTACGTTAGCATTGTTTGATCATTTTAACCAAAAAATATTAAAATGCAAATATTCGATTTTTGAGGGTGCGGCAAGGCAGCGATGTCGACTGACAATTTCAAAGGAACACTTCATCATCAATTAACACAGCTGGTGCTGGGCTGTTGCAGTGGTTTTTGCTAATTACAAACTCGTTTTTAAGATACAGAATCACTTTTCTAACCGTAAAATGGCGGCGGGATTATCCAGGCACTAGTGGTTAAGTAGTGCCGTGGAACATGACTAAATGCGAATTTTGTGTAATTTATTAATTATTTTAATTTTCTGTGTAGATACGAATACCATTATGTCACATGATACTGCGGTCGTAATGTTAAGTGACTGGTACAGATGAGTAGAATTAACAAAAAAAATATATATAATATTATTAACAAAAAAAAACAACAATAACAAAAATACCTTTCATGGAAGAACGTGAAAAAAATATTCAAATTCAATCGAATCATGTCATGCATTGTTGATCAAGATTGGTAATGAATGTAATTAATTGTTGCATGAGTGTCAGTTTGACATTTGATGGGGTGCCTGTGATTTTTCGCTTGTTGTATAATAAATTGTTGGGAATGATGATTTCGTTTTTTGCTTTCTTTTTGTATTTAATGGGAATTTAAATTGAATTATAGTGTAGAAGTTTCGATGATGTACACAGGTCGGAGATGACTGTGATTAGTTTATGCAATTACGGGGACGTTGTAATTTCTAAGCGTGTACTGTCGATAATGAACAAGTCAACTGATTTGAATCAAATTCGACAATAGTGGGATATTTGTTGCATGACTATAATGTTGACAACTCTGTTTGAAACTCGAAAGAAAATTAAATTGAATTTTAAAATCAGTTAGAGTTGGTAATCTGAAATTCATTAATGCAGTGCCGGCTTGTGAGGGGGTTCACAAACAGCAGACAAAACGACCTTCAAATTCTTTCCAGTTCGGCTGAACACAAGAATGTTATACGTTTCATTCCTGCAAAAAATAATAAAAAATGTAAATAAATATTTTGGCGCTAACAGTCCAATACAGGACCTGGCCTATCGTCTCGTAGCCATTTGTACTGTTTGCCCTCAAAATGGTTGGGAGCTTACAGTTTTATGCCATTTCCGAAGGACAATTTTTCGATTGAGAGAAGCCTCTCATGACAATTTTGCTCTCGGATATTTGTCAGACGTTCGCGAGCGGTGGGACAGTGAGAAATTTTTTTTCTTCGAACCTTGAATCTCTCACTCAGTGATCAAGCACTTAACCACAGCTACGGTGTCCGCAAAAAAAAAAAAAAATTATATATATCATGGCAGAAAATGTAGGTTTTGGAATTCTTCACAAGGAGGTTCACATCCAAGATGTTTGTGTATTTAGCAAAACTATTTCCATTAACTTCGGGGTAATGTCGGACATCTTGGATGCTCTAGTCAAGTGTACGATCACTGATTGAGAGATTCAAGGTTCGTGTCCCAAAAGGCACAAAACAAAGTTTTTTCAAGATCTCACTTTTCGTGAACGTCGTACAAAAATACGATATAAAAATGTTCGAAAGAACTTCTCCCAATCGAATAAATTGCCCTTCGGAAACAGCATAAACTGCAGTTCCCATCCACTCATGTGGCAGTGAAAAGCTGGGCTACGCCCTGTATAGACATTTATTTAATGCGCGAATATCTTTATTAAATTTACTAAACAACTTTTAATAAAATAAGAAAAAGTTTAGAAATAATTTTTATTTTTGATGCATCCTGTTGGTTCAAAATTCTTTCCCGATTTGATTAGGCAGGACTGCAGAACTAGGATTTGGCTAATCATATGACATATGCACAATATAGTATATACCATTGATCCAAGTGTGAATTGTATCTGCTTTCGTAAGAATGTGAAGGTGAACAAATCAAATACCGATGTCTATACGATTCGGGCGAGAGGTGGGCAAAATATTTCTTTTAAGAGCAGGAGCCTTGGATTTTTAGAGGACAAATCAGATGACTGTCAGAGGCTATATTCCACTATACCCTAACTGAGTATAGAACCTTTCGTATGAGTTGTTGAAAGTTAGCATCGAATGTAAAAGCAATTTGTAGAGCCCGTCGACACTTACATGTATTTCAACGAAGGTGATTATTCCCTTTAACTGGGTTGACATCCATCCAGTTTTGGAGTTCTGTACCACCAGGCAAAGCTTCGACTATGAATTAAACTTATAGGTATAGTTACCTATATAACAATTGTCCCATTGATTTGATATAAATGTGCCACGATATGCACTTTTTCCATATCCAAAGGAATTTAAATGACTTTATTTTAATTGATCAATGACAATCAAAACCTACCACAATCCCACTTAGTTGATCTACTGCTACCAATCCGTGTTTAATTTTTACAAAATGATTGCATTTACATTCCTTCAATTAACAACCTCAATGGAATTTTCGAAATATTCTTCATATTTCGTATTCGTTAGCTTCAATTGTACACAACAATTCAATAGCATTGTGCAATGTATCTGCAATCAGCATGGAGCTGGGATGGATCAGATCCGCTAACCATATACATATACAGAGGGTTGATTTCTGATTGCTTTCTGAGGTTTTTGTGGTATTTTTCAAGGAAATAATGAAATGCTTTTGTATTCCTGTTGAATTGGGATTTTTTTATTCGTTCGTCATAGCACAACAAATTAAAAGCAAATCCTTCGCTTGTTCTCAATCTTCTAAATTAGCACCCTCAGGCATTAATTAGTCAAAAACACAATGCCTACAGACTAATCAAAAGTCAATTCAAAGAAACTTCGACTATCTATTAGCAGATTAGTGTTCCTCAAGATAAACATCAATGTAGGACTTGATGTTAATGTTTCATTAATAATAATCTATATACCTACCATTTAACATTAAGCATACGAGTATACTCGTATCCTACACTCGACATTAATTTTTGTGCATATTGAGAGCGCCCTGGCATTGTTGGAAAGATATGTTAATTCTACTTGACATTATAATACCATTTAATTGCCATCAGATATTCATTACACTGCATCTATGACTGTCTACTGACAGTCTATTGATATCTGGCTCCGTAATAAATTATACTAATTAATTTGCATTCAACCGCTGGCATTAGTATTGCTCCTAGCAATGATGAGGCTCTCTGTCGACAACGATGATGACAGACGGTTGCAGGGTAATTAAAACCTACTGCAAATTAGTTGAAGAGTTTTCACTATTAAATTAGATGGTAAATCCGAGATTTTTTAAGGGAAGAGTATAATGATAAAGGTTTAATTTCAATCGAAGTATTAATTAATAGAGTGCATTCGGAGATCAGCTTTACATACGAGTATGTAATTATTGACTTTACTTATAGCCAAGCCTTTTAAATGTGGATGTACGATAGGAGACTTTGTAATTGGAAAAAATATATTTAAAGATTTATTAGGAGAATATTTACCAACTTGATTGGTATTTATATCCTCTACAACTTACTTTGATTGATTTGAATGCTAATGAAGTGTACATACCTGAAAATAGAAAAAAAAAACGAAGCTCATTAGTAAGGGTAAAAGGTGGAAATGTTAATAGCTATGCATGGTTCAAATAGAAACTTGAGAAGCCTTTTATGAATTTAATAAACTAGCAGACCTGCCCGGCTTCGGCCACGTGCTTAATTCAATTGATTGCCTTATCAGCTAGGTGCAGGTGAGTATTATGCACGTTAATCTGTGCCTCATCGAAAATTAATTTGTTTTATCACAAAATGGATTGTTTATGTATAATACACATATTTCCCTTCGTATCTCTCAAATTAAAAAAATACACTATCGTTTGACTTTATTGCACAAACCAAAACAAAAATCGTTTAGGCCGAAAAATTGTGTTGTACAGGCACATTCCATATACAAATCTACAGAAAACGCAAAAGAAACACGAGAAATACTACTGCCACAGCACCGTTGGTGGCATGATTTATAGCTTAAAAGATTCAATAATTGATAACATAATCGATAACAAAATTAATTAATTAATTAATTATATCGAATGAGTAAGCGTTTGAACGGTATATTTTTTTAAGTGTTACATGCAGCTTAGATGCGTTACAATTGCTCAGTTTTTGTAGAGCGGAACGTAATGTTTAGCTATTCGTAAATACTCTAAGAGAAATAATATAACAAACAAAACAAACTGCATTGAAATCGATTCAGCCATTTTTGAGTTACACACGCACATCGGACAAAATTCACCAACGTAGCAATTAATTTTATATTATTAGGTATTAGGGATGAATGAAATGGGGAATGCATTGAAAGTTGCACCACATCATCTATGCAATTGTACTTTTATGAATTACTACCAACGCGAGCTCCATTTAAGGGTCCTTCTTTCAAGCGCAAGTGCGCATAGGGGAGCGCCTAGAAAATGTAAAATACGTCCCAGTTTCAATGTTAATATAGTCGTACAAACGACAGCACTGTATCAGAAGCTTCTTCAGCTTTATATGAAGGTCCAGCTTAGTCAATAAGTCCTTTAGGTAGTTAGCATAGTGACAGATCTGTTGGTGGTACAATAGAACTCCCTTGGTCTACGAGTGTCTGTACCTATGTATCTAGGTTAGATTAGTTAAATGGGTACCCTTGTTGACAAGGTCGTCAACGGCTCACTTAGACCAAAAACCGTGAGAACCTAGATTTTTTAACTCAACCACTAGTTCAAACCACCCAGATAAACAAATGAATCTCAGGAGTTTGTTAAATCAATATTTCGTAGGTCCTCTATTTCTGAGAAGAAGTTGCTGGCAATAGCTGTGCTTCTCTTGAGGGCTAGTGCTGGACAGTCACTCAGTAGATGGCGATGACTCTATTTCTTCTTCGTTCCTACAGCTTCTACAGTAGTCGTTGTGTAGAAGACCCAGCCGTGCTGCATGGTAAGAATGCCAGCGACTGTTCGCATTTCATTACTACTAAGCTTTAGTAGACTAATAGATATCTTATTATAGGAGATTGATCATGACGATCTAGCTGAAGCACATGTGTTTAATTGACACCAACATCTGTTAGCCTTTTCAATGGATTCTATGTCTATATCCCTGTATATTGTATTAAGCGGTGTGCTAGCCTCGATCAGAGCCTGTGAACAATAACCGAAGATACCAATATGACCCGGTACCCAGCATAGGGTCACATGGTTGGTTGCCGATATCTCATTTAATTTTATTTTACAACGAGCATGAATCAATGCATTAATGGGTGCCTGACTATCAACGAACGACTAGATATTACCTATTTTGTCTGAAAAAGAGCGATTTGTATTTCGAGACTCACAGTAGACACCAGATTCCGTGTTAACAACCATTTTGGATCCGTCGGTATACATGACCAGTTCGCCTTCGATAGAAGCTACTCTCATTCTTCTCTGCTTCTTGCTACGAATTTTGATAGAGAATCTCCGGTTGCATTCTGAGAATGGGATAATGAAGTTCGTTTCCGTCTGAATTCTCGAAACTTTCCATTGAGTTTGAATTGAGGCGTGACCACAGAGACTCGTTGTCCAGAGACCGACTTCCCTGAGTCTTATTGTAGTTTTAGCTGAAGAGACTTCGTGATATATGTCTAAAGCAAGAAGATTCAGTGTCGTTTCCAAAGTTGACGTTGATTTAATCGATCCCGTCAACCCTAAGCAGTCTGCCCGTTGAATCTTTGTGACACTCGTAAGATGGCATCTCTTCGCAATTGCTTTCCATCAGACAATGGACCCGTAAGTTAATATCGGTCTCAAAACCGTTGTGTATTTCTCGTTCTTAGTGTCTTAGTTGTGTGTTAATATGCTTTACATAATCACTCACAGCACTCAACATCTTCTGCGATTGGATATTTATCCAAGCTTATTTCTCAGTGTTTGTCTCTCAGTTTCGAATCGCGCACATTGAAAGAATTCATGCTCCTCATCTTCCTGAGCCTGAATGGAGTAAGGACAGTCTGCAGAATTGTCATGCTTGAATCTCTAAAGATACACACGAAAACATCCGTGCCCACTTAGTAGTTGGGTTGTGTTTACTTTAGTCTACCTCGCCATATTTGCGGCATGTACATGCCTCCAGAAACGGAATGAGACGATAGGTCCATCGGCCTTTAGTTGATACGCTCCATCGTTGTTTGCTCTTTCTAATGAGTTCGCTTCTCCGTCGGTTAACACATATTCCTGGTTCCTCCTTTGATATGTTTTTTGAAACTCCTTTGCCAGCATTTTATTTTATTTTTTTTTTGTAGAGCGGTCACGCCCTACTGGGGCACTCAGACTCAAAACAGGTCCATTGTACTACCAGGCAGAGAACCCCATTTTAATGTGTTTTTTCGTCTTATGTAAAGAGTATGCGCTTTAGTGAAGAGCTTAAGTCGTCAGCACTCACCACATCAGCACCGAAGATCCGCCATCTGATCCGAGCAAAGGGGTAGCGCTCAAACCTAGCACATGGAGGTGCTTGGCAAAGGTGAAGTGGCCGGTAACAACGCCAGTAAGTTGTCTGTAGTCTTTTCTGGTGAGAGATAGTAAGAATGCCGTTGATTTCTTACAGACGACGGGGACCATTCGATTAGTCTGCCTGCATCCTGGAGAGTCATGCCACCTTCGATTGTGTTCATAGAAAACTAAATCGTCAATGGAATCCCTAACCGAGGACGCTGGGAAATACAACTCAGGTCCTGAGAAATTCTAGTCCGAGCCTTGTCTACCAAACTCGTCAGAGATCTCATTTCTTAATGTCCCGTTGTGTCCTGGGACCCAAACAAGATTCAGTGAGTTCAACATTCTGACCGAGTTCGATGTTTTACATTCTCGAGCTATTTTGGAAGTGGTTAAAGGATTGAGCACTCACTACAGACGTAGATACTTCGCCCTTTCCACCTGTTCTTCACAATGAAGTCTTTGCAGCCATTAGGATAGCATATATTTCTGCCTGGAAGACAGATGTATGTTTCCCCAATGAGAAGTGAAGCATAATGTAGTAGACTACATACTTACAATATTTTGCATGGAAATATTCTCTATTCTGTTTTATTCCTGGAGTCCTTTTCATCCTCTATAGTTTACATACCAGAATAGGAAAACCCAACAGTAATGGATTTTACACTGTGGTTTGTTGTTGTCTGTTGGTGTGTCAGTCACATGCTTGTTACTTTTGAAACCATAGTCCTAGAGAGATTAATGAAACCATAGACCTAGAGACATGAATTTTTTTCAGAAATGTAGTGTGTGGCGAACCTAAAATAACCAGTAAAAAAAATATAAAAAAAGAATTTCTGTGTGCGGTTTTGGGGACGCAAGTTATGCCACAGAAACATTTTTTTTGTTCACCCTTCCTACTACTAATAAGTACTAGGTGGTTGTAGCTGTACTTTTTTTTCTATTAAGTTTCCGACTTTACTTACATTGAAGAGAGATTATCCGCGGAACCAATTTGGGTCAGAAAGAAATCATTCGGCGGTACATGCTTTTACAAAATTTATTTCGGACAATAATTTAAATCTAAACGCCTAATGATTATACAGCTGCCTGTTTAGTGGACATCGAAAGCCTTCAACACGGTATGTATCGACGGGCAATTCTATAAACTTCTTAGATATAAATTCTCGTAAGATGATTACATCTATAGTGTACGAGAAGAAATTCATCGTAACAGATAGACAAAACACGACGACTAAAGTTTTTAATGTAATCAATGGTCTTCCACAGGGTACAGTTTCAGCACCGCTATTCTTTGACATCTGTATTTCTAAAATAGTGTTGAGCTTGGGTAATTCGCTGGCATTTGCTGACAACGTTATTATATATGCAAATAGCTCGAAAAGGATATTCAAAGCGAACTTTTGCTGACTTGAGATACTGCGTAAGCTTACCTGAAGGAGATAAGGGTGGCCGTGGTGTAGTGGTAACATCATCGCTTGTCACGCTGTTGATTCACGGTTCGAATCCTCAAGACAAGAATCCTCTATTTTATTTCGCAGGAAATAAATAAAAAAGTCGATCACTTGCGAAAGCAAAGTCAACTCTACTGTGAAGGCATAACACTGGCAGTAGGGTGGTCGTATGGCTAAAATGCAACTTGATCGTGGTGATGACACCAGGAGGATGGAAAAAAAATACTGAGAATCATAAGCAACGACAATAATAGCGAAAACAAACAAAATATTCCCCAGTTATCTGGACAGCCACCCTTGGAGTTTACAGAAACTTAATACCACCTGAGTTTCAAAGTACACCACTCTGTCTTTCTCCCTGTCTCTTCCCCTTTCCACAAAAAAAAAAAAAAAAACGCACGTGTTCTAAATATTAGTATAAGGGTATTCATATCCCCTTTAACACGTGTAAATTATAAAAAAAAAAAAAAAAAAAAAATATAGTTAACGTCAACAGATTGAATCGGCGAAAATACTGGTGGCTCGACTGGGTTTAGCCTAAGCATATGTAAGTAGGGATGGGCCCTGACATGTGATTTTTGGCCTTCCGATTAAGTGGTTAAATGAATGATAACATTCACTTAACTCATTGAACATACTATATTGCAACACAGAGAAATAATAACGGCAAGAGTATATACATATATTTACGAGCGGCATCGGCAGTCATGTCGATCTAGCCATATTCGTCTGTCCATGCGGCCATTTGTCTATACGAAGTCACTTTGTGGGCCTTCAATATTGAACTAGCAACACAGAATTTGATGTGTAAGCTTTCCAGAAACCGAAGCAGTACATGTGTTAACATTTTCGAAATCCGACCACAGATATGCTCACTTTTGGAAAAACATTATTTTTCTCAATATTTTTGCTAGAAACTGAAAAATATTATCTAAGTAAAATGTGTAGACCTTGATTTTCTCTACATTTCCTCCTTACATTATACAAGCCACTTCACGTCTTTGATCTTTCAAAAATCCCTCAAGGTATTTACGTTTGCTTTTCGTATTTCATGCGCAACTTCGTTGCACTAAATATGCTCGTAATGAACTCATCTCATTTGCTACACGAGATATACACTTTTTTATTAATTATTTGCGAAGTACTCGTATATTTAAGTCTAATATTTTTACATGTGTTGTTTTTTTGATCATAGAATTTAGAGCATCAAACTTTATTTCAGTATCAGCAATTAAATTAGAGCTCTTTCACTTTTATACACATGTGTTTACAAAGCATTCTTCATACTGAAAATAGAATTACTCAATTGCTGAACGTACCCCAGTGTACCATATTCTGCGAAGGGCATGTAATCACCCTCTTTGACCACCAGTTCAGCATTAAATATATGACATATCTCTCTGTCGTTAACCTAGAATTTTTAAAATATATTAACATTTATGGACCAAGTGTTTAATGTAAACAACACAGAACATAACAAGGAAAGTGATAAATATTTACCAATTTATCACTTTCACTAACCCGCCACTATTGCAATAAAAAAATTAACATGTCACTCTAAAATAGTCGCTTTACCCGATCATTATGCATAACGCCCGGATATTATGTCCGGTTAGCTTCAATCACATGGTTCCTAATATGGGAGTCCATCGACAAAGCCACGCAGTTGATTTTAAACTGTTTAAATGTCAAATGTGTTTCCCTTATCTATGGTAGAGGAACTTAAGCGAATGGAAAAACAATCTGTCCACTTGAAAAAAAAAAAAACAGGTCATTCTTACCACTAATGTTAGTTGCATTGTAGATGTTGCATTTTTTGTTTTGAAAAAAAAACAAGATCACTTTCTGCTTATTTTTGTCTCTTATTATACTAGTATATTCATTTTTTTAATCGGTATCATCGACTATTTCCTCTTAGTCCGGGTCCGGAATTGTTATCCGCATTATTGAATATATTGAAAGAATTAACAAAAATATCAGAAACTTAACAAAATGATTACATAAACAAGCACACTTTGTTGTTTTTGACTGAAGAATAATAACATCCTGCAACAAGTCATCCAACTGGAATGCAAAAAGAAGGTTTACAAATTGCCTATATTCCACATACAATAACGTCACAATTCAAAAAATTTCAGTTTTGATTTAATACTATATTTGCGAGATATTACGAATATTATGGATACAACAATCGGCTTTTATAAAAACCATTCACTTGAGAAGCACTACGTATCAGTAATCAGTTTCGCGCGGTCAATTATATCGGATTATTAATATGATACTTTACATACTAAAAAATTAGTTTCCTTTTCTGAGTTGTGAGATTATTGTAACTTACGTGTGATACATACCCTATTGTCTAGTTGAGCATCTCTTGAATGTACGGTTTGCATCAAAATACGTGTCTTTCTCAATTCTTTGCAGCATTGCGTGTAGTAAAATGCAGTAAAGCTAATATCCAGCAATGTGATAATATAGTCTTGAATATAATAAGACAAACTTTCGGCCCCGTTGTTACAGGTAATAACAGCCAATACTGTCAAATATGAAGGAATTGATATTAGATACATTTTGGTATAAATTAAATCACTAAAAACTGTCATGAGTTTAATTGTTTTTTGTAGACTCTTTGAGATTCTGTACACTTTCTGAGTGATATTATGTTTTTCGTTCATTCGAGTTTGCCACACCACCGAATCCATTTCGTTGAATTTCAGTCTTTGAACCAAATCTTCAAATATTACATTCAGATTGGCATAGAACATATTAATATAGAAGTATACCATACAAATGCATCCCGATTTTATATGTATTGGCAGTATGGTCAAGGATTTGATAACGCACAGTATGTTCCAAGCTAACAAATTTTCGATAGAAATTGCAACTATTAAAATCAATTTTAATATTAGCGATATTAGTAAGTAATAACAAAAGGGTATTTCCCTTCGAGTACGTTTTTTTACTATTCTGCAATGACGAAGTATTGCGTTTAAAAATTTAATTGTTTGATCCTGTTCGTATTTGAAATTGAAATTAATCAGAAATGGACAGCATATACATGATGTGCTCACGAAAATCTTCGACAGAAGTGTATGTTTCACATTTCCAATAATAAACTTAAAAAAGGACAATATGGGGATACAGAAAACGATAACAATCCAAATCAATCGATACACTGAAGTTGCTTCAAACTTCTTATAATTAAAGTTATAAGAGAAATTTAGATATCCAAATAAACTCAGGAATGGATGTATGAATTGGACGAGTTTTATATTTGGATCTGGCATATTTGTTAAGTGATAGAATACTGTAGTACAATGATATTTTTAATCAGCCGAAAAGTAGTCAATGGAGGCCATCTAATTATTAGCACGCTTGCGCACATGAAAAATTTGGAATACATTTGTTGAACACGCTCGTGTATAGAATGAATTGTCATTAGATAAACTACATACTTTAATAGAGAAAGTACTAGTAATTGGGAACAGTTATTTTTGGTCGTCCACGAGTTTAACTAATTTATTTATGTACATATGTACTCATTTGTTTTAAGTAGTGGCTGCTAATCCAATGATTGTCCAATGCTAAAACGTTTCCGAGTGATTCTTAATTTGTTTCCTTTTACATAACGAGTATGTTGGAAACATTGCATTGTATTCGCATTGTGGAGGAAATGCTACAAAACCGTAACTACATTCTGAGTAAATAAGAATCCCAATTTATATCTGAGATAAGATTCAAAACACTGTCTGAGCCATAAGCAAAACATACAACATCCGCAAATGCTGTCAATAATTGATATAAATCAAAAAACAGTATTGGCCCCAGGACAGAATCCTGAGGTACTCTTAAACTAAGAGGCTTAATTTCACTACTGGTATCAACTACCGCAGAAAAAGGGCGTATAAGAGGGCAATATTTATTCTGGGTAAGATTACTAAGAATGAAGAGGACGGTACGGTTTCGAACCGGACCTGAACGACAAAGAAAAGAATCAGCGGATCAGCGGTCAGTATGGCCGTCAAAGACAACCTACAAGTTGCACTAGTGGACGAACTCTCTACCGGCGGCAAGACAGTGGCTGACGTTTGAGGGGCCATAGAGGTGTAACTATCTGAGATCGTAATGAATAATCTGCTAAATAACCAAGACCGCTCCCGTGTTTTGACTCAGACAAGGTCATCATTGAAACTCTCAAAGACTCTGCAAGACTTAGTAAAATACTATCCAAAGAACACTCCAACCCATCTCTTTTGAGAAAGTTGAATGGAGAATGAACGGAGTGTACTGAAGAACTTTTAGAGCTTTTGAATAAATACCCACTTTCCCGGATGTAAAGATAGCAGAACAGAGTACACCCTGCACCTACAATCTGGCGCCTGGGAAAAAAATAACACCTATTATCACTGAAGAAAAAATTATCTGGGCCATGAATAGTTTCGCTCCTTATAAATCGCCGGGCCTGCACTTTTTAGGAGCTGCATACTAAATAATCACGTACAGGTGAGACAGGTGAGAGTGGACTTTATCCCGAAGGCCGGCAAGAGCGGTCATGAAAACGCGAAAGATTTCAGACCAATCAGTTTGACCTCCTTTGTTTTGATGAATCTCGAACGCATCCTAGATAACCATCTGCGAGGTATAATAGAAGAAACATCCCTCTCCAAATCCCAGCACGCATATCTCAAAGGAAGATCTACTGAAACAGCTATTCACGAAGTATACACTATACAAAATACACCTTGGCCACCTTTCTAGAAGGAGTCTTTAATAATATACCCACTGATGCAATTCTTGAGTCCCTCACGGAGCTAGGGATAGAAAACCATCTGAGTCATTGAATTGTCTCTATGCTTAGCACTCGAATTATTCAGGCAACACTAGGAAATAGCAATATAACCAAATTTGCCAGTAGGGGAACACTTCAGGACGGTGTCATTTCACCTCTACTATGGCTCATAGTCATGAATAAAATCCTTTTAGAATTAGACAGAGAAAACATCAAGGTAGTTGGGTATGCGGACGGCACGGTGATACTGGTGTCAGAAATATTTCCTTCAGTGATAAGCGAAATCATGGAAAATGCTCTAAGTAAGGTGAACACCTGGGCCAATAAGTCAAGGATGTAAATATCTATTATAAACGATTTTCAAATAAAATAAATGTTTTATGTATCTTACAGGACTATAAGCAATTACTCTTCCCTGTCGCTGGAAGATACTGCCACCCCAAGTCCGCCAGTTAAGCCAAGTGGACCACGAAGGCGCTTGTAGTGCTTTGTCGAAGACACCGGAAAGCCCGTTCCTTATAAAGGGTGGTTAAATTTTAAGGGCCGATGTTGAATGTGAACCACACCTAAACGTCAAGTTTTTTTCTGCATTTCATTTGACATTTCTCAATTTCAGACTAACTCAATTTGAACCATGGAAAGATACACAATCGAGCAACTCGTTAAAGTTATTCAGGCTTATTATGAAAATGGGCGTTCAAATCGAAATGCATATCGTGCATTTTGTGATTCTTTCGGTCAATTTAATCGTCCAAATGTGCGTACAATCGGAAAAATCGTGCAAAAATTTGTGCAAACCGGGTCTGTAGGAGATGTGAAAACACCAGTGCATGCTCGTACAGCTCGTACTGCAGAAAATATTGCTGCTGTTCGCGATAGTGTGGCTGAAGAGTCGTCCAACTCAACTCGTCGTCGTGCCCAACAATTGCACCTCTCACGCTCGTCGTTGATGAACATTATGCATAAAGACTTGCATTTACGCGCTTACAAGGTGCAATTGACGCAAGAACTAAAGCCTCTTGACCATTTCAAGCGTCGTCAATGGTCACAATGGTGGCAAGAAATGGCAACAGTGGATGATCAATTTTCGAAGAAAATCATCTTCAGTGATGAGGCACATTTTCACCTCAGTGGATTCGTCAATAAGCAGAATTGCCGCATTTCGGCGAATGATAATCCAAGAGTGATTGTCGAAAAACCAATGCACCCACAAAGAGTGACTGTTTGGTGCGGTTTATGGGCTGGCGGCATCATCGGGCCGTATTTTTTCCAAAATGAGGCCGGTCAGGCAGTTACTGTGGAATGGTGTTCGCTATCGTGAGATGATAACGAACTTTTTATGGCCCGAATTGGAAGATATGGATGTGGACGATATGTGGTTTCAACAGAATGGTGCCACTTGCCACACAGCTAACGAAACAATGGCTCTTTTGCGCGACAAATTCAATGGCCGTGTTATCTCACGTGGTGGCGATGTCAATTAGCCGCCAAGATCATGTGATTTGACACCGTTGGACTTCTTTCTTTGGGGTTATTTGAAAGAAAAGGTGTACGTCGATAAGCCAGCAACAATTCAAGAGCTAAAGGATGAGATAATTCGGCACATTAACGGCATAGAACCTCAATTATGCCTCAGCGTCATCGAAAATTTGGACCATCGGATGGAGGTGTGCCGCCAAGGTCGCGGCGGCCATTTGGCCGATATTTTGTTCCATACATAATTGAACCATACCAATATTATCATAATAAAAAGAAATTACAGTAATTTCCTAAATAATTTGTATTTTATTCAAAATCAACATCGGCCCTTAAAACTTAACCACCCTTTAGAAAGCCCCTTTGTTATGGAAAAGAGAGAGGCAAGTACTCTTGAGGAAACTTTTGTTTCTACTATGCACTCTGTTCAGTTTTTGAAGAAACCTCGTGCAACAACAGCATTTCCTTCTACGTCTGCCACAGATTTAGCTATTCTGCCGCAGCCTCTTGGAAAAAATTAGGACTTTTCCATTGCAGCTGTGGAATGAAGCTAAGAAAATAATCTATCAAGGATTTTCGTACCTCGAACGTTTCATTTACTCTGTTATTGGTTCCACAGCTACGGATGGGCACCAAATCGTGGCTTTCCATGCGAAACATTCCGTCAATGCGCTAACCATTCATGGTATATGAATCACAATAATTTTCAGGGCAGTAAGAGTTGCAATTGTACACAGTATCCGTAATCTTTAAAAAGTTGTGCAGGATAACGCACGATTTTGTCCGCATTTTTAGGATGAAAATCGATGGATTTTCCCAGGATTCGCAAACGAACTGCCAGAATGACGAGTGTTTTCAATGATCCGGCGTGCTCTCGAAAGATTAAAATTGAAAACATCTTCTGGCTTGTTGAACAGAATTCCGTGATAGGATCTCATCAGGTTATGTCGTAAAAGCACTGTCGCCAACAAAATAATAAGGTATAACCCTTTCCGAATTCGGAAGCTTTTCTGCTCGTGGTAGCTTTAAATCGCTTTTAAAAATGTTCTTCCCAACAGAAGAGTTGCGAAAAATTCCAGCACCATTCTGGCTGCCATATGCTCCAACGTCGACAGCCGTAGAAGTATAATTAGCGTCACATATTACAAGCAAAACGATGCTAAAATATCCTTTGTAATAAATGTATTTGGACCCTGTGTTTGGCGGACGTTTGATTTCAACATGCTTGCCATGAATACTGCCAACGCAGTAAGGCATGTGCCAACGATCGTTGAACTCCTCACCGATATTTTTCCACAATCACATGTGTTGAGTTCTGATATTCCCAAAGTATCTGGCACACTTCCACACACCCATCCGAAACGACCAGGCCAAATAATGCGGAGATACTCCTTGAGGCAGATACCTGCAGAACCAAGAAACATTAGGACCAGATAAATTGTTTTCTTAACGACGTACATTAGCGTTAGGACAATTCTATATTCTGGATTTATTGGCTTTCGAATTGATGTTTTCCTAAGCGATTTTCCAACTAAGTTTAGTAAGAATTCATACAGCATTTTGGACATGCAAGTTGATTTAAAAAATAAATTAGGATCATGTTTTTTTGGAAAATTTGGAACTTATTTCCTGGCACAAAGGGCGCACCCACCATCTCCGCATTTTCTCTTGCATTAATTTGTATGCAAGATAGCACATCTGAACCACAGTCAGTAAAAATACAGCTTCTTCTTCTTGATTCATTTTATTTTAGATATATTTTCCAAAACTAAACAAACAAATTAAATCAGCTGCGTTTCAAGCGACAATTAATTTGACATAACAAATTTTATAAGTGCAGCGCCACGCCATTTGACAGCGCGTACTAGTAGTACTACTAAGCCACAGATACCGTGTGTGTTCAGGAAGTACCACTAATAGTAGATGCATTGTAGTTGTTGCATTTTTTTCATTTTGCCACAAAAAAAAAAAAGAAGCACTTTCTGTTTTTTTGTCTCTTATTATACCGGGTCCGGGTCCAGAATTGTTATCCGTATTATTGAATATATTGAAAGAATTAACAAAAATATCAGAAACTTAACAAAATGATTACATAAACAAGCACACTTTGTTGTTTTTGACTGAAGAATAATAACATCCTGCAACAAGCCATCCAACTGGAATGCAAAAAGAAGGTTTACAAATTGTCTATATTCAACATACAATAACGTCACAATTCAAAAAATTTCAGTTTTGATTTAATACTATATTTGCGAGATATTATGAATATTATGGATACAGCAATCGGCTTTTATAAAAACCATTCACTTGAGAAGCACTTGGGGTGTATTCTGCTCCTGATTGGTTATGATTACTTTATATTCCCTTAGAGTATTAGTAATCAGTTTCGCGGTCTCAATTATATCGGATTATTAATATTATACTATATTTGGTATTCTTATCTTGATCATACTAACAAATTAGTTTCCTTTTCTGAGTTGTGAGGTTATTGTAACTTACGTGCGATACATACCCTAGTGTCTAGTTGAGCATCTCCAGAATGTACGGTTTGCATCAAAATGCGTGTCCTTCTCAATTCTTTGCAGCAGTGCGTGTAGTAAAATGCAGTAAAGCTAATATCTAACAATGTGACAATATAATTGTGGATATAGAAAACAAAATAATTGTTCTCGGCGTTACAGGTAATAACAGTCAATACTGTCATATATGAGGTTATAATTATCAGATATAGTTTGATCTCAATTAAATTACTAAAAATTGTCATGAGTTTAATTGTTTTTTGTAGACTCTTTGAGATTCTACACAATTTCTGAATGATACTACGAATTTCGATCATTCGAGCTTGCCACACCACCAAATCCATTTCGTTGAATTTCAATCTTTGAACCAAATCCTCAAATATTACATTCAGATTGGCATAGAACATATTAATATAGAAGTATACCATACAAATGCATCCCGAGTTTACATGTATTGGCAGTATGGTCAAAAATATGACAATCGGCTGTAAGTTCGAAGATAACAACATTCCGATATTAGCTACAAATATTGAAATTAATTTTAATATTAGCGATGTTAGTAAGTAATAACAAAAGGGTATTTCCCTTCGAGTACGTTTTTTTACTTTTTTACAATGACGAAGTATTGAGTTTAAAAATTTAATTGTTTGGTCCTGTTCGTATATGAAATTGAAATTAATCAGAAATGGGCAGCATGTACATGCTGTGCTCATGAAAATCTTCGATATAAGTGTATGTTTCACATTTCCAATAATATGCTTAAAGTAGGAAAATATGGGGATATAGAAAACGATAACAATCCAAATCAATCGATACACTGAAGTTGCTTCAAACTTCTTATAATTAAAGTTATAAGAGAAATTTAGATATCCAAATAAACTCAGGAATGGATGTATGAAGTGGACGAGTTTTATATTTGGATCTGGCATATTTGTTAAGTGACAGGCTACTGTAGTACATGGATATTTTAATCAGCCGAAAAGTCGTCAATGGGAGCCATCTACTCGTATTTTTTAGTACGCTTGCGCACATGAAAAAAAAAAATCGATACATAACAAATGGTTATTACTTTGTAGCAGTTTTGGAACACATTTGTTGAACACCCTCGTACCTAGAATGAGTTGTCATTAGATAAACTACATACTTTAGAAGAGAAAGTACTAGCTATTGGGAACAGATATTTTTGGTCGTCCACGTGTTTAACTAATTTATTTATGTACATATATACTCATTTATTTTAAGTAGTGGCTGCTAATCCAATGATAGTCTAAAACATTTCCGAGTGATTCTTAATTTGTTTCCTTTTACATAACGGGTATATTGGAAACATTGCATTGTATTCACATTGTTACATATTGGATAGTCCATGGAAATGCTACAAAACCGTAACCACATTCTGAGTAAATAAGAATACCAATTTATATCTGAGATAAAATTCAAAACACTGTCTGAGCCATAAGCAAGACAAAAAACATCCGCAAATGCTGTCAGTAATTGATATAAATCAAAAAACAGTATTGGCCCCAGAACAGAATCCTGAGGTACTCCTAAACTAAGGGGCTTAACTTCACTGCTGGTATCACAAATTTTAACTCTTTGTGCGAAAATCAGCATTTTCGATTTTACGTAACAATATGTCATGACCAAAAGTTTTCGTTATATCGATACACAATCCAGCTGTACACTTATTGTTTTCCAGATTGATAAATATCTGAGAACAAAAATGTAAAAGGGCTTCGTCTGTAGATCTGCCTTTTTGAAATTCAAACTGAACAGAACTGAAAAACTTAGTTTTATTAAAAAAAAAAAACTACCTAACTTTATTATAACTTTTTCGAAAATTTTACTTATTGAAGGTAAAAGCTAATTCATCAGCAGGAACTTAAAGAGTGGTCAAATATCATCACATTAAAGTGCAGCAGGAAATACTCAAAAAAAGTGCTGGTATTGAAAATATGCGCCAAAACTTCGATCAGAACTACACCTAACGATGAAATTAATTGAATTCATTTCTAACACTCTATGCGTATTAGAGGATGGCAAAAAGTCGATGTAATTATCGCAGACTTTAATATAGCTTTGAATAAGATCTGGCACGGAATCAGCCTTCTTAAAATTAAAGATATTGGCTGTCAACCCAGTTTAATTGCGTAGATCAAATCCAAGTGCGTCAAGGTAGCCATTCTGGTCATCTGGTATCCATTTTATCTATTCACGACGTTGACTGTGTCATCGAATCTGTGACGAGCCTGTCCGCTCCGTCTTTTCATTGCTTGATTTGGGTATCATCTGTGACAGAGAATTAAATTTTCGTTATCGTATTGAAAAACATTATCAGCAGAGTGAACTCCGTGCTTGATTTAGTGAAACGCAGGTTTAAAAATTCTCCAATCCACGAAATCTATCCTTTCATATTGTTTGACCAATCCTTGAATATGCTGGAAAAGTATGGTCCCCCTATCACAATACCCATTCCCTTCGAATTGAGGCTATTCAACGTAGATTCATCCGTTTTGCGTTTGCGGACAGATATAACCTAACCCCCTATGAGGATCTCGTTTAAAGTTAATAAATGTACTATCACTAGAAAACCGCCTTGAAATTGCCAACATCCTCTTTGTATATCACGTATTAGCAGGAAACATCGACAGCCCTGCCCTGCTACAAATGATAACCCTCTTTTGCCCTTACTTTCACCGGATCAACTATGGCTGTAACGAACCTATGTTTAGAACGCTGTGCATGGTACAAGCTCCTTCCATTTTCAGTGCAGAAAATTTATACTTCGAAACCACCTCCTTAAAGCCACTTCTTTAATTTTTTTAAAATGTCACAAAGCCTCACTTGCTTTATTAGAGGGATGAATTAGAAGATGGATGATAGGGTATTATACGATTCGTTCTGGATTAATTATAACTTCTGCGTGTTTTCTTTTTTTTTAGATGGGTTTACCTATCCGCCTCATCAAATTCAAATAATTTACGATAATTTATCTGATGTCATTCGTGTGCCATCTGGTGTTCCTCGAGGTAGTCATTTGGGCCCCCTACCTTTAATTTTGTTTGTAAATCACTTCAATCTGATGGCCTGAAGCTGTATCGTAATTTAAAATTTGCGCTTTCAAAGAGAACAAAATAAGTAAAATGATAAATATTAACTAATTTATCACTTTTACTAGATAGTATAACCCTCCCTTATTGCAATCAAAATAAAAACAAACAAACAGTGCCACTCTAAGTTAGTTTATTTGCCTGATCATTGTGCATAACGCCCAGATATTATGTCCTGTCAGCTTTAATCACATGGTTCATAATATGTGAGCCCATCGACAAAGTCACGCAGTTCATTTTAAACTGTAAATCTCAAATGTATTTCACCCCATTTATGGTAGAGGACCATAAGCGAATGGAACAATAACCTGTCCGCTTGAAAAACACTGGTCATTTCTACTACTAATAATAGTTGCATTTATTTATCTTGAAAAAAAAAAAAAAAAAACCAAGACCACTTGCTGTCTTCTTGTTTTTTTATTATACTAATAAACTCATTCTTATTTATCTTATTAGTAATTTTTCAGCCCCGGAATTGTTATCCGTATTATGGAAAATATTAAAAGAATTAATAACAATATCAGAAACTTAACAAAATGATTACATAAACAAGCACACTTTGTTGTTTTTGACTGAAGAATAATAACATCCTGCAACAAGCTATCCAACTGGAATGGAAAAAAAAATAACAATTACTCGTACCTGTATACTCCAAACTGATAACTACATACGAGTATGTATGTACATCGCACTTCGGTTACAATAACGTCACAACTCGAAAGTTTTAACTCAGTTTTGAGTTCAAATATATTCGTATTCGCGAGATTCGGTTCTATATACATCAAAGCTGTATCGAGTTTTAGTATCCGAATCCGCTGATCGCGATTTCAAATGTATCGGATTATTGAAATTATACTCTATTTGGTCTCCTTATTTTGCTCATACTTTTTTTTTAGTTGTAGCGTTATTGTAATCGACATGTCATACTTACCCTATTGTCTAATTGGGCATCTGTAGAAAGTATGGTTTGTACCAAAATGCGTGTCCTTCTCAATTCTTTACAGCATTGCGTGTAGTAAAATGCAGTAAAGCTAATATCCAATAATGTGATAATATAGTATTGAATGTAAAAAAGAAAAACGTTGGGCCAATTGTTATAGGTAATAATAGCCAATACTGTCACATATAAAGGAATTAATATCAGATACATTTTGGTATAAATTAAATCACTAAAAACTGTCATGAGTTTAATTGTTTTTTGTAGACTCTTTGAGATTCTACACACTTTCCGAGTGATATTATATTTTTCGTTCATTCGAGTTTGCCACACCACCGAATCCATTTCGCTGAATTTCAATCTTTGAATCAAATTCTCAAATATTACATTCAGATTGGCATAGAACATATTAATATAGAAGAACACCATACAAATGCATCCCGATTTTACATGCATTGGCAGTATGGTCAAGACTACGATAATCAGCAGTATGTTCCAAGATAACAACATTAAGATATTAATTACAATTATTGAAATTAATTTTAATATTAGCGATATTAGTAAGTAATAACAAAAGGGTATTTCCCTTCGAGTACGTTTTTTTACTGTTCTGCAATGACGAAGCATTGAGTTTAAAAATTTAATTGTTTGATCCTGTTCGTATTTGGAATCGAAATTAATCAGAAATGGGCAGCATAGACATGCTGTGCACATGAACAATTCCGATAAAAGTGTTAGTTTCACATTTTCAACAATCAAAAAAAAAAAGGACAATGTGGGAATACAGAAAACGATAACGATCCAAATCAATCGATACACTGAAGTTGTTTCAAACTTCATATATTCAAAGTTATAAGAGAAATTTAAATATCCAAATAAACTCAGGAATGGATGTATGAATTGGACGAGTTTTATATTTGGATCTAGCATTATTGTTAAGTGATAGCATACTGTAGTACATTGATATTTTTAATCAGCCGAAAAGTCGTCAATGGAGGCCATCTAATTATTAGCACGCTTGCGCACATGAAAAATTTGGAATACATTTGTTGAACACCCTCGTGCCTAGAATGAATTGTCATTAGATAAACTACATACTTTAATAGAGAAAGTACTAGTTATTGGGAACAGTTATTTTTGGTCGTCCACGAGTTTAACTAATTTATTTTTGTACATATGTACTCATTTGTTTTAAGTAGTGGCTGCTAATTCAATGATAGTCCAATGCTAGCACGTTTCGGTATGATTCTTAATTTGTTTACTAATAACGAGTATGTTGGAAACATTGCATTGCATAATTTATATCTGAGATAAGATTCAAAACACTGTCTGAGTCAGAAACAAAACGCACAGCATCCACAAATGCTGTCAGTAATTGATATAAATCAAAAAGCAGTATGGGCCCTAACACAGAACCCTGATGCACTCCTAGACTAAGAGGCTTAACTTCACTGATGGTATCAAAAATTTTAACTCTTTGTGCGAAAATGAACATTTTTAAAAGCTTTCTTTATATCAAGATGAAAATTTGGAGTTTGTGTGTTGAAATCTATTCAAATTCCTTTCGAGAAATGGTGGCAGTGTTCTACAGATCACCTAGTAGCTCTGAACGCGAATTCTGTACTCTTTTTTCTGAATGGATTGATATGGCTCTGCACACAAATCTTAATATAATAGTGTTTGGAGATTTTAATATTAATTTGCTATCTACTAATAATACGTATACAAAGGCTATCAACGAAATTCTAATAAAAAACAATTGTAAACAAATAATTAACAAACCAACCAGGATTTTAGAATCGACAAGATCTTTAGTTGATTTTGTAATAACACCTATTGAGAGAAATATTTGGGCAGATACAATCCCTGAACTAAAAATTAGTGATCACGAATCAATTGTAATAAAAGTAAATGTGGCTGACAAACAAATTAGAAAAGTTAACAAATATATCGATATATTTAAATATAAGAAAGCTGAATTCCGGAGTCTAATTAGTGATAAGTGCGCCCAAATGACTGATCAGACTGACTTTAATGTGTTATCTGAAGTATTACAAAATAGTTTAATGTATTGTGTAAAAAAACAGACTATTCGTAAGAAAATCGCGCTTTGTGAGGACAAATGGTTCACCAATGAACTTAGAACTCTAAAACACAAAAAAATTCAATATTTTCAAAAGGCGACTATATTTAATTTTGCATCAGACTGGGAAAGTTATAGAAGTATACGAAACATGTACAAAAATAAATTACATTTTGCTAAAAAGAACTATATATGTAATAAAATCGGATCATGTGCAACCCAAAAGTCTATGTGGAAAGCTATAAAAGACTTGGTGTTAAAGCAGAAAAAAGTAGAAATCAGTGAAGTTCGGTTCGGTGATAGATTGGAAAGTGATAGCTCTATAATTGCCAACAAGTTTAATTCATACTTTATAGAAAGTGTAAACGCTATCAGTAATTCCATAGCGACAAATAATACCTCTTCGATTTTTAATTTAACGGAACATCAAACGATATTTAAGTTTAGACAAATAGATTTGAGTGAACTACGGTTAATATGCAAAAAGATTAACAATAAAAATGCGTTACATCTAAATATAAAAATTATTTTGAATTGTTTTGATATTATTGGTCCAATAATACTTCAAATCGTAAACGAGTCGTTTAATCGTGGTGAATTTCCTAGAAACTTAAAAGAATCGATAGTTGTTCCAATACCCAAGGAGTCCGGTACAAAAATGTGTGACAAATTTAGGCCCATTAACATGATGCCTATTCTAGAGAAAATAGTGGAAAAGTGTGCTCATTAACAATTTTATAAATATGTGTGTGATAATAAATTATTGATCGACAACCAATCGGGCTTTCGTCATGATCACTCCTGTGAAACATCCCTAAATTGGTTAGTGATGACCTTTAAAGAACAAAGACACAGTGGTAACAAAATTATAGCATTATTTTTAGATTTTCAGAGAGCATTTGAAACAATTGATAGAGATATATTAATACAAAAGCTGTCAAAATATGGTGTCAAAGGTAACGAGCTTATGTGGTTTAAGTCTTATTTGTTTGATCGTACTCAAAAAACTAGTGTAAACTGTGCAATGTCTAGTGCCAAAAACACATGTTTCGGTGTACCGCAAGGAACTATACTCGGTCCCTTATTATTTTTAATTTACATAAATGATATCTGTAAAGTGTTAAGAAACAGTCAAATGTCCCTGTTCGCTGATGATGCCTTAATGTTTGTAAGTGGTAAAGCTTTAAATGACCTTAAAGAGCATATTGAGAATGACTTAAAAAACCTTTGTGTATGGCTGCAACAAAACAAACTAAAGATTAATGTAAACAAAACTAAATGTATGGTTATAAATAGTGACGAATGTATTAATTTAAAAATATATGGTGAAGAGATTGAACAAGTTCCTGAAATAAAGTACCTCGGTGTAATATTAGACAGTAAAATGAATTTTAATAGCCATATGATGTACATAACTAAAAAAATTTCCAAAAAAGTGTCCTTTCTTGCAAGAATAAGAAAACATATAACAACCATTTGTGCAATTAACATATATAATACTATAATTAAACCACACTTTGAGTTCTGCTCTACTATTTTGTTTATGGGGAATAATGAACACGTAGATCAACTGCAGGTGCTGCAGAATAAAGCGATGAGAACAATTCTTCGATGTAGCTATTATACCTCGAGTAGATGGATGCTATCTTGTTTGAAATGGCTAAACATTAAGCAGCGTATCATCTTCAATGTACTAACATTTGTATTTAAGATGAAATTCAACATGGTGCCACAATACTTGACCACAAATTTAATATATACAAGGGACGCTCAACCATATAACTTAAGATCCAACTACGATTTTAGACTACAGTTGTATAGGGATTCTAGAACACAGAATATGCTCTTATATCGCGGATTAAAATTATTTAACGAACTACCTAATGAAATAAAGAATGAAACTGTTTTAAGAAGATTTAAAAATTTGTTAATATCACATATAAGAAATACAGTAACTTAAAAGTAAAACTTAAAAGTAAATTTAAAGATTGTTATATAAATTAAGATATACCAAATGAATTGTAATAGTAACTGATACTAAATAAATAAAATACATACATATCAATAAACAATCCAGCTGAGATAGGCTGATTCATCAGCAGGAACTTAAAGAGTTGTCAAATATCATCACATTTAAGTGCATCAGGAAATACTCAAAAAAAGTGCTGGTACTAAAAATATGCGTCAAAACATCTGTATTTTTCAGAACTAAACTTAACGCTAAAATTAATTTAATTCATTTCTAACATTCTGTTTGCATTAGAGGATCACAATGAAATCGATGTAACTGCGACCGACTTTAGTAAAGCCTTCTACTTCTATATTGATATAGTACATTATTAGCAGAGCTAACTGAGCGCTTGGAATTCTCTAAGCCTTATGTCACGAAATCTCTCTTTTCATATTTGTTAGACCAATCATTTAATATGATAATCAAGTATGGTCGCCATATCATAACCCATTCCCTTCGAATTGAGACTGTTTGCGGTCTTCGTAGGGTCGGTAGCGATGAAGTATCCAAAAAACTACCAGTCTGCTTGAACATATTGAGGGTATTTGCAAGACTACAATCTAAACGATTAGGCAGAGGGTAAAATCAGCAGGGCACAGGACTAAAGTGGTAGTAGTACGAAACTAATGGAAGTGCATAAGAATTAACATCATAGTCTGTCATCACGTATTTAAGTAGAAGGATAGATTCAGGACTTATATAGTATAAATACCATTCTCTCACGAATGCGGCAGATCCAAGGCTTCTTTCAAGTAGAGTTACACAGTCTATCTACCAACTCGTAATAATGCAACACCAATGTAGACTACAGCTTTAAAAAAAACAAACTAATGCAAAAGGCATTTCGCACAGTTTTGAAGGATGCAATAGGAGTTCAAGTGAGAATGATATCTGAAGATGTGTTGGTTAGTGAACTGCAATGCATCTACGATAAAAATAGGTAGGAAAATCGTCGAGCTTCATCTGACGTGACCAAACAAGTATACAAATACATTCAACGAAAGGAACTCTACTCATATCTAAATGTATGTATGTGAAGCAGAAAGTGAAGCGATGATCTTATAATGTCCTTTTGTAGTGAGTGGAAGCGAACAAATGGGCGAGTATCCCACCCTTGAAAACATACGGGTACATAGTTCCTCATGTGCTTAAATTGCCCGAAATGTGCGACACTGTCAAGAGTGTAGCGGGTGACTGTAATGAAAGAACTTCGAAAAATGTGAATGCTTAGAAGTTATGCCATACGATGTCGCTTTGAGGATGGTTGGTTGGTTTAAGAGGGTGAGCTTATGCTCTTCACTTAGGCCCCCACTGGGCCCGTTGTGTTCCCCTCGCCTGTCGAGCTGTAGGAAAAGTAATGTAATATGGGAATTAAGTGATGAGAGAGGATGTAGGTATTGGGATCATGGGGAGTATCAAAATGGAGATTATGTCATATAGTGATCGGGAAATCATCTTGTTCGTCTATGCAACTCCAATATATCACCGATTCCTTTCTTACTAGGGTGTGTTAGATCCGGTATCCTTGGGGATCCCAGTATCTTCAGTCTTAATCTCGCTGTTGCAGGGCAGTGGCGAAGGAAGAGTTCTATATTTTCCTCCTACTCCTAACAGTTGGCACAGATTGTTGTATTAGTTAGCCCGAGTCTGAACTAGTGTTTATTGAGATTGATAAGTGTTCTACTTGAGTTGAAAGCTCTTTTTGCGGTGTTGTTACTCGGTTCTGTTACCATGGATCTGGCCACTTTACACGTGTTCAAATACGTCCAGTAGTTATTGAACTCCTGTCTAATCTTCTCATTGACTATCGTTTGTTGTCAATAGTAGTTATCAGAGGGACCCCTATAGTCTTAACGCGATTCAGTTCTGTGTCACTCGCTTTTTTCCTTGCTAGTTCATGCCCTGGTACCCATATAAGATGGACTCTATTGCACCTGGCAAGTAGGTTCTCCTTTATTAGTGGTGATTTTGACACAGGGTTTGTGATCGCGCTAATTGCTGCTTTCCTGTCTATTTGCCTCTTTTCGCTGGTGACTTCTGCGAGTATTTCTGTTGCTTTCATAATAGCAAAGACTTCTGCTTGGAACACCTTTATACAACGGTGGATAGCAAGTTCAATTGGTGGATTAGCACAGAAGACGCTAGCCCCTGATTCCCCTGATATTTTAGAGCCATCTGTATATACCGACGACCCGTTGCAGTTTCCCGTCGTCCTTTCGTTCGTCCAAGATTCTCTTGTTTCGAAGTTATTGGTGAACGTATAAGATTTTTCAACAACATCACTAGGACAATCGATGAGTGGTGTCATTTCTCTTATTATTTTGGTGATTTTTCGATGTCCCGTGTTACCGCCTTCGTTGAAAAGGCCGATGATTCTAAGGCTTGCGGCTGAAAGACTGGCCGGCAATCTTTCTCGTTTTGAGGTGCACTGGTAGGATGTTTAAGATCGCTTCTATGGCCGCTGTTGATCTTGAGGATTGTGCTCCTGTAATGCCCAAGCAGGCCTTACGCTGCACCTTTGTTAACAAGTCTCTTGCATACTATTTATTTGTCACTGGCCCCCATACAACTACTCCGTAGAAGATGATAGGTTTTATTACACATTCGTATATCCAGTGGACCTGTTTCGGTTCCAGGCCTCATAACTTCCCGATAGTCATACTGCATATCCAATATACCCTTTTAGCTTTGGTAACTCTTTCTTCCAGTTTCTTTCTCCAGTTCAGTTTCCCTGTCCAATATTATGCCCAGGTACTTGACGCTGTCAAGGAGTTGCAGTGATGCTCCACCAATGTGAAAGTCAAAAGTTTTTGTTTTCTTTATAAAGAGAACTCTCCTCCGCCCATTTCATTATGATTCGTAGAGATTTTTGTTTGTGTTTTGATGCTTTGAGGAACAACAGTGTCATTCGTTGATTTCTTCACCACTTCGCAAATCGGCAATGGAAATTCTTTTTTTAACTCGAATTTATCTCTTGCCATGGAACAGAAAATTGAATTTCTCTGTTGCTTTATTGCTTTATTGCTTTATTTTTAAGTTTGCATATACGAGTGCATACTTGCTCTAAATAAACAAATATAAATTCATTCTTTTAAGCGGTATATTCGGACATCAGTGATGAGTTATGTCCCGCGTAGAATATTTTTATTACTAATAAAAACAGTAGAAACTTAAGAAAATAATTATATAGACATGAACATTTTGACATCTTTGTCTGAAGAATAATAATATCCTGCACCAAATCATCCAACTGGAATGCACAAATTTATTAATATCTAAATATCTGGAATTGATTAACATACCAGTTTGTCTAATTCCTCGTCCCTACGATGTATAGATTGCATCAAACGTAGTGTCCTTCTCAATTCTTTCTCGCATTGCTTATAGTAAAATCCAACAAGGCTAATATCCAACAATGCGACATAGTAATGCATTTGATAAAATTCCGTACAATAGTTTTCGATGACACGAGTTATAACACCCAACACTGTTAAATATGAACCAATTAATATAAGATTCATTTTGTTCTCAACTATGTCACTAAAAACCCTCAGGAGTTTTATTGTTTTTTGCAGACTTTTTACAATACTACGCATTTTACGAGTGGTTTTGTGAATTTCATTCATTCGAAACTGCCACACCACCGAATCCATTCGGTTATATTTTAATCTTTCACTCAAATCGTTAAATACTACATTCAGACTAGTAAAGAACGTACTAATGTAGAACAATACCAAGCAAATACATACAGATTTTATATATATTGGCAGCATAGTCAAATCTATCGCCAATTGCATACAAAATGCCATATACTTGAAATCTAGTCTGTAAAGGAAAAGAGAAATCATTGCGCATAATTTTAAAATCAATGATATCCGTAAACAATAAGAAATGGGTATTTCCTCTCGAATTTGTTTTTTAACTATTTTATAATGACGCATTAGGGAATTTAAAAATATTATTGTTTGATCCTGTTCCACTGCGGAACTGAAATTAATCATAAATGGACAGAATACAAATGCGATATATCCACAGAATTGCGATACAAGTGTTGTGTTCATTTCTGGAAGTCCTTTAAGAGAACAAAACGTAGATACAAGGAATATTATTGCAATCCAAAGTAATCGCTTTCTTGGAATTGGTTCGAATTGTTTTGTTTCGACGTAATAGGAAAAATTTAAATATCCAAATGCATCAAAGAATCCAAATGAATTAATATATTTTACGAGTCTTAAATTTCGGTCCAACATTTTTGTTAATAACCGGGCCACCGTTCGAAAAATTGTTAAGCAATGACAGTTCTTACTCTCGGAAGTATCGATTGGACCCGTGGACAACAGCCTGTCTATTTAGCACACATGCGCGCTTAGAAAGCACCTAGAAATTCGTTAAGTGCAAATAATCATTATTTGTGAGTAACTTGTAATTGTTCAATCATTTGCCTTCCATATAACTATAGAAAATGCTATACAAAGCTTTAGCTAAATTGTCTAAATGTTGTTTTGTAATTATTACGGAAATTATTACGGAAAATGAAATAAACTAGGACTTTTGAAGTGATAAATGTGATAGGGAAGCATACAGATTATTTGTTCAAAAAAAAAAAAAAAAATTAAAACGTAGTTGTAATCCCATTTGGTTTAACAGAAGGCTGTCTAACCTGAAAGATACACAAAATAAACAGTGCCAACTATACAAGAATAAGGCCCGTTTGCTGATACGAGTCTTAAAGGGTGGCCTTGGTGTAGTGGTAACATCAACGCTTGTCACGCTCTTGGTTCACGGTTCAAATCCTGATCTCAACAGTCATCTATTTATTTCGTCTGAAATAAATAAAAAAGTCGATCAATTGCGAAAGCTTAGTCAACTCTACTGCGAAGGCATAACACTGGCAGTAGGGTGGTCATATGGTTTAAATACAACTTGATCGTGATGGTGACATCAGGTGGAGGGAAAAAAATACTGTGAATAAAGAGCAACGACAAAAAGCAAAACAAACAAGCTCCCCAGTTATCTGGACGCCACCCTTGGAATTTACTGAAACTTAATACCACCTAAGTTTCAAACCCACTACACCAATCTATCTCTCTCTCTCTCTCTCTCTCAATTTATACAAACGCCCGTGCCCTGAAATAATTTAATGGTATTCATATCCCATTTGGCGCGCGCAAATTATAAAAAAAAAAAAAATATTTAAGTATCACTTATACACCTAAGTAATACTTAACGGGTTGCATGAAATACAAAGTAAGTCTTAAATATCAGTAAGTTAAATTTAAATTAAGCCGCAGAAATAGTAGATCATCATAGCAACCGGAAATAAGCTTTGATGATCTTTAGGTTTAAGTTCAACATAGCACTAAGTATTACTTAGATAAGACACAATTTTATGACTAGTATCAGCAAATGGGCCTAAAAGAAAGAATCATGTCTAATGCGCTACTTACTTTAATACGAATCGTAATGTATCGTGAATAGGGTAGGTGTACCAGTATCCGGCCAGTCACTAGTATCCGGCTACTATCCATTAAATTTTAAATAATAAGAAAATTAAACATTATTTGCATAAGCAAATACATTGCGACTATAATTCCAGGCCCATGTAATGGTTTGGTAAAGTTTGTCAGATCTGCACATCAAAGATCCTTGTTAAAAAAATATTTAGTTTGTGGAGTTCGTTGTGAAAGCAAGAAGTGCAAGTTCCGCGACTGCTAGTAGAACCGATCAGCAAATTAAGTGAGTTTCAGTGTTCTTTGTGAGTATACAAACTAGTTATATGTTTTTTTTAATAAATAATAAGCCGCACCAGTACGGCCACATAGCTAATTGTGAACAAATTCATACTATTTGTTTTAGAAAATTAGTCAAGATATAGGTGAAAAAGAATCACAAGAACTTTCATGTACGAAAAGAATCGAACTTGCTCGAAAGGAAATCCGTGAAAACAAATTAAGCCATAGAAAAGCCGCTTCTACATATAATATCCCAAGGAGTACCCTTCAGGATAGAATATATGGAAAAGTTGACGACGTTTGCCAGAAAAAAAGGACCCGATACAATTTTATAACCTGAAGAGGATAAACAGATAACGAACTGGTGTATTAATGTAGTGAGGTGTGGATTCCATTTGAAAAAAACCACCTTCTGGACACCGTCCAAAAAATTATAAAAACAGAAAAAAGGGATAACCCTTTCAAAGATGATCGCCCAGGAAGAACTTGGCTTAGGTTGTTCTTTAAACCAAACCCCTACTTAAGCTTAAGGGAAGCTGAGACGTTATCAAAAGGCAGAGCCGTCGTGACAAAAAAAAACAGCATAAAAAAATGGTTTCACGATTTAGAGAGATTCCTTATATAAAACGGACATAATGATATCCTCCTCGAATAATGTATGGAGATGAAACCAGCTTTTCCTTGTGCCCGAAAACAGGAAAAGTAGTAGCTCCAAAGGGTTTTAAAAATGTTTACCAAGTGCAAATGGCTAAAGAAAAAGACACGATAATGGTCCTTGCAATGATGGCAGCTTTCGGAGAGCTTTTATTAGGAGATTGAAAAATTGAATCCTGGGAAAAACTACATCAGGGTGGATGCGAAGTGAAACCTTCTACCAATATATTGCTAACTGTGTGGTCAAATGGATTGATGACACAAAAGTAAAGAAACCAGTTTTTCTTTTTGTAGACGGTCACAAATCGCACCTATCGATGCAACTAAGCCAGCTTTGTGCCGACAAAAACATTATTCTGTATGCCTAAAATTGTAAAAAAAAACAGTTCGAGAGTGGCACATAAAACACATTGGAACAGTTTTAACGCGAAAGGATTTCTGCCCACTTTTAGCAACAGTCCTTTCCAATAACAACCATTTGGCAGAAACCATTAAAAACGGATTTCGGAAATGCGGACCTTTAAATAACATTTAATTCACCACCACTGCAAAAACCATTTTCAAATCTAAAACAAATTAATTGAACTGAAAGCAGTCCATCCTGTTCGCCCTGTAGATCAAGATCTCCATTTATCTCATTTATTTTGCCCAGACCCTATTAAAAAGAAAAATACTACACAGACTTGCCGATCTCCCAGTGTAATATCTTCACAGGCTTGTAGGGATATCTTTAAGCGTAAGGAAAAGGCCAAGCAAGAAAATATTGATGCGGTAGAGAAAAGGAAAGATGAAAGGCTACGAAGAAAAAAAGAAAAGGAAGCACAAAAATCATCTGGACGTAAAAGAAAAACCAAGAAACAAACCATTAAATGCAACAAATGCCAAGAAATTCTTATAAGCAATACTGAAGAAGACGGTCTCAAAAACATAGGTTGCGATATTTGTCCTTTGTGGTATCACCTTAAATGCAGCTCCATTAGTTTTTCGCCATATGAAGACGGTATGCACATGAAATTCGTTTGTGATATTTGCCTTTACTCAAATACATCCATAAAAATGTATCTGAACTTTTGTATACTAGAAGACATATCCTTAAGCTCCAATATAGGTACAAAACAGTACCTACTTAAAATCTTTGAAAGTGCCTTAGTAGATAATCTAGACATTAAGTTTTTTTTGAAAGAAATATTGTTTTGTTTTATAAGTTTAATATTATTTATATCTTTTTGTTAATTTTTTTTGCTTACTTAGCTATGTAAATGTTTAATAAAGATCACTGAATTTTGTTTTATAAGAATTTTTTGTTTGTTTTTTTTTTTTTTAATTAAGAAACTACCTATTTTGTTTTGTTTATTTTTAATAACTATTTTATTTATGAATTAAATTTAATTAACAAAAATGTCAGTAAAATTGTAGAAGACTGAACCTACCTATCGTTTATGTAAAAGAAAAATTAAACTTTAAGTACATCTTTGTACCAATGTATTTTGTTTAATTACGTTCCAAGTAGGCTAGGTAGGTACGTACCCACAAAATTTTTGAATTCTTATGTTTTTTGAAAGAAATGTCTTTGTTTTAGTAAACTAGGATAAGTTTTTATCTCGTTATTTATAAACAAAAGAAGGCTGAACTTTAAAGTGCTATTTAATTATCCAAATAAAACAAGTATAAGAAAAATGTCATTAAACATAAATTAAATGGCTCAAAAAAAAAAAAAAAAATACATACCTACCTATTTATTGATAAAAGTGTTTAATTTCAATCGTTTAGTTTAAGATTTTCTACAAAAGAAAGGACCTGGCCGGATACTGGATCAAAAGTGGCCGGCTACTGAAATTTGGTGGCTGGGTACTGGTGAAAAAGCACTTTTTACAAAACTAATTCCAGTTTTAATAGCATTAAACTAATTACTTTAATATTATTTTTATTTGATTAAGATTTTAAAAAAGATTAGAAAAAAAAAAATATTCCAAAATGCTAAAATGCGCTAGGTGAGAAAATGCGCTAGGTGGCCGGATACTGGTACACTTACCCTACCTTTTATTAGCAGAAACCAGATTAAAAAGTGATAGTAAGGATTACTGGAGCTACATCAACACAAAGTGCAAGACGTGTGGCCTTCCAAACTGCATGAGCTACTCAGGCTTTAGTGATGACGTTTCTACGATTTGAAAAATGTTTTGCGAATTATTTTCAATCTGTTTATTCCTCCGTTTCTCCTTCTAATCAAATGGTTTATCACCTAAGTATACGAGTATTGTAAAAGAGATGTGTGCTGGCGTTGACTAAATAACTTACTTGTAGGTTTAATTTGTTTCTCCAATTTTTAGATCTGAATCTAAGCATGATATTACAAATTATATGCATTTTTGCAAGATTTTTGCGATCCCTAAGTTTTTCGGAAAAATCGTGTGCAGCAAATTATTCTTTCTTGTTAAGGAATATATGAATATCATGGATTTGTGTCAGGAAATCCACTGTCAGGGAATCTACTCCAACTATCCATTATTACAAATTATAGAATCAAGAATTTTGAAGATAAAAGACATCATATTTATTGAAAGCTTCGAGAGGGTAAATCGTAAAATAGTAGCTTAGAAGTAAGCTTTGTTGCTTAGGATTTCATTAAATTTTTATACCCTATCCATTGAATATAAATTTGATACATAGTTTGTAACACAGAGAAATAATAAAGTAACTGTTTACGATTGGCATCGGCAGTCTGTACTATATGCCACCACTTTTAGGGCCTTAAATTTTGAGCTAGGAACATGAAATTTGATAAGCTTTCTAGAATCCGAAGTAGTACATATGTAAACATTTTCAAAATCTGCCCACAGACATACTCACTTCTTAAAAAATATTATCTAAGTAAAATGTGTATAGGTAGATTTTTATTTTCTCTATATTTCGTCCACAATATACTCACATGACCACTTCTATGTTTTGGGGGCATTTTCATTAAAAAAAAAGAAACATAAAGGTGACCAGATAGTAATGATAGTTTTTCCAATTCTTATGTTTTAGCAGCTGTCAAAGTCCCCAATGACATTCAGCTGTCAAAATATTCAGTAAAGTTTGCCATTTCATCATGCATCTTTTGATTGTTAAAAAATATTATCGAAATTCCGGCTCAGTTCTAAATACGCAACGTGAATTTCGTCGTGAGATCGGTCGTCGTCATGGCTTCAGTGCGCAGGCAATTCGTTGCACCGTGGAAAATTTTGAGCGTGAGTACACACTTAAGCCACCAACCAGACAGAGATCGGTGCGAAGTGAAGAAAACAGCATCGAAGAAGACCCAGAAATGTCGATTCGGTGCCAATCAGCTGAATTGGGCATCGTCAGAGAGTCAACCAGGCTTATTTTGCGGTTGAATTTGGGCCTATATCCGTATTAGAATTGAAGCCGGACGACCATAGACAACGCCGTGAGTTCGCTAACTAGGCGCTGAAAATGTTGGCCGGAGACCCGGATTTTGGCCAAAAAATCATCTTCTCGGACGAGGCCTATTTTTGGCTCAGCAGATATGTCAACAGAAAAAATTGCCGTAACTACAATCCACAAGTGTTCGACCAAGCATCAATGCATCCACAAAGATTGACTGTTTGGTGCAGTTTATGATACGGCGGCATCATCGGACCTTATTTCTTTCGAAATGGGGAAGGAGACACCGCTACCGTCAATGGTCCTCGGTATAGAGCGATATTAATTGACTTCCTGTGGCCAGAGTACGACAACATCGATATATTCGAGCTATGGTTCCAACAAGACGGGTCATCTCACGGCGAGCGTTCATCAATTGGCCGCCGCGATCATCAAAAATTGGACCGACCGCTTGAAGCACTGCTAGCGAAGCTGGGCTACATTCATGCCATACATAATGGCATGAATGTAGCTTCAAAATAAAGTCAGAATTAATTTGATATCTCACATTGTTGTTGTTTTATTTAAATGTCTTTTCCTATCGTTCTTATCTGGTCACCCTATATAATGCTTTTCAAAGCTGTTTAAGGTGATGGTTAAGTTTTATTGTGAATGTCTTATCAGAATCCGTGAACTAAGGTTACAAATTGTGGAAGGCATGCCCAAGAGAGAGTTGTAATAACAGTTTTGTGTATCGTCTGTATAGAAAGATATTACATTGCATCTGTTTAAAAATTTCGCAAAGTAACAAACGCTTTATTAGTGGGATGAGTTAGAAGATGGATGATAGGGTTTTATATGATTCGTTCTGAATTGATTGTAACTTCTGCGTATCTGTTTTTTTTAAATGGATTTACCTATCCGATTCATCGAATTCAAGTTGTGAAATTTGACGATAATTTATCTGATGTCATTCGTGTGCCATCTGGTGTTCCTCGAGGCAGTCATTTGGGCCGCTTACCTTTAATTTTGTTTGTTAATGACATCCCATCAATCTGATGGCCTGAAGCTGTATTTTAATAAAAGAATATAACAAGCAAAGTGATAAATATTAAATAATTTATCACTTTTACTATATAGTATACATAGTGCGCCTGATAGAGGCGTAACCCTCTCTTATTGCAAACAAAATAAAAACAAACAAACAGTGTTACTGTAAGTTAGTATATTTGCCTGATCATTATGCATAAAGCCCAGATATTATGTCCTGTCAGCTTTAATCACATGGTTCATAATATGTGAGCCCATCGACAAAGTCACGCAGATCATTTTAAACTGTGTAAATCTCAAATGTATTTCATCCCATTTATGGTAGAGGACCTTAAGTGAATGGAACAATAACCTGTCCGCTTGAAAAACACTGGTCATTTCTACTACTAATAATAGTTGCATTGTAATTGTAGCATTTATTTATCTTGAAAAACAAAAAAAAACCAAGCCCACTTGCTGTCTTTTGTTTTTTATTATACTAATACACCCATTCTTATTCATCCTATTTCGGAAATCTCAGCCACGGAATTTTTATCTGTATTATGGAATATATTGAAAGAATTGATAAAAATATCAGAAACTTAACAAAATGATTACATAAACAAGCACACTTTGTTGTTTTTGACTGAAGAATAATAATATCCTGCAACAACCCATCCAACTGGAATGCAAAAAGAAGGTTTATAAATTGTCTATATTCACCATACAATAACGTCACAATTCAAAAAATTTCAGTCTCGATTTAATTCTATATTCGCGAGATATTACGAATATTATGGATACAACACAATCGGCTTTTATAAAAACCATTCACTTGCGAAGCACTTGGGGTGTATTATGCTCCTGATTGGTTATGATTATTTTATATTTCCTTACAGTATCAGTAATCAGTTTCACGGTTTCAATTATGTCGGGTTATTAATATGATACTATACATACTATTAGTTTCTTTTTTTGAGTTGTGAGGTTATTATAGCCTAAGTGCGATACATACCCTATTGTCTAGTTGAGCATCTCTAGAATGTACGGTTTGCACCAAAATGCGTGTCCTTCTCAATTCTTTGCAGCATTGCGTGTAGTAAAATGCAGTAAAGCTAATATCCAATAATGTGATAATATAGTATGGAATGTAAAAAAAATAAATGTTGGGCCAATTGTTACAGGTAATACTAGTCAATACTGTCATATATGAATGAATTGATATTAGATACATTTTGGTATAAATTAAATCACTAAAAACTGTCATGAGTTTAATTGTTTCTTGAAGACTCTCTGAGATTCTACACACTTTCCGATTGATATTATGTTTTTCGTTCATTCGAGTTTGCCACACCACCGAATCCATTTCGTTGAATTTCAATCTTTGAACCAAATCTTCAAATATTACATTCAGATTGGCATAGAACATATTAATATAGAAGAACACCATACAAATGCATCCCGATTTTACATGCATTGGCAGTATGGTGAAGACTACGATAATCAGCATTATGTTCCAAGCTGACAAAATTCCGATATTAATTACAATTATTGAAATTAATTTTAATATTAGCGAAATTAGTAAGTAATAACAAAAGGGTATTTCCCTTCGAGTACGTTTTTTTACTTTTTTACAATGACGAAGTATTGAGTTTAAAAATTTAATTGTTTGATCCTGTTCATATTTGAAATTGAAATTAATCAGAAATGGGCACCATATACATGCCGCGCTCACGAAAATCTTCGATAGAAGTGTTAGTTTCACATTTTGAACAATCAACAAAAGAAAGGACGATATGGGGATACAGAAAACGATAACAATCCAAATCAATCGATATACTGAAGTTGCTTCAAACTTCTTATATTCAAAGTTATAAGAGAAGTTTAGATATCCAAATAAACTCAGGAATGGATGTATGAATTGGACGAGTTTTATATTTAGATCTGGCATATTTGTTAAGTGATAGGCTACTGTAGTACATCGATATTTTTAATCAGCCTAAAAGTCGTCAATGGGTGCCATCTACTCGTATACGCTTGCGCACGTGAAAAAAAAAAAATAAGAAATCGATTACTTGGCAGCAGTTTTCGAATACATTTGTTGAACACCCTCGCGCCTAACATGAGTTGTCATTAGATAAACTACGAGTACATACGTTAGTAGAGAAAGTACTAGTTATTGGAAATAATTATTTTTCGTCATTCATATGATTAACTAATTTATTTATATACTCATTTATTTTAAGTAGTGGCTGCTAATTCAGTGCTAGCACATTACCAAGTGATTCTTAATTTGTTTTCTTTTTGTGTAGTGTTGACAACAATGCATTGTATTCGCATTGTTACACAATAGGTAATCCAAAAAAATGAAACAAAACCGCGAAACATTTACAAGGCGATTGGAGTTGCAGAGAAGATAATTCATTGGTGTTATTTAGGGGGTGCCATTCCCAATAATATGTTTGCGTCCATTATATCCTCAAGCTCTGTTTTTCCTTAGTCTCCTTTGTAATATTTCTATAATGATGGTTTTTTTTTTTTTTTTGTTTTATAGTGTTTAACTCTGAAAACGGCTTTATTGCGCTGAAGTCTTCAATGAAAATACTTTATAAATTAATTTGTAAATTATTTAGATAAATAAATAAATAAATAAATGTTTGCGTGTTTTGTTGCCGTTGCATTGATATCCCCAGTCACATAGATAACTCTGTTTGGGTTGAATTGGTGTTTTTTTTCGACGAAGCCTTAGTTCAGGTTTAGAACTGGAGTATGGTCCGAAATCTTGGCCCTCTTATCCTACTGCCGTGCTGTTAATAGCAATCTCACTCACGGAGTTTGAAGATTGGTACGAGTAGGTACTCTTTTACATCTAAACACACTTCAACATTTCCCCAACTTTTAGAGAAACTTGACAATATTTCAAAGTCTATTTAGGCATTGTCCAATACTCCAAAGTCGTTAGCGTGTGATCGTTCCTATTTCAACCCATTGATTCGCCGTCGAAAGCAAATTCTTTGCTGATGAAGAGAAAATTTACAAAGATGCTTCGACTTGAAGACTTTGCAATAACATCTAATCATTTCTATTGTGCCTAAAAAATCAATCAAATTAAATCACATAATTAGGTACCCCTGATCCCCCTTCCGGTCTTGTTAAATCATTGATGCATGTGTACCAGTTGATACCTCAATTTAAAAAAAAAAAATCAGTATAACTTGCCAAAGAAAGCCCTCCCACTTCATAGGCTAATTCTCAGCACACACATTTTTTGTGCACTCTCATTCCCCACCAATTTACCATAAACAACAAAATTAGCTGTGAAAATTGTTCCCTGCTAAAACAATTATATTCGGCCCCAAAAAAAAAAGAAAAAGAAAGAACATTAGACAAGCAAAATACTTATAGCCACCATCGTTTAATAGCTACTGTTCTTTATTTTTTTAATTTCAAGGCTGCCGTGCTGTTAACGAGCAACAAAAAAACAACAAAACGCACAAAATGATTTCCGTCCGATGATGATGATCACAATTATTTACAATTATATTGTTTATGGCGCTTCGTTAATGCCATCGGCGATGGCGGCATCGACAACTTTTTTTTTTTTTCATTTTCTAGAATAATATTATAAAAAAAAAGAAAAAAGATAAATCCGCATAAATTAAATTTTGACGAAGAAAAAGTTCAAAAGTTTAAATCACAACTTTGCGGTGATATTTTGTATTTCAGCACGCTGCGTCTGGCCACCCTTCTCCATGGGGCCACAAAATTAAACATAGAAATTAAAAATAACTTCTTTATGTTAATGTTGAGTTTTTGATGTTTTGAAATTGTTAGGAGGACGATGCGGAATCCCCTCTGTGGTCAATGACAAGAAATTTAAATTTCATATAAAGTTAATGATGATGAAATTTTATATTTTATTAAGCAATTTGCAAAAGAATTAATTGTAAAGAAGGGAAATGTTTGTGTTAATTGCCTGAAAGAAGGCGAATTTTGAATAATTCATGATATTATGCGAAATTTTAGATCATATTTAGATAAATTAATTCACTTCTTATTTTTCTAGATTTTGTCTTAACATAATATAGGGAATGCGAATTATTCTAGGAATTCAAATTTTTTGATTATTATTACTACAGGATTTTTCAATAAGGGCATAACAATTTTGTATTTAAATAAAACACAGAATAATTGAGATATCGAGCTGGAATTTATTTCGGGTGTAGTACACATGTTGAGTATAAATATGAAATTCGACCACGAGCATGTTTGCAGCGATCGATTTTTTGGTGCCAATCTTCCAACACTCTTCCACACATATCGGCCGGAACGTTGGCAATTTCGCGTTCGATATTGTTCCTGGCTTTAACGAACAACTTAACGTAACCTCATAAAAAAAAAATCCATCGGCGTTAAATCGCATGAGCGAGCTGGGCATTCGACATTCAATAGATCAATTGTTTGACCAGCTGTGTGGCATGTGGCACCATCTTATTGGAACTATATATCACTGATGTCAAGTCCATCCAATTCTGGCCAAAAATAGTCTTCCAACATGGAACGATAGCGAACTCCATTGACCGTAAAATATGGTAAAAATACGGTTCAATCACACCACCGGCATGAAATCGAGACCACACAGTCACTTTTTGTGGATGCAATGGAGTCTCTTGAAGCACATATGGGTTTTTCGCTGTTCAATAATGCATACTATGCTTATTGACAAAGCCATTAAGCCCCAAAAATGAGCTTCATCTCTCAAGATGAATTTTCGATGAAATTCAGGATTTTCTTCAAACTTTTGCAGATCCCAATCGGAGAATTTTGTACTTCAAGTACTTCAAATGATCAAGAGGTTGTAGGCCAAGATCTTTACGCAAAATTCGCCACAATGTGGACTGAGAGATTCTCAATTCTCAAATCGACTGAAGCACTTACGGCTGCGATATTTTCGGTACTTCGAACGATGCGTTGTCTCACTGGCACAGAAACATTCAATAGTGAATATTTTGACTCGAATTTATCCACTATAGCACTCACAGCCTGTCTGGGGTGGGACGATTATTACGACACAAAATTTGAGTAAGCACTTTTAATGGTTATCCAATTTTTGGCACTAGGTCCTAAAATGGTGCTCTAGATTTGTATATCCCTAGCCTATTGTACAGTATTTTCAGACCGATTTTTTTTTTATTGAAAAGAGAAGGTCCTCGAAAATAAAACTAAGTAAACTTCAGTATCTTTCGTATGTTAATGTTATATAATGTCGCAAAGAATGAATCCAGAAAAGTGGTTTATTTTGTAGACGTACAGTCATCGCAATATAACAAAATAAAAGAGTCAAGTTTCAGACGTCTAAATGGGAGAATACATCTTGGATCACTGAGCATGTAACCAATCTAAACCATCTGCAGAAAATCACAAGTTTTGAAATCCATTCTGTAGAACTCATGGAACTCTCATGGCTTTATAACCCCCTTCTACATCAAAACAATAACACCTTGAGACCCGATTTTCATTAAGACCCCATTAGTTACATTAACAAAGAAGAAAATCTTCTCGAAATCATTAGAAAAGTGTCATCTACTTAAGCCCTTTCGATTAGGTCAGATGAAAATCGCAGCAACTTTTTTGTGTATCATGTTGAAACTGAAAAATTGTCCGTGCAACCAACTTGCTTCGCCTCATAAAATACCTTTAGCCCATAACATTTGAAACTTTACACCTAGGCAGGGGACTATTAAAACTCAACTAGCGTCAAATCCATGGCCAGAGAAAGAGAAAAGAAAGCCAAACATACCAATTCATCTAGAATTGAAGGAAAAAGTGTTACGACCCACTTACGCCATAGACAAGTCAAACAACTTCCACTACGGTCTATCCAGTTAGAAGGAGGACGGGGTATTACAACCATCACTACAGATACCCATCTAATCCAGTGGTAGTGTCAGCGACTGCCATTCCATTGGAACTGCGCGTCTCTGTGTGTATGGGAATTGTACCGGCTTTTGCATCCAACGCACCTTAATTATAATGTATCTCTTGCTGCGTTGAGAAAATTTTGCTGCGATTTTTTGTTCCCTTTGTTAGTACAACTATTAACATTTTGTTGTAATTTTCTAATAATTGCCGTCGCCCAGTGTATCTAGTGAAAAGAAAACATGAAACACTGATTACATATTCATCGCAGCTGAGAGAGGTCCGAGTCCAAACAGTTTCCATTCATGTGACGGGCAGTTAACATTTCCGGTTGGTCAGTGTGAAAAATGGTTTTCACCCGCAGAGACCGAAAAGTTCAGTCGGTCAACGACATACAAACAGTGAGCTGAGTTGTTGGCTGGAACGGGTATAGGGGTGGGGGGCGTGGGTGTTGGAAAAATTTTAGGGTGGTAGTAGCCCATAGGGGGAGGACAAAGTCTGGCAGAGAAAAGAAAATCTTTCATCTGAAACAAGGTTACACTAGATACTCGCACATGCAGTGTGGTCACACTGTATCTATGCGTATGTTCGTGCGGTGTATGGGTGCTTTGTGAACGGGAAAATTGGGAAAAATTATGACGCCCTTTAGGTGATTTTCTGATCCCAACTTTTATTTGGGTCTCGGTACTTTTTTTTTTTGTTTTTTTACTTTGTGACATGCATGTGACCTTTGATTAACACGAGTGAACACGCCAAGAACGAGGAGATTTGGTGTTTGCCACTTAAACGGTTTTGATGCGATCAAAAAATAAAAGTGAGATATAAAGGAAAATAAGAAAAGAAACAACGTTTGACTGGAAATGAGGGATGTCATGTTTGGATTGAGTTGAATTGGAAACGAAATGATTTATTCAAATTTCCGGTACGGTGCTTTGAGAACAGTCAAACCGTTGATGGAATATTTTGTTGCTGAGATTTTGGCTTCTGATGGTTGTCGATAAAAATAAAGACGTTCCTTCATCTAGAAATGATTACCAGCTAAGTAAATATTACATCAGGCTTTTATGTTTTGAGGGGAAACGACAGTAAATACAAGAGATGAAGAATTTAATTTGATCAAATTTAACCACAGTTTTCCATTTGATGTGGTTTCTTAGAAAACACAGGAACGCATTTAAATTTCCTTCGAAAACATTGCCGGTAATTAGGTACTCGTAATATGTACGTAAGTTTTGCGTCGCAAATCAATTGTAATGAGCTGTCATTTGAAAAATGGTAGACTTTAGGCTTTAAAGGAGGAAGGACGTCGGTGTGAGGGATTAAGTTTCAATTTTGACTGTTGGCAGGCAGGCTGTTCATAAGTAATGAACTATGAAGAAGATACCTCACCCTAGCACAAGTTGTATTAATGAATAGATACCTACTCTGCGACCGAGAACATCTCTTGTGCTACCTCCTGGTGTTGGCCGACGATGATTGAAGCACTTTTACTTTCCCTTAGAAAACTATAGAACCTGAATCGCATCTAGAGAGGGAAGAACTCGCGTCTATCTGTTAGGTTTCCAGGTAGCCAATTCTTCATTCAGGTATTTAAATATCCCATCCCTCTCTAAATCTATCTTCCTGAAGTGTTCTTTGAATTTACAGTGTCTTGTGAGGAAGCCCGTTAATATTCGCAGCCTGTTCCTCATTGAAGTAGAGCAATCTTTTTTTGGTTGTTCTTTCTAGATTTTGGCTCTCTTGATTTATTCGTATTTTCGTAGCGTTTTTTGGATTATGTGTTCACCCATACCGCGCAAAAGAGTTCACTCTTCATTACCATCGCTGACATTGGTAAACTTACCTAGATTTTTGACTTAAGATAGGCACAACCATATGATACTATTGGGATAGTTCATATCGAGGTTAAGTTGAGCAAAACTTCCGACTACGTCTTCCGCTTATTACATGCTGAGTTATGTGTACATGGTGCCGAGTATTTAATTCATGGTCCAAATACTCCTGCTCCTACTCATTCCTCCAAAAAGTCTATATATCTCTGATCAGCATGGCAAGTTATGTCAATCGGCCCGTATGTCACAGGGCTTACATTTTAAAATAGGTAGTTGAAATTTAGCATATAATCTTAAAGAGCCCGAGACTGTACAAGTGTAAACATTTTTTCCTTTTATTAGGGACGAGCTATAATATCGTACGATCCATTCCAAATGGTTTGTAACTTTTCTGTATTCCTGTTACTCAGTTTCGTGATGAAATTTTATATGAAGTTGATCTGGAGGTTTGAAGTAGAGTTGCTACTTGAATTTCCATCACCGTTGTCAAGCACGATCTCTCTGCCGCTGACAAGCGTTTTCAAGCCAATCCTTCCACTTTCTCGAACCCGTTCTTTATCGTGCTCAGCTTGATTCTTTTGACCCAAGCCTACGCTCCACAAGTGATTATAGTATACACACAACGTAGAATACTGGGGCCATACCTTCAGGTTATACCCGATAGATCTTTGAAGAACATTAACGCTCGGGTGACTTTTCAAATTATAAATTCTCAATTCCTACCAGCCGAATAGGTCTCAAGTGTGGTAGGAGTCTTTTCAAGAGAAAAGTGCCTTAATAATTTTGGGTTGGTTCACGTTTAAGTCCACTGCTTTGGCCCTCTATGTATTATGTAACAGAGTGTACCCTCGAACTGGCCTCTAGCTATTAATGTACAATTCTTTTGCAAGTTGTCAACTTATCAAGGAGTTCGTATATTACTAGGCTCCGCAATAAGGGTGACTAGAGGAAAGCCTCATGATGTACCCAAATGGTGTTTAGTTTAAGCTTTTCATAAATCTGGGTTGAAATCATGTAGCTTACCCCCATTATGAGGTGTGGCCAGGTTGCAACAGAGTGTAACGATGGCCTTAATATGTTATTCACAGCTCAGACATGGTGTATTTGCTTCTTTGATCAGGTCTTCAAAGGCAAGGTAAAATGCCAGAAACCATCTGCGTAGTAAGCACACAAAGCTATGAAACAAAGGGAATGTGAACACAGGCAAGTACCTACTTGAATCCAGCAAAAATTACACTGAGATGCAGTACTGACCAATGACGGCATACCCGCGGAGCTTTTTCAAGCTGCGCCAACAGCATCGGCAGAGCTACTGTTCCCACTTGTCGGGAGAACATGGGAAGCCGAGAGTTTTCCAGATGAGTGGAAAAAGGGAATGATTGTCAAGCTCCCTAAAAAAGGCAACCTAATGCAGTGCGAAAACTGGAGAGGTATCTGCGTGCTGCCTGCTGTAGCCAAGATAATAGCTACAATCATCCTGGAACGAATCAAAGAACACCTTGAAGACACACTTGACGCCGAACAAGCAGGTTTCCGCTCTGGATCCTCCTGTGTCAACCACATCAACACCTTGCGGATCATCATCGAGCAATGTGTTGAATATCGATCACTACTTTACCTGTTGTTCATCGATTTTGAAAAGGCGTTTGATAGTGTCAATCGGGAATTTATTTGGCGTGCCTTGCGCAGGAGAGGCATTCCGGATAAATTAATAGCAATTATCAAAGCTACATATGATGGGTCCACATGTCACGTTTTGCACAGAGGAAGGCTGTCTGAGGAATTCGAAGTCCAAAGTGGGGTTCGGCAAGGCTGCATACTTTCACCAATATTGTTTTTATTGGTGATTAGCGATGTGCTGAATGCGGCCTTATCAACAGGAAATGGAGGAATTCGATGGACTCTTACATCTGAACTCAAACACCTCGACTACGCCGACGATGTATGCCTACTGTCTCACAGAATAATGGACCTTCACCAAATGACAGCAAATGTGGAGAGGGAAGCAGACGTCGTTGGGCTGAAAATTAACTCGGCAAAAACAAAAAATGATCAGCCTAGGACCAAACTCATCAACTCATATATGCATTGCTGGACAAACAGTTGAGAGAGTAGAGAGTTTCCAATACCTTGGGAGTATTGTCTCAACCGATGGCGGAACCGAACTGGATATAGCCAGCCGAATAGGTAAAGCAAAATCTGCGTTTGGGATGCTATCCATAGTTTGGCGAAGCAATTAGCTTAAACACCAAGCTACGACTGTTCCGTTCCAACGTTGAATCCGTGTTGCTATATGGATGTGGTACCTGGAGAGTGACCGTCACTATCATGAGGAAGCTGCAAACGTTTGTCAATAGGTGTCTACGTTACATCTTAAGGATATTCTGGCCAAACCGTATCTCTAACGAACAGCTTTATCAGAGAACGGGCCATGAACCTATAGGCACAACCATACGACGACGAAAGTGGCAGTGGATCGGTCACACTCTCCGAAAGGGTGACAGGTCCATAGCTAACCAAGCGATGCAATGGAACCCGCTTACCCAGGATGGCAGGATACGCGGCGGTCCTAGGAGTACGTGGCGCAGAACAGTTGAGAAGGAAGCACGGCAACTGGGAAAGAGTTGGGGGGAGCTGAGGTACATTTCCAGAAATCGCACACGATGGCGCGTAGGCGTTGTAGAGGCCCTAGGACCCACAAGGGGATACAGGACATAAGTAAGTAAGTAAGTAAGTACTGACCAAAAAATACCATCAAATCACATTCGGTGCGAAGGACCTACCACATTCAAGGATGCTTTGTGGAAGTAATGGTTGTAGGCCAGAAGTTCAAACTGCAATTCAAATGCATCAATTTTCGACTGAGAATGCTATAGATAGAATGAGCAAGTCTACAGAAAACCGACTGTTTCAAGTAAGTAGCGCACTTACACATCCATAATATACGGACATTAGTATTCAAGATAAATATGTTCCTATCTAAGAATGTTGCAATAATTTAACTTATGGCAAGAAAAAATAGGGCAGTCCAGATAGTGGTGAAAACAGGTTAAACGATAATTAAGTCACAGTCTTCATAAGAATTTCGTTATAACTAACACATTAGTTCCGTTCTACTTTTCATTTGATTTTCTATCCACATTTCATCTGACATAAAAAGAACATAAAAAAGTACCCAAGTATTCAAAGTTATATTTGTTAATGCGTAAAATGAGCCATCCAATCCAGACCACAAGTCCAAGCACAGTCATTGGAATTTTGTTCTTTTCTAAAAATAAAGTCATTTTTATAGTTCTAATAGCCTTGGCAAGTGCATATGCAAATATTGTAAATATTAATTCTACTATAATGAATGAAGAAAGAGAAATGACATAGCGCACGAAAAATGAATACATCTCTGGAAATGCAATTAACATTTCCATTCCACTTGAGTTTTTCTTTTTCGGTTGTCCAATCTCCAATTAGATGTCCGGAAGAAGATATATTATTTTCTAAGACTGTCTGCATATAAAACATAATTTATGAATAAATGTCACTAGTTTTGAAAACTTAATTAATTTGTCAAAGCAGTAGTAGCTTTCTCAACACTGAAATACGGAGGTGTGCGCATTTCTAATTCAAATTTACTGACATTCGGTAAAATGCCAGCATGACAAAATTGATTATTTGTGGATTTTCATAATTTTTTGATTAATATCACGGGGAACATTTTTCTTTTCTAATATTATCAAATTTCGCTGCAGTATTTTTTTTGTTTTTAATAGCGACCAGAGAAATTGTAATATTTTATCGATGTCTTCTGCTCCTAATACCTGTTTACAACTCAAGAAATATCTATCTATGTATATTTCTTTCAAAAGTATCTTCAAAATTATGTACCCAATTGCTTCTCCTTCTATATCTCCCTCGAATAAGACAAAGAGTCAACTTCTAATTAAAACTTTGCCAACAAAATAACATGAAATTCTACTTCTATTTGCTTCCCTTTAATTTGAAAAGAAACTCATTGAAGCGAATATTCAAATCTCCTTCCACTTATAACCTAATTGGAATGGTTTTCATTCTCTATGCCAAAAATTATCTCTCAGATCTGCCACGTGAAAGCTTCCGCTTACGATTGCAATATTTCTACCCAATTTAATGGTCAATTATTTTGTGACAACACCACCACGATGAAACCCATCGAAACGCGACAAACCATAACTCATTATGTCTTAACGATTATGGATTACTTCTGTTTGGTATGTAACTCACATAGGTCATGCTCCAATCTTTCCCCCATTAATGCCGCATTCATTAAAATAATCGAAGCACGAAACACTACGTTCCGAAGAATCCCTAAAAGATATGTAAATTTCAGGCAAAGACAACAAAAAAAATCTATAATTTCCATGGGTTTCTTGTAAGTATGGCTAGGCTATTCACTCTCAGTCACAACGCTAGCCCAGTTATTAGCTTTCAGTGACATTCTTAGCTTCAATTACAACTTTCTGGGCCGGAAGATAATCATCTTCCGGTAGAAGACTACTCGTATCTTTTGCATGAGTGTTCCGATGGTCGAATTTATTACATCAGTAATAGATAGCCGTACATTGTGTGAAAGGAGAATTTAAAATAACTTTTGACAGAAACTAAATTTGATGCCAGTCCTTCTGGAAAATTTTTCATTCATAAAATTTTCAAGTCTTAAAGATTTATGACTCAATTAATGGTGCCCAAGAAGAGTGGGCGCAGTTCAGTACCAACAGCGAAAGAGAATGGATAATTAAAATGGATTTTTCTATCTCTGCATTTTTTTTTGTAAGTTTCGTCTTTGAGACTTCCGCGTAGAACAAAAAGAATGAAATATTATAAAATTTTTAAACTGACTCAAATTGTATAATTTTCTTTGATTAGATGCATTTTAATCGCTTGGATATATTTAATTGAGTTCGTTAAGCGCACTGACTTAACTTGGTCACAAAGAAAAATGCGGAAGATGTGCAAGGCTTTAGTGGAGGCAAATTATCATCAATTGTTCTTACCATTTGAGAATTTCTAATTCTTTTTATTCAATTTAAAATTCACTCAACGAGTATATAATATCGTACATTTCTTTGTCATTCGAATTACTGCTGATGCAGCAAAGAAAAAATGCAGGGTAAAAGTTTCCATCAAAAATTAAGTTTTCAATGTATCTCAGACGATGTTTCTTTATATGGATTTTTAATAAATTGTTTGATCATCGCATCTGACAAGGACGACTTTTTTTTTTTTTTTTTTTATAATTTGCACGTGTGAGTGGTGTAGTTTGAAACTCAGGTGGTATTAAGTTTCTGTAAACTCCAAGGGTGGCTGTCCAGATAACTGGGGAGTATTTTTTGTTTGTTTTCGCTATTATTGTCGTTGCTTATGATTCCCAGTATTTTTTTCCGTCCTCCTGATGTCATCATCACGATCAAGTTGGATTTTAGCCATATGACCAACCTACTGCCAGTGTTATGCCTTCACAGTAGAGTTTACTTAGCTTCCGCAAGTGATCGATTTTTTTATTTATTTCATGCGGAATAAATAGATGATTCTTGACATCAGGGTTCGAACCGTGAATCAACAGCGTGACAAGCGATGATGTTACCACTACACCACAACCACCCAACGCCTTTTTAATGGAAACTCGCCAAAGACGAACTCTGTTAATATTGAACCTCTCATAATCAACCCTCCTCTCTATATGAATAAATTCGTGAATCATGCAGAGGAGGCTGAAGATTGCAAGAACTCTGCTTTGATACTCAAGGATCTAAAAAAGCAACAGGTGAGGATTGTATTATTTTTGGTATCCCTTCAACAGGGAGCTACCAAAAATTTAAATCGAAAAAAAAAAACTAAAATAAAGTACACGAATACATGTTACTTAATTGCAAATCCCTCAGATTTAAAATTTGAACAAAATAGTATTTTTTTTTTTTTTTAAATTCCTTAAAATAAAAACTTTTTTTCTAAATTTTCCAAAACTTGGTATATCATAATTCAGTATATGTCAAATATAGTTCCAATATTGATTTATTGATTTTCTGAGAAATAGTCAATTTTCAGAAACCGGTTAATAAGCAAAGTACCGTTAAACGTATTTTTGAGAAAAAAAAAAATCTGGTACGCGATCTGATAGCATGTAGCCACCATAACTCAAATATCAAATTTGATCAAAATCGTAATAGCCACTTTCGAGAAAATTGAGTTTTTTCAAAAATCGACCATTTGCAAAGTACCGTTAAATTTGGGTTTGGAACGTGAATTTTCCGATTTTGCCTCGAATTGTGACCCTACTGGACCAGATTATGAAGTTTGAGGTAAATACGTTCAGCCGTTTAGGCAGCAGTCGTGCTTGCAGGCAGACAGATAGACAGACATATATACATACATTCCCACCATCGAGGTCTGGACAAAGATAGCACGCTGTGACTGCAACTACCACCTTACTCAGTTCTTGCCCGGGCACGGCAGCTATCGAAAATATCTCCACAGATTTAGACACGATAGTTCTCCCTTCTGCCCGGAATGCAGCACAGCTTCTAATAATGAAGAGGAAGACGCAGAGCACGCAGTGTTCCACTGCAGACGCTTCGCAGAGGGAAGCCCACTTCTAATAAGTCATATGACGAGGTCAGAAGACCTGTGCCTTCATAGCGATCATACAGAACGAGCTAAGAAGAGCCGAAATGGCAAATGCAGATGATATAGCATAAGTTGCCAACCCCGCGAAGTAATACCTAACAGAAGTCCCGCGGGGAGAGTGGTAGAAGTGTTCAGGGTGTGACATCGATTATTCGGGTTTGCGAATGCCGAAGATTACCTACCCATCCATTGGCGCATCAAAAACAAAAAAACAAAAAAAAACGTACATACAGACAACTTTATTTATGTTCTCTGTCAAAGTTTGATCAAAATCTCGAGACCGAAAATTTCTAGGAAACCAATACTTCCTCTTATATGTCGGTGCAAGTAAAAATAAAAGTTTGTGGTTAGACGATTTTCATTGTTATCCAACAACGTCGCCCAAACACTACCTCATATACGAGTAACACTCACGAAGTTATGAAAGACGCATTAGTGTTTACTTCATCAAAATCGGTTCGGTAGCTATTACTTTTCTAGAAAATCGATTTTTATCGAAATCGATTACTGCCGATGGTCTCACCACACTTAAAACCTCGGATTTATTAATACCCAGATGCTCTGGATTCTTGATTAATATGTTCATTGTTTACGAGTATATATTGCAAATAGAACTAATTGTGTGAAACATCGGACAGCCACTCTTTATTGTCAGTTTTTAGGACATTTAAGTGCTATCGATAATTTATGTAAAACGTGGCGCTAAATAATATCCAGTGACGTGAAAATGATTTATAGACGTAAAAAAGAGAATTTTTTAAAAAAAAAAATAAAAAAATGCTTCGATAAAAAATGGTTAGGCCATAGAACAATCCAGTACGGACGAATTCTGTTTCATTTTGCTATTAATTGCCAACAAATAATTTGTCCGGAATTTATTTACGGAGTAACTTATCCGGTGGAATCTGGTGAGCGCCGTGGCTCAGAGGTTAAGTGCGCGATTACTGAGCGGGAGGTTCAAGGTTCGAATCAAAGAAAAAGAAAAAGTTATCTCACGGTCTCATCTCTCGCGAACGTCTGACAAACATCCGAGAGTAAAAATCCTGTCAAGCTGGTTATTTTGTTATTTTGTAATGTACAGTCTTTTACAATATGACATGAGCTTCCAATAAAGGTTTAAGCAATTACCTAAAGCACAAACTGGTATTGCTTACAACGGTTTTCTTTTTTTTAGAGAGTAACGAGGGCTACATCCGTGAACGTATAAACTACATCCGTGAACGTATGCATGATTCAATAATCACAATACAATAAAAATTTAGTGATGAGTTATCCGTTAACGGATACGGTCATTTAACTCCAGACCACTCTGCCACACCGATCGAAAATTAAATGAAGTTACGAATGTATTGTACTAGCCAGAGAAAGATCAAAACCATATCGCTACTTACAGCGTGCAACAATATTTAATTCTTTTTTTCCACACAGTACCCTTGGGTCGCAAAATTAAATCATGTGGATTTTACGGAGCACAATTAGGATTATACATTTTAATTCCTAGTTTTAAATTTAATTTTAGTTTTATATCAATTATTTTTATCTTACCCTTATCCCAAAGGCTTCCGGAAATGTTTGCGGGAATGCCCATTGGAGGTGTAACCCACCCACTACTGTTCAATGAAGAGAGGAAGAGGGTCATGTCAACTACGTAGATATAATTAAACTTCGGTTTAGGTATGGTTGTTGCTATTAAGTGTAGAACTGTATGTATTTACTCTAAAGTATTCAGTTTTCAGCTATTTTGTCCGCCTCCCTAAGTATGTATAGTCCAACAATGTAAGATGAAACAAATTTGAGTTTACATATTTGAAAAGCTACATGTGTTTCATACATTAATCCATACGGAATGTTTCAAGAAAAGTATTACCTCAACTATGGATTAGGTATAGGTTAGGTTAGGTAGATGGGTGCCTTGTGACAAATAGAGTCACTGCTCACTTAGACCAACAAATTCGGGTCCATTGTGCCCAATCTTTTAACCCTGAAAACGTTAAAAGTCCGCTGTTAGAACCACCCAGATAATGATATAAATCTCAGGAGGTCCGTAAGCTCTATATTACCTAAGTCCTCCAATTCCGAGAAGAAGTAACTTCCGAGAGTCCTCATTCTTGTAACGGATAGGGCAAGACAATCACACAGCAGGTGATTCAATGGATTAGGTATAAATCCCCAATAAAATCGAATTTATCTTCTTCACTAGTTAATATCAGATTCCTACTTTAAATGACACAATTTGTCATCCCTACTGACAAGGCTAATTTGTTGGGTTTTATTTTGGATAGTAAACTAAACTAGGATGGGGTATGCAACATACACCACACTCTGACTATACGTATCCATTATCAGGCCTATACTAATGTATGGCATGGTCATCTAGTGGAAGGCCCTGGAGAAAGCTGTACACCTCAAGCTTTTAGGGAAAGTGCACAGATCCGCATATCACTGACCAAAGTTGTAAATGTAATTTAATATCTATTAAGGGTACTTTCATTTTCACGGACAACCAAGGGCCAATAAAATGACCCTAGATTACCTGAGCAATGGCTGAGTAATTCAACAATTACATATGCCGGGTGCCTGGCTACAGACGAATACCAGGAAATTATAAGATTGACGATTTCACCAGAAAATGCTCCACCCTTAATATTTTGAGACAGAAACAATACTTAGGTGTACCTCTCGCTACATGTAAGTACTTACAGATCTGGCCTAAGTTAGATCAAACATGTTCCAATGGACCGGTAATGCTCAAAAGATCGCAAATCAACTCTGTTACGAGTATTTGTGTTCTTGCGGGGCACTGTCCTATAGGTTCACATGCTAAAAGTCTAAGCTTTCTCCTCGAATGAGAACGAGGAGGGGGAATAGTCAATTATCCAATTTCTTTATACCTCTTCAGCCCTGTCCAAAAGAAGATTGATCCACCTAGGTGCTCGTTTTTCAATGATCTCAGCGATCTGGTGAATACTGACGTCAGTAGCATTCTTCGCTTTATAAGAAGCTCCGACTGGTTTAATTAGCCCGCAATATATGTTGAACAGCTGTAGATCCAGTGGTATCCTTTGGTTTAAGTGTGTCTGTATTCTAGTACAGACAGCCACTCTTATATAACCATCAATTCGCATTATATTCTCCATGTTAATAAACATACTCAAGACACATATTGAGCATATAGAAACCGTATAATCTGTCGGTTTAAAAAAATGTCAAATAAACCACTTAATTGCCCTTACAATGAAGTTCATTGAATGAACAAAACTTTTAATAATAATTTAATCAATCAAACCTTTTCCGTGTTTCTTTATACCAGTAATTCGTATTTACCTGCAAAGAAAAAGAAAAAAAGGATGTTGTTAGTAAAACTAAATTCAATTTAAAAAAAAACAGAAATGTAGTAAATAAGTTGGGGGTCTAACAGAACATACCAATTTTGTTCATTCTTTTAGATCTATCATGTAAACCTACATAGATTTTTCAATGACAGCAATTGTTTAGTACGGATTCTGTATACTGCAGTCGATAAGTTGAAATGAAAATAATTCCTTATTTGGTCTTTCCCCTCATATCGATTATCGTTACACCTTTACCGTGCTGATAACTCCATACCAAATAGATTCTTAGTCGTGACAACAAAAAAGTTCACTGTTTACCTTAAGTCATTTACAAATCGATTTAAATGTTTGAACAAATTTTATTTGAACATGTGCGTTAAGATCAATGAATACACTGTTTTCTTACCATGATTTGTGAGTGCTTCAACCGGAAAAGGGAAGTTCAATGGACATTTTGTAAATAGAGGGACCGCTGTATCAATTTCAATTATTTTGAAAAGAAAATAATCAAAATTCAAACCTGAATAATCTGTTTATTTTCAATAGACTTGTTTTATTGCGCCAAAGCCATGCTCAAAGTGTCTTTTAAGTGTATCTGTTTAATGTGTTAAATTCTGTAGAGAGCAAATCGTGTTTCAAAATTGGGCTTAGTCGTCACTCAGCTATATGCTACCAGATAGATTCATCCTTAAGAGGTTAGTTCTTCCTCAGCAGTTTTATACCGTGTATCTTTCGGTAATTTTACTAATGTAAGGAAACAAGGAAAATATTGGCCAGATGCCAAAACAACATTTTATGCATGGACATAGTGCGTAGCTCGTAACAACATAAACGATTGAATGACATCAATCCAGACCCAAGGCGTTATAAGTACCTCCACTGGACACTTACAACAGTCATGGATAACCATATATCTTTTTATTTCATTTTTATTGACAGACAAATTAATTTGCGAAACGAGAAAAGTAATAAACACTTGTGCTTCCGACTTTCATTCAGAGGATAATAATCCAATTAAAAGCGATTACATGTTCGACTAGGCACACACATACAGCACAGTCATAAACAGGATATCCTCATGCCGGAATATGCTGAAATTGAAATTTTATGCTTTTTGCAACCGCAAAATTCACAAATTACTAGGATTGGATATTAATTGTCAGTAGGTCTGCCACAGTAGACCTCATACCGCTGCTCTGTGTTGCCTTTAATTGAGCGCACTAATCTACGCACAACATACTGTGCTCCATAGACCGAGTGGTAAACCAATAAATCGGATTATCTCAGCTGAGCCCCCTACCTACCTACTATCTGCCGCCGCCACTATTAATTGAGAAACAACATTTAATTGGTTTTTAATTTTGCGGCGGCAAGTCTGAAGGTTGCCTAACCTAACGTAACCTCGGTGTTGCAAGCGCGCGCATCACATCATACCGCAAATCCAAATTTGAATAGGCAAAAAACACAAAACGCAACACTACTCGTAAATAAAAGAATTAAACTTTCTATGGGAAAATAAATTTTCATATTTTTTTGCGGCAGCTAATAAGGAAAAAAAAAAAAAAAAACCGAAAAAAAGCAATTAAATTTTGCGGACAAAATCACCCTTTCACCTTGTGCCTGCAGGGGTTTGTTATGCAACACGCGCTATCTGATTGGTATTGGGCTCTTTTCCCAACCAGAAAAGGTTATAAAAAAAAACCAGCCAAAATGGAGATGAGAAACAAAATGAAATCATATTCAACAGCAGCAGCAACGGAAGATGAAAACTTCATAGAAAAAAGCATTTCCGACTCCTGGCCCTCTCTAAACAGAATGGCAATACACAACACAGCACAACACAACATGGCCACTAACAGCAGGAGAAACCTTCACAGTCTACGAGTAAATCTGGGTGAAGTCTGCCAAAGAGAATTTTTTAGTCGTTACAATTTTGTGTGTAACAACTGGTGCAGCATATATCTAACATTTAACCAAACACACAAATACTATGGGTATACCCAGTATGGGTTTTGTATCTACACAAAATGGTGCGCTGACCATAAAACAAAATTTTTTGATGTGCAAATGTGGGACGAAACAGTGGTGTATAATTGCATAGGGTAGACATTGGTTTTTTTCAGCGGAAGAAGATTTAGAAGTAAAATCCATAGCTAATGGTGTTGTAGTCTACAAGTTGGTCCTTGTTAGTTAAGTTGTTGAAGGTGTACGAGTATACTTTTCTGATACATTTTGGGAGAGGATTTAATGAAAATTAAATAAATCCTCCATGGTAAAATTGACAAGTTTAAAAGTATATAGTTCTTCCTAGATACACAGTCTAGCTCATAGTTTGCAATATCTACGTATGTCCGCAGCTCACTCAGGCATAATTATATCACAGGACTTAACTTTCAAAGCAGATGTGACAACGGAAGACAAGCCCGAGAATGCTGCTACCTTTAAGGCTTTATGGTTTGCTGATGATCCTATCCTAAGATTCAATACTATGTTTTCAAATCTGTATCATGGCCTAAAAATAACTGTACAGACTATCTCCTCCCGACATGTTGCTAGATACTTTTCAAATTCTGATTACTGAACTAAAAACAGGAAAACAACTCTGAAGGTAGTTCAACTTCAAAGCTTTAACGCCTTTACCTTCTTTCATATAAAAAAGGTATAATTTGTATATAATGTGTATCCCGAGGTGTTCTAATAGGAATTTAATAAATTGTAGATTAAGGTAAGCTGCACGACTGAGGCGCACGTACTTCCTCCTACGTGTATGTATACTGTTTATATGCAAATCAATTAGTTCCTACGAGGGCTGTTCGATAAGTCAGTGACTTTGATGCAAGATGGCGCTCGGATCGCATAGAGGATTTTTTTTCTCGTATATACACATAGTTATATTTTTTTTTTTAAAAAATCCTCCAAAAATCGAAAATATTCTGACAATTTTCCAAAACTTGGTATGCCGTGACCTTGAATATGTCAAATATTATTTAGATATTGAATTTGAACTAAATCGCCAGACAAAAAATAAAATACCGTTATACGTATTTCAAAATCATCCATTATTAAAGTACGGTTAGTTCTAGAGTCAGAATTAATTTTTTTTTTTATTATTTACCTATGATCGTGATAGATCTCAAATAAGAAAAAATTCCGTCAATCCGTTTAGGCTGCAGTTGGCCATACATACAGACAGATACAGACATACAGGCAGACAGACACAATTGAGAGACCCACTTTTTTGAGAATAGTAATGGTAATAATATTTTGGCGCTAACAGCCCAATGCAGGGCCTGCGTAGTTTCTTCCAGCCACTTGTGTTGCGCGCCTCACGAATGGTTGGGACCTAGAGTTTTATGCCGTTTCCGAAGGGCAATTTTTTCGATTGAGAAAAGCTCATGACAGTTTTACTCTCGGATGTTTGTTTTTTTTTTTTTTTTTCTTTTTTTTTATAATTTGCACCTGTTAAAGGGGATATGAGTACCCTTATACTAATTTTTAGAACACGTGCGTTTTGCGGAAAGGGGAAGAGACAGAATGGTGTAGTTTAAAACTCAGGTGGTATTAAGTTTCTGTAAACTCCAAGGGTGGCCAGATAACTGTTTTTTTTTTTGTTTTGTTTTTTTTTTCGCTATTGTTGTCGTTGCTTATGATTCACAGAATTTTTTCCGTCCTCCTGATGTCATCATCACGATGAAGTTGCATTTTAGCAATGCGACCACACTACTGCCAGTGTTATGCCTTCACAGTAGAATTGACTTAGCTTTCGCAAGTGATCGACTTTTTTATTTTATTTCATGCGAAATAAATAGATGATTCTTGACATCAGGATTCGAACCGTGAATCAACAGTGTGACAAGCGATGATGTTACCACTACACCACGGCCACCAAGACGTCAGACGTTCGCGAAAGGGTGAGAAAACTTTTTTTTCTATTTTTTTTTAATTTTTGTGTTTTCTTGGATTTGAACCTTGATCTCGCTCAGTGATCACGCACTTAACGACTGAGCCACACTTTTTTGAGAATGTCAATTGCAATAATACCAAGATTGATGATACTTTTAGTATTTTTGGAAAGTGAGTTGATCGTTCCTTTCAGTTTGGTAAAAACGTCTCCAAATCGGCCTAACGGTTTATGTGTTATACGACGTCAAACTAAAATTAAAAAAAAAAAAAAATTGCATTCATAATTTATACTGAATTTTCAGTATATTATACCTTGAAATATGCTTATCACATCTCTGGAAAATTCGTTCCTTCTGCCAATTATTATTTCTGAGCAAATAGCTCAAATTTAAGCATTTAACGTAAGTTCAGTCAATTTCATGCAAAAATCAAATGCAGATCAAATAATGCCCTCTCTATCCACAAGGTAAGAGATAAAAGAAAATAGTCTAAGGCGTCTTTAAACGCTTCGAGGCTATACAATACAATGTAAAAAAAAAAAATGTATAATTTTAGTTTGAGACCGCATTGCGCATAAACAGTTTTTACCATATTGAAGAAAATGCTCTAATGTTCCCTTCCAAAAATACCAAAAACAATGTAATTTTTGTGGTTGTTAAGAAGCATCTTTTTAGACAGCCATGCAACAATCAAATCCTTATAGATATGGCAGAGCAGTCTAATATTCACTTAATTTGGGTGCCGGGGCACAGGGATAGTCCAGGGAATTGTATGGCTGACGAACTTGTCATACATGGAACAAAAATACCCATCCTTCCAGGCAAAAGTTCACTGGGTATGCCTATCGCTACATGCAAACTTAAATGAAAGCTGGATGCTATTGAAAAGACAAATTCTAGGTGGACAAAGGGTACACTTGTCTAGCGACAAAACAGATTTGGCTTGAGCTGGATCTGAAACGCTCTAAGAATTTGATTTCTCTCAATAGGAAGTATATCAGCGCTGTTATAGGTGTCATAACTGGACACTGTCTAATAGGCAAGCATGCAACATGGCAATTTCTGCAGAAGCTGCATGAACGAGGAGGAGGAAGAAACTATTCTTCACCTTCTTTGCACCTGCCCAGCTCTCTCCCAAATTAAACAATTAATGTTAGGGCAATTGCCCGAGAAAGATATACCACGGAATTGCGAGACACTCAACCGAAAATGAATACGGACTACTTTGACTTAGTGCAAGAATTATCTCTAGCGTTCCTTTTATATATTTATATTAAATACGTCCCTTTATTGCTCAGCATCAAGCTTATTTATGAATGAAAACCCCTTTCAAATCAAAGTAAAAGTTAACGGAAAAGGATAGGTAAGATATTATAGTATCAGGATAGATACAACCTTCAGGAATCTTTATTTGATATACTAATCATCCTTGCCATGGCTCAATATCAAAATGAAAATCCTACTTTTAATGCAGCCTTTTAGACGAATAGCTAAGTCTCACTTTGACATATTGACTGCTCTGGTCTAGAAGACCGAAGATAATGAAGTCAGCGTAGACACAGAACTGTTATCACTACAGCTGTAACCTATATAATAGGCTCTGAACCCCACCTTATACCTGAATGTAAATTGGAACTTCCGTCCTTCGAAAATGCTATTATCCATGTATATATGTACACCAGTGTGGACGGATTATCTCACACGTCATAAAATCTAAGATAGCTCTGGAAATATTGATGCTCCTCTCTAACTTAGAACAACTAAGCCCTCCTCCACTGGATTCTAGATCAAAACGCGTTCGATTGCAGTAAAGAGACATGTGAGAACCAGCTTTACATAAATCCAATAAAGTTTAACTAAACTCACCGGCACAAGTCTGGATTAGTAGACCATTCGCTATGTGTTCATATAAGAAGTCCGGCTTCATAGTGATTTTAAACAAACCTTCAGTTCAGTAACCATTGCCTTTTGAATAAAAAAAAAAATAAATATCTATCAAGCGTCTGGGGCGAGACTCTTCATGTCCATAGAACTGCAGTACATTTAAGAAAACCGATTTTTTTAAATCAGTTTTTAACTAAAAGCAGTATTTATGTATGCTTTCTGACAGAAAGTACTTACTAATGCAAAGACCTGCCACATATTGTCCTAACAAATGAGTGGATTCTTTTTCAGAGAGTGGATACAGTGCCTTTATTTGCTACGGAATACATTTCATGACATAAAGTTTACAGACGTTTCACATTTATCCTTTCCAGTTGCTGTTCCTAACTGAATGTGTATCTTTCCAAAAATTACTTTAAACATTCGTATTCAAATGTCACAGGTTAATGTATTCACTAACTCACCGCAGACGTTATCGCAGAGAGCATATGGAAAAGTAATTTCGTTTTTGTTTTTCTTTATCGTTAATGTGTGTAACCGTGAACGAATCTGCAAGTTCATAAAATTAACGAGAAGAGTCTGGTTAGAATTTGGTTAGTATTCTTTTTCCAGCTACACAGTTACAGAAAAATCTACTTTGGGGTCTCAAATGAACTAAAGGGAGACTACCACTAGTCTAATTTATACAACGCGATGTTGCCAATTGAAAGGTTGAAAGAAAATGCGATCAAGTGTCACGAGTCTTCCTTATCCATGATATTTTTTTGGCACTTAAACCGGAAAGGATTTATGTTCAAATTCTGAAAACCTCATGAGGTGAATGAGGTCGCCAATAGCCGCAGCTACTTAGCCTGTATGCCAAGCGACCTCTTGCAATTTCAATGAATTAATTTCAAATTGACATTGGCACTGATTGTAACTATCAAGTGCTTCATCGAATTTATTTGAATTATATCGCTACTAACTTCCGTATCCGGCAGTTGGGTAATCAAAACATCAATCACGTACGATCACGCTTCCGTTCAAATGACAGGAAAAAAAAAATATAAACTTAAAAATTAGCATGCCAGTGAGGTATTAAAAATAAAATTACCTACTCTCCAAATGGAGGCCTATACACTTAGCCGATCTCGTTGTACCTCAAAAGGCATTTGTTTTTTGCAACAGTACCACAAACGCATCATTCATTTGACATTAAGATACTCCACAGCTGTATTTTGTTCGCATTAACTCATTCATCTGTGTTGCAATTGAAATGAGTGCTATTTATGTAAAATAAATAATTAATAGCACTTTTGTATCCATCACGATGTTTCTCTCGCTCTATAGTCAGAGTGACAGGCAACTGAATTGCATTGCATATGGCTAATTGAGGAAGTAACCTGTTGTGGTGGCCATCGAACGGGGTGTAGTAGTACTACGAATATGATCACATCGTCACGATCTTTCAGTTTATCAGTACCAGAGTATCGCTAATGTTGAGAATCAAGACAATATGTAGGAATATATCAAGACTGGAAAAGTAATTTACCCCCCGATGACAAATGTACTCGGACACTTGACGCCAAGTATGTGTGGAATGAAATCTGACGGAATCTTGAGATCATGATTGTTGGTTGCATCGCCGCGGACGTCCATCGACAAATGGTGGACAAAAATTTATGTAAATATGCTTTTTTTTCTGAGAAATTAACGATGTAATTAATTGCGCGGAAGTGTGGATGTCTAGCCTAGGCAGTGCAATTATATATTTTCCGATGATCGGGTTTACAGGAGATGTCTCTTGATCGAGGTTGCTGCTATCCGGAGGATGGTCGACATAACATGCATTGGCCGTGATATTTCAATAAATTATAAAACTGGTACGGAAGCTAAATAAACCAGCAGAGAACTTTCTTTTTGACTGTGAATCGGTTTTGGACTACCAAAGTAGTCCCCTCAGTGGCCCAGGCATGGCTCACAACAAGTATTACTGGCTCACGCTTACTACAGTTTTTTTGTCTGGTACCTATGACACTCTTACAGTGGATATAAAAACCCAATGTATAACTAACTTTGTTTTTCAACTCAGTACCATTTCGAATGTACAAAGTGTTCTAACGGTAGATTTATACAATATTGTGACGTTAATTGCCTTAAGTTCAAGTTCAGTTGACGCATGGATTCGTTGATCTGAATCCAATTTAGATTAAAAACTCAGAAGTTGAGTTCACACTAATAGCGCTGATTTGTGTCTAAGATTTAATCTACCATTGATTAAGAGAACTAACCACTTTGCAATTAATTTTGGTGTATAACACATTACAAAAAAAAAAAAAACTAGTTTCTATGTAATGTACTTACAACTGGTTCTGTACTATCGTGTTAGCAATTCTACAAAATTTCAAGACACATTCTACGATCACCAATGACTAACTGATCAGCAAAAGCAACAGTACAACTGAGTGTTTCTGCGAATACTGGTTACTTTGACAAGTGATCTTGCACATTGTTGATCAATCATAAATAATACCACTGGATATCAATATTCAAAATAAGAGATCTTTCACGGGAACTGATCTTTGATTGCAAACTATTTTACATTTTACCAAATCACTATCGTCCCCTATCCATCAAAATAATTGGTCTTTTTTTAATGGTGCTCTATGAAAAGTTTTTCTTAAAACAACCGATATAAATCAATTATGTTACTTACAACAAGAAGTGTTCCATGTTCCTATTGCAGAATTTAAGCAATTACTAAATCGACAACCGATCATTTAAGGTGATCATATTAACTGATCCTCCCGGTCATTTTGGCGATGTTAAAAGCATACAAATTGCACTTAAAACCATTTAATCATAACTCAATCACAGCTGACGTATGAAAACGGATCATGAAGAGCAAAACATATTTTTGACGTGAGTCGTATTGAAAAAAAAGTTATCCTTACAATACCAGTGACACTGTAACAGCTATTTCTGCTTCTTGTATGAAATTCTAAAACAAACATTCACTTACAAAAACTATTACTCCACAGCAGTGAATATTCTTGCAAAGCACACCTAAGAATATTAAACGTTGTCAAAATTATCAAATAATGACAACTAAACTTCTACATCCATCAGCTTATCCATATAACATGATAGATGATCTTCTACTATAAGTGATTTCACACAGCAGACAACAACAAACAACGAACCATTTCATTTGTTATGTTAGAGAAAGTGATCTAAATATTTCATAAAATTTCATAGTAATCGTTTAAAACAATCAAATTTTCAAATCGACTGATCTTTTGTGGGAGTTTGTATCTTCGTAAACTGATCCACCATGGCAGCTACCGATTTATTACTATCAGTGATCATCCCAAAGTAGTTGGATTACTATAGTTACATACATATGTAGCTAATGATCACTCATATGAAATGACTTGTGACAAAAATTAAATTATTGAAAAGTGACCTTTAACGAAAATCTTTGAGAGCTGATCTTCTACAACTATCGATCTTGCACGGTAGCCTCGATCCATCTTTTAATTAAAAAGAAAAACAAATAAAATACACGACTGGGTCGCACCCATATGTTTTTTAATGACAAATCATTGTTATTAAAAACCCGATACGCCATCTGTTGGCATATGTTCACTGTAATTGAAATATTATCATTTTATTTATCAGTCTAATTTTGGGGTTAAAATGAAAATTCAAATTTCAGCTCAAATGTGACTGATCCTAAATCCGGCTGTAGTCGATCATATATACTCGTAAAGACATACAGACAGACAGAATTGAGAGACACATTTTTTGAGTTTCTCTATTATAGATCAAGTTTTATCAAAATCTCGAGACTCACAATTTTCAGGAAACCTTTACTTGCCCTGCAAGTAGAAACTGATCCCCTGCAGAAGCTAATCCTTAATCGCGATATTCTTATTTTAACAACTCCTGATCTTTTAAGACTATTACCTTTTGTTGAAAACTGAGCAGACCCTCAACAACAACTAAGATCACCATACCATAATGACCAGGATGTGATCAAGAGATCCTTCAGCACCAATGACCATGGTAGTAGTTGATCTTTAATTTAAGTAACAATTCACTTCATTCAAGAAAATAGTGCATGCTATCAAAAGAGTTACTTGTTAAGCTCATGAGATTCTCCGTTATTGCTAAATTATATCCAAGTCTGTAATTTGCACGTTTTAAGAAATACCTTTCTTGTTGATTAAACCAATCACTAAACTTAAATTGTTTCCTTAATTGCACTCTATCGGATGATCGTGAGAGAATTCCAACAGATCTTGCCAGTGATATTGTGGATCGTTAATAAATGCCAACTTCGACTTGGATATGTGACTTACTGTGAGTAAAGTTTTCTTCTATGAGTATACTACCACAATCGCACGTATGTACAACAAATTAAAGTCAAAAACGTGATTTTTCTATTTAGGAACACACTGCCAGCCACGGTTGGGAATTTAGTGCACTCGTGCATTCATTTCGCTTCAATTCGTTTATGTAATTCATTTTCAATTGCATTTTGCTGACATTTTACGTTCATGCATTGGATTATGTGTGTCATGCCAAGAGAACATGTTCCGAACAACCAGGGTTAGGGACATTAAATTACAATTTCGTCATCGACTAGATTGACAAGAAACAGTGTGTAAGGCGTGCGCGCGCGCTTGTCGCTGTCTCCAGGGTGTGGTGCCTTACCGAGGGTTTAATTGGTTTGTTATTCATTTGTTACCTACTCCTTTTATTTGTTTTTTTTTTTTTTTTTTTTCTTTAGTTTTCTTTTTTTTTATGTTTGTGGTAGCAATTTTCAAGAAATTCGGGTTTTCGCAAATATTTTAGTCATCATCATCATGAACACAATATGATTCTGAAATTATGTCATGCGACACTAAAAATACAAAAAAAAAGAAGGTTAACGGTTTGACCTTAATGTGTTGTTTACAACAAAAAGTTGAAATATAACTTTCAAATGTTATTTGCCACTTTAGTGGGATCCCATAACGTAAGCAGGGATACTGATCATTAAGTCTGTCTTCGACAGTTGCCGCTTACCAAACGACCTTCAATATGTTGATCCTTCAGCGTACACATCAAAGTGATCGTAAAAAAAATAAAGTGCACGACTGTTAAAAAGTCGTTAAAAAGTTTTTGTTTTTTTTTTTTTAAATTCGTTAAGAAAATAATTGTTGAAAATTTTCCAATACTTGGCATGCCATAATCTTGCATATGTCAAATATTAATTTTGAAAAAAATTGAGCAAATCATAGCCGAGAAATAGCCAATTTTCAGAAACCGGTTATTAAGCGAAGTACCATTAAACGTATTTATCTGATAGCATATCGGTAGAATCGTTTTTCGAGAAAATCGAATGGGCTATTAGCTAAGTATCGTTAGTTATAGGGTTAGAATACAAATTCAGATTTCTCCTCGAATTATGGCTCCACAGACCCCAGATATGAAGTTTGAAGAAAATCCGTCCAGCCATTTAGGCTGCTGTCGTGTGTACAGACAGACAAACAGACAGAATTGAGAGACCTACTTTATTGATTCTCTATCAGAGTAATGTCAAATTTGAACAAAATCTCCACAGTGAAAATGTTCACGAAACCAATACTTGCCCTTATAGGTGCAAATAAAAACTGTTATCCGGAGTAGATGGCGCTGACAACAACTGATCGTCCACTAACTGTTCGCCTAGGACAAATGATTATACCAAGTTGCAGTAGCAACAAATTAGTGACGATTAATCCAGCTGATCGGGAAGTTGTAGGCGCCGTAGCTAAGTGGTTAAGTGCACTATCACTGAGCCCGAGGTTCAAGGTTCGAATCCAAAAAGCAAAACAAAAAAAAAGTTTCCTCACGGTCCTGCCTCTCGCGAACGTCTGATAAACATCCGAGAGTAAAAATAGTCATGAGAAGCTCTTCTCAATCGAAAAATTGACCATCGGAAACGGTATAAAACTGTAGGTCCCAACCATTCACTGCGTGCAGCACGGGTGGCTGCGAGAGGCTAGGCCAGGTCCTGTATTGGGCCGTTAGTGACAAAATATTTATTTATTTATTTATTTATCGGAAAGTTAAAGTGATCTATGAATATAACCTGCTGGAACAAGAGATCCCGAGCTCACAATGGTAACCATTGAATGCCGAAAAAAACAGAGGAAAAAACCAATCTGTTACCAGTAACTGACGTTTTTCTAAAACGATGTAATACTCTACATTTGTAGCCCCTGAAAAATAAATGATCGTAACAGCTGATCTTCACATAAAAATCACACCATACTTTCCGCAAAATCTAATCCCAAAACTAAAATGAACGATTTTATTGAAGTGATCCTCCGATCTTCAATGGATGATTGTCGGATAATAATCCTCCATTTAGGTTTGAAAAACTGCATATATCCACAATCTTAACAGATACATATGTCAGCTGAACGCTGCAAATTATGCATAATCAAAACGCAACCTTTTTCTGAACTCACCCTAGCTCAAATTCAAAAAGAGGAAAACCAACGACATTCTGGAAGAAGCAGAAGACACGACACAACGCGTTCTACGTTTTTTGTTTGTACCTTGAGGGATTAATAAAATTCATTTTGTTTGAGTCGTTCTTTTTTTTCTTAAAAATAAAAACCGACTACGCCTGTCGAACGTACACCGACACATATATGTATGTTTCTGAAGCCGATTTGCCAGGAAGGCTTACTTCTGTCTTGATATAATTTGCTTGACTGAAATTTAACTTCGTTCGTTAGTAAAGTTTGCAAAAATGTTACCTCTAGAAGCAGACCATCTCTTCAAGCATTCAATAGCAACGGTTTACTACTCTGGTATATAGTACCCATTATGAATGATAATCAAAAGTTTTCCGAATGTCCAATGGCTTGCTTTCGACATTTTAAATAATTCAATTCAGGATGTAGCTCTATATGAAGCCATCGGAGAAATTCAAATTACTCAATACTTAAGAACATTTATTTTTCTTTGAGTACTCATCATGACCCCAAAAGCCTCCTAAATGTATATTTTTTTTTTGAATTTGTTTTCTTATTATTTTCGGTTCGCCACATTCTATTTTTGTGCAAAATTTCAGCTCTCTAGGTTCAAAGGTTAAAAAGTTACAAGCGTGTGTCAGGCACATGGACAGACAGACGGTGTTGAGTCCATTAGTGTTCAGGTTCACACCATTCTGGTATGGAGTACTAAAAAGGGAATAAGACTTCTTCCGCTTCCTATTTTTGTGACACTCCGCTTATTAAGTAATGCAATCGCTATCTATCATAATGTCTGACTATATTTATCCGATATATGGTTGCGTATTCTTCCCTCTCAACAATGTTTGCTTACTTTCACTTAGAGAATGTTGCGAACCCGCTGAAGTGAACAAAAACTACTCTAGAATCTGGTCCTACTCGTAAGGTCGGCAAACCAGAGCTGTTAAGAGCTTTTACTTTTCGAATCTATTCTAATACAAATCAGAGGGTGGGCAGTATTCTGGTAAGTCGTCACATGTTAACTTTAAATTCTATAGGAAAGCCGACTGCAAATACATATAGTTTGATTGTTTTCTTGTTTCTAGGCAACAACTGACGTTAACACCAACGATTGCTGTGAAAAAGACGTTGGTAACACGCTACCACGAGTTCCGCCTTTATTAATGACGGTTTAAGAGATCGTTTAACGATACATGAACCAAAAGTTGCACTAGCTGGTTAAAACTACTACAAATTCTGACAAGATTAAGCTCAGACTAAGGTTTTAGTGGTGAAATGAATACCAAGAATAAAACAGAAACATGAGAATGCACATTTCATCTGCGTTTTTAGTAGATACCTACCTACTCTGGACTCAAAAGCAGAATTTATTAGCAGAATATAGTTTCGTGATATTCTCACTCAAGAGCAAACATTCATAATAGATTTCTATTAACATCGGGTAAAAATATGGCATTTTGCAGGATTGCCCACATTTTCTTTTAAAAATGTCGGCATGTGTCTTGTGGCAGTCGTGAGAATTTTTTTCATTCGACGAACCGTTTTCCAAATATTAGCACTCAAAAACGATTTCTAGCATTAGACTAGGAGTAAGTAATTTTAAAAAATTCGCATATATTTGGTGTAAAATTTAAAAATCTAAAATTTTGGTCGTAACAAATTTTTCGTACGACTCAAGATTTTCGAGATATTCGCACTCGAAAACGGTTTCCACAATTAGACTAGGGTAAATTCGGACATTCTAGATTATTGCGTACTTAGAATTTTCGAGAGCATTTCAAAACATAAAATTTCGGTCGTAATAATTTCTTTCAATACACGCACCGTTTTCGAGATATCTGTACTAAAAAACGATTTCCATCTTAATAGCAACACTAATGAGGGCTTATTTATGGAATACATAGCACAAAGCGAATTTTCTGAGTTACTTAAAGTCTTTAAATCGAAGACTAAATTAAATTTGTAATAAGGCTGATCAGACAATACATAATACAGTCTGGTCCTTCGAACAAAATGGATTATAAAGGATTCAGATGAAGTCATGTCACAATAGAAATTCGATTCGTTCGATCTCTTGATAGATAAAGCATTGTTGAGTCAACGATTGTGTATATTATTATTTACTTAGAAATGTATCAATATCAAAAAAGCTGTTTCACAACAGGTTTAGATTGGAAATTTGACTAGAAAATTCACCGGATATATATGTACATACGTATGTACATATGCCACAACCAAATTTCCCCATCAAAACAATTCATTTGAAATTCAAACTCTCGTGATTGCGAATATGACGATGGAATTTATTTGCCAAATGTCAAAGCTATCAACTAACCTGGCTGGTCGTACCACTTAAATACACAAAAAACCATTGCTTGAAAAACCCGCTGAGCACCGCCAGAATATGTGCAAATACTTGAATTTCAAAGCCAAGCTCTGTAGCGGCAGCAGGCTGTACAAATCTATACACCTAACCTACCTAGTACACTTCTCTATACTCGTAAGATACAGCAAAAATGAGAAGAGAAAGAAAACCTAAACCAATCTGACTAACTAGAAGCAGTAGCAGAAAAAAAGGACTAACACACCAAGAGAGAGAGAGAAAGAGAGAGAAAGAAAAATAACAAATAAATTGTAGCGCGTAGGTATGTTGTAAATAAATACGCGACCGCAATCACTGGTCGGTCGGTTTGGACGGAGATCTCGGTGCCAGGCACCGACCGGTTTAATTTTTAGCTCGTTATCAACCGGTAGATGAACTGTAAAGAAAAGAATAGAGTTAATTGCAGACAATGAATACGAAAACGAGAAAGAGAGACAGAGAGAAAAACCCTGCACATACACTCGAACTTGCAGATACATCTATGATGGCGGCAACCAACCAACCGACCGATGATGATGATGTGTTGTGTTGACGATGATGGTGTGATGAGAAAATGAGAAAAAACGAAACGAAACGAAGCATAGAAAACAACGATAATTCAGGATTGCAGCGATTGACAAGCAAAAAAAGAAACAACACGACACGTAAGGAAAGATACTCCCCACATGAATTTCGAGCGTTAGTTCTTTTAGCCCCCGCTGTACACCTGGCCGGTTGGTAGATACGTCTAGAAAAGCCACCGCAGTGAAATTACACATTTTGCATACATTTAATTCAAAGCTGGCTTCGAGAGTTGCACGGACCACCACAGGCGGATGAATGCCCGGCTTAACATAGTCAGGTTACGGCCAACTTTTTATATCTTTCTAGACTCCCCAGGGTGGGTGTGTGCTCGAATACCTCTGTATGTGTGTGGGAGGTTAGTTTGGAAAAGATGCCCACGAAGCGAAAAATGTCATATTTATCTTTTCTAACTTTTGTGCGAAATTTATTTTCGTGTGGTACGTTACGGTGTGTATGGGGTGACTAGGATGACTTGGTGCGGAAATACTGCATTATAATCTTGATCTCTGGGTGACCTATGAATGCTGTGTATGGAGAGAATTGTTGTAACTATTGTTGTTCCCCCCATTGTTGTGTTAGTATTTTTTATTTTTTTCTTTTGGCGCGGCACAATGTGAAATCGCGTTCGTGTTGTGGAACAGTGAATGAACTTACTTTCTTCTTTTGCAGTAAATTGCGATTGTTTACGTAATGCTATTTCTTGGATGTGTGCGCGATGAGATGAAAACAGATTGTGCCGAGATATTTAAAGCCGGACTTAATGGGAGGGAATGCTGTCCCACGCTCTCGTTTGTAAGTAAGCAGACTCTATTAAGTGGAGTACATTAGCGTTGCATAATTAGACCTTTATTATTTTAGATACCTTAGGAAAAAATTTCAAGCATGCATTTAATCGTCCACTGAGTGTGGGAGGATGGGGAAGTGAAGTAGACGAATCCGTGCGGTTGATACCTAAGTGATGCAAATTAGAGCTAAATATCAGTCCAACATGGATTTAGCTAATTTTGTGGACACAGGCTGAATTAATGCATGAGTTGTGAGAGTGGTGGTATAGTCGATTACTAGCAGAATATGGGAGAGTTGTTTTTTTTTTCAAATTTTAAGAATTGCATACTGCCGGTTTTCAACGACGAAACTGGGCTCTTAGGAAACCTAGATAACTTAAAATGGAAGAGCAGTGACTAAAAATCGACCAAGTACCGAATGTCAGTGCTGCCAGTTTAGCGCTTTTGGAGCTAAATCTAGCACTTTTCTTTAAATGTCTGGTGCGGTTCAAATGGCTACAGCTCCTAGCGAAAAATCGAAGTCTTTTGTCCGACTTAAAAATACCAGTAATACCAAATCAGTAGTAGCACGAAATGAAAAATGAGTTTGATACCTGACTTTTTGTGCAGCTATCGACAAGGGCCCGTTTTAAAGTCTGTTGTTGTATGTAATTGGCCCCATCATAGCATCCCACTTTTTTTAACTTTCTTTTTTAAAGTTTCCACTTTAACCAGAATCGGAAAAAATTTTGTTTGCTCCATTTACTTGTACGGCCGTAAAAATACACTTTAAAGTCAACTTTTTCCAATTTGTTTTCCACGCTTATAATCCGACCCGCAATCTAACTGTAAAAATTTTATTACAATTAAAGTGTACGACTGGGTCGCACGTACTTGCACCTATGCATGTATATTTTGTTTAATTGCGAATCACTCCGATTTAAAATTTAAACAAAATCGTTAAAAAGTTTTACTTTAAAAAAAAAAATCGTTAAAAATTAATAAAAAATTTTGAAGATTTTCCAAAACTTGGCATGCCATAATCTTGTATATGTCAAATATTGTTCAACAATCGATTTTATGCAGTATCGACCTAGTAATTTCGTTAATTTTGGGGCTAGAACAAAAATGCCGATTTTGCTTCGAACTGTGAAACTCCAGAGCCCAGATGTGACGTTTGAAGACAATCCGTCCAACCGTTTAGGCTACAGTCTACTCTCCTAATCTTTTTGAAAATCTCCATTTTAGTAATACCAAGATTGATCAAAACCTCGGGGTCGAAATTTTTCACGAAACCAATACTTGCCGTTATAGGTGCAAGTCAAAATTAATCAAACGTAATCTAGTGGTTTATTCTGACTCAGTTGGCCCCCAATTGTAGAATTGACCTGGCAGTTTAAGGAGGCTTTAATTTGTCCTATTCATAAAAAGGGCTGCACGATTGATCCGGGGAATTATCGTGGCATTTCGTTCCTAAACGCAACGTACAAGATTTTCACTTCGATCTTACAAATCAGGCTTACGGAATGGATTCGCGTAAAAAAGCTGTTAAAAGAATTCCAAGCAATAGATCACATCTTCGTTTTGCATACCATTGCAGAATCTTTTATGTCGAGAAATAAAAAAAACTACGTATTCTACGTCGACTTTAAAGCAGCGTTTGATATAATAGACCGCAGAGCTTTAATTTACAAACTGTTTGGCATGGGATTGTCGCGAAAGTTCGAAAGAGTCATCCAGAACCTTTATGAAGATACACAGGTTTCAGTTTGGAATGGAATGATATAGTTATGCTTGCATATTCACCAGAAGCTTTGCAGCTGAAGATTAATAGGCTATACAATTACTGCAGTTTATGGGGTCTTTTAGTCAACTTGCAAAAGTCGAGAAAGTTATGAAAGGGGAGGGAGGTAGAATTTGCTTAAACGAGAAGTGGACCTATAATGGTGAAATCATTGAGGTAGTTACGGACTACAAATATCTTGGAGTTTATTGGAAAAGATCTTTTCTCAATAAGAATATAATTCACAGTAGCAAGTATAGAGTATTCGAAGTTGCCTCTACTAAAGCACACTTTCTCCAGATGAAATCAGATGTGGCATCAACAGTGAGTAGCGTTATTGCTTGTGATCCTGTGTAGGTTCGAGCCCGGACGGGGAACAGCAACCAAAGCCACCCGAGCATAAAAGAGAAACTAATAAAATCCAAGTTTCTCTAAGCACTACACCAAAAGGAGTTATGGTAGTGTCGTACAGTGGACCGAAAATTGAGTTTGAGTATTCCGGGATTTGCAAATTTATTTTTTTAAAAAACGCAACACTCATCCAAAGCATATCTACCAATGGTTGCTTTACAACTTTAAGTCAAAACTTGAGCATCCACCAAAATCCTCAGACGTAAAGGTTATTGAGGATTTATGGGCCCATCTAAAGAATAACAAGAAAAATTCTTGAAAATGATACTCCTTTTAGTTCAATTGAAAAAAGTTTATTTCATGGAATAAATTTATTTTGAAAGTCGACAAATACAAGTCTTGTATAGACTTTTGTAACGTAGTGTATGAATTTGAAGAACTTTCTATCTGAGCACTTTAAAAAAGCGGATATGGCAAGTGAACGACAGCTTTCACATGTCCAAAATGGGATACTGATATTGGTGGGATGCCAGTAAGGTACCACAACTTACCCTGGGGGTATTAACAAAGAAACTGGCTATCCAGGTTGGTAATTATGCCATCGGATTATCTTCTCTACCACGTAAAAGGATCTAGTTATGAGAGAAAAAGATCTCTCCCTCTTTTGATATAACATCCACAAACAGCTATTTGAGAGGGCAAACTGTTCTCATGCAGTGTAAGGTAGATATTACTGTGATCCAGGAGATATGCCTGGAATGTAAAAAAGAACACGTTTCGACATGAATTACTCGTACATGCACACGTTAGAATGCAAATTTTTCTCTGAAAAAGACTGCAGTCAAGGGCCACCCGTAAAAACAGATGTTAAACAATTTTAGAACATATTTCCTTGTTCTCATCGTTCTCTGTCCAGTGTTAGATACTTGAAGCTCTACTTTAATGGGCTCTTGCAGTGCGGGAAATTCTTAGCACAACTGTGATGCCGAGACATGTTGTTTGTGTCGTTGTGTTTTTTTGTTTTGTTTTCCCAGTATCTAGCCTAGTGGGAAGATATTCACTGTGACCTGAAAGATCTATTGTGCTCCCTCCTGGTGTTAGTTGAAGTTATTCTCCTCACACCTTAGGCTACAGTACCTCGTTCAGCTTAATTTCCCTAAGAAAGCAGAGATAGGGGGTCTCCCTAGTCTCTCAAGTCTCTGTCTGTAAGTGTTCAGTAGGTAACGTTGGTGATTTACCAGGCAGTGTTTGGATTCTTGGCTCGAATACTCTTGCTTTATTTTGCTCATCCTCAATCTATTTTTATACAATTTTTCGGAATGCTGTAGCGTGATATGCAAATAAGTAAGTGTAGGTAACTACGATTTTTACCTTCGACAAATATTGAAATCTCAAATTACTACAACTTTTGAGATTGAGCTCTTATAAAATTGCACTCAAATTGCATCCCAATCATCTTTAGTTCTGAAAGAGACAATAAACTCATTATATTGCAGATGTTATATATTATATCTGCATACACAATTCCAGAGAATTGAAATTAATCCAATAATCCAAACAATTCAATTCTTTGTAAACGTAAAAGGATACAGGATGTGGCTAAAACCAACCAAAATTCAATTCCACATCTTACCACATTTTAAGCCCAGGTAAAGACCCAGCCACCACATAATTATCCATTCAAGCATAGAACACAAAGGTGAGCACTTATTACCGCACCATAACTTCAATGGGAAGTTCTCTGTAAAGAGCTCTTTGCAAATCCTTTGTATATTCCACTTAAGCCATTGTGGTTGCATTTACACATCTGACCATTTCAAAAGTTGTTAAGCACCAGACTTCATCAACGACAACTAAATTCCATAAAAACCACAGAAAAGTTTCCCATTCCCATCACTCGCCTGCCGACCACCCAATCACACATTACAACACTCGCAATGGATATCGTATCTATTCACATTATGGTGTCATAACTCTGACGGATTATCATCATCTGAAAACTCCCAGGCGCTCATGAATTGATTTATATCTTTATATCTCGGATGATGGCCTTTCACGACCAAAAAGTTATTAAATTAGTTTTGAAAGGAACACGTACAAGAATACCCCAAATTTGGAGGAATTGTATCTACGTTCCGTTCACCCAAGCCCAAACGAAAGTAAAACATTACACAATGCGAACGATGACACACAATGGTATTAGTAATAGAACTACTGTTATTAGTTTTTATTATTCTATCAAACATAATGGCTTTTTCTCGAGAAAAAAAAAAAAAAAAAAAAGTAGCTGGAAGCTAGAAGCATAGAAAAATATGTAGATACTACGACTACAAGAGAGATTGAGACTTCCTGATTGTGTTAGAGGCGATCAATTTAGTTCAACGTTCGTCGCAGTTAAGCGTACGAGTATGTAACGCCAGCCTACCGACGATGACCGGTCTACTGTCCGTCCTAAGTGGTGCTAGATTTCTCTACACTTGAGGTCATTCGATTACAACGAGAGGACGACAACAACAGCAACTCGTACAGTGCCAAGTATTTGGATAATGATGAAGCTAGTCACAGTTGTGTAACCGTAGCTCTTCCTTCTATCCAAAGGCGGGGATGGAAATAAATTGTAATCACTTGAGGATGCCATCAATAACGGACTTTAACCGTGTGGGTTATCTCTGTAGATACATAGAGTAGATACTCTTGTACTCTTGTACTCATTGTTGTAGAATGTGCATCGCACTGCGGGAATGCAATTTTTTACAATTACCACCAAAGTGCCTTAAAATGCGGGACGATTGTGTGCGTTTTAGGGGAGGGATGTTGTTATTTAGTGTCAGTTTTAGGCGACAGTTTTCAGTTTTTTCCTGTTTTGGTGCACACTAAATCATGGTTGATGAACAGTAACAGCATGTTTGCAGTTTTGCAATTTGGGTTGAATATCAATCATGGTTTTGGATTACAAAACATTGATGTTGACAGTACCATGAGGGATGAGAAAGATATTTGATTATTACGTGCAATAAAAAATACATTGTGAATTGTTAGAATCTCAATCCAACAAAACAGGTAAACATTACCAATCCATTCATGTGTTAAACTAATGACTGATTTCTGGTTTCCTACTTAGAAATATGTATAATTGCTCACTACGATGAGAAACTTTTCTCTCATTCAAACCGATTGGTATATGGATTAAGAACACGAACACTAGCATCAGAAGTTTTCTGCACGAAACCAGATACAAGCAGTTTATGCAGAAATATGTTCAATGAAACTTGAAGAAACGCATTAATATTTATGCAAGAAACAACCTCAGGGTGGAAAAACACGTTTATAGTTGAATTTATTTTTTCTGCTAAGAATGGTCAGTGGATGGAATCATGGAAGGTCAATTATATGCTACACGTTCGCTGGACGCTAACAACTTTACCTTGTTAGGAAACGTCGACTGAGTAATCTGTGTTATTTTGAAACTTCCTTAATAAGATTTATTCTGAATTAAATTACAATGTTTGGAGTAACATTGCTTTCCTTAATTTCCTGCAAAACTGCAATAGATTATTCTTGGAATCCACAATGTTTGTAATAGCGGAAAGGCTGTACCTTGGACCGTTTGCACTACGCGCCGAGTAACTATGCGCTCATTTTGAATTTGCCGCGTTCCATGCAAACTGCTACAAACAACATTTCTTGTACTGGGATGACAGGTCATTCGTTAGTAGTCGTTCGATCAAAAATATATGCTTAATCGAGGGGGGAACAATTGCTCCCAAGCGAACTTTTCATTTAGCTATCAGCTGGTTTAGCGCACGATCCACAGTATAGCACGTTAATATTGAACAAATTTTGTGAGTACGAAACGCGGCCATTGTGATATTTTACGACTTTTTTCGAGCACTAAGATGAGACTAAGGCTCTTTCCAAAAGTCTACCTGCAAGACAAGAATTTTGAGAAAACTCGAAAAAAGTGTTTTCTTTGCTCAAAAGTATTTCTCTTTTGGCGTACTTTGTGAGATAAATTGTGACAAATCTGAGTAGATTTTCTGGTTAGTAATCTGATTTATGAATTTGATTGCTACTCGTATATGAAGTTTTTGTTGCAACATGGGACTATGAACAAATTTAATTTTATTTTGGACCTGTTTTAAAGAACTGGCTTTGGATCAGTCAAGTGAAATAGGAAACAGAAGATTTGATTGCGAAAGTTGCTAGGGAGTTTGAGAATGTGATTCACCTACTTGATGTCTAACCAGGTGTCTTAAAATTCGCCAATCAATTTTATCGCGATCTAAAAATTTAAATATCTGGCTTTCATTTTGGTTTTAGACTTATTTTATTGCATAAAATAACTTAAACTACCATTCTCATCAAATAATAACTTTTTTGTACACATCTTTAAAATGCGTGCTGAAATGCTTTCGATTTAAGGTACAACCACCAACGCGTTTATGGTTGCTATGGAAAGGTTTAAATATTTCCGACTAACTAGTTTATAGAAAACAAAGTTGAACACTAAAAAAACTCCATTTCACAACATTTACTTAGAATATCAGCTAGAAGCCAAAGAGTAAAATTGGGTTCAATGTCAAGACCTTTTCGTGGCTTTATAGACCTTCATTAACATACTCTGACATATTAGTAGACGGTGACGTTTGGGTGTCCAGTCCATTATAATGAAAATATGTCTAAGTAACAATATTTAAACATAACCTGCATGAGTACAGTACAACTGGGACAGAAGTCGTTAGCAGCAATGCAAAGTACATATACATACGAGGGTGGGTCAATAAGTCCCCGAAAATTAACACAAATTGTGTCGTCACCTTAAATTTTTTTTTGTTAAGAATCATCTTTCAAGAGAACGCACCCAAATTTTCAGAGAGAGCTGTCAAATAGTTTTGTTGTGACAGCCATTTTATATAGACGCCTACTAGCATTTTCGTTAAAATGGAAAAAAGTGAATTTCGAGTGCTCATTAAACACTATTTTTTGCGGGAAAAAACTATCACGCAAACCAAACAAAAGCTTGACAAATATTATGGGAAGTCTTCACCATCGACTGGAACCATTCACCACCGGTTTACTCAATTGCGGTCGTTCAAGCACAAGTGACGCCGAACGTTCTAGTCCACACCACAAATGGTCGACAAAATCCATGGTTTGATAATGGACGATCGGCAAGTGAAAGTGCGCGAGCTTGAAGAGGCCACATGCTTATCACATGGCTCAGTGATCTCGATTTTACATAAATATTTGGACATGAAAAAACTTTCCGCGTTTGCTCACAATCGACAACAAACTCATTCGTTTGACAACTTCAAAGGTGTGTTTGGCGCACAAGTCCGCAGTCGCAATGGCAAAACTGCATGAGTTAGGCTACGAACTTCTCCCTAATCCAGCATATTCCCCAGATTTAGCCCCCTGCGACTATTTCCTATTTCCAAACATGAAGAAATGGCTCGGAGATAAGAGATTTGAGTCGATTGAAGAGGTCATCGCTGAAACAAACGCTTATTTTGAGGGGCTCGAGAAATCGTATTATTTGGAGGGCATCAAAAAATTGGAGAAACGTTGGATGAGGTGTATAAAGCTAAAAGGAGACTATGTTGAAAAATAAAATGTTTTTATGCCGAAAAGAGTGTTCCTTATTTCATTTTTCAGGGACTTATTGACCCACCCTCGTACTCACATGTCCTGCCCCTGTTAATTTGTTTAGTTGCACTCTATTCGTATCGCTCAAAAATAGGACCATGGATTATTTTCGATCTCATCTGGTTGAAGTTTGCTCCTTTTTATATTGCATGTAGAAACCACCAGTTCGTTGGTACTTAGATGTGGAGTTATATGTTACTTGCCTGCTAAGCTACTAGGACAGATCTTTGTTAACCTGAAACTTGAAGTGCTTTAGTAGCAGTCTAACTATCAATGTGAATAAAAATATCAGAAAAAGGAATACAGAAAGATCATAGGATATCCGTAGTGTACAAGTCCTAAATTTGGACTTGATCACACTTACGTACTCCGGCAGAACGAAGTTTTTTTTGCTGAACCGTATGAGGGTTAAATAAATCTCAGAGATCTTACAGAACTCATTTGTGTAAGCAAGTTCACCTTCAAATGAGCTTGGTGCTCACAGTAAATATTTTGCTTGGGGTTTTGTAGAATTTCTCTGTCCAAAAATTTGATTTTGATAGATGTAGTGTTCATCAGATCTTTAACAGATGGCAGCATATAAAAAAGGATATGAATAATTGTTATTTTCATTGTTTATTCTCCTATTTACCATTTCAACAGTATTAGAAAAGTTCACTATAAGTCATTTAAGCATATTACTTCAGCTACCTAAATAGCAATTTCAATTATGTTTGCAGCAATTTCCACAATAAAAGTGCCAAAGATCTATTCAAAATTAATCACAATAATGGCTATTTTTCATAGGCAGTTCTGCTAATTATACATTACAGCTGCTATTTCAAAAAATTATTGGATTTCGTTATTGCATGATGGCACCGTGGCTCAGTGGTTAGTGCTTTGGACTATTAAGTAGGAGGTTTTCGAAACCCAGTGAACATCAGTAAGTTTTCATCTCTCGCGAAAGTGTTCGAGCGTGAAATTGTTATTATGAAACTTGATAAACGGAAATAATAATTGTAACACATCAGCCACATTAAGAACGGGAACACCAAAGTAGCTATGACTTTTAACATAGCCAAAAGTAACTACCGGAACTGCAAGCTGCAGACAAAGTCCGAGCTGCCGAAAGTTTAAATACACAGAAAATCAATGACACAAAGCTGAAGTGGAGCAGAGAGCGGAGAACTAGAAGTTGAGACGACTTCAGCTTAACAAACCGTCCCATGGTTCAGCTTCAGCTTCACATTGTATCCTACCAGTCACGTCGACGTATCTGTGATATTTAAAGCATTGCGAAAAACAGCTATTTAAGAATAGCAATAATGGCTATTTTTCTTAGATAATTCTCCTACAAATAATGTGCACGACTGGTCCGAACAAACTTGGTACGCCATCTATTGGCATATGTCCACTGTAATTCAAATAAAGTGAGAGTCGTTTTCGAGAAAATTGATTTTCTACAAATTTGGCCATTTGTAAAGTACCATTAATTTTGGAGTTAGAATAAAAATCCTGATAATAACTTGAATGTAACGCCGTAGATCCCAGATATAAAGATTGAAGAAAATCTGTATAGCCGTTTAGGCTGCAGTCGTCGTATACACAGACACAGACAGACGAACTGACAGACAGAATTCGGAGATCCAATTTGTTGATATTCTCCGTTATAGTAATAGCAAGATTGATACTTAAGCTAAAATAGCTATTTAAAAAAGCTATTCCAGACATTTAGAACATTACGGCAGCTAAAAACGACATTTTTCTCTACAATGAACGTTCCTAGCCTAGTTACTTTGTTGGTGACCATATTGCTGCTGCTACTATAATCAATATCGTCCCAATATTGTCCCCTTCAAAGTACTCTCCATTAACTGGAACGCACTTATAACAGCGCTTGATTCAATCCTCGAAACATTTTTTATAATCGGATTTTCGTATAGCCATCAGAGACGTCTTCGATTTTTCTATTATCTCCTCTCGGCTACTAAAACGCGTTCCCCGGAGCAATTTCTTGAGTCGAACGAACAGAAAGAAATTGCAGGGAGTCAAATCAGGCTAATTCAGTGGCTGTTGGACGGTATTCGTACTTTTCTTCACACGAATAAGGATGGCATTGTGCGACGGTGCGGTATCGTGGTACAAAATCCGGTCTTTTTTGGCGATTTGCTTCACGCAAACGTTTCAGAATGTCCAAATAATAAACCTTGTTGACTGTGTGATCTTGTGGCAAGATTTCATGATGCATAACACCGCTGGAATCCATGAAAACCGTGAGCATCGCTTTCTTTTTCGACTAAAAACGACGTGGTTTTTTCGGTCTGGGCTCATTCGGTGTACACTCGCCTGATACCTAGATTGCGTTTCCTACTCATAAATTCATGTCTCGTCTCCAGTTTGATGAATGTTGGATCGGTCCTTTTTTTGCATGAAATTCAGTTCTTTCGGCACCAGATTTGCAGCGACACGTTTGAAGCCCAAATCTTTAACCAAAATGTCTTGAACGGGTCCATAAGCAATGTTCAAGTCCTTTGCCAGTTCTCTGGTGGTCAATTTGCGGTTTTCGGCCAACATTTCATTGATTTTATTGATGTTATCGTCGGTTTTCGATGTACATGGCCTACCACTGCGTTCGTCAACCTCGACAGACTCACGACCAGTACGTTTATGCGTTTATGCCCCGCATAAACATTTGTTTTCGATAGAGTATCTTTGCCGAGACACTCCTCCAATATTTCCAAAATCTTCGCACAGTTGAATCCGTTTTTAACACAAAATTTGCTTCAAACTCGTTGTTGCAAAGTTGATCCCATTTTTATAATCGTAAAAAATCGAAAACACACACGAAGGCAGGTGTACTCTCGACAGCGTAGCTTTTACAAATGTCAAGCTACGACGCTAAAATTTGGAGGGAATGTTAACGACAGATGTGTCAACCTAAAAAAAAAACTCGAATCAGATGACTGCAAGCGCCACACGGTAGTCATTCCTGAAATTTTTTGCTTAAGGTAGTATTTATTTTTCACCCCTACCTTAGGACTATCGAATTCGGTAGATTAACAACATTTGACATGACCTTAATCAATCTGAATACAATGATGAATAGCCCGGTACTTATGAATGACTGGAATATACGCAGGATCAAAGGATTGTCCTTTCAAGATGACGAAATGTATTTTGTATACATTTAAAGACAAACTTCTACGAGGCTACCGTTATAAAAGGGGACATTTTAAAGAAATTGGGCATCATTTACCAGACATAATGCCCGGACATGGAAGTCTCTGCTGGACATAACAATTTTTTAGGACATGTAATAGAGGCGAGTTAAGCCTCTTTAGGGTACGTTATGCATACTGCCTTTTCGAAGTGATAAACTCACAAATATTTATGACTTTTCTACATTTTTTTCACGCACATGGTTACTTTATCAACAACAATCTAGGAAATGTTTGAGGAGATAAACAAAATGAACTGCGAGCTAGTAGTTTTGTTTCTTTGAAATGAAATATATCTGAGAACCAGAAAACCGCTTTGTCGGTATAAAATTCTACCTTTTAAACGTGCTTACGAATTAAATTTTTTTTTGTTCAAAAAACGAATAATATTATACAAAAAAAAAAAAAAATCAGTTAATATCTTATTCCAGTACATACCTGTTTGTAATGGCAGAATTTGTGTTGCTCTCTCAGCGGCCGCTACATAGCATCCCAAATTATTTAAGGCGACAATGGCTATTACAACTACACACACACTGATATTATTTATTCTATACAGGTGCTTTCCCATAACTTCTGGGGAAGTTCTCGACCTGGATCCACAACAAATAGGCGGATCCATTATCGAGATTTAGGGATTCAAGCGAAACACCACTACCGACAGCAGCAGCAGTAGCAAATAAAGAAAAAAAAAGTGACAAATTGCGTTTGCCACTTTCCACCCCCACCCGATTTACCGTGCGTTCGGTTGTTTTATTATAATTGCGTGTTGTATATATTTTTATATTTGTTTCACTTAAATTAAATCACCAACAAGATATACAAACATTGACATATCACTTTCTTTTATACGAAATTATTGCTTTTTAATTTTTTTTTAATTTATTTCTACTCTCTTTTGTAAACCATAGAATGAAAGAACTGAGATAGATAGCAAAAAAAAAAAAAAAAAAACACAAAAATATAAAAAAAAAAATAAAAACGAAAATCTTCGAAAAACACTTTTTTTTTTCCTCCTATCCACCCACTTCTGCGGTGTTAGATGTGTAGATGTTATGCCTTTTGTATCTGCAATGAGAAAAAGGAATAATAAATCTATTAAAAAATGAAACCCTCCTGTATTGTGTGTAATGTTAAAGTGAAAACTTAACAGTGACATGAATAGAAGAGATTTGAAAGTAAATTATTTTCCGGCTGTAGTGGTGGACACTTTTATTGGTAAGTATCCTATAAAGTATCTAATTCTATTATATAGTATCGCATTTTACTTTCGTCTATTATTTGTATCTTACCCGACTTTACGAATTTCGCTTAATTGATTCGGAGAATTCTGCGATGATTATGGCATCATGTTTTAAGATACGGGGTGGGTTTAAGTACGTTTAACATTATAAATGCGAAGATGCCAAAAGTCAACTTTTCTTAATATTTTCTTTGATTCTCTTTGTACTCCAATGCGAAGCCTAAAATGTTGTTGAATTACATAAAAATAAAAGAAAAATCCTATTATAAAATGCCTCCAAAGAAAATAAATACGAGTATGAAAAAATTCACGGAAATTAGATATGACTTTACGTCATGTAAGCGATTTATTGTATTTTATACGCAATATTCTGCTAAATCATCTTGTTTTTGTTTTTTTTCTGTGTTTGTTTGGAAAATGTCAACAAATGAGAAAATTGTGAACGGAAAATGTATGCCAATAGGTGAAATTTATTACGGTTATTGGACTTTTTTGTACACATTGTTTGCTGATTTTTGATTACATCATTAATTATGCCCCAGTGGCTGTTCTGTTTTTTGTTTTTTTTTTTTTTTAAATTTCGAGTTGTGGTAAGCGGTGGTAATGGAGTATGCAAATGAATTGTGATTAGGTATTGGGTATGTTATTACCAAAAAAATAAGCGCAGTGTTTAGTTGGAAAAAGAACATTGGTGATGTTCTTATGATCACCAATTTTTTGTTTGATATCCCTAGCATTTATATGCAGTCATATGATGTCTAATAGTCCAGCAAGCAAACTGATAAATTCACGACTAAATAAAAAAGGAAAGTTACAATACATCTGGAACGGATCTTATGATACTCTATCCTCCATAACTGACTCCTAATAATGTGAGAGAGGTATTGGGACGATTTTAAATCAATTTTTGTCAATGTACTCGTATTAATAAATTAAAAAAAAACTGTTTTCACATTTTCCCAGAATAAAGTACGTCGTGATTGTCACCATTTGTATCTGAAGTTCACAGATTCTGATTAGATATTCGCAATGAGATATGTACCATAAATGGCTTTGAAAAAACAAATTATTGAAAAACATTCCCCTAAAAAGTGGGCGTGGCGAATTACAGTGTATGGACGAAATGTATCTATACATTTTGTTAAGATATTATTTTTCAGTTTGTAGCAAAAAAATTTTAAAAAAATGACATTTTTTGAAAAGTATAAGTGTGTGTGGGTGCATTTCAGAAATTGTTACACTTATACTACTTCGGATTGTTCAAAGTTCATGTATATATGAAGTTTCACCTTGCTAGCTCAAAATTTGTCTAAAATGTGGTGACATATCGACAGACGGACGGACGGACGGATGGTCGAACACGGCTACGTCCACAAAAATATAGATACATTTACAGAGCTCTATCCTTATTATTATAAGGGATAGGGCACACAAAATATAAATTGAATTCATTCTAGAAAGAAACAATTGCAATGTCAATACGAGTATATAGATACATACGGGTATATCCCTAATCGATGTGACTGGGATGGAAGCATGGTAGAGAATTCGTACGATTTTATGTGGACTACTCCAAGATCACTTCAGAGTATTTCAGGCGGCGATAATGGCGATCAAAGAAGCCTTGCCTTGGCTGAAGTGGGGTAATAACATCGCTCCTGTAGGCAGACAGATTATCGCAGGTGTCTTAAAATTCAACCTTAGTTGTTGTGGCATAAATATATTCCAGGGAAATATACTTATTAGCTGAAGAACTGTTCAATTGTGGCCTAATTTTATGGATTCTACCAAAGAAGGAAGTCGAAAGATTGCCCCTCACGACATTGTTTTTGAAGCTAAATAGCACTACCTGCTTTATTTCGAGCAAATATGCGTTGATCTTTTTTAAAAGACTTTTACGAGAGCTGTTAGGGAGAATTTTAAAATTTATCTCTGGGACAAAGAACAACAGGAAATTATGGACCTATCCATAATAAAGTTCTGAAATGTTCTATGCAATTTCAAGATTATGCGTATCTTTCCATTCAGAGTATGCTTCTATGACTTTTAAAAGATTTTATCGAAAAAAATAATTTGATGGCTTTTTCTTTTCTAGTAAAAATATTAAAAAATCTGTGGGCGGATTTTAAAAACTTATCTGTACATGAAAATGTCGATTTCAGCATCTCAGATACTAGGGGTCAAGTTGAAAATAAAACGTGGAGTTCAGCCTAAAAATCACCATGGTTTCCGAGTAATTTTGAGATTTTGTGGTTGAGTTCAAAGGCACCAGCACCTGCTTCAGTGTCCATCCTCTGACCATAAGTGTAATACACGATTCTTCTAGGAATAAATTACGGTACCACGAAGGCTTGAAGTGCAAATAACGGCAAGTTCTTTTTGAACACGGATACAAATTTTCGGATCGAAAAAAAAAAAAAATAAAGTCTGGGGTACCGCAAGGGAGAGTTCTTAGTCCGCTTTTATACCTCGCTTATACTCTTGATATACCACTAGCACGGTATTAGCAACATTTGGCGAAGACACTGCTATCTTGGCAATAGTCAAAACGATCGAAGAAGCTACTGAAAAATTGTAAGAAACATTAGATAGAGTAAATGACGGACAAAGATTTGGCGAATCGCACTTAATGAAACCAAATATGTTCATGTAAATTTTACTGATAAGTGATTAATTTGCCTATTTTTACTAACGCGTTTCGAATTTCATTTGCTAAATGTCACGGAATGACAATTTATACAAAGTTGGAAAAAATTCCGCGCGTGAAAAAAATCTAACAAGTTTAAATTAAATACAGAGAATTGTTCTTGTTACTTAGAAAATTGTCCAGGCTTAGGTTAGGTTAGGTTGAAGTGGCTGCCAGCTACAAACGCCAACTCATACGAGTATAGACCAATGATAGATCTGTTACCACATGGATCATGAGAAAATTATCCTGCCTACTTAAGCAAACCATTTTGAGCTACTGATGAAGCGAAGGAGACTTCTGATATCTATATTTGTAAGATTACCTAAATTATTGAAGTAGAAAACTCCTAAGTGTAGTTTTTTTTTTATGGGAGAGAGCTGGACATATACAAACGAAGTGGAGAATAGTTTCGTCCTCCTCCTCCTCGTCCAAGCAGCTTTCACAGAAATCATTTGAGTAAACACCAAGCCTTGTAGCGTGCTAGTCTATTAGATAGTGCCTAGAATGACACCTATTATGACGCTGAATCTTAGAGCGTTTCAGGCCCAGCTTAGGCCAAACCTGTTCTGTCGCTAGACACGTTGCATTTCAGGCTTAACAAAGCAAACAAATTGCTTTTATACAAGTGAGTTCTAAATCCGCTGTGGACATGTGGATATTTATTACACCGTCTACAAAGGATCAAGTCTTTTTACTTCGATAATAGAGTACCGGCGTCTAAGGTGGCCATGGTGTAGTGGGTAGAGTGTTCGGTTGTGACCTGAACTGTGCAGGTTCAAGCCCGGTCGGGGAACAGCAACCACAGCCACTCGAGCATAAAAAGAGAAACGAATAAAATCCAAGTTACACCAGTAACCAGTTTTTTGCTTGGTAGTACAATGGACTTCGTGTGAGTCTAAGTGCTCCGGGATTTGGAAATTTCCTTAAAAAAAAAAACCCGGCATCTGAATTGCAGCACAAGCAGGAACTTTAAATAGAAAGTTACCTGCCAAACGTTTTCATTTCATGAAAGAAAAACTGCTCGATAAGTTTAAACTTAGTTGCAGTAACAAATTTGTGTTGAAGGGAGGTGTTAAAGATTTTCACCTACCCTCGGGAAGAAAAGAAATTGTCGGCAGCCTTATGCTGCTGTAGCCATCACAGATTCATTACCAGAACTAGATTTCAAGCATCGCTATAACCCAACTAGTTAAAGGTTTATCAATACGTCTACATTTCATTGTATGATATTATACTTGTAATGGACTCGTATTTGGTATTGTCACAGTTCAATTCCTTTTGAACTGCAAACTCCTCCGTTTATAATGGGTGGCCCATCTGCTGATTTATTTTTAAATTAAATCTTATTTTGACACTGACAGCTCTTTCGTGCTCAACAAATTGACAGAAATACAGTATCGTTTCTCAGCGTTTCTAAGCGGTAAGAAATGAAAAAATTTGAACAACGTTGGGAAATATTGAAAACTTATTTCCCAAATGAGTGCTGTGTTGCCGAAATAGTGCGAATTTTGAAAAGAAATTTCGGTCGACATAATGCATGAATCGTGCCTGCAAGTTTGTGAAGAAAGTTCATGCGGTAGACATGCTAATTAAAAATAACACAAGTTATCCTCGTATTCGTCCTGTGCGCTCAGCCGAGAATATTGCTGCTGTTAACTATTTGGTACATTATTGGCCCATTTTTCTTCGAAGATGAAGATGGTAATAATGTTACTCGTATGGTCAACGGAGAGCGCTACAAAGTCATGATAACTGTTTTTTTTCTTTGACTAGAAAATAAGGAAATGAACTTGGATGATCTCTGGTTCCAGCAAGATGGCACTATGTACCATATAAGCTGTCCAACAATCAATCTTTTGCGCACTAAGTTCAATAATCGCGTTTTGGTGATGTTGCTTGATCTCCGCGGACGCCATTGTCCTTTTTCTGTTTATGGGGTTGGGATGTTATGTTGATAATTCAGAAACAATTCAGGCACTCAAGTATAATTTTGATCGAGCTTTTCTTGAAAAAGATCCCCGAACCATCGAAATGAATTGACAGGATGGGCTACTGCCAAGCCATTTAAATGAAATTATTTTCCATAAATAATCGCAAAGTGTATTATCTTCAAGACAACACAAACCTTTGAAAAATATTAAATGGATTTTTTTTTTCATATAGCAAGAAAGAAACCAACAGATGGCCCATACTTTAGTTGTCAAGTGGATTACTATGACAGGTAGTTGGTATTAGTGCCCGAAAAATATGTATGCATATTTTATATATCCTTTTTATTTAACCCCAAAGTTAACATCTAATTTGTGATGTGAAATATTAATTCAATATTTATAAGCAACACATTGAGCCTTTAAAAACTATCTACCGCTTTTCCACTTTAAAATTCCCACAGTGAATTCTTAGAAAAAAAGAAAATACATTTCGTTTACTCACTCAATTGATAGCACCTAATCCATCTTTGGTAGACATGCTCTACTACAATTTATTGTACACCTGTCTATTTTTTTTTTTTTTTTTTTTTTTTTATGACCAATTCTCATTGCGTAGATGAGGATGGAATGAAAAACAGAGTTCTTATTTGGAGATATACCTTCATATATATATAATTTTTTTTTTTTTTTTAACACAGAGATTCAGATTTATCGTTCGTCAGAGAGACAAGAGCAATACCCATCCATTAGATACTTGTTCCCCCCCTTAGATGAATTTCAAAATCGGCCACGAACAATAAACCGAAATAGAATAGCAAAGTACGCAGAAAAAAAAAACCAAGTGAAAAACAAAACCTGAAGAGTGGAAAAAAACGCTGAGTTGTTTTTCGTGATTTTGTGCGTGCCATTAAATTTATTTTATTCAGAATAATTAATGGAATTGAAGAGTATGGATTGTGGAATAAATTATTTGAAGCTGTTTTTCTCTTTGGATTGCGCGCTCAGGTTGGTGGGTGGAAAATTAATTATCACAGACTCATTAGACGAATCGTAATTTTCCTAAGAAAATATTGACACAATAAAATTGACGATGGATGATGAGATGGTGAATTCCAGGAAATGAAGTAATTGAAGGCATTATAATTTAGAACTTTTACCATTACGGTAATGGAGTTATTGGAAAGGAATTCAAAAGAACGAAGTGGATGACATTAGTTACAAACTTAGGGAATATCCTAGTCTCAAGTATAGGATTGTTAATAATGTTGTTAAAATACCCTTACGAGTATTTGAAGTCTGTAAATATTTTGACTTCATAACTCTTAAATGAGAATTGATATTCAGAGTTGAGTTTCAGGTGGACGTTCTGTATATCGAAAGCAAATACGAAACAATACGAAAACAGAAACAAACAGAAGGAAATAACGTACAGTTGCCAGTTCATCAGAATTTAGTATTTTTTTTTTTTTTTTTCTTTTAATTTGAACATGGGAGACGTGATCAAGCCTCCCTTAACTTGGGGACATTTGATAATTCTTCCCAGTTTTGTATTTATAAACAACAAAATAACTCCGCATGTATTTATTAATTCATGGAATAAGCAAAGTACAACGTTCGGATTGTCTGTGGATTAGTGGAGTACTGCGAATGTCAACAAGCTTAAAATCTTCCCTGAAAACATTGACTATACCCCATACCCAAGTTAAATTTTGACAAAAACTTACACCGACGCACGGTTCAAAAACCAACGATGGGTTGGGTGGTGGCATCTTCTCTGATAGGCTTAATCTAAATCTCTCTTTCCGTCTCCCAAACCATTGTAGCGTGTACCAAGCGGAAATAATGGTAATAAAAGAAGTCTTATCTTGGCTAAAGAAAAACGATATATCCGTATCTTTTCAGACAGCCAAGCAGCAATCAAGTCCTTGGAACCGTCCTATCTAAATTCAAAAATAGCTCTAGATTGCCGACCGTCTAGAGATGGCAGAACAGTTCAGTATTCACCTATGTTGGGTGACGGGGCACAGGGATATTGCAGGGAATTGTAAGGCCGACGAACTTGCCAGATATGACAAAAATGCACTGGGGATACCGACCGCTACATGCAAACTCAAATTAAAGCTGGATGCTATTGAGAAGATAAATTCTATGTAGACAGCATGTCTATTGACAAAACAGGTTTGGCCTAGGCTAGATCTGAAACGCTCAAAGAATTTGATTTCTCTCAATAGATTGCATATCAGCACTGTATGATAATTGGTGTCATCACCGGGCACTGTCTAATAGGCAAGCATGCAAAAAGGCTTGGCGTACTTTCGAATGATTTTTTTGAAGACAAGAAAAAACTCATACGCTTCTTTAGTGGCTCCAAATGGTTCAGTAAGTAGGCAAGCGACCGTTTTCCCAAATCCATGTGGTATCACAATGGACCTGTTATTGGTCTAAGTGTGTCAGCTTTCAGCTAGCAGCCACTTCTACCTAACCTAACCTAATTTCTGCCAAATCGGCGCATTTTTAGCAAGTTAGAGCAGAAGAAACAGAACATGATCCGATGACACCAAAGTATAGGGGGTGTTTCTTTATTAGTGACCGCTATTTAATGGAACACTCACTTCTCAAAAAATTACGTTAAAAATCGATTTACTAGTTAAGTATGAATGTTTTCCAAATGTTCTCGAATTTTACGTACTGAAGTGTTGGATTAAAGTTTCGATTGATATGGATTTGTTGAAGATAAAGCCAAGTTAAGGCGATGGTAAAAAACAACATAAAAACCGTTATGTACTCCACAATGGTAGAAGTGTATCCCACACTTATAACTTATTTTTTGTTTGAAATTTAATACTGTACGACGTCCTGGAGTAGCAGCACATATTAAAGAAACACCCTGTATATGTATGTATGTGTCTCTTCAAGTATGTAATTATTTTATAAAAAAAAGGTTATCGGACGAGAAAAAGGAGAAGAAACCAAAAAAGAGTCTCCAGTATCTATAATAACCACACACGAATACACAAAACCTTTCCACTGCTGCACCATCGCGTCGGTGGCAGTAGTACTCTCGGATTGAAAATTTATAAAGAGGCGAAACATAGATTATTAATATCTTAAAATGGTATGTCCTAATTGCTAGAGATTAATATTTCGCAATCAATTTTGTACTCAACAAAGTAAACGGCATCGAAATCGGTTCAGCCATTCTTGAGTATAAGCGTTATAATGCTTTAAACTAAACAACGGAGACAAAGACTTGTAAAACCTCTCCAATACTTTCGCGTATAAGCGCTCGATCCCTTTGCCTTACTAATCCATTTTTTATATAAAGTAGGTAGATGCTTCCTTTATTTACTGGGGGGATTTTTTTTCCGTTAATAACTTTTGCTTGTCGAAAGGAGCTAAAATTGACACGGACGACCATTATTTGCTGTGAAGGATGCAATGAGTAGAAAGTATAGGATGATGGGAAGTTTTACATTTGAATTTTGGAATATTATGATGTTACTAGAGCATTTTTTACTAATGAAAAGTGAGCTAAAATATGCACATAAGTAACCTTCTTGAGGCTTTCTAGGTGCTGTTAAATTAGCTACAACACCAACATTTTACTGTATGATGGAGTTAACCTTGTCCAGTATTGATATCCTACACATGATGAATGTAGATATTACCAAGCTTTCGATAGCGTATGGCATAGCACATTTGTAAAGTAGCTTGAAGTTTGTGGTGTCGGTAATATTCTCTTAAAATGGATTGCGAGCTTTTTAACCAATTCCTAACTAAAAACACCATCATCACTTAGGTGCACAAAACTAAGTTCAGTTCAAAGCGTCTGAAGCGCCATATTATGCGATTAAACTGAAAAGGATAGGTGTTGAGGAAACTTGAAATTAAGAAAATTTCCATCACAATTCAACTCCCCGAGGTGACCGTGAAAAAAATCTTTCTTTGTTTCTAGTGGACTTGAACCTGAATTCCCTACTTATTGGGTCTAATATACTAACTGTAAACTTTTCTTAATCACTTTTGATTTATCTTTTTGCAATTATAGAAGCAATGAATACTGTTCATGAATCTTGGCGAACTGCAACATACATATCTCGTAACCAACTTCAATTATACAGGATGGCAAAGTAAATCTTTTGAACCTTAAACTCTTACGTAATATTGAAGCATATGCCAATTTTTGCTAAAACATTGATGGCATTTGCAATCATTTATTATTTTCTTATGTACAAATATAAATTTAGCTCTTCGTAATATAATTTTTTTATGATGGGGGTCTAAGACCTTCCAAAAGGTACCCGCCAACCGCAGTCTTCAAGCAACGATTATGCAAAGTTATGGCATCGATCATGTATTCACCGTATCGTACGCTGTCTGATTAACAAATACACCAGCTCTCTTCTATTGTCCAAATAATATCCATCATCAAAAAAAAAAAAAATCTTTCCATTCAAACGGAGCGCTAAAAGGTTTTTTTTTTTCTCTCACCGGGCGGTGTGAATGACCCCTAAAGACCGGTTATATGCTATTGATGATGTACCCACACGTTCGGCTGGTTATATTCAAAACACACAAAGTTAAGACATCAAGTGCATTTTCACAAAGCAATTTTTTTGTCTCCGTCTTTTCTCTCTATTACACAAATACATCAAATCACAACGACACCGTAGAAGAAAGGTTTAAAGAAAAACGAAAGAAGCAAAAGAAACAGATAAACATGATGGTGGTGTCGGCGAGGCGAATTCCCTCATGCAGGGTCATTCACTTTGAAATTCACTGAACTTATTTTTCTGCAGTGCCACAAGGAAATCCACCTGGGCCCAACCTTTTAACCACACAAATCGATTGAAATTGCAAAATTTACTTAAACTCCATACGAGAGAAAAACCTTTCTTCCTTGCATCGTAAAACAATGGAATTGCAGTGGGAGAGCTAAGGAAAAACTTTAAAACTTTAACCAAGAACCGAACCAAATTTATTCGTAACTGTAGTTTTCATTTAGATACATTCGATAGCCGCAGCTGATCAATTGCTTTGCCGGGTTGCTCTAGCTCTTTTGTGAAAGTGTTCCACCATAAAATTACTTGCACACACACGCGGTGTGCAAAGAGAAATAAAATAAAAATTACTTTCAAAGAGGAATAAAAAAAAAAAAAAAAAAAAATAAGTCTATTTTTCTTTCGGTCGGTCTTTGGCAGAAGGAGAAACATGACGTGGTTGGTATGGTTGGTAGTTGGTAAGGTTTGGCGCGGACCGACTGGTTATGTCGGTATCGGTTATAACAAAACCGATACCATGCCAGCCAGCCAGCAGTGCCCGGAATATATGGTACAATGGAAATGAGGAGCCGCAGCCATACCAAAAAGAGTCAATGACTGAAACGTGACTGGAAAATTTAAATAATTTACCCGAAAGTCATGTGAATGGTGAAGACGAGAGTGTAGGTATGTACATATGTACATGCAGAGTAGCAACAATGGGAGTGGAGGCCAGAAAATCATCATCGTCATCATCATAATCATTTATGATGGTTATCGTAATCATCATCATTATCATCGATTCCATGCTGGCATACTGTGGCATTCAAATTTGTATTCTCATATTACATTTGGCAGTGCTCTTTTGGTTGGGAATAGATGAAGTTTGACTTAGTAAATCTCTACCACCTTCTGAAACACATGGAAGTTTGTGAGCCGATATAGTAATTTAGATGGTATCTACTCTCGAAAGTTCTTCCAGCATTTTCGAAGTTCACTTTCAGTTCTAAACATTTGCATAGCCTTTTTGGTTAGCATTCAAATGCCTGTGCAAAACTGCGATAAACTTGTCATGACAATTTTACTTTCGAATGTTTATCAGACATTCGCATTTATTGTGTTTTCTGGGATTTGAACCTTGAGTCTTCCGACCATTAAGCCACGGCACCCACAAAAAACAATCTTGAACAGCTTTCCAAAATAGTTATTTTAGCCGCTATTTATAGCGTTGCTATTCTTAATTATTCGTTTTAAATATTTTGCTTTCTTAGTAAATTAATGTCAATGTTGATGTTTTCTGGGAATTGAAACCTGAACCTTCTGTAAGAAAAGTAGCCCGCAAGAAAATTACCTGCACACCAGTTGTATCGAGTTTTGATCTTTCACTCTTATACCCTTTTCTTTTCTCGAAGAAAATTCTGCATTCGTAAGATATTGCACTCCCACACCGTGGAAGGATATGATGTAGAAAAATGTGCATATTTTCTAGAATAGTAAAGGAAATTTCTTCAGTGCAACATTTGTTTGAGAACTCAAAAACGATATTTTCCAAAGCGAATAACAGAGTCTACATGATATTGTGGATGAAATACTAAATGCTCCTAGTTTTGATGCTACGGAGAAAAATTAAGATGATGAAGATGACATTTCCATGTTCCAACTAAAATAGAAGCACTAAGTGCACTGAATACCTTAAGGAACTACTAGTTGGCGTTCGACATCTCTTTTCAAAATATAAATGCTGCAGAAAGCCCAGTATTAACTTCACCACATTTCTTTAACAAAATGTTAGGTAGTAAATTTTAAGCGATCGTAAAAAGCGTAGTTGCAATTGCTATGACTGAGTTCCTCCTACTAAAATTTTTTTAAATCAGCATTTGCAATGCAAATCGAAAAATTAGCTATGAAAAATAGCTATTATTGCTATTTATATGAAATGAAAATAGAAGAATTAGTTATGGAAATAACCATCATTCATTTTACCAACACAATTTTTATCTGAGCCTCAGGTATTTGATACTTAATTCTTTGCAATATCAGGAATGTCATATTGAACAACAGAAATAGTATCCTCAGTTGTTATATTTTATAGCAAAATTAAATCAATGGTTGACAATATGTTTGCCCATGAGATCGCTAGATCCTTTAGCCTGATTAGCCTGACTCCATTTTCAGAGGAGGTCCCGTGTAGGCTTGAAAAAGGTGTTCTCTTTCCCTCTTTTTACATTAAGATCGCTGAAGATACCTGAAACTCAAGCCTTCTTCCCTAAGCTTGCCTCTGATAACAGATCCTAATCCAAATAGATACTGCCTGTAGGAGTCACGGTGAAATGCATATGTTACACTAATCATCCTGCTTTTACCCAACCCATCCTATCTCACTTTTAGGACGATGTTGATATCTGTTTTATAGCAGTCTAAGGCCTCCACTAATTTATCGAATGCACGTATCCTATTAAATATTGAAATATTTTACGTGCAGATCCGAAGGTCATGGTCCTTATTTTATTTTCCTGGGTCGTCAACGGTTGTATTATTAATATCCGAGGATTGTAGTTCCTTCGAATGTAATACTTTTCTTTTCAGGTATAACCCTGTACCTGTACCATATCGTGCTTTAGGTTTTTCTAATTTAAATAAAATTAAAAGTAATATATATACTATATTTTTTACTGTTTTAAATTATGGACTATACCATTATGTATGGAATGTAACATCAGTTAAATGTGAGGTAATTTTCGATGTCTTTTCTGCACATTTCTGACTGTATTGTGGCCATAACTTCACGGATGTTAGTTTTTAAGTACTCCGAAGTTTGCATAGACACAATCTAAAGCCGGGCCAGATAACACGATCTTGGTGGTCGGGGAACTTATCGTGCAATAGAGCCAATGCACAGACCTTATAACATAACAAACACTACTGATTTGTCCAAATTTGGTGATTGTGTTTCGAATTGTTTGCTCAGTTGGGCGATTATGACGACCATTATCTATTCTTAAATCGCGATACACAGATATTAAAGAACTGTTATTTTTGTAGTAAGATGAAAGAATTCTAATGCGTTGAACGGTGGTTAAACGAACCATATTGTAAAATGGCAAGGCAAGAACTAGCTACCTGTCACTATCGATGACAGATGGATTTGACAGAAGTCATATGACAGAAGCCATATGACAGGGATGTGAAATACCAACCTCGAAATGAATATCCCTTCATGTATTTGATGAGATGTGATATGATTATTTCTAAATACAAATTGTTCATCAAAGAAAATATGTTTGTCTTCAATAATTTGTGTAAGTTTCTGATTTAATACTTTTTCATAAATTTTGCTGACACTGCTATTTTAAAATGACGAGGCAATAACTAACTGCCTATCACTATGAATGACAGATGCTACATGTCAGGGATGTGAAATCCCAACATCGTAATGAATAACCATTTTATATGCGGACAATCCTCAAAGTGGAGGGTCGAATACTTAGTTAAAACTCCTTGGACAATAGGTTTGGTAAGCTAGCTACGAATAGCCTATTCCAGGTTGGCAGCTATTGTAAAAGTGATTAAGCGATAAGGCTGGTCAGAAAGATACTAAAAGTGTGAAATTTAATGGTCAAAATAATAAAAATAAAGGCTATTCAGTGACGAAATTGCCCTTGTTTATTTGCACAACCTTGTTTTTAAACATTTCTGCCGAAAAACGTTTAAAACAAAAATAAGCAGGAATTGTTATCAAATTTTAGAAGCTACTGTTATCGGATAGGATGTATACAAGAACAAGACCTATAGCTATTTCTACAATATTAACAAATCTAAATAAGCTGAAATTTTAATTCCTTTTCTTTGGTTATTACCAAATGTACGAGTATATCCCGCTTAGGTTATAAATCTAAAAAAAAATCTGTTCTGTTAAACCAATTTAATCCTCTAATCGCCTTGTTAACGCACGTTGAACTTTATAGCAGCAAATCCTCAACAGTCCAACTTCCCAGGTAAATCATATTTTCGCATCTATTTCCCAGGACTTATGCATAAATTATAATTTAAATGCAGTAAAACCAAAATGAATTCCATAAAATTAAACGAAAAACACCTAAAATCCTGCCATTTTGCCGTTTATTTCAATTGAATATTTAAAATTACCTGAATCAGTTTTTCTTTTTTTTTTTATTTCCCCTGAATTTTCCATTCATATTCTCTAAACCGTGATTGCCAGGAATTGCGTGTTTTCATGCCTGACAGTGGGGCCAAAATTTCAGAGAGACAACCTTACAGGCGGGTACAAATTTGTGTTGAAATTCGTGAATAAAATATAAATATTTTGCGCACGCAGCCCTCGAATAAAAATGACCTACAGTTTTATGACGCATTCGAAGTTCAATTTGTAACTTTATTTCGAGATTTTGATCAATCTTACCAATACTATAATAGAGAAACTCACAAAAGAGGGTGACGCAATTTTGCCCGTCTGTATATCGAAGTGCAGCCTAACCGGATGATCGGATTTACTTCAAATTTCATATGTTTGCTGAGTAGGCTAATGCACTTTATTTGAATTAAGAAGCTCATGACAATTTTACTCTGTTTGTGGGACAGTGAAAAACTTTTTTAGCGTTTCCTGGGACTCAAAACTGAGTCTGTCACTTATAGTTCAGTAAAACTGCAAACTCGGCTAATTTGATTCTCAAGAATTCTTAAAAACACAAAAGAAATAAGATTATCAAACTATCACAAAAATCTGCCTGGCAATTACGCGGAAATTATGAATAAATTTGATTTACACATAAACCGTTAAAGTAAATCCAGGGATATTAAGGGACCAAAAGTGTATTTTAGGCCTTTAAATGAACCCAGAGTTATAACTTCAAAATTCATAAAAAGCCCCGAATAAAAAATCTATCAATGGCTAATATACTCTAAAAGTTGTCTGAGGTAGCTGAACTTGTATCCGGGGTCAAATTCAAATTCAAATTAAAAACAATTCGATAACTGACATCGATTAGTCTCTAGATATACGTATGTACATGTTTTCGAAATCACTGAATTTGAAGTCAAAATGTTTTTTGAACGGTATCTTTATTTTGAAAATATTGATTCTAATTTTTCATATGTTGATTGACTATTAGTGATCCATGCACTTTACATTTGAGCTATGGCGCCGTGAATTGTCATACATAACCAAATTCTATAACGTTTTGAAATACTTTTAGTTCTATTTTGAGGACTTGGCGGTTTAAATATCTGAACTCATCTTAAATATCAAAACATCGTTCAAGTAAAACTTGCAACTTGCAAGTACTAGTAAATTGTTACACATATCTAGCAAATTGTTACACATACAACTGTGGCCAACTAATTAGAAACATGGCAACGGGTCACATTCCAATCAATGTAAAATACTTCCTTTCAACATAACGGTATTTGTTTTGGTTTACGGAGGAAGGTTCACATTGTATGTCAAGGAATAATACATTTGTAGTTCATTTTCTCTGCTGTGCACATCGTAGTACCAGAAGTTTTAAAAAAGTGCTCATTTCCACGTGACATTTAATTAGAAACACTAGTTCGAAACTAAAGTTTGATTTGATTAATTAAAAAAATAAAACGTCAGTACTAAATTTCACTGGTAAGGCAATAATTTAACGGGTGTTGAGATTATTTGCAGGTTTATTTTTTTTAGTTTTGCAACATTTTATGATGGGTAAAGCAAAAAGTTGTGATCCGGAAGACAATTTTCGAAATATGGAAGCTGAAAATGTCGTACGGATCGATCGCAACCCTATTTAATTGCTCGGTTAAAAAAGTTTATGATGCTATTAAGCATTTCAAAAGTTTTGAAAAAACTGAAAGTATGCCTCGAAGAAAACGAGCACGAAATACAACTGTGAGGATCGACAGAAAATATGACGACTGGCCAAATCCAATCCAAAAATAAGTCGAGCGGAAATTCAACGACATATTTTTGATGAAAGTGGTCCTCCGATTTCCACTCGCACTATAAGACGACGATTGTTCGAATCAGGATTGAATGGACGAGTCGCACGCAAGAAACCGCTTGTAACACAAAAGCAAAGAAAAAATAGAATTGCTTTTGCGAATATCTAACCTGGATATTTTGTATAGCAATAACAAACCTGCGTGGAAAGCTATACCGGTGGAGAGCTGCAGGCAGTTAATTGAAAAAATATTGATAATAAAGGCATCCTTGCTCCCAAATTTTAGTTATGAGGCACTTTTCTTTTGTGTTCCTAATTAGTTGTTCAACTGAAATTCTATACTTCCTCCTTTAAACTTATTTTTTAAATTACGTGTTTGAATTATGTACATATTTGTTTTCTTTTATTATTTCAGATTCAATTAATCATATAAAAAAAATTTTGTTTCAATAAACAAAGCAACAAAAAATAAATAAACACGTTGAGAAAAACGTCAAGAATAGTGTTTCTAATTAGTTGGCCACAGCTGTATCTGGCAAATTGTTACACATATGTATATAAAAAATCGAGGTGTACCAACTGAATATCGGATATTCGGCTTTCAGTCCCCAGAATAAACCTCTATCCGGCATAGGACAACGGATATCCGATGGCTAGTACACGATTCATATATTATTCGGATACACGATGCCGGAAACATAATTTCTGATTATGGCTTAATTTAAGAACTACTGAACAGATTTTAATTCAATTTGTTTTCTAGGACCGGTATAGTTGGTGGAATCATAAAATTCGATAAAATATCAAAAACAGTGAATGTCCAGAATCGTCCGACGAATTTAGTTTTTTTTAATTTTGGGTGGAAATTTGTATTCTTGATGAGATTTCAAAAAAGATTATTTCTACTGGTGTAATAGAAGACCACTGAACGAATTCGAATAGACTGAGGATATGATATATTTGGTTAAACGCTGAAAGTTCTCAAAAGTCATAATTATCAGGTAACATTGATCTTTAAATGAATGTTTTGATGGTACCATCTGAAAGGCATCAAAATCGGATGGTGTCGGGACAAAATATAAGGAAAAGTTTCAACAATTATGATATCTTATGTCCGACATTGGTGTCGGATACCCGATGCCGAAAATATGTGAACATTCACAGTAAGTTCTATATACTTCGAGCCGAATATCCGACGTCGGATATTTCTGAAAACTACTAGAAATCGAGAATCCATGCCGGATATACGTGAAAACTTACTTTTTAGATTTTGTGCGGATAATGTACCTTATTTCTATTTTTTTTTATACTTTGAAATCAGTCAATACAATACAATGCAAATACAATAGTGAACAAAGTTGTCACAATCCTGTCAGTGATTAACAAATTTTAGATGAATAAGTATCCTCTTTAACATACCTCAAATCGACCTCACTGTGCGCCCTCGTTTACACTTGATATTTACTTGTCAGCAAAAGAAAATTACCCATGGGCGGTTGGCTGGACTTTGTGAGGCACCTCTCAATAATTTATCCCCATTAACTTGAAGGCGACATAAATTTCTCTCAGAAAACCGAAAAAACTAATTTAAATCTCGTAAAAATTCGCAGGATGCAAACGATGGGAGGGTAACCAACGAGGACGTTTCCGTTTCCGTTTTTTTTTTTTTTTTTTTTTTCTTACAACAATAATACACCCGAGATGTCACCCGTGGACCGTTTCAAACACAATACAATCATTTATTTATGAGTTTTTAACATTTATCAGGCGCAGTGTAATTGTGGTAGATATTTCTTTGCTAAAATTCCGATACTTGTAGGTACCTGTGTCTCTATTTAATGGGTTTGGGTTTGCCTTGTTCGATGATACGATATTCGATCGGGGACTGTCAGCCTTGAACTTGTTTATGCGTATGGGACAAATACAGAGGTATTGCGGTGGCAGCGACGTTGGTGGAGGAGTCTTATGATTGCTCGGAAGAGATTGAGGATTTTTTTTTTATTTATTTTGGAATAAACATTAAAAGAAATTGTATTATATATTTGATTATGGCTTGAAGAAGAGACGGGGAGATATAGAAAGATATCGAAAGATACGAGTACTCGTATATGTATCTACTTAAGATATTCATGTACGAGTTTGTATGATCGATTACTCATGCAATGGATGGTTGTCGGCTGGTTAAAGCGGCACGATGTTCAATGTGTACTTTGAACCGGTTTCGAGGGTTTTTTTTACGATATTTCTGTTTGTACTTCTTTTTTGATCGAAATATGGAACCGCCAACGAAGCCGTTTTCCATAAAAGTAATCACATGACGTGGGACTCAAAACAACTGTCAGCTAGAGACCAACCTTTTTAGGATATACAAACATACTCGTACGTACATACACATGCAATGAGTTGCCGTGCGGCACACGTTTTTGCTCTTCCTGTATCAGCATGTACCTTCGTACGTCCTTACTGCTTGTTCTTGATTTATGTTTCATTGTATTGTCGACAGTCTGGAGGACAAGAGAGTTGATTAATTTCAAATTATGACGAATACCAATATGTACAATCGGTTTATTTGAATGCTAGTACCATGGCACTTACCTACATTAACTAGTATATGAAGTGGCATAAGCCATATGTAACAGAGAGGGGACATTGTGCAAAAGGTACTAAGGGCCTGTAAACATTGACGATGTGGTAATTTAAGAACTTGTACCTTAATTCCAGTCTAATCTGAAGTGGGTGTTGTCTCGTAATTTCGTCAAGTTCTTGGAAAGGGAAGGTATTTCAATTAATTTTCTATTTTAATGATGTAAAGAAATCTTACAAGGAAACTGGAGGCCATATGTTTTCAAAATTATCTAGAACTACTCGTACATGTATTTGATATTTGATATTAAGAATAGATTTGTGTAAAATGGTTCAGATTTGGTGAAGATAGGTATAACTCTATAATGGTTCATTAATCCATAATTCAAACATAGTTTTTTGCGGCCTATATTTAAGAAACACCCTGCATTACTGAAGTAAAAGTGAAGAACATTACTACAGTATTTTTTTTTTAATTGGCTATTTCTCGGCTATGACTGAATCAATTTTGTTCGAAATCAATATGTAAACAATATTTGACATGTACCATGTTTTGGAAAACTGTCAAAATATTTTTTTTTTATTTATAACGGATTTAATAAAAAAGAAAATATTTTAACGATTTTGTTTAAATTTCGAATCTGAGTGATGCAAGCATGTGCGACCACGATTTTTATTTTGAATACTCTTCTCTCAGAATAGGCGAACCTGTAGCGCTGTGACAGCGCCTCGATGTTCCTACAGTACCGAAAGTGACGTTTGCAAGACGCAGAAGCTACCGACCGTTCCAGTCAAGACTCTGAGATTATTAGAGTATAGATTCATTAGGAGGTTGAATTTATTCTTTAAGAATCTACCTGTACAGTATTGATCTGGAGCAGTTAAACAGACTTTGGCACAGCATGGATCAGAGAAAATTAGGAGCACTGTAGCCGCAGTCAGTTGAAATTTAGAACAGAATGACAAGGTATTGCATCGGTAGCTGTCTTAAGTTGGCACTATATTGGTGGATTTTATATTGCAAAACAAAATAAGTAAATTCTATACTTTATGAATTTTTGACCTCAACTCAGTTCTTGTATTAATAATAATTTAATTTAGTGTCATCCAATACTACGTATGTAACCGAATTTGCAGCCACTACCTAACCTAGTCAAGTCATAAATACTGGTTCACGGATTTTTGGTGAAAAGATAAATGCTGGACAATTATTTTTCGATTGATTATTTAGGAAACAATATTAAAACAATTTATTCGAAATGACCGCCATTTAAATTTATGCAAGCCTTGAGTCGCTTTGGCCACTCATCGATTGCAGCACGCACCTCGCCCATTGAAAAATTGTCCACTGCACGGGTAAGTGTGCGCTTCAAGGACTCAATATTTGGGTGTCGAGTAGAACAAGTCATCGCCTCTAAAATAGTTCACAGCTTTTAATACAAAAGGTCTGAACTGCCTGACGGATAAGCATTTGCTGCTATGAGGTCCGGCACATTGTTTTCGAGCCACCCTTGTGTTATTTTTGCCTTATGAGCTGGTGCGGACTTTTGTTGGAAAGTCCACTGGTTGTTTGAATACAATTTTTGGTTAAGTCTTTTCACAATGTTTTCGAACATATGTTTGGTAAATTTTTACCGATGTTTTTACTGCCTTCTCGTAAAAATTAAGGTCGGTTATACCTTCATAGTTAACACCCCACCATCACATATGCTTTAGATCTTTCATTCCGTTTTTACTTTAATTATTCTGTGAGTAAGTGGCCAATGTGTATTTTATATGCGAGACATAGATTTCTGTGATATCTTCATTTCTTGTGACAAGATTTTCTGCTTTCACAGCGGTTTCCGATTAAACCTGTGGAGTTCTGACAGAGCGAGGGCGTATCCAGATCTTATATCTCCCCACTCGATACTAAACAACTTTTGTGTAAATCTTTTTGTTCACCTGTCAATATAGAATGAATGTGTTCAGTAGTAGTTTCACGATGTGTGTGTTTAAACGTGTAACAGTATTTATGACATGGCTAGGTATACTTATAATATTTACATGTCTATCGAAGTCCACACATTTGAACTAATGCGTGGTATAAAGTAGGGAGTATATCGGCCTTGAAAGATACATGCTGACATACTTTTCTTCATAGCAACTTTTCCAATAATATAAATTCAATTTTAACGAACATCGTTCCTAATCATTTCCTTACTTCATTCAGAAATTCACTCAGATTTCATGAGATCTAGATTGATTTGAAAAAAACAATGAAATACTCTCATAATGAGTGTTCTAGTTCCAAACAAGAAAATATTGATGCTCCTCAATCACCGGGTAATCAAAAGGCGAGTATCTATCACTCGTATCCTATTACAGAGGACCCGCATTGCTGATGTTTGCACTCCTCTAGTACCACCCGCTTACATCTCAGTGGTATATATCATCTGAAAACTCAAAGTAACTGAAGGAAGAGAAATGAAAATCTTTCCCCACCACACATACACCAACGTAAACAACACTAAACTTTCATTCAAAATTCTACGGGCACTCTCTATCTCTATTCCTTCTATGTGCCCTAGGAGCGATTAAGCGCAAAACGAAATCCATCTGTAGGTACGTATTGAGGAAATCCCGTCCATGATGATGACATTCTGTGTAGAATACATTACGCTGAACAAACAGATTCCAGGTAGCAATCGGTATTGTAAAAGAACGACTATCGACAAAGGACATGACATACAGGTGAATTGGATATCTTCCTGTTTTTGATTTTACTGTTTTGTCCTTTCACCTACCTATTGCTGTTCTTCCTGTTTTCTTTTTTTTTTTATTGTTTTGAGCGGTGTGTACTCGTATATTTTGCGCCTTGACGTAAACTTCAAATTGAAGGATTTCAATTTCAACTGGTTTACTGCTGTTGGATCTGATGGTAATTGTGATGGTATTCCTTAACAAAGGACACTCGGATGTTTACAAGAAAAAACGGAGGTATACAAAAAAAAGAGGAAATCGAGCAAAGAAATCCAAATGAATTTCATGCAATAACGAGACTTTTGATTGTATAACGTGCCGTGGTAAGTATTAGGAACGTTTTTTTTTTCTTCGGAAGATGACAGTATGACTTACAAGAAAATCGAATCGGCAAAGGAACAATTCGAACCAGCATTCTATGGGTTTTAATATAGAAAGTATTTAAAAATCTTACCTCTTATTTCTATAAAAAAAAAAAATCTCAGAAGACATCTGAGGCAGAACTTGCTGCACAGTGACTTTAGTTAATGAGTTTCACACAAATGATAAATGAACGAGACTGAGATTCAAATCTGCGAATTTTAGGTTATTCAACAAATAAACACATACCTTCCCCTACAAAAACGTTTGGACAGCTACGGGTTGGCTACGGTCAGCCATTGACTGCGTCATTGGGCCAACCTTCATGCACGGACTTTTTTTTTGAAGAAAGGACATGTGTCCGTCTCTTTTCATTCCCTTATATCCCTCATTAAATTTACATCCATGCTCATAACCATATCAATTCGTCAAAGCGAGCTTAGTGTTATATCATATAAATAACTCTCAAAACAAAATACGATGCATTAAGCTAAGTAGAGCACACATTTTTTATAACAACAGTAAAAAGTGAAACAAAACAAAGGAGAACTTTTCGTCGAAAAGTATTTCATAAAAAATAACAAATCTCTCAACCGTAAGTATACACTCGTGTTGCAGAAATAGAATTCTAAGGACATAAACAATGCGCTGAGACAAATAAACTTTGTGTCAGCACTGTATCGCTAAAAAAGGATCCACAAAAAAAGTAAAGAGGGTAATGTCAGCAAGGAGAAGGAGAGTGGAGCAAAGAGAATGAACGACCCATTCCCGAGAACAGCATGACGTAGGACCAACATTTGAACAGATATCTCTACAAATTATGGAAAGTCCTCATCCCGGACTGTGATGGTAACGAAATGGCCAAAATGGATGCTAGTGTGGTTTCTAAATGTGCGGTTTGTTAGTTGAAAGCTGTAATTATGTCTTTGAAAAATAGATTCAACTTTTGTGGATTGCGCTCGGTCCCCCTTCATGGTTCCGGACAAGAATGCGGAATAATTTCTACCCACTGCTGGTACCTTCTAAAAACGCCTTTAGGGAGTGAACCGAAATCATGTCAACATTGTTCTGTGTTCTGTGGAGGATATAAAATATAGAAAATATGTTTTTTTTCCTTTTGTGAAATAAAATTGTTTCCGAGTTTATTTGTAGAGGAACCAGTTTAAAAATTGAGGGAAATAAAAGGACGTGTAGCTGATTAAATTGAAAACTCAGTATCGGTTTTGGCAATGTAGCTTAGAGACTGCATAAGTAAAAGTTTGAATATGATGACTTCAGATACGATGTATATCTAATTCGCTGAGTTGGGTTAATATGCCACAGGGGAGTCTTTATGAAGGTTTACCATTAAGGAGAATTTGTGTTAAAATTGCCGACGATTGTCGGAGAGAAATAGCAGAATTTAATTTGATGTTCCTGTTGGAATTTTATTTTATTTCTCCCAAAGGGGTAAATCTAGAGTTTGTGCCTTCCTGGGCCAATTTCTAAATATAACTGTTTTTCCAAAGTTTGTTTTTAGACGCGTTTCTCCTCAGCGCTATTGTGCAAGATTTTATGTACGTGCTGCAGATACGGAATGGGCTATTTTTTCCACCAGTATCCACCTGTTTTAGCAAATTTGACTGTAGTCATCTTTATTTCATCTTTAGCATCCTTAGCACTTGTTTCGTGTTAGTTGCCACATATTATAACTAGTTCTCTACTGCGCCTTTCCTTCTAAACTTTTTTCGAAGGGTCATCAGGGTATTGTCTATCAATGCGAACCGGGAGTTTTTTTTTTGTCTATTATACTACCAGAAAGCGATCTGCCTTTCTTCGTCTTTCGTAGAAAAATGAGTAGGCACTTCAGTGATGAGGAGCTTCGGTGATCAGCTCTCACAACAAAAATTGCCACCTACGACCAAATGCAGTATAATCACCCTCTTTACACTCGACACAGATAGTGGTGCGGCAGAACGCTAATGTGTTCATCTGTAATGCAAATCTGCAGATGTTGAGTAGCATTCATTTAGTCCCTTTTTACATACCGGTAATACCACGAAGATATCATTTCTACGAAGATATCACTTCCCGCAATCCCAATGCACCCTTGCGACCCAAACAAGACTCAGGGAATTCAGTTTTGCTTCCCAACTTGGCAGGCAGTGATGTCGATTACCTGACAAACAGTGAAGTCTAATGTTTTCGAACTCCACAAAGACACAGTCACCAGGTTTAAGAGACATTCGTTAAAATAAGACTACGCAAATGTGTAATTGGTAGTTTCATCCTCAGTGGCTCAGCTTCTTCTCAGTTGTAGTTATGAAACAATTATAATCTTATAACCATGAAAATTAGTTTCAGAGAAGGTATTGCCCTATTAAAGACTATAACCAACCTTTCAGGTCTTAAGGGTAAGACCATTGACTTCCTTCAAATCACTCTCAAGTGATCTATCTAGGTCTACGATCCACACGTTTTTTTTTTTTTTTACTGGTGTCGTGGTTGGTTGCTTGGTAAACTCGATGAAGTAAACTTAGACCAAGAGTAGGTCCATTATGTTGCCACTGAGTAAGGCAGCGTGGTACACACCGCCTATCCTTGAAAGCAAATACTTTTCATAATACAATTTGTAATTTTAGCCGCGCAGGCATTGTAGAGATCGTTAAGATCATTGTAAAGGTATTCACCTAGTGTAGCCTCTCTAATGTTGACGATTGCGGGGCATGCACACAAGAAGTGTTTTACCGCTTCTTCTTCCTCACCATCTCCGTAGCTCCTGCAGTAGTTATTGTAGGGGCGTCCAACCTTTGAGCATGCCTATCCATAGTGCAGTGCCCTGTTATTACGTTGGTTAGTTCTGAAAGGGTTCCTCTCTTGTGTTTCAGAAATCCGTTAGACCTCTTTTGATCTAGTACCGGGCATAGTATTGTGGCAGTTTTACAATGGTTTAGAAGCCTCCATCTTTTTTTTTTTTTTTTTATAATTTGCACGTGTTAAAGGGGATATGAATACCCTTATACTAATTTTTAGAACACGTGCGTTTTATGGAAAGGGGAAGAGACAGAGAGAAAGACAGAGTGGTGTAGTTTGAAACTCAGGTGGTATTAAGTTTCTGTAAACTCCAAGGGTGGCTGTCCAGATAACTGGGAAGTATTTTGTGTGTTTCGCTGTTATTGTCGTTGCTTATGATTCACAGTATTTTTTTCCATCCTCCTGATGTCATCATCACGATCAAGTTGCATTTCAGCCATATGACCACCCTACTGCCAGTGTTATGCCTTCACAGTAGAGTTGACTTAGCTTTAGCAAGTGATCGACTTTTTTATTTATTTCATGCGACTCGTGGATAAGGCACTTTGCAAAAGACATTTCTGCCTCGATGTGATTCGGGCTAGTTCATCAGCTTCGCAATTCCTCGGAACGTCAAAGTGACCTGGTACCCAGTAAAGGCTGAGGTTATACTGTCCAGCTATTTCATTGAGAGATACACGGCAGTCTTTAACTGCCTTAGATCTCATAGTACTGCCTGACTATCAATATTAATTACGATATCAGTCTGCGGTACAGTATTAACCGCCAACTAGCCAGCGACTTGGCGAACAGCGGTGATTTCGGCTTGGAAAATACCATAATGGCTAGGAAGGTTAAAGGAGAGGTGAATGTCCAGGTCCTCCAAGAAGACACCAGCATTGACTCCATCCTTGGTTTTGTACTAATCCGTGAAAATTGACAGCGATTCTGTGTGGAGGACTGCGCGATGCGTCCACTCTGATCTGTCCAGTATTGATTGCATATAGCTCAAGTTAAAATTTAATTTGGTGACTCTTAGGAAATGACGGTACATTAGTAGGATACTGGCATGGCCACTGTATTGTTCTCTCCATTGCTGAGATTCTCTCAGCCTTAATGATCAGTTAGCAACCAGTTATTTACCGACTTTGACGATTGGGATAAGGTGCAGGCAGCATAGTTTAAAGCTCCTCTGCTTGAAAGTTTTTCAGTGCACCGGTGATACTGAGATATGCAACTCGTTGAGTTTTTTCCAATAACTTTAGATGAGAACTCCTTTTCAGAGCGGTCCTATTGATGACGTGAGTTGGAAACATCTGGTAAGGGCGCCATTAACGTCTTGAACAGCATGCTCTATCTTTCGTCTAGTTGGAGTTTTGACAGATTTGTATACCTCCTCCAGTAAGTTCCTCTTCTGCAAAATTATGGTTCCGCATTCGATTCCAAATTCTTTGTGCCTAACATCCTAGAATACCATCTTCGGTACAATTATTCAGTTGAAGTATCTGTTAGTTATAATCAAGTCATTCTCCTGTGAGTTTATTGGAAACTACATATAGCTTATCTAGCCAAAGAATTTTAAAAGACCTTGTTCGTCGATAATAGAACTCCAAGGCTTAGGCTCTTCGATAGTATTTAGCCGGTATACAAGCGACAACATCATCACTCGAATCACGTTGGTTGCGTAGTAGTAATGATCTCTTTGGCATACGCAGTGCTATTAAGAATGGATCTCAGGAATCATTGTTACCTTCCACGAAAAGAGGTGTAATCGCAAGTACACTATTGAGTTAAGGGTTTTGGATATGGGAAATGTATGTGATGCAAAGATTCATGTTTTAATCCTCGAAAAAAGTCTTATTTAAAAGTTGGTCTCTAACTATTGATCCAAGTATCACTTTGCAGAATATATAACAGCGGATAAACCTAATTACATTTTGGTCCGGAAAGTACCTAGTGGAATTCAAGAAACGATGACAAGTTTATTCCTCTAACCATTGCAACTTCTACCTTCTGTACCAAAAGGTGAAAATTTCCCTTAATGCAGGAAAGGATAAAGAGACTTAATCCAAAAGGCCATCATTCCCGATATAAAACCAAACATCATACCTAAACTACTCCTCTTCCATGCGTTTTCGATTTTCTCTCACACACATACTCGTATACCCATACCTCGACGAATTGACGTTAATGGAACTCACAAGCACATTAAAAGTCACTTTGACACCTTACAGCTGCTCCCTCTTTTTTTCTTTTGCGTCTCTTTCGTTTTCTTTCTTCGAAAACATATTTGTCCATACCATCTCCCAGGGTGGTCACGTAAATAAATAATCTATTTAAGCGGTTTAAATGTTTGGAAGCAGCTTTGGCATTGATTGATGATGAGGAACTCTCTTCTTCAACCACTATGATGGTAGAGAGAAGAATTTTCATTTTCATTTTCACTTTCCCAAGATGGACCGACATTAGACAGGAATTCCCCCACTCCCAGTTGACTGTTATACGAATGTTCTGTCATTTATTGCAAAATCCGGATAAAAGCGAGCAACTTCAAAACCGAAACGTAAACTTCTTCGATTAGTTTTGAAAACATCTTCAAAAGTTTTGCGTTAGCGGTTCCCACCCGTTGCGTCACCCCTCGAACATGAAGGAAATTAATAAATTTCCGGCCTGGATGACAGATCATCATCAATGTCATCATCCGTATTATACACCGTCGACTACCGGCCAATCTAACTTTATACTCGTACACCAACCTCAGCCGTAACCAAGATCGTGTTCCGTACGTGCCCGCTACCGTCGTGTTGGATCTGAAAAGTTTCATCGAAAACATTTATTTGACCTCAATAACCTCCGTGTTCGTAGTTGTTTCGTCGTCATCGTCGTCGTCGTCGTCGTCGTCGGATTGCATTAGGTGAAAAGGGAATCGAAGAAAGAGAAATGCCTGTCGGGTGAGGATGGAGGGAGGTTAGAAAAACTTTCACAGAAGTTCGAATTAAATCTCAATAACAAGGCGCAAGAACCATGTAGACTAGCTCAGTAGGTACGGAGGCGGGGGTTTGAGGAAAAATAAGAAAATAAAAACATCTGAAATCGGTTTCTGCTTTTCTATTGTCTTCTCCCGTACCTACTTGCGTCGTGTAAACCGACGGATATGAAAGGGAGAAGAAAAGAAAGGAACGTGAAATACCTGGTGGAATCCAAAGAAGTGTGATTATTATGAAAGATTTAGTGGGACTTAGGTTGTTCCCGTTGAGCTGTTTGAATCTCATTACGATTGCCGGCGTGTAATTTGTGACGGTACTTAGAGAACTCGGCCGGGGTTTTGTTTTGCAATTGACAATGATTTACCCGCAAGGAGGGGCATTGGAGGTGTCAAATGCAAGGGTGAAGAATTATATCTTTTCATTCGAGTGTTTCGGCGGGGGTAGTTTTATACGTGACGTGAGCATTGAAATAGAAGGTAGTCGCATTTAATTGGTTTATACGGGTATTACAACCGAACTCAATGAGTTTCTCCAGACAAGAAGTTTCGTTGAGGATCTACTTGAACTCAGAGTGCGATAGACCACTTAATCCAGCCAGGAGCATGGAATCTGTACCGTAATTCTTTCATGACTAAGTATCCCGTAGTCACACTAAACCCATAAGGTCATATGCAATCGTACAGAACAATACAATAAATCGGGATATGTTCAAGTCCATAAACCTATATATAGGCTAGTCTGTTGCATTAATGAAAAAATATACCATCGATGGAGACAATTAATCTGCTAAAGACTCGTAGGTCTATAAATTGGAAACAACTTGCAGAAAAACATCGACCTGCATATGTCGCCTTGAAATCGTGGGGCTGTCCCCTAGATAAGGTACTATGAATATTTGCACCATCCAAAGATGTTTAACTAGGTTCATAAATCTTGAAGACGAAACTCAGAGCTCTGCATAAAAAAATCAGATGTTGTGCTGAGAGTTATGAAGATAGTAGTTCAAACATTTCAAGCAAACTATTATACTTCTGTGACAGAATTGATCCGCTTGGATCCGCCCGAGGTTCACAACAGGAAAAGTAATGTTTTTCATCATGACACTAGTCGCATAGAGCATGAGGATGAAAAAATTACAATACGAGTACCTGGACCATGCCCTATCGGCAATGAGCAACTTCTATCTTAATGAAAATAAGATAATGAAACATAAATGGGAAGAACAGGGTGGCGTGAGATTTTGAGAAACACTGCCTTATAGCCTAACATGCAAATATGTAGGGTCATCTGGAAATTCTTTTAAATATCGGAAGAGTAAAATTGAAAAATGTCAGTTTGTAATCAAGGAACCTTCAGCTGCAAAGTAATATTAAAGCTTAGAAGCCTTTGCTATTGAATAAGGATTAATTGGATATCCAACGGTAAACAAAAATTTCATACTTCAGAAACTAGTAAGTGACGCTTATTGATTGCTACGTATAAAGCTACTCACATTCAACCGTAGTAAAAAGGCCACCATTATACGATGTTACATAGCTGTAGCTGCAACTAAAAACGAACTCTTAGGTTGTGGGTAAAAACTTGATCGAATAGGCAACTCAGTCTCTAATAATTTATCACGAATGACTTTCAACCCGGTCAAACAAAAAGTAAGTTCGTATGTCGACAACCATTGAAATAGATTAGCGATGATACCTATCCGATATTCTTATACGTTGTCAAAGTCAACCACAGTAAGGAGGTACTTATGTTTGTGTTTATGCAAAAAATGTTTGCTTATACATACAAGACAACGATGGCTCGTTGGCAAAAGCAACTCTTGTTCCGATTGACTAAGAAATGCAAACAATTTTTACCACTTTCGCAGTTGTGTACGAAGTTGCTAACCAATCTTATGACTTTTGTGTAGCTGCGTGTGCGAAAGGCTTTATTATCAACTGCTAAATGTGTCCCAATATTTGCTTAATACCAAGCTGGGAGATTTTTATCGTAATGCGAGATTTCTAGTGCAAGCTGGAAATTACAATACCGTACCCAAATGGGATGCGATAGATGGGAATTCACGGCTTCAAAGATTTGCAGACTTTTTCAATATCGTTCAATTTATGGCGGCAACCTTTTGAGTAACTATAAGACAAGGCACAAGATTAAACATACAATCAATTTTATAACTTGCTAATGTAGTGGCCAATGTCAGATTAGGTAGATTTTTCGCACTGCATCCATTCGAAACATTTGTAGCAATATATTCTGCATACTTAGGGACAAAATCGAAAGGCTTCTACATTCCCTATACTGTGCCAACAATTTAAGAATCTTTTGTTGATTGACTACCGCATGAATGGTAGAGAAATACAGTGTAATGTAACGCGTTGTTGCTTCACAAGTCGAGAAGCCAGTTATGTATAAGCTTTTATTTAAAGTCTCAAATAATTCCCATGAAACGGTATTTATTGATATATATCTTACCGACATCTGTAGATTCCCTGAATAAATGTTCATCTAGAACTCATTTTCTTGTCGAAGATTGTACAGATTTAGTGCATAGTAGGTAAGAGAGTAATTAGCCGTTATCCATGTACGTATAGCTAATGGCGACAGAAGTAATTACAGAGAATTTCAAATCTTATCTTAAGCAATGACTTGTGGGTATCCTGACATCTGAGCCAATAATATGCTCGGCACGCCAGTCGTATCTATTTCGCCTTTACTTTCTGCTTGGTGCACATATACTTCTGCACTAGCCCTATCATACCTTAGGTTAACAAAAAAATTGATTTATCATGGACGTCATAATTACTTTCTTGTCTGCTTATGCATGATACTTGCTTATTGGGTTCTCGACTCTTGAAAAGTGTCCACCTGAAATAGCACATTGCTTCCAGTTCTCTAGACTAAGCTGCTTAACTTGCCGCAATTGCTTGGTCTTTTAAAAGGAGATTCGGTCTTCTCATTAATTTCAATTTTGGTGTTGAAATCGAAGTTTCCCTTGGCTGGATCGTTATTGCCCATTCTCTTGATGTGAACAAGCCGATGTAGTCGCCAGGCCTTGATATATTGGCATACATATCCCCATGAGTAAAAATACCAAGCTTTGACAGGACTTCCGAGTCCCGACCATAGAGATAATTTATGCTTTGGCAATATCCAAGTACTATAAAATTCACTAAAGAATACAAACAACTATCTATGTTCTGCTAAATGATAATAAAGTCGGAAAAGTGCCTACCACCCCTCCTTCGCATCTATTAAATACAATAGAACTTCATGACCTTCCTTCATTGCAATGAATGAGCAAAATAAGAGATTTTCCCTGAAAGATACACAGATATCTCCACCAAAAAAATAGCTCCACATCTACCAAATATTTAGAGAACGCTAGAACTGCACAACGCACGCATGGAAAGAATAAAAAAGATAATTTTCTAATAAATTTTGAAATTACCCATATTTATCTTAATCCACAATCAATCATGGTGCTCTCTCTTATATTGAATTTTTATTAAACACGCTCCCAAGGGAATAAGTTGGACGATATATCTTCCTGAATTGGCATCTCTATTCCCATATCTTTGAATACCGAATGTATCTATAATTTTTAATATATGGGTGAGCAAGAAACAGAAACAAAAATAAAGCAAAGAAACATATGCGTGGGGAGAAAACATATTCGAAAGCAATAATCTCCCATACACACACGAAGGCGAATTACATTTAAACCTCCCCCAACCCCCAGAAAATGTAACTAGAGAGACGTAATATTTTCCTGAGGATTTGCACATTCTGCCAGGTGACTTTTTAACAGCCAACAGAAATGATGAAATGGTTCTCTGCACCATAAAAGTCGAAGAAAGTTTCTGTGGATAAGTGGATATTTTTTTTTTTTTTAGAAGTTCTGGCATTAAGTGGATATTTCGAAGACAAAGAGGTATTCTTATCCTATGATAGGTTGGGATCTTTTTTGACAGTAAATCGGGTGGTAAATATGTTTGTAATTCCTTGATTTGGAAGGAGTGCAGCTTGGTTGAATCAAGAATTGATATTTCCGAAATAAAACTTAAGGAATTGGTTACTAATCTTCATACTTCATCCTCTGCAGCATGAAAGCCTTAGGTTCAGCTAAGGGTACGTTGAAACGCTAATATAGGATTTTGAGAAGCAGCATACTGCTGCTGTAAGGCAAGCTATTTGCTATTAATGGTTAATCTGACTCAAAGCCATCTTTCGAAGCCAAGACACCGTAAAGTAATGATTACGACATTGTTGCTTTGAAAAAAAAAAAACAAAGCCCAAATCCAATAATGCTTTTGGAGACGATGGCTTAATTGAAGAAGGTTTTTAAAACAGGTAGAGCTTACTTGATAAGGAAGGAGCATACATCAAGTCCTCATCTGTAAAATGTGGTCGGATGAAAGTATGCCCTTCCATCGTGAACTACCATCTTTCAAACAACGCCATACCAAATTTTATATTGAGTCATAGGTTAGTTTTACCTTGACAGCCATTTGAATTAAACATTGTTAGTGTTTTTCGATACGATGGAAAAAGAACAATAACGATCTGCAATTCGTTTTTTTATTTTTGGATGGAAAAACGTGCGAAGAAATAAAATCGAAGTTAGATGCTGTCTATGGGGACACTATGACAACCGTGAGATATTGGTCCAACGAATTTAAACGTGGCCGTACATCTGTTTTTGATGAGGAGTGCCCAGGCTGCCCGGCAGACGTGGTTACTGAGAAAATTGTTGGAAAGGCCCATGATGTAATTCTCCCTGATCACCGAACAAAAGTGCGCGACAACATTTTGCATGATAAGTTGGGTGCCGCGATTGTTCACGGTAGACAACAAGCGGATTCGGCTGACAACTTTAAAGCAGTGTTTGGACCTCTTTAAGCGAAATTCGCAGGAATTTTTGCATCGAGTCGTCACCGTTGATGAAACCTGCATCCATTACTATACGGCAGAGCTTAAGCGACAGTCAAAACAATGGATTTTTCCAGGTGGATCTGGTCCGAGGAAGGCAAAGACGGTTCCATCGGCCGGAAAGGTCATAGCTACAATTTTTTGGGATTCAAAGAGCAAAATTCTCATCGACTTTTTAGAAAAAGGAAGCACGATCACAGGAAAGTACTACAGTGAATTATTGGAACGACTTGATAAGAAATTGAAAGAGGAAAAGCGCCATTTGGCAAAGAAAAAACTGCTGTTCCACCATGAAAACGCACCAGCTCACTCATCCGGAATTGTTGTGGCCAAATTGCACGAATTACGCTAAAAATTATTGCCCCATCCACCATACTCACCCGACTTGGCTCCTGGCGACTTCTTTCTATTCCCTAACTTGAAAACGTGGCTCGCAGGAAAAAAATTCAGCTCAGACGAGGAGTTCATCATCGAGACAGAAGTCTATTTCGAAGAGTTTGACAACTCGTATTTTTTAGAGGAGGCACAAGTGTATTGCTCTGAAAGAAGATTATGCTAAAAAATAAAAACAAAAAAAATAGTTCGAAATGATTTTAGATGGCTTAGCACTGCTGGGTGGGTCATCTGTCAGAAGATATGTCAGCAGGGGTGTCCTATCCACACTTCTTTGGAATCTGGTGGTCAATGAACTACTGTTAATCCTGGAAGCTGAGGGTTGCGAAGTTATCGCTTATGCGGATGATGTTGCTATAGCAGTCTCCTGTATACACCTCACTACCTTAAAAGAGCTCCTACAAAATAAGCTATCTAGATAGACAGCTCGGTGTGGTCTAGGAGTGAACCCTCACAAAACCGAATTAGTCCTCTTCTCAAGGAAATATAAAATCCCATCTCTGTTGATCCTCCATCCCTTAATGGAACAAGCTTAATTTTCTCCAATGAATTAAAATACCTGGGTCTTATTTTGGATAGGAAACTAAGCTGGAAATCTAATATACAGGAAAGAGTTAAGAAAGCCACTGTCGCACACTTCTCTTGCAAAAAAGCCATCGGGTGCAAATGGGTTTTACATCCCAGACTAATTCACTGGCTCTATATCTCGGTCATTAGACCGATCCTCATGTACGGGGTAGTTGTCTGGTGGGCTGCCTTGGATAAGGCAATAAACTAGAAGTTATGAAGCAAAGTCCTACGTTCAGCTTGTCTGTGCATTAGTGGAGCACTGCGGACGACACCTTCCGCAGCTATGGACATTCTTTTTCATTTAACACCCCTTGATATTTATGGCAGGCAAATGGCAGCTAACTCAGCTATTCGCCTTAAAGCAACTTCACAGTGGTCTAAAAAAATGTATGGCCACACCTCCATCTTAAATAAGTTTAATATCTTCCCTGAAGACATTGACTACGCCATCCCCAAGTTATATTTTGACAAAAATTTCCAAGTTACCATCCCTTCCAGAGCATTCATTTTTATACCGACGGTTCAAAAACTAACGACGGCGTGGTGGTGTCTTCTCTGACAGACTTAATTTAAACTTCTATTTCGTCTCCCAAACCATTGTAGCGGTTCCAGACGGAGATAATGACAATAAGGGAAGTCTTGCCTTGGCTAAAGGAAAATGTGATATCGGCCATTGATATCCGCATCTTTGGATTCGCAACAAATTCTTTAACAGCTCTAGACTGCCGATCGTCTCTTATAGAGATGGCGGAGCAGTTTAACATTCACCTAATTTGGGTGCCGGGGCATAAGGATATTCCACGGAATTGTAAGGCTGACGAACTTGCCAGACTTGGAACAACAATACCCATCCTTACAGGCAAAAGTTCACTGGGTATGCCTATCGCTACATGCAAACTTAAATTAAAGCTGGATGCTACCGTAAAGACATATTCTAGGTGGACAAGGAGTAGAATTTGTCTAGCGACAAAACAGATTTGGCCTATGCTGGATCTGAAACGCTCTAGGAATTTGATTTCTCTAAATAGGAAGCATATTAGCGCTGTTATATTTGTCATAACTGGACACTGTCTAACAGGCAAGCATGCAACAAGGCTTGTCGTCTTTTCTAACTATTTCTGCAGAAGCTGCATGGACGAGGAGGAGGAAGAGACTATTCTTCACTTAGGAGCCTTCTGTTTCAATGACCTAGATGATCTGAATAATATTGACGTTAGGTACATTCTACGCTTCATCAGAAGCTCTAAATGGTTCAACGAGTAGGCTAGAGGCTGCGTCTCAAACACATGTGGTATCGCAATGGACCTATTATTGGTCTAAGTGTGTTGGCTTCTTTTTTGCTGACAGCCACAACCTAACATAAGTGCGGCGTGAACAAAGGTTCGATTTTCAAGACACTGCAGCAGCTAGATATTAGTCTAATGTTTGCTCACGGTGTATAAAATTCTTCGGGGATACGGGCCGCCTGCGATCTGATCCTACTCGCACGGTATGAACGACACAAGTCAGCAAACACTGTTACGCGAAATGAATGTAACACGAAAGTCAATGATTCACATATCAAGATAGGCTTGAGGATGGGGGCCTTCAAACGCCATACTAGAAAAATGCCGACTGTGGCTTTTACAAAAATTGGATCCAAAAATTAAAGCGAATCTTGGTGAAATACTCTGCTGTTCTGTACAGAAAAATTCTGTTTACCGATGAGAAAATCTCTACGGTGCAGAAGAAATTAAACAAATAAAGTGATAGGCTATATGCACGGTCATCTAAGGAAGTATTCGAGCCAGTCTCAAAAGTCCGTAAAGGACACCCCCCAGAGTTAGCCATGGTGTGTTGAGTAGTCTCTTATGACGCGGTCGCTAACCTGCATTTTTGCGAAAAAAGCATCCAAAGTGTACCAGCAAACCATTTAAGGACCCTTTGTAAAACCTCTAAACAATACTCAACACCAAAAAAAAAAGAAGGAACGTTCCAGCAAGATCGTACGCCAGCTCATAAGGCGAAAACTACCCATACCTGGCTTATTGGTACAAAGACTAGCCTTAATCCACTTGTTCACAAATTGTGGACTGTCTTAAAGAACATTATGTGCCTCAAAAGATACCCTAACATGGAACTCTTAAAGCGAACTCTGACCGAAGCTGTGGCCAATTTCTCAATTAATGAGGTGCCTAATCTAATTGATGAGTGGCCAAAAGGACTAAAGACTTGCATTAAGGCCAGGAGAAGTCCTTTTAATTAAAGTTCCGACTTTTATATTCAGAATATATAACTGAATAAATCCTGAAAGTTTCATTAAATTCTCTTTCGAGGTCTTTGATTTATAGCAATAAATGTGTGTAACAGTACTATTGTCCTTACTAGGTATACATAGTGCTGGACGATGGGCAAATATCGGACTGTTTAGAGAGTAAAATCATTCGTCGAATATTTGATGGAGGAGATTATACAACCGCGACCACTGAGCTCTACCAAGATGTGAATATACAACATGCAAGTATAAGTTCGACAAAAACCCAAAAATCTACAACTACTACGATTACATCAAACAATACTCCAGCCAAGAGTTCAATGGAAGCCGAACCTCCTTCTTGAAAGCCAAATGATCGCTATTGCTGGAAAGCTTAGCCTACAGCAGTGTAAATGGGTCATCCGAAAGATAACGATGAACACAAACCATTGATAAACATTACATTAAACAAATCTATCTTTAAACAACGCCAATTCATAAACAGTACAAAATGTTATTCGATTTTACTTCTGACCTTCAAAAGTCACACATCTCTTAAAGAGTAAAGTTAACAATAATCTGCAGTGTTACACATCACTTTTATCTTAAATACATAAATTCCCTTCTGTTGTACTTACATACGTCCAAAATTAAGATACGCCTACTCAGTGGTTAAACGTTAAAGGGTATAGTAATGAAAATAAAAAAGTATCTCATCTCCGTATAAACTTTCTATGTCTTCCGCTCCCTAACAACCACATACTGCCTAAATACGAGTACTCCCCCTTAGGTGATGATTGAAATATCTTTCTCGTAAATATTTATCTATGCATGGATGTCTTGAAAAATATTCACATTATCTCTGTGCAAACATTTACAACCTTAACACATAGATTAAATGAACACGAATTTTCTGAAAATTTCAAATAAATTATTTTAAAATTCTACGAGTACACAAATTGTTGCACCTCAACACAATGCATAACAAAATAAATTCTTTTAAAATGTTTATTAGGCTTCTAGAGGTATGTGTGTAATAATATAAAAATAAAATTAAAATCACGTTTATTTTAAAGACTCTTTGATTTATTGCATTTTTTTATTATTTTAGTACATTTTCATTTGTTTGTAAACAAATGAATTGAATGACGTTGCAAATATTTTCTACAGAGCATACGGACTATTGTTCTTTTCATGTAGGCACTGCGTATAGTCTTTTAGTGGGTCAATTTGTAAGGTTTGAACCATGATGACAGAAATTATTTAATTGATAGCGCTTCATAGTTCCGACAACAATAGAATTTACCTTAGCATTATAAATAATCTAAAATTCAGGGAAAGTTTTTCTTTTATTATATGAATTTAATTTATGTGAACTTCAATAGTTTCTTTCTTTATTCATTTATGTGCATCCAAAAGATAAATATTATTTGTTTCTCTAATTCTTGTTCAAGCATCTATATTCTCACTTTCGGGCAGTAGACATTTTCTGTTGCAATATTTTATCATATTAATTGAAGATGATGTCACCACCGGTTTAGGACTTCAAGACTCTCAGAGTGTCTGTCTTTACTGAGTGCTACTTTTTCGCGTAAAACTACTGAGAAAAAGATACAACAAAATGCTAGCTATTTGCCGATAACCTGTTTATCCGGAAAAGCTTTCATTCGCCGGACGGATGGTGATCAGACCGTAGAAGAGAAATGAAAAATACTGATTCAGTAAGAAAAAAAAAAGAAGAGATTTAATAAAATTAGAAAAATAATAATAATATGTGTTGGACATACTCGTAAACTACTTCAATTTATTTCTTTGAATTGAATTGAATTCTTTCTATGTACAATAAAGTGGTTTGAAAGAGCCTGCTTGGCGGCTGCGAAGTAGTAACGTTCATTAATAATTACATCGCACATGCGTGGCAGGAAATGAAAATTAATTTATCTGACTAATGTATCTAAAAACTATCTATACATAGGTATTCGTATCTAAAGGTGGTTAAGAGCTAGAGACATGTATAAAAAAAAAAAGCACAAAGCCAATGCTGTGATTACACAACACATTTAATTATTAAATTATCGCCATTGAAAGTTTAGCAGACAAAAAGGAGAATGATTTGAACACAATAATGATACACATCCATACAATGGAGTGAAAAAGTTTTCAACTGATTTGGTTATAAAGTAATAAAATCCGGTTGCGGTTCGTCTTGTTTCCTACATACGTTCTCGGGATGGTCATCCAGTTTGACTAGGATGGTTGGCAAACTAGTGAAAACCAAGTAGTAAACCTCTTTAGTGTCAATCGTACAAGTAGAATCTGGCAAATAATCAGTAAAAAAAACACATTCTGTGACGAAAGTAAATTTTTGTATGGGTTTGGCCCTACTTCCGGTATTTTAGAAGCATGTACTACAAAAGTCTGATTTACATTTCAAAAGCATGTAGATACAAAAAGCGTATATCACGAAAAGCTGTATCACAAATGACAGCATCACAAAAAACTGTACGTGCTCGCGCAAATATTCATAAAAATACAGGCTTTTACGAGTATAGTACAATCTTTTGTGATACAGTCATTCGTGTTATAACAAACAAATTATTGCTCATCAAAAATTTACAAATAATACTGATACTGGTTTCTCTGATTATCAGCCCAACTTGAAGTCATTGAGGTATCAAGTAGTTCTAGGAAAACAATGTGCCCAAAAGATTGAAACTAATTTTGAAAGACTAATTCGATTTTCTTCAAACTTATTTCAGTAGGTGCAATGAATAGAAAAAATTACAATTCAAATTTTTTACGTACACAGAGCAATTCATTATGCACATTGTAAGCATTTAAAAGTTGTTTAAATCCTTTACAAACTCTGGTTGTATTTTTTCAATCACAATACCCACTGTCTATATGTCAAAGTGGGCACAATTTTGTGCTCAGTTATAATGTTGCTCAATTATTTTGAAGAAAAAATCGATTGTGTTGTGTTATTTAGAAACAGATTTCCATAATTCTGGCTTTTAACCGAAGAAAATTATTTTTGAAATTGTCCGTCACTTCACTAAAGACAAAGATAAGTTACAATTCGATGGGTTTATGTACAAACATACCATTTGGAGAGGAAGGTAACGAAAAAACTTATAATTGGCCTTGTATCCAACGGAAAAGTTGTCATTGTCATCACGAAATTGTCAAACTTCCTTTCGATCATTCCCATGAATGAGACTTCGAAATCCTCACAGCCAAAGCAAATCAGACCTTAAAGATTATGAACAAAGTTTGCACAATACCAGTATATAAGTACAAGCATTAGACGTGCACAATCGTAAATGCAGTCATGCGAAATACAGGCATCTCATATACAGACTTAATAAAATATACGAGTACATGCTTTTGTTAACATAGGATTTTGAAATACAGGATATCGTGGATATTTATATTTTTTTATCTAAAACAGCAAACACCTCAGACCGATTAGCTCCTTTGATCTCCTTTCTTTACATCTAAGACTCTCTACTACCCAAATCTGAGTTAAATCCCTCAGGACCACTCTCCATTCGTACACCTATCCTACTGCAAAGTTAATCTCAGTCGCAGTCGTGGCATTTCCCGGTAACAATACCACAGAACCCAAACTCGTGTGTTGCGTTATTAGTATAGAATCGTCTAAAGCCACTTTCTAAAAAAGGAGTTGTAATTGCCACGCCTTTTTTGGCAAAAAATAAAACTGGGAATGCAGTCTTATAACAAATGTCCATATTACCTCAGATTACCTTACCATCGAAGTCGTTGGAATAATATTCGAGAAAATTGTAATTTTTTAAATTGGCCTTAAGTAAAGTACCGTTAATTTTGAGATTAAAATTAAAATTAATATTTCGCCTTGGCATATAGGCCCGCAGTTTCCAGACCTGGAGTTTGAAGTCTATTTGTCTCTCCGTTTAGGCTGCAAATACAAAGGGACAGACGGACAGGATGTTCACGAAAACAATACTTGCTCTTTATAGGAGCCTCCATAAGACCTGTCTGTCCGTTATATGTTTCGTAGGACTGAAAGGGACCTGCAGATGACGTAGTTGAGAAACTTTTCGTGACAATTTTGCTCGCGGATTTTGGTTAGATATTCGCGAAAATTGTTTCCATGAAAAAAAATTTTTTTTGTGTTTTATTGGGATTCGAACCTAATCCTCCCGCTCAATAGTTTAATGTACGGACCACTGAGCTCACCCTGAAGCAGAAATTAGTTACCGAGGTACGGGAAAATTTGTTTCTTACTCTTGTATGGCATATTACCTCCTAAAGTTTAATCGTCTGAAGTGTATGTACTCGTAAGTCATGCGACTCATGTACTAAAAAAAAAACTCTCGAGATTTCTGGCTTTGTTGTGTTCTGATTGCCTAACACCTTAGTTTTTCAGGTCACACTTATTTAAAAATACGTCTGCTTAGTTTCTGCCACCATACCTATGCAGAGCCAGAAATTGAACCGAAGGAGTCAGTAAATTTTTGTTCATTTGACAGACTAGTCTTGCGCTACAAGTTTTCTATTCGAAAAATAAAACCTTCCCTGATTTTTGATCTCAATTTTCACCTTTGTACAGTTCGTTAATTGACAGCCTGATTAAAAACTTATAGCAGTGATCTTCTCGTTTGCTTGATTTGATCAGTCTACGAAGTTGATTCTCCTTAATGAGGGGCGAAATTTTCCAAGTCGCAGACTTTTTCTTATAGAGCTCTCTTTTTTTTATGTTTTGTGGAAGATCGCTTTTACTTACTAAGAACACTGACTTAATCTCCTTTTCACTTTGTTTCCCAATAATTATTCGTTGACAATATTCCGTTGTCTATCGTTCCGTTGTCTCACTACCAGATGTCATTCGGTTGTCCAATCGAATGCATTGCTGCTAACGCTTCGCATCTTCCTGAAAAGGTACTATTACACCAAACAAATTCCATTACTTACTTTGCAAATTCATATTTTTCAATCAAAGATTGCTTCGAACAAACAATTCATATGAAAAAGTAGTTACAATACATGTCAAACATCCGTTTCAGGTTAATTATAACTTTTCTGTATGTTCCGTTTGTGAGACGCAAGCTTTCAATAAAAAAAAATTAAATTTGAAAAGCCAGGAGTGAAAGCTAGTACCTATTTGTGATATATAAGTTTTCAAAAACTATCAATAACTTCTGAACGCCACTGTAGGAGATACAATCTCGATAAAATAAGCAACAATCAGTTAAGCTGTGGTCGTGAACTCACTTAATGTATCCACATAACCATACAACACATATTCTATGTGTATTTTTGATAGTCAAATATTTACTCAAGTCAGAATTAATCTAGAGAGTTCTTTTGTTGAAACGGTGATGGCTAAAGATTGAGAAATACTTATATAAATATTCATCTAGAATTTTAAGATACTTTTTTTTTTTTTTTTCATCTGAGGTTTTTTTTTTTTTTTGTTTTTAAGTACCTACAAGATAATTAACAGCCTGTCAAATAGACATTCCGCATTTAAGATGAACAAAACAAAATTGCGCATTTGTGTGCTACCTCGTTTGCAGGCATGTTTGCATCTATCTCAGAGAGCCTTTAGTAATACTCAAGAATAATTATCTTTAAGTGAAAGCGCACAACAAACCCACAGAGACAATTGTAATTAACACCGCAATATTTTGTGAAGTTTCGTTTTTATTGCGCTAGTTGAGGTTTTCTTTTGTCAGACTATTGGACTGTGTAAGCAGGGGCCTCTCTTTCCGGGGCCTTTCGAACAAAAGAGTGGGGGCTAAATACATAGGTCAGCGTACACTTGTCACGTTTCATTTAAAGGAAACAAAAAAAAAAAGATACATAAGTTTGTAAGCATATTCAAGGCAACAATGAGATGACGGGAAATGTTAAATGAATTGAACCCAAAGTTGTCACATATTGATCTTTTCATTTAAAGCGCTCACAGAGGAAACAAAGATATATTCGCAAGTTTGCGACGGTAAAGGGGGCTAGAATGTGCGCGGTGGCTTGTCGTCGAACGTGACAATAAGTTCAATTTGTTTTCAGACGTGAGATGGCAATGGAATGTGTGTGTGTGGTTTTGTGTGCGCTTTTGGATTGTTAGTTTTTGGAGTGAAACAAAGATTAAGATTTATGTGACGATAAGAATGGAAATTTTTTTGTTTTTACTTTTTGTTTAGTTTAGCAATAATATGGTAGGTATTTGGAGTGAGTTTTATTTGCTTTTACTTCCATTGTATTAGGCTTGTGGTTGCATTTGATAGAAGTTTGAAGTGTCTGTTATGAAATTGGGTTCCTTCTACGGAAAGCCCTTATTAGTTATTTCCTGAGTACAATTTGTTGTACATTTTGATGCAAATAGTATGCATAAGCTTATATTAAATGTCTGAAGACTAGAAACATTTGTAGGTAGGTGTAGATATAGATGATTGTTCATGAAATCACAAGAAAGTGCGGCAAACGGTTGGTTTCTGCAATGATAGTAACACTTTTGAAAGAAAATACCTAACTTCTCTATCGTAATACCCAACAAAATACAGAATTGGTATGCACTTGTCATAGATGCTAAAATTTTGAAATATTTCTTTATGATCCCTCATCAACTTACGAAGATTATTCTTGTGTGAGTAGTGTTTCTTTTCTCTGTCTCTTCCCTTTTCCCCAAAACGCCTGTGTCCTAAAACAGTATAAGGGTATTCATATCCCCTTTGGCGCGAGTCAAGAACAAGACTGTATGTCCCAATTGGTGTGTTCTGTATAAACGAGATTCTGTGCATTGATCATGAATTGAAAATTGGTACTATTCTTTAAAATCAGAAACAAACAATACCCAGCTGATAGAGCCGAAAACCCTGTCATGTAGAAACTTTATTACTTACAGATAGGGACCCCAATTAGTGGCGGTTAGTTATCAAACATTTTTGGGATATTTCCATTCAAAAACGATTTCAATTAACTTTGCAATAAAATAAAACATTTTGGATGCCTTGATAAAAAAAAATAGACATCCATCTTGTAGAGAATTTTAGAATCTCTATTTCCTATTGAAATAAAATTATTCATACTCCTCACCGTTTTCGAGATATTTCCACTCTGAAATGACTTTCATTAACTTCGGGATAACGTCGAAAATATTAGAAAACTTCATACAATTTGGGAAAATCTTGTAAAATTCAATACCCTGCCTATAGAGAAACATTTAAAGCCTGAAATGTTGGTAGTTGCGATTTTTTACAAGATATTCGCACACAAAAATGATTTTCATTAACAGCAATCAGAAAGTACGAGAACGTAGTTGGAGATCTCAACAAACTATATTCAAGACATACCAAATCAGTAGACTCAAGATATAGTATGCACAATAGGCACAAGGAAAAAAAGGTTCATGAGACCCAGGGAATTTGAATTTGAAGAAAAATAACCTAGGAAAGTACAAATCGGAAAACGAGACAAAGACAATCTTGCCCAAATCTCAATTTTGGAAATAGGACCACATTCGGCGAATCCAAATCCTACTAATACTACTCATGAATACCCACATTTCCAGTAATAGTACAAAGGCAACCCACTATTTCAAAAGCTATTCTCTGAAAATTGAATTGGGCTGTACACAGTTCCTATAGTGATGTACATATATACATTGATATACGTACGTATACCTACTCGTAACTCACATAGCTTTACTACTACTAAAGAAATAGTATCTGATATGTGAGTCTCGGATGACAGTTGAATTAAAATGCGATCGGAATGCTTCCATACTTCTATGTAGGTGCACCACTCATGAAGCTTTTAGGATTTCTGCCTTAACTGCATCTCTAACGAACACTTTTATAAGAGAACTGGTCAAAAGTGACTAACAGAAGTGATAGTGGATTTGTCACACTTTTCAGAAAATCTGATTGATCTAGAAATACAACCCAGAACAATTGAGGAGGAATAGGAACACCGTGGGAAGAAGTGGAGTTCTAACGTTGATATCAAGACATCGTGGCGGCCCTGGGACTTAAGAAAGTGCACTGTTATACATACATACGAGTACTCGTACGTGTTGAGGAATTTAAGCAGCTGTTCACAAGAGCGAACACTAGATAGAGTAGCCAGGCAGCCGCAAATGGATGGTTGCAAAGGATATTCCAATGAAAAACAGTCAATGCAAAATCGTCCAACAATTTAGACACAATCACATACATACGAGTATCAATAGCATTCATCTGATAAATAAGATTCAAACAAGCACCGAAAATACGATAACTTCTCTGACAACCAGTATCGAAATTGGGTGACTTCTAAAGCATAATCATATAACACTAAATGAAACAAATCCTTGGCATTCTACAAATTCAATATTGTGCACAAAATTCCCCAGAAACATCATCCCTTGGCACACAAAAGATTCTAGATACATCAGATACACCTGGAATAAATCGAATCCTGAATACGTCTACCATAAGAAAATAGTTCTCCATCGATGTTATCTAATCTATCCAAAATGAATGGTCCTACTTTGCCGAGTTGAAATGTGGGCCATTCATGACAGTCTACTGTTCCCGTATTGTACGTTACGTCACCAGACCATTTGACAGAGAATAAGATTACTCGGTCCACCATTTCATAGGTATGTATGTACCTCTCAGTGTTTAGACTTATTTATGTATAAATACGCAGATACATACGTATATATCTATCTTTTGTTTGCACTTTTTGGAAATATGATTTTGTCGTGTGCCACCAACACCACCACATACGGATACCGACACACGGAACAGCACCCAAAGACACACATTTTGGATATATTTCAACTCAGGTGGTGCTGACATCCTGTTGTTTGTGTAGAGGGACTCGTTTTGGGAATTCCATTGGGATCCTGTTTGTCCCCTACCCAGGTATCTGTGAGGGTGTGTGTTTGATTTGGTTGCATAATTTGGAATTTTCTTTAGCAAAGGGAATTCAAAGTTATTACTTTTGTTGTAGGTAAGGTGTACGAGTATGTGCATATGTAATGGGGGTGGAAACAAAAAAAAAAAAACAAACTGAATTCCTTTGACGTGTACGACGGTTCACTAAACCATGCAAATCGTTTGAGCACACACCAAGCCCAAGTGAAAGGAGAAAAGAAATGAGCTCCTTTGTTGGGTTCATTACTTCCTGGGTATTAAATCAAATTTAGTGAGTTTGCAAATATGCACGTTCAACGTGGAAAAAAAAGGGGCGACACCACCTGGCAATTGTGTTGAAAGTTGTGAGCATTTTTATAAAGGGTTATCAAATTGGGAATCTTCAGGAGGAGGAATTTCTGCAAAAAGTGACTTTTATTGAAGAGGGTCGGTCCACAGAATAGGTTGAGATTGGCAAAATTATTTTGGCAATTTGCATAGTTTTGATGTTAGGTACAAGTATTTCGACATTATTTGAAAGTTTTCGTTAGATGGCAGGTAAAAGGGTTCTATTATGTGTATTTCTAGCGGTTTTGGTGACTAATAGGAATCTCACAGAGATAATTTGGGGCTTACCATATACTCGTGCATACATGTGTTGAAAATCAAGTAATATTTGCTAATATTATTAGTGATCAGCTAAATAATTAAATAATCAGCAGAAATAAGATAGCCAACAAACAAAAGTTATCAGCAGAAAAATAAATTAGTAAGAAAATCATTTTCATGAATCAGGAAAATTAAATGATTAGCAAAATAATTTATTTGATCAGCAAAAAGAAACAAAGTAAAGTTTAAAGTTAACAATTTAATTAATTACACAAAATTCGGAAATCTTTCTTTTTTATGAAATTTCAACGTATCGAAGTATCTAATCATAGTTCTGAGTGATTTTTTTGTTAAATAATGGCAGCGATTAGTCAGGGTAGATACGAGTACACCCAGTGCTCCAAGAAAAAAGAAAAACTTCAACGGTTGCGAATTTCAAATAATAGTAGTAAAAATTTTGCGTGAACTTTGCAAATAAATCTTAACATTGTATATATATCCTACTGATCAAATAATTTATTGTCACTGAAAGTTTATTTTCTCTGAACATATTTGCTGATCTTCTACTTTTTTTGCTTATCAACAAATTATGTTCTGCTCATCAAAACACTACGAGTATATCCTGCTAATAATTCATTTTTTGCTGAAAAAAACATGTTTTAGCTCATCTTTTATTTATCTTGCTAAACATTTACTTGTTCTGCTAATTTTGCTTTTGATTTTCTACAGACCCAACAATTATTTTTTGATGATCAAAAACTACTAAATTGCTAATCAAATAACTTTATTTTGCTGATCAAAAACCCTTCACTGCTGATAGATTAAATGGTAGCCAATAATATTCAAGGTACATAAGAATTTGTCAGATTTAAATGAAATGAGTTCGTGTTATTATACCAACGTAAACTTTTTATTGGATTTTGGACAGGAAAATTATATTTAATGCCATGTTGTTCCAACAGTGACTATCGTATGATGCCTTGAAATTGATTGATCAGTTGACCTGAATCGATGTGAGTGATATTTCTAAAGTCTTAACAAATTTATCGCAATATCATAGCCTGTACTTGAACACAAATTTCTTCTTTGTGCAAATTCGCAATAAATCGAAAATATTGTATTATATTCACAACTGAAAAATAAATCATAATTTCTCAAAAACCGGCTCAATTCCGCGAAGTTACAGGAATTAATATCATTGAGAAGTTAAGTCATAAGAGTGATACACTGCAATATAAAGTAGATTTCAAATATAAATTTGTTATAGATTCTACAACTGCGAGATAGCACGTCGATTTCCACTCTGAAGGGTTCAACAACACGAAACGAATTTAGATTTTATTAATTTTTCTTTTAAGCTTGGTCCTCGAGCTTATACCATTGGAGTCACAACAAATATGCTACTCAATACACCGTGGCCACTCATTAAGATACCTACCTAAAACTTCTAATCGACATCTTAAAAGGGTACAAACTGTTAACACTTTGCGGTGAAGTAGATGCAGGAAAGGGGATTTTCTTGTGAAATCTCAAGCCGTGGCAGAACCAGAGATCCAAACGGGGATGTTAAATTTTATTTTGAAGTTTATATAGTTTTGAAAGGTTTCTTATTTTTTCCAATCATTTATCCCTTTCTTTCCACATCAGGGATTCATATAATTTCGATTAAAACAAGGTGAACCGTCTTAATGTCAAACCCTCTTAATGTTTAGAAACTCATAGCGATGAAGACTGGTTTCCTACCCACTTTAATAGATTTCAACTTGTCCTACAAAAATGCAAAAGGTTGATGTATAGAGTTATCAATCAACCTTTAGAAAATATCACTGTTCCTATGTGCATTGCCGGCAAATCACAGATGCACTCAACTGTGATATTGCAACACTCCCAGGCTGCTGCTGTGGTGCAAATCCACTTCAAAAACACTATGGAAACAGCATCACTAAACTGACAAACGCCATATCATTGTGTGCAAAGACGGGAATATCACTCCGGACTTATCCAGTAGCATTACAATGAAACTGATATAAATATACCTCATCGAGGGCCAATCCGAACAGAACAACAAAGTCAACCACAGTTGACCTATTTCAGAAAAAATAAATAAAAAAATACCAATGCGAATATGCCACGTTTGTTTTTTTTTTATAATTTCCCATCTATAAGGTGTTAATGAAAGTCAGGCTAATTTTAATTGGGTTAGTGGTAAATAAAAATAAAATTGTTTTCAGCTGATTTTAATATTCAAAAGCTGACAAATTGATTTGCACTAATTATCAAGATATGTTTAATTGAGTAGAAAATTTGTATCGAAAATCATTAACCTTTTAGCTTAATAAATCCATTACAATGGAAGATCATGTGAGCTCTATCATCCAGAATGTATTAGCAAATATAATAAAAGGTAGTGACAAAGTACAGATATCTCTTTGTCTGTGAGATCTTTTAAATATTTGCGTATGACATCACGATACAAGTCATGAGCCTCGCATTTAAACTGGATTTTTATTTCAACAGAGGGGCTACCGTGCCATATGGTACCTAGATACAACTTCTGGGAAATTACTAATTGAAATCCGCTATCTATTGCTTTGTGAATTTTACGGTATTAATTTGCATAAAAATTAAAATTAACATTAGATTGAGTGGAAAATTAGAGTAATGTGTTAAAATCGTATTTTACTATTCAAAGTCATATGACATTATTAAGAAATTTTAAAGAAAACATCATAAAAGTGTTGTCAAGATTGTGAGAAAAAAAAAACCATAAACTGTACTTTTTTCTGCACCTGACTTTATAATTTATTCGCCAACTGATGTCATTTTTTGCGTTGCAATTTTGTTTCTCATTATAGTGTGTAACATCGTAAATCTGTTAATGTTTCGAAATCTACATGAATAAGTTCTCCAAATTTAGAATATTAAAAACCTATGTATGTATATTGCATTTTTCGTGTAAGAAATATAAAGAGAAAGTGATTAAACCGTTATCAATACAAAATCAAACGTACATATATAAGTTTTAAATAATTAATTATGGGTTTTATCGGAAATACCAACTTCAGGGGGTAACTTTTATACGAATAATTAGTTTTACGCTCTACAAAATGATATTAAATAACCTTTTTTTTTCAGTTCATAGAAGAAATAACTAACATAAACTTTTTATTGTTTAATATAATGTTACTACAAATATTTACTTTTCTTAAGCTCGCTCAATGTTTAGCGAAACGATGACATACATTACGATCAAGTTTCATAGGAAAATACCCTTTAACAGCAACAAATGTTTGGAACTAAAGTTTGTATCTATTAGATATGCGAGCAATGAATATTCATCACATCACACTGTATGCTAATATAAGATTTATTCGAGAAATCGTTTAGGTAAGAATTTAATACTTTACGAATAAACAGAAATAATCTATGCTTCTTTTATTTATACGAAAAAGTATCACACTACCTTAATGATGATAAAGGGTGTCGAATTCAAGCTTGAAATTATATCGTTTGAAGTATCTTCTCAATTTACATTAGAACAAAGAGTTTTGTTATAATAAGGAAGTAAAAGCTATCAATTAAAATTTGTTTTCAATGGAAATTTTCTTAATAATTGCGTAGTAGATGAAGGGTTAGATGTGATTCAACTTTAATATCGTGAGGGAGTATCAGTTTCAATAAGAGTGCATTAAAATACCATGAATGGATACATGTTTACATCCAATTAAAATTGGTATGTCAGTGCAGATGATTTAAAATTTAGCAGAGCAATTAAAAAAGAAAAATCTACTATTAAATAGGGGCCGCTACTTCGAGATCAGGTAGGACATTATATTCCGAGCTGGAAACATGTAATAAATATTGTTAGAACTTTAAATTTCCCACGGTTATACGTTATACCAGCTTTTATTTTCTTTTTAACATCTTAATTTGGCTCTATCATCACCATATCTGCACCAATTTCAACAGATAAACTCTTAGTCGAACACACACAGTCCTTTGTACAAAAATTGTATTGTTACTTTTTGTATCTGTGAGTATTAGCCTGTGTGGACGGCGTTTACAGTCAGAATTGATGTTGGAACATTATATATTCATCATATGTTATATAATTGCAAAAAAAATGTGTGGCTATTTTGCCATTTTGGAAAATGGTTTTTCACAATTTTTCCGAGAATCAGCAATTTTACGGAAAAAGTATTTACGCACAAACAAATAATTATCTATAATTTTGAACACAGCTATTTTTTGATTTGTTAAACCCTGGAGGTACAAAATAGCCTTGAACTTTTTCTCATAAAATTCGGCCATTTTCATGACATATCCGTATTGACCGTTCAAAACAAAACTCTAAAAACGTTAGACTGCATTAAAAACTCAACAAAAGTGGTTTTGGCGTTTACGATATGCGTACTTCAATACTCAGCCAATGGAATTAGTAAAATATTTCGAAAACCAATATTTTCCTTACAATTTCTACAATAGATAAACTCGATTTTTCGTAATTTTAGTGTTCCATACCAGAATGGTATAGAAAGAACATTCACATCATAGATTCAACACGGTGTATGTCTGGACGTGTTTCTATCACACGCTTGTAACTTTTAAACGGTTTAACCCAGAAATCTGAAATTGTGGATAGTACACGATGTAAAAATATATTTGAGGACCCTATCATGCATAGCAAATTGAAGCTGAACTTCTGGACAGTACAAAAATGTAAAATATTTTTTTTGGATAAAGTTTCTTGAACAAGAAACTCAAAATCCATGGCATAGGCTATATATCTACCTAACAATAAATTATAACATATATACTACATATCTCCTATTACAATGATTCACCAGAACCCAAAATAGCGGCCCCTATTTACGAAACACCCTGTATAAAGGTTCAGTCAAAAACCGAATTAGTATATTTTATAAACGAAATCTCTGATATTAATTATGAGCAAAATCTTAAGAACCATTTTCAAAAAATAGATACTCGTATTTAAAAAAAATTGATTTGGGGTAAAAAATGATTTTGAGTTTAGAGTCAAAATTCCATTTACAACTCAGGGTATGGTGTTCGGGTATGTCGTTTGAAGGGAATTTACTCAACCGTTTGAGCTGCAGCTAAGCATACAAACAGACAAACATAAAGACTTGTGGCACTCTTTGCTTGACTCTGTTTGTAATGGATTTATCAAAATTTATAAAAATAACTTTCCTGTACGTTAAAAATTTTGAGACACCCTACAGGTTATAGAAACACGATTTCATTACAAATGCATTGCAAGAATCTTCAAATGAATCTGTCTACTAAAATCGAATGGTGCCTACTGCAAAATTTCATGAATCATTTATAAAAAGCTTAGGAGTACACTGCAAGTATCATTTAAGTACATAATTTGTACTAAAGACAGGGTGACCAACGTATCCAGATATAAAACAGAAATTCAATAACTTTTTATTTAAAATTGTTGTTCAATTTGCACATTGGAATTACGAGTATGTCACCAGAATTTTGATAGTGTGCCGATATAATTGATTGGAGCCTAGAATTGCGTGCAAAAAAATGATATTGTACTCGTAGCACAATTCATACACCGGTTTCAAAGCTTTGGTAGCAGAACTCGGACTTCATGCCTCTATAAGTGGGCTAGAATCTGCGTATGGGAGCTAAAGGGGAAATTTTAGAGCTAGATTTTAAATTTAAATGAAATAAATAAATCCACCTAACGTAAAATATGTGAGTTGTTCGAGTTATAGGTCTAGAAATGAGAATTTTGAAAAGGAAAATTGTACGCATTTGAAAAACTGCACTAACTGAAAAGTTAGTGATTGATTTATTCTTCTGTAGTTATGGAAAAACTTATTAAGAAAAATGTATCTTCTTCTTGCACCGTCTGGGGTTAAAATCTTCCGTGAATTTACTGATTGAATTATGAAGATTTATGAATATTTTTTTGAGTAATTTTGCTTAATTCGTTACGCAAAAACTATTTTTTAAAAAAAACAAGTATTTCCATACAAAACTCGATTACTTTTAATTGAACTTTTGTACTACGAATTCGCTGTCTCAAATGTAGTATCTCGTATTATAAAAAAAAGAAAAATATATGTAGTTGGTATCTAAACAATCAGGTTTACTCAAATTTGCTTAAGACCAAGAAGGTTACTACTTTCAACGGGACAATTTTACCGAATGTAGTTGATATTGGAGCTAAGTTCCGAGTCGTTGAAAAAATTACAGAATTTAGAGAAAACTTTAGACTTTTGTGAAAAGTTTAGATAACAACATTTATTATAAAAAATCAAATTTATGTTTTTTTTGAGGACACATTCAAATCTGCTATACCAGCAAAAAAAACTTAGTGCCCTACTGGTTCTGTATCGGAGAGATAGACAAATGTTTGATATCTGATTTAGAGATTTAAAGTCAATAAATAAAAACATTTTAGAACTGTTGTACGAATTAGTAAAGGAGTTATAAATTTGTTCCTCCAATGGATGTCTCTGTGTTCTCTTATACCTACATAGTCGTGTCATAAAATCTGTTCCTAATAAACAGATGTGCATTTAATAGGAATCATAACACGAAAACAAATAAATGAATCGTATTATTTATTAAGTACGAGTACATAAAGTAGAGCAAACAAATTTTAAAAATTACTCAAAATGTCTACCTCTTGCTTTGACACTCATCTATCGGGATACGCACCACTTTTAGCGGTAAGGAGGCTGCTGTATTAACAGAAATCAGACTTTAGTGTGTTCGTCTCTAATATATTCCACAGTCGGTAGTCAAAAGGATTGAGGTCCGGGTTTCCTGAAGGCCAATCTTCAGTCGTGATAAATTCAGGCGCATTGATTTCTAGCAAGCGTTGAATCATCTTGGCTTCTGTATATGGGTGCTGAGTCTTACTGGAATATTCAATATTTTCCCGGAAACAAGGTTTCATTAAAAGTTTCACGACCTTCTGAAAAACGTCGCCCGTTTGATGCAATGGTTTTGACCCCTAGTTCGAGTTGAGTTATCACGGCGTAGGCTACTCTCCATCAAACCATCACCTCTTTTAACTCTCGGGATATTTTCACCAGCTTCCCAAGAGCTGTGAGTATAAATCCTAAAATTTTTCGCGTGTGGCTCTGATATGGAGTAATGTCACTGTTAATCTTTGTCCTCTAGTTATGCAGCAAGCTCTGAGTCGAAAGTGTTGTTTTATTAATCTTGACATGGTCTTCCGTGGAATTTCCACATCCCTGGCCATGATCTTTTGTTTATGCAGCGCATTTCTATGAATTCGTTCGGCCACAGCTTCAACGTTGAATTTCGTCCGCGTTTCGTGTGCTCACCCACTTCTGGGCTTGTCGTCGACAGAAGACATCTCCTTGAGCTGCTTTATGGTACAGTATACGAATTTTTTTGGTAATTTGTTTAGCAAAGCAAAAATCTCGACTGGAGCCGTGTTACACTTGTGTAATACGATTACAGTAACACTGTTCACTTCAATACACTCCAAGTTAGCTATGTTGTTTCAGACATTACTAAAGAAATTTATATAAACAAGTTTGCTCAAGTTTTTCATATTATTCTTGGGATACTCATATCTTTAGGAGACAGAATTTATGGCACGACTACGTAGTGATGGTATATGGTTTAATTGAGTGAGTATAATCTAATCAAAAGTATCAGAGAGATATTTTTCAGAAAGATCTTCACAAAAACTCGCAGAAGAGTATCTAATATGGAGCAGCGCTAGTTGTTGTTGGTTCATCCACTTATTGTCATTTTGTGGATATTCAGCAGAGCTCTCATGGAAAAGATTTAAAAAAAAAATGCTGAGTGAACTCTAAGTCAATAGATACAAATGATATTCTGACTGGAATTTGTATAAACAATAAAAGTGTTGAAACTTATCCGAACTATTTAATGGAAATTTATTAGAACTGTAGGTCTCTACCATTCGTATACGTCGAGCACCACGAATGACTGCCAGACCCAGTATGGGTAGTTAGCGCCAAAATATTTCTTATTGATTCATTTTTTATTTCGCGTTTACTACCTTCATAGGACTTGCAATTATTAATAACAAAATTTCCCTAAGCTATGTTCATCTAATACGCGTTTCGGAAGTCTGAATGAAATATCAGATTCACTTCGTTGTATTGCTCTCTTATTGGCATTGAAATATTTCTAATCTGAAATCAAAAAGCCCTTTCAACAAAAATAGAAAAAAAACCTTAAAAAACATTCCATTGATTCAAATCGACAGACAATTAAATTTAATTCCCTTTCGAAAGAGGTATTATTTTCCAATCACATCGCACACTTTATTCGTGTTTCTCATTCCGTGTCGAATGTCATGTCAAACAATACGCGTCTAACAAACTAACCACTTCAAAAAACATTTCCCATTACAAGGAGAGAAGTACAGTAGTTAGGAGGAATGCGGGGAGAAATTCAACAGGTGCCCGCCGCGCCAGTATGACTGACCGAAAATTCCACAGAACGTAACCCAACCCAGTATTTAATTACAAGCTACCTCCCTTTCATACCAGACTCTATCTCTCTTTTGTGGGGGGATAGTACGTATTTGGATTTAATTAAAATCAGCACAGAATGCGAAAGTCAAAAAGCCGTGTCCAGATAAACAGTCTAAAACACAATAATTCCACAAATTAAACGCACACATCCGAACACTCCCACGTGATTACTACTGAAAGTACAGAGAACACAGTCCAAAGAACACAGAACAGATAACATCAGATCCACTACTAGTCCAATTAAAGGACAGAGACCGAAACCGAACCAGTAGTTCAATCAGCACGCAACACCAAACATCTAGATACACGCTCAGACTAAAAATTCTCGTTTGTTACTGCTCGTACTCGTATTAACAATTTACGAGTAATTTCGAATAAAAATCATGTTAAGGACATCTCCTGCGGGTATGTATCCCTATGTACAAAGAATATGTTACAATAGCGAAAATAATAATAATAAAACTCAGGTAAGTACATTCTGGATACGACAGGTAAAAGATACATCAGGAGTTTCTACTAGATACACTTGCAACCGAAAATAGTACCTGTTTGGGTTTTCCCGTAAAGAAAAAAAAAACTAAAATTATTACAGGAGAATGCACACACTACACACAGATTGTCCGCCGCACTAATGTACCTGTGTGTGCGAGTTTGTGTGACTTTATTGTTAATTCCCTACCCCTGACCTGAATTTTTTTTTTCTTTTTGGCTGACGGTGCACACTCTTTAATTATGAAGCGAACTGACCCAAACCATACAAAAACAATTTTTAATTCTCTCTTGACACCATCTAGCAACTGTTTATGATTTCTATTCCGAATTGTCACATAAAAGATACTTAGATGCTTTATTTCAGTGACTTACCATGCAACAGTGTAATCCAAAATAAAATTTTCAGCGCTAATCCGTTAAATGATTCTCTTGTTTATTTCGTTTTTTTTTCTTTCTCGTTTTAATCCACAACAAAATTCAATGTTTTAGGATGTATCTTTCAGATAAATTTGTATCTTTTCCTATACTTTAGGTTTTTTTTTTCACGATAAAAAACAATTCACCTGACACTTGTTAATTTCTCTTCTTCTTCTTCTTCTATTTTTTTCTGGTTTTACCCACAAATATTCAGAACTGAAACACGTTATACAAAAAATTAAAAAAAAGAAATTTTTTTTTTTTTTTTTAGAAGAAGAATTCGTATATAAAATTGAAATTAATTTAAATAAATTTTTTTTATTAGTATGGTAAACTTGCTCATACGTCTTGATCGTCGTCAGCAGAATATACCGTGTCGTGGAGGAGAAAACCGGGTCGCAGTTTCTTCTACCGTGTTCTTCTATGTATCTTTCTACGTTGTATATCCAACAAAATCGGCTTGTGTTCAAGAGTTGATGGTGTCCAAACGGTTTGGAACACCGTGGACGATTTACTGAATTTCTTTTTTTTTAATTTTTAACTCACTCAGCACTTTTTATATAATTTTTATTTTTTTTTAAAGTAAAATTTAAAATTAAAAATTTATAAGAAATTAAAAACGTGGTTTGTGCCACCACTATGGTCAGAAAAAAAAAAATTAAATTAAAATAAAAAAAACTTTCTCCTCTAAGCAATCCGATGCTTTTAGCACAAAAACAATCCAATATCCAAGTAAATATTTTGAAATTCGATTCGAATCTCTTTTATATCTAAACTGGTTGGATATCCTGTGTCAACAGGATGTTGGAAAAATGTTAACACACCGAAAAATATCGCTTTCCCAGATAGACAGACAAACACACACAGATACAAAATAGAAAAAATTACAATTACCGTCCACGACAACGCTCCAAGAGCGACTGAGGTAAACTTGTGCATTCGGTTCAATTGAACCCCGGACTTGAATCTATTTGATGAAGTATCTTTTTGCTTCTTCTTACTTGGCTATGGCACTGACTGTGTTGTGTGTGCTAAAAAAGAAATAATAATTCGTAGTGAGTAGTAGCTTAGAGGTACGTATTGTACGTTACTTACTTACGAATGGATGGATGGTTGGCGCGGGCAGTGTGTTTTTGGAGGAGGCTTCTGAAAAAGCAGGTTTTCGGTCGATTGGCCTTATACACGGAATGGAAATTTAAAAGTAAGCACAAGTGAATGCGAGAGAAGACGTGGCGAAAGTTTTTTTTTTTTATTCTTTTATTTATTTATATTATTTTTTGTTTTATTTTATTTTATTTTCTTTCGTCGGTTGTTCTTAGGAGGTTTTTTTTTTTTTTTTTTTGAATAATAGTATGAGTATCTGAAGACTTTTTTCGAGTCTTCTTAGATTCTTTTTAATTTCTCAAGATTCAAATTTGAATTTATGATAATGGAGAAGAGAAAGATATTATTTTGTTTTGTGGATATACTTGTTGGTGGAGGGTAATGTATTTGTTGCCGGTTTATTTGGTGTAAAAAGTGATTTTAGTACATGAACGTAGTTTATGGCGAATTCGGATTGAAGAGAAATAGATGGAGGCGAATTTTTTTTTTTAAGAGAATCACAGAGTGGTGAAGAGAGGATTGTGCAATTGAGATGTGAATATTTGTGGTGTTTATTGTATCCATTTCAATTAAATGTATTAATTGACTTATTCAGTTTACTAAATTCTTGAAAACCCCATGCATAAATCACTGAAACAATAGATTAATTAAATCTCATCAGAAGCTTCTGGAGTTTATTTTAAATTGCTGGAATATCCAAGCAACGTAGCGGTACGAATTTGAATTCACCATACCTGTTGAACTCGGACTGAAAATTGTGGTGGTGGATGTCCATTCGAGTTTATCTGCCTTTGGTGCATGTGTACTTTGAACCACGTATGTATACTATTATAAGTCAAATATATAATTTGGTTTTTTTAACACTCACTTATTTCCACTAGCTTATAGTAATTTTTTTTTTTTTTTTTATATGATTATGTATTTAAGATAAATATTTTTAGTTCTTTGTTTTTAATTGTGTTCATGCAAGTAAATAACCTCCAACAAATATTTAACTTTCATTTGATAAAAATACAAGTAGAGTTTATTGAAAAGGACATAAACAATTTATAGAAAACAATATTAAAAGCAATATATACGAGTATAAAAAAATTCCAAACATTAAAAATAATTATGAATATATTGTTTTATTTTTCCAAATGTAAAAGTGAATTTGCAATGTTTTAGGGATATTTTTTTTAATAATCGTAGAATAAATAAAATAAATTTAAATACTAAATAACGAAATAAAATATAGTCACATTTTTGTATAAATTGTTGGGTTGGGAAGACGTTTTAGAAATATTTTATACCGATTTAATTTAAGATATGGATAAAACTCTTCAGCCCTTCAGCTGCTTTCATGCAATATGCATAGAGTGGATTCCAGCCTTCGCTTCCACTCAGGATGCTTAAAGTCCGTCTCCAAAGACATCACCATGCTCTCTAAGTAAACTTGTCTTATCTCCACGAAAATTGTACACATTGAGAGGAAATTTATTCTTTTTTTCTTTTCGTGCTCTTTCCAACGAAGTTTTGCATCTAGGGTTATTCCTAGATATTTGGCGGTGTTGGCATAAGGAATTTGGGTGTGGTTGATGAATATCGGAATTTCCTTTATTCTTTTGTTTGTAAAATCAACATGCACGGACTTTGAGTCGTTTATTTTTATGAGCCATTTTTTAGTACACAATTCAATGGCGTTCATCGCTGTCTGTAGCTTTCTCGCTGCTTCTTCTGCTGTTTTGCCGACTGCCAAAACCGCTCTATCATCAGCGAATGTAGCTATTATGCTGTCTGGTGGAGTAGGTAGAGTGTTGGACCCAGGATGCTGCCCTGAGGAACTCCAGCTTTTATTTCCCTTAGCTCAGAGTACGCATCTACTTGTTTAATTCTGAAGAAACGGGGTGTCTATTATGATTCAAGTAACTTGGAGTACTGAATTGGTAGAATCGACTTGGTCTGTAGTTGAATGACTTTCTCTAAAGCCAAACTGTTGACTTGGTACTAGTTTTTTACGCTCAATGATTGGTTTTAGGCCTTTTGAGAAGCAAGCTCTCAAACAATTTTGACATGACTGGGAGTAAGGATATGGGCCTATAGGACGCTGCGTCATACGGTGATTTACCAGGTTTAGGTACCATGATCACTTCAGCAACTTTCCTGTGACAAGGAACGTGATAAAGTCTGATTGCAGCTTGAATTAAGTTGGTAAGCTTCACCATACCTTTGTGTGGAAGTTGTTTTAGAATTTCACCTGTAATAAGGTCATACTCTGGGGCTTTCTTCGTCTTGAGTCTTGTCTTAATTTCTTTTTTAACTTCAGACACAGAGACTGATGGAATATCTTCGATTTCTTGGCTGCGCGTATAGTACGCCATATTACATTGGCTTGCATGTGGTTTAAAAGTGGTGGTTAGATGCTCGGCAAATAAGGTAGCTTTCTCTGTATTCGTTTTTGCCCACTGTCTATCATTTTTTCTGATGGGATGACTTAGCCCCATTGGTCTGTTTGGGTGTTTGGTGGTCTTCCAAAGTGAATAGTCAGTACTTTTATCGTGCGTAAGTTCTCTAAGATAGCAAAGATGCTGGGAGATTCTATTGAGATTTCTTTTATCTATTGGAGCCCGAGTTTGCTGCCATTTAGCTCGAAGTTTTCGTTTTTGGCTACTAATTCTAATATTTCTTTGGGAAAGATTTGGCCAACTGCTTTCCTTTTTTTAGGACTGAAGTTGATTTCCAGACCGCTTGTTGAATTTGTTGGGTGAATTTTAGAACATCATCTTCAAGTTCTGCAGTAGTTTTAAGGGGGGTAGATAAGTTGATCTCTTAATCCAGAAACTGTTCAAAAAGAGCCCACCCAGTGCGGTTGTTTGCAAAGATTGTGTTTTTTTCTTTTAGGATGATGTCATCACTCAGGGTTAGGATGATCGGAGAATGATCTGAACTCAGATCAAACCATTCTTAAATGTGCATGCATTTTTTTGAGATTTGTTTGACCACGAAGAAGTCAACTAGACCTGGAATTTTATCTGGATCTGTTGACCAGTTCGTCGGTTTTCCAGTAGATATGAACTCACATCCCATATCCTGAGCCGCTTTTTTATAGCTCACGACCTTTTTTTGGAAATGAAAGATATCCTCGCGTATTCCATGGTTACAAAGGGAGCATAATATAGGGAGATTCTCTCTATGTTGCTAAAAATGAAGATTCAGTAGTTCACTTCGGACTTATAATATTATTGAGATACTCTATATACCCACCTATACTTGTAGGTACTGTTCTCGTCTTGGAAATAATTCTTCCCCACCAAATCGTAGTTCAGCTTATTGTAAAGTTGCTTGTACAAGGACGATTCAGCCTATTCATTGAACTCATCTCTAAGCTTGATGTCTAAATTTTGTAGAAAGCCGTATAAAATGTTTCTCCACCTATCCAACTTGTCCATCGCTACATTTAACTCTATGCTGTACTTCCTTGCCAAAAGAATCCGATTTTTAACAAATAAAGTTTTAATGCAAACAGTATGCGCTGCTATAAATATCGATAGACGGTTGGCTGGATGGGACATTGCTTTAATTATGAAATCGAAATGAAACTTTAGAGTGGAAATAAATAATATGGTGATAAACCTATCTCCAAGAATAAAATGTAGTTCGGAACATTACCTGGGATATGAAATACTCATTTTAGAAAAAAATGTAAGTAGTTTTTCGACTTCATCGTACTGTATACATCGCCAAATTTGCGCTCCATAAATTATTAGAGATCTCCGAACGATTTAAATTTAGCTCTTAAGCTAAGAGTTATTGTACTTATGCAGATCCTCCAGGTTGAGATTAGTGCAGTCTTGGCAAACTCTAGATTTCTGGCGAAATGACTCTTCAGGTTCAGATTGAAAAGTATTTTCATACCAAGGTAGTCGTATTCTTTAACCGTTTCGATTTCCTACCCACCAAAGTTCCAGCGTTTGTTGCGAGAAAAGCGAGGTGGCTTTTGTACAATATTCCTCAAGGTCTAAAATCATTCGACTGAGACCTTGTGAACTTGTGAAGAGTCAGAAAACTTTACTATTACATAAGACCCCTCCACAAAGCATATCGTTTAAATCGTTTAGGAACAAAATGAATAGAAACGTACTCAATATATACACCTGTTTTACTCCCATTGTTGTTGCAAACCATTCAGAAAAGAGTTCGCCATATTCCATACTGCCGCTACTGTAAATTGACATAGGATGACAAAGAGTTTGTAAAAGAGCTATCTTCTATTAATAGAATCAAACGCGGCTTTGAAATCCACGAAAACGCACATAATTTCTTCTTTTTTTCCATGTAAAGTTGGGCAACATTTGATAAAATAAAAATGTTGTTATGAAGCTAAACATTTATTACAAAATATATATTTATTCATTTAAATACATTCATATAAATATATGTATATGTAGATAAGTAAATATTATATACGCCCAGATATACAGATGCATCCACTACACGGGAGTAGAAAATACTACATGTAACTCGATAAAGTGCATCCTAGAAGAGGGAAAATGTGCATCTCACTAGACTTTAGAGTCACTGCTGCGAAAGGTTGCCTCCAAGATGAAGTCCTCTCCCCCTTGTCATGGTCCATCGTAATAAACTGCTAAAAATAATAAACGATGAAAGCTTCTATGTCTAAGGTTACGTAGATGATATTGCGATACTAATCAGAGGTAAATTTTAAGAACCAATCTCGTATCTCCTCCAGAGGACATTGAATCTAGTTGTTAGCTGGTGCCAAAAAGTCGGGCATAGCGACAACTTTTTTAGGTTGTATTCACCAAAAGAAGAAAACGAGAAAGATTAAAAGCACCGACGCTTTTTGGTGAACCAATAAAATTCTCTAAGGATGTCAAATACCTTCTCACCTCAGAAAAGCCAGGATCTTCTCATTATAAAAATTGGGGCCTAAACCCCAAAATGGTGCTATGGCTCTACACAGCCATAGTAAGACCATATGCAGTCACATATGCAGTATGGTCTACACAGCACAATCTCAATTAACTTCAAAGACTAATGTCTCTCTCATCTATATAAAGAGAGAAGCTATGGTTAACGCTTTCATGCTCATCTCTGAAGATGACTCAAACTCCAAATTAACTCACTCGGATATTCCGCAAGAACTTAATAGTAATCAGCTACTAGAAATAACAATCACAGACAAATGTCTGACAAGATTCAATAAAGGTGACATTCTCAAATCGCAATAACTGGGAACAGAAAAAAAACTGCATTTGTAAAGTACATAGAGGGACCCAAGGCAGACGAAGGAGTTGGGGTTGGGGTATACGGTGCTACTACAAAGACCTTCCATCCACTGAAGTATGGAAAAATGTAACTCCGTATTCCAAGCCGAAATATTTGCCATAGAAATGTGAATCAAAGAAAATATAAACAGATCTATAACCAACGAGAACATTCATATCTTATCAGATAGCAAGGCTACTCTATTAGCAATTATGGCTTAAGAAATAGCATCCAAACTAGTTAGGAACTGCCTGCAACTACTCATACCACTAGCCAGCACGAACGGAGTTCATCTCATTTGGGTGCCAGGATACAGCGAACATGAAGGAAATGAAATGGCTGACCTGCTAGCCAGAACAGGAGTTGCATCAAGCTTTTTGATACCAAGTCAATTCTGTGAATTAATAGTCAGTACGGCAAAAAGGTTTAGACAAGTCAAAACCGTTCCGCCAAATACCTCCAGCAAAAGAATGAAACAACTCCTTCAGCTAACTAGCTTTCAGATTCGAACAGTCACTGGATTCCTCATAGGCGAGTCAAAAAATATCTCACGGCTATAGGGATAGTGCAAGATAACATATGCAGAATGTGCAACGAAGAATCAGCAGAACATATCTTATGTCATTGTGACTGTCTAACAGTTAGATAGCCAGACTCTAAGCAGAACACATCATCTACCTTGCAGCAGAAGAAGACATATCTGCTAGCTCACTCAAAAATATAGTCGAATTCGTGACCAACTCTGGTATTTTTTTTTTTTTTTTATTATAATTTGCACGTGTGAAAGGGGTTATGAATACCCTTTTTTATTTAGGAAAGGGGAAGAGACACAGAGAAAGGCAGATTGGTGTAGTTGGTTTGAAACTCAGCTGGTATTAAGTTTCAGTGAACTCCAAGGGTAGCTGTCCAGATAACTGGGGAGCTTGTTTGTTTTTGCTTTTTGCCGTTGCTCGTGATTCACAGTATTTTTTTTTTCATCCTCCTGATGTCATCACCACGATCAAGTTGCATTTTAGCCATATGACCGCCCTACTGCCAGTGTTATGCCTTCGCAGTAGAGTTTACATTCGCTTTCGCAATTGGTCGACTTTTTATTTATTTCATGCGAAATAAATAGATGATTATTGACATTAGAATTCGAACCGTGAACCTGTAGCGTGATAAGCGATGATGTTACCACTACACCACGGCCACCCTAAGCTTTAAGATTACTGGAAATCATAATAGTCCCAATAGTGGCCATAGTAATAAGGTTACCAGATCCCATCTCAACCAACAATCTACAATCTATAGGTACAATCGGAATACATATTTATTATTTGCTTTTTTAGCTTACTTATTTATTACTACTCGTATATTGAACATACTCAGCTTGATATTTTGAACACGGCAATTCAGAGCAAACGTATATCTTTGGCCAACAGAAAGAATATATTTCTCATTACGACAACTCAAGACCACAGGTGGCGAGGAAAACCATCTAATAAATTTCTAAGTTGGGGTGGAAAATGTTACCCCAGCCAATATATTCCCCTAATATTGCACCATAGGACTACCACCTATTCCGATTGCTTTAAACCTTTCTTGATGGAAATTAGTTTTAAATTTGACAGGTGTCCAAATGGCAGTGGAATAGTTTTTCACTGCCAAAAGCAAGACCTTCTTTTTCAATGGATTGGATTAGCTGACAGAACTCTGACAAATAGTGCTAAATAACGAAAGAAATCATATTTTGTGTTAATTTTTAAATAAAAAGTGAAAAAAAAATGTTGTTTTTATTTTACAACAACAGAACTTTCCAACGTACCTAACATTTACTTATGCATTTATTATTAATTAATATGTTTATTCATTTGCTCATATATTTATTGTTAATTAATTTATTTATTTATTCTTTTATTTATATTTGTTTACTTGCATTTTAAATTGTTTGATTACTCTCTGCTACCTATCGCCTGATATCCATTTGATTGTACAACACACTCATTGGCTATGGAATAGTTTTTTTCTGTATAGATAATCTATTCTTATTAATCATTCAGTAAGCCCAAAATGATTCTTATATGCCTAACACTTTTTTAACAAACATCCCTTAATTATTTTCAATACTTCCACTAATTCACAAGAAGTCTTTATTCTCTATTTCTTATTTTATATTATTTAGGGAACTTTAATAGATACGCAGATGTCATTGGGTATATTAGTTTTTATACATAATTTGTAACATAGTATAATAACGGTAGACCCCTAAAAGTATATATATTTGTGATTGGCGTCAAAAGTTATGTCAACCTAGCCATGTCGGTCCGTCCGTCTGTTCGTATGTCACCACTTTTTGGGCCTTAATTTTGAGCTAGGAACACGAAATTCTTCATGTAAGTTTTCTAAAATCTGAAGCCCTACAAGTTTAAACACTTTTGAAATCCACCCACAGACACGCCCACTTGAAAAAAAAGTTTTAATAGTTTTTCTCAATATTTATTACTAGAGGCTGTAAAATATGTAGATGTTGACTTTCTTACATTTTGTCCGTACATTATACGTGGCATATCCCACTTTTTGGGGGCGTTTTCTTAAAAAAAAAATATTTCTCAAAGCTATTTACTGTGATGGTTAAGTCTTATTGTGAATATATCTCATCAGAATCCGTGAACTTCAGTCACAAATTTGGGGAGCCACGCCCATTTTCTGCTAAGAAATACTTGTAACAACAGTTCTGAGACAAAATTTCTTAAAAATAGCGAAAATATCCTCTGCATAGACATCATTGAATCTGTTTAAAAATTCCGAACGCCACGATTTTATTGGTTAGTTAGAAGATGGAGGATAATTGATTGATTGATTGATTGACGCCGGCTCTACCGGCATTTTTATTAGCTTAATACAAGCACAAGAAAACTTAAACAATCTAAACTTAAAACTACAAAAAAAACTAAAATCTACTAGGAAGAGGAGGTAGGAGGTAGAAGGGGTTAATAGGAGGGGGGTGTTGGCAAAATCAAGACTTTGCTAGGAGGAATTGAGGCGAGGCTGAAGATTGTTTCGAAGGGTAGTTCTGCTGCAGTGGAAGTCAAAGGTGTTTTCCATATTGTTAGCCAAACGCAACATTCTGGACAGTGGTGCGTTATAAGCATAATTGGTGCGATGATAAGTGAGACGGAAGAGGGGAATGGACCTTAAGTTACGGGGATTGGTATTAAATGAGACTAGTTGAAGGAGCGCGGGGCAATCAATGTGACCAGTAATTAGCTGATGGAGGAAGAGTAAGTCGGCAATTTCGCGACGATTTTCAAGAGATTGGAGATTGATGAGTTTTAGACGATCAGAGTAGGGAGGCAAGTTGTATCTATCAGTCCAAGGGAGACCGCGTAGGGCGAAACGGATAAACCTGCGCTGGATGGCTTCAATCCGTTGAATGTGGATAGCATAGTGTGGCGACCAAGCTTGGCTAGCATATTCGAGGATAGGTCTAACGAAGGTGGTATAAAGTGCTTTGGTGACGTATGGGTTCGAAAATTCCTTGGACCAACGTTTTACAAAGCCAAGTGCAGAATTGGCTCTATTTATTATGTGGTCAATATGAGAACGGAAGTTAAGTTCCCTATCACAGATTACACCTAAATCACGCAAAGATGAAACTGGTGGGACGAGCTCGTCGCAGAGGAAGTAGTTCCTATTGGTTGGTGGAAGGCATTTACGGGAGTAGGTGATGAATTGACATTTGCTTACATTAAGTTCTAGATGATTTTTCTGACACCAGAGAGAAAATCTATTAAGGTCATCTTGAAGTGGGCGAGAATCGATGGGGGAAGATATGTACCTAAAGATTTTCATGTCATCGGCATAGACAGAGAGATACGAGTCTTTGATAATGCAGTCGACGTCGTTGATGGTCACGACGAAAATTAAAGGACCAAGGTGACTGCCTTGAGGGACACCTGAAGTGGCCTTAATGGGGTTAGAGACAGAAGATCTAAATATAACCTCGTACTGTCGACCTTCCAAGTAAGATTTGATCCAATTGATAAAACCGGGTTGAAAACCAAGAGCTTTAAACTTAAGAATAATAATTTGGTGCGATATTTTATCAAATGCTTTACTGAAGTCAGTAGTAATAACATCAATTTCTTTGCCATCTTCAAATGCACACAGCGCCTGAGAAACGAATTCAGTTAAATTGGTGGTTGTCGATCTACCTTTAAGAAATCCGTGTTGGTTAGAAGAAAATAAGGATTTGCAATGAAAAAACATCGAGTCGTACACTATGCTCTCGAAGAGTAGTAGTGGATATCATACGATCCATTCTAGACGGATTTTAACTTTCCTGTATCTTTTAATCAATATTTGTTTTTCATTTAATTTATCTAGATGATAGAAATATCTTAAATGATTTAAAAATAGGCGCCTGTTTAAATATTTTGAGAGTTGGGTGGGTATGAGAAAAAAATTAATGTCGGAAGGAAGTCTTAAAACTATTTTACGAAAATAATCCTAAGAATCGCACCTGCTTAGTAGCAAATTGTCAAATAGACCTACTCTTCTTATCTCAAATGTAGAGAATTTGTTAGTAGAAACAAAAAGAACGTTATGACATTATTTAATCAGAGCGCAAGCAAAGAGCAAAACTTTGTTCTGAAACAAGATATCTACATATTTCTCTAGGCAATTGTTTTGAGCTGTGGGTAAGCAGCGCTGTCATATAAAATATTTTCTAACTTACGTTAGCACTGCTGTCAGATTGTGGGATTTCGTCCATTTTATGGGATTTTTGGAGTCGAGAGGGAGATTTTTCGATTTTCACATAAAACACTTTTTTTTTGTTGATAATAATTACAAACAAAAAACTACCTTCTAATGGTTATTCAGTACTGAATACTCCAAAACTATGACCAATATATTGTTCCTATGAACCCGTTCAGTAGGTCTATCCAGGGCCCCACTATCATTGCTAAGGAATAAGCGGTTAGTAAATGAAGTCAAGCATTCCTATTTTAATGAAATTAATAAATTTGTTGATGTGTTGTTAATTAAACGAAATTCGCAGTTTTCTTCTAATTTTTTTTTTTTTTCAGTTTCTTTAAATTTTGGTCGAAATGGGATTTTTAAAGCTTTATCTTAGGAATTACCACCAGCATCTTTTGGTAACATTACGTGCTAGTAGCCAAGACTTGCATGTTGTTGTTTGTCAATGAAAATAGGAGCTAACGCGCATTAGAAATAGCTCCATATATCTACAACCTTAGACATGTACTTTGCAACTAGTAGCAGTGCTAAAAGGGGGATTTTTTTTTATTCATAGAGCTGTCTAATGTGTTGTTAATTTAAATTAAGTATGAAGATATCGCAGAATTTAAACCTCAATACAACGTCAACGAACATTTTTATAAATTTACTTTCTTGATATAACAGCATGGAAAACCCCAACATGCCTACATTACAGGAGTACGAGTATTAGAAAATATCAAAAGAAACATATTAAGTGCTCTCAGACGTTAAAACAAACGATTTTTATATTCCCCCAACTAATCAAGATGTGTTATGGTAATTAAAGCCTCTGCGGTTGGAGCTAATATCTCTACGCAATTTGCAAAATCAGACACGGTTTTCCCCAATTTAATAATTTTATTATTTCCCTGCAATAATTTATTATTTTTATTTTCAGTCACCTGCATGTCATTTGAATCCCATATCTGACCATTTCATCTCAAATGAATAGGACGCTGGTAATGGCTGTCGGTTTTTTTGTTAAAAGATTCTCATTCGTTAAATGCATTCAAGGAATTCTCTTATTTTATTGTTATTGCGAATAATATATTTATAGTCACGATCGAATGTTGACGTCTATTTTGAAATAATCAGGTTTTGCTTGTAAAATCCACCAATAAATACTAATAGATACGGAAAATGCAGCAGTGTTAGCAGGTGCGCTTAATGATATGATGATGTTTGGACGTGAATATCTATACCACAATAGGTATTAAACTGAATTCAATGGAAACAAAATTAAACTAATTTGAAATTAAAGTTGTGATTTTATTTCTATGATAAGTGCACCATATGTGACGATGGCAATTATATTTTTTGAAATAATATTCATTCATTTTGATGGCTTCGTTCGATTTGATATCTGCTATTCTGTCGTGACAAAATATATTTAATTTAATAGGGTTTGAAATGAAATTGTACATTAAACCAATAACAGATGCTTGGTATTCCGCCGATAATGGTAACTCTGTATTTGTAAATTCGAGAAGAGCCTATCACAGTATTTAATTTAAATCAGTTTTCACTGATGTATGTAAATTTGGGCCATTCTGAATATTTTATAGTTCCACGATTAGTTTTTAGATCGATAATGAATTAGGAGAAGAATTTAATGATCCAAGATTAAAATGCATAATTATCATAATTTTAGACTTACGACAACGCAATTTCAACTGCAGTAAATAAAGTCATTTCCTTTTGTTCAAAATACATATTTTCCTTACTCTCTACCTGAGCCAGAACCCTGTCCTTTCCATCCTCTGAATGTTAGCTCTGTAGTTAGTAAGTTTGACTATTGTGCGGGTTGTTCAAGTTCAAATTCCAGCGAAACACCAAAAAGATTTTATTGCTTTCACCTCTGTCAAATCTCCGAGAGTAAGATTGTCATGACAACCTTCTCATGGGATCTTTAAGTTCTACAGAAAGAAATACTATATTAACAGGCCACCGTTTTGACAAGACTAGGCCGGATAGAAAAGGGAGATAATGGGGACCGATCACTCTTGCAGCAGAGCAAAAAAATGTATCAATATACAATATAAAAACATCACTACTGTTTCACACCAAAGCACTTTGAGAAATGGAGAAAGAATAAAGCCTGTAATTTATTTGTTTCATAAATAGATATGTCCGGGTGATAATTGCCATAATTATGATGAAAATTCTTGTAACAGAAAGTATTTCTAATATGGGTCTCGATTATAAAATATCTTATGGACCCAACTGCTTCAACTTGAGCGTATAGGTCGGCCATAAGCAACTTTACTATACCTACATACTTTAGATGACACTACAGTCAGGACTATCATTACGCGACTAAAGCGGCAATTTGACCCTTTTTCATTGCATCGCCCCAATGAGACCACTTTTTTAATATCGAACCCTCTTTCTTAATATTGTGCGACTTTCTTGAAATCATTTACTAAGCTGAAGCACTTTATGTACTTTGCTGTTTGCACAATTACGAAAAATTAAACTGAGTTGAGTATCAAAATTCCAGTCTTGTTTCTGAAACGGGGTACATACACAAACCAAATTAATTGTAAATTACTTCTTGGCATCTATATATGATAGCCCAAACTTTCGCGTAAATCAGAGGATTTCTAATGCTGTAAGTGATGGTTCTAGATACTTCTATGGTGGTTCTAGATATTGGAAACTCCATGTTAAGCGATAAGCTAGTTAATCTGTGATCAGTCTATTTGCAGTCACATTTGAACACAGACGTATCTTCGTATGTTTGATACTCCTCTATAAGAACTTCCCTTCAAATAATGGAACGAAATATAAAGTATAATGTCCCACCTTTCATATGTTTAGTCTTGTTAACAGTACACTTGTAAAGGACTTCTTTCTGGTGCACCGTATAATTTAGAATTAATTTGACTTCATCAGCATTTCCTGAAAGTTGTTATATGCAGTAACTCAAAAATTATAGGGAAGTCAAATTAACACGACTTTTTTTATTATTAATAGGTAGTGGAGCCTAAGTTGTTGATATGTAATAAATATTTTCTATGCTGATTTGTATTAATTGTTAGCAAAAGGGAGTTTTAAATACTTTAAACGGATACGTCCATTGTCCACTTTTTGCAACTATTCAAAATTCTTCAACGGTAGCTCTGATTACAGTCTGACTACAGCCAACCTGGACTTCAACCAACATCATTACCAGCCAACTCCATCCTAGTCTCCTCCGGTTTTCAAGTTCCACTTCGCCTTAAACGTTGATGTCCATTTCCTCTACAGCTAGCACATCTATTTTAGATACAAAATATCATACTTTGCTTACACAAAGAAACTCGCAATCCTGACAAAGGTTACAAAAAAAAAACCGAAGTTCTTAGTTCCCCCCAGAATCTCTCAAAATTTTACCTAAAATAGGAGGGTTTTTTTATAATTTGCGCGCGCCAAAGAGGGCGTTGTGAAGAAGAGAGAGAGAGAGAAAGAAAGATTTTAGTGTAGTGGTTTGAGACTCAGATGGTATTAAGTTTCTGTAAACTCCAAGGGTAGCGTCCAGTTAACTGGGGAGCTTGTTTGTTTTGCTTTTGTCGTTGCTCATGATTCACAGTATTTCTTTTTCGTCCTCCTGATGTCACCATCACGATCAAGTTGCATTTTCAACTATATGACCACTCTACTGCCAGTGGTATCCCGTCGCAGCAGAGTTGACTTAGCTTTGATAGACTTTTTTATTTATTTCATGCGAAATAAATAGATGATTCTTGACATCAGGATTTGAACCGTGAACCAACAGCGTGACAAGCGATGATGTTACCATTACACCACGGCCACGCTGCAAACAGCGTATTATTCTAAAAGTTAGTAGCGGCTGTTATTGAGAAATCGCAAACACTCAGGTAAAATCTATTCTTCTCTATATCCTTTCCTCTCCATCCATCACATTATAAGAAATAGTAAGACTTCGGTGCAGAATACTAAAGAAAAAAAAATTAGATACATTTAAAAATATCCATTTCTCCATTTTTCATATAATCAAAAGTATTTGTCTGTCGAAATTTCCAAATCCTTACCATTTCCTAATTGTTTTTCACAATAAGTTGCACTTCACAAAATACGAGTATTCATTCAAAGTACTAACTTAGTGAAAAGGATAACCCATATAACCTTTTCAACAAAGAAACTGATTCCATAATATATTAAAAAGTTAACAGATCTGAAAAGCTATCAAAAGTAATTTCAACTCACTTAACACGAGAAGGCTAAAACCTTTTATTATTTTATTTAAATACTAGCACACACTCGCTCACAGGGTGGAACAGATAGCCATATAAAATTGATGATGGAAAAAAGGGGAAGTTCTAAACTTTTTAATTACTCTCAGAAAAATTGTATGTTCGACCGTAGGTCTGTACCCATCTAAAAAGAGAATCAAGTCTTCTTTCGCGTGCGCTAAGTCTAACTTTGCAGGCATGGCCAACACAGTCATGGTACTTAACGATAATGGCGTAATGTTTGGGTCTAATTGAGTTTTATTTCAGATTTGATGGTGATATTCTGAAAAGTTATTTTTTGTTAGTTAAAGCACTCCAAAGTATGGCTAGCTATCATGTTCACATTCATACATATACTCGTACATATGTGGATGATTCTGTGTTAAAACAAATTAAATCTCGGAAAGGAAAACTTTGTTAATTTACAAAATGTATGACAATAAAACATACTGTTTTCGTGTTATGGTTATTGAATTTAATTGCAGTTGGGAATTTGTTTTTTTTTTTTCTTATTTAGATTTCATGGAAGTGGACATAAAGGATTTAATTTGGCTAACAAGTATTTCTTTATTCAGCACGTGCGCGAAAAAGTTATTTGAAACGGCTGACCTAAATGATTTATTAATCATTTCAAATGACAGTGATAAGGCTATGAGTATAAGGTATAGAATATTGACAGCACATTTTAATTATTTATTTTTGTAACCCTTGCGGGTGTAGTCCCTTTCTGTTTAGCTTGAAAATGTCTTTATAATAAAGTCAATTGCTGAGTTCAGTCATGGAATGTATTCTTGATGGATAAAGTTTTACTGTTTGTTTAAGTTAACATTAGAATCTATATTATTTTGGGCTTGAAGCAGCGCAGCATTGCTATTATGTGTCATTGAAATGTAGTTGGGTCAGCTTTACTTTTCTGCTTTCTGATGACACTATAGGCAAGCGACTTTTAGACTTTTTTGGACGACTATTGGTTTAAGTTTAACACTAGGTTAGGTTAAGTTATTCTTAAACCAAGAACAGGTCCATTGTGATACCACAAAAAGAACCGGATTTCCGGCACCACAAACCCTACATGAGTAATATCTTCCTAAAGGAAGATAAGAATGGGAAACCGTTGCGGTGTTAACCTTTTTCTGCTCCGTATGTATGTGCAGAACCATCTAAATCCATAGATAAAACTCTTTATTTTATAAATATGAAGCCTAGCCAAATCGTTAAGATCTTCATAGAAGTATTCCCCTAGGGTTTTCCTTCTCTACATGGATAATGCAGGCCGGGTGCACAAAAAGTGAGTCATAGTTTCCTCATGCTCCTCCTCTCTACAGCGTCTACAGAAATCGTAGCATGTCTATCTATCAAGCAGTGCGCCGGGAGGCCTCCCTATGGACAGAAGTCTCTTCGTTCTCTTCAGATCCAGGTTAGGGCAGATCTGTTTCGACGAAAGACAAGTACTGATACTATTCCACCATTTGATACTATTGCCATTTTCCTGGCTTCAGTATCAAGGTGGAACTTAATCGATTCTTTCCGCGGAAATAAGTAATGAAAAAGCAGATACATGGAGGGAAAAGGTTGCAGATATAAGTAGGTAAATAGGTGTCATGCAGAAGTCTCATAAACTTACATAGACTACCCAGTTAACGTATACAGAGACTATTAAACTAAAACTACTACCATAAAAAAAAGCCCACAATTCCTTCAGCTCAACCTACTATTAGCTTTAGCCGGATATTCAGGTGACAAACGATATCTAAGTTCTCCCTTGTTCTTACAGTTTCTACATGAGTCTGTGTTGACTACCGATGGAGTATTCAGTGAGGATGTAAAAAATATCCCTCGCAAATTATATTTTCTAAATGATATGTTCTGTCTATTGTACTTGTATCCAATGTTAGCTATTCTTATGGCTACGCCTCATCTACTATTTTTTTTGCTTACATACTGAATGGTATTTTTACATAGGAAGATCATATTTTCAACCTTTTCTTTGACAGAATACATACAGTGCTTTTTTATGTCGGAAGACGAAACTGAGCCCGTATTCAGTAACAGTGTGTCGCATTTCATCGCGAGTGGGAACTTCAGCCAGTAAGCATCTGAGTTAAGTAGAAATTCAGCTCCCCATGCTTCCTATTGATCCAAACGTCTATATTGGGGATCAATTTCTGCATCCACCTACCTTTGTCAGAGTGATACCATCTCTCCTGCCATTCTTCCCGACTTGACCTTGATAGTACCTCCGTATCACTTCAACTCGTTGCTGTTGATACCTGTGTTCTGCTGGCAAGGTATCTCTGCTGGACTTCTTTACCAAGAAGGTCTATTCGTACCATGCCAGCCACTACGTATGCCGCATCGTAGGAGGTTAGTCGAAAGGCGCTACATACTCTCAATACGTTGATTCTTTACGGTGAATCCTTGCAAGGGCAACCGTTGCCTTTGCTGCTTTCTCAGCTGAATGCTGGAAATGTTGTTTAAAAGAGGTAAAATAATGCTTCTTCAACTCTGGTTTGAAAACTAATACGTAATCGCTCTTATAGTTTCCATGACTCGCCTAATGCTGATGAGCACTACTTCTGTCTTTTCTTCTACATGTTGTAGGCCCATACGTACTAGCCAGTCCTGAACCATCCCTATAGCTTCATTAAAGCCATGCTTCAACTCCTCAAGGAGTTTGGTCACTACAACGATTGCTATATCGTCGACGAAGCCAATTAATTTAGTAGACCCCAGGATTCTTAGTCTGAGGACGTTATCATAAATTAGGTTCCACCGTAGCGGACATTATACTGCCTCCTTCCATCGTCAGTGTCGCAATGCAGTATTTTATTTCTAAAATAGTCCATCATTATCTTCCGTAGGTCGAAGAAGTACTCTTTTGGTGGTAAGCTCTCGTAGGATATTTCACCAGTTTGCAGTATAGAAGCCATTCTTGACATCCAGCGTGATGATTGCGCAGTACTGTTTACTTCCGCCCTTCCATCGTCTTCATTCGACGACTTTATCACCATATTCACGACTCCGTCGATGGCGTCCATCATAGTACTTGCCTTATGGAAATCATACTGGCGATTTGCGAAGCCTCGGTGTCCAATATGCACAGAGGCCTATACGATGAGGGATCCTTCGGTGGTTTATTACCTTTTGGTAGGAGGACCAGTCTTTGGTTCTTCCACTGGTCGGGGAATACTCCTTCCTTGAGTCAAATGTTATATATTTGGTAGGCTTATCGACGAAGCTTCTCTTTTTACTGTCTTTAATTGCAGTTTTTAGGTTTGGGCGGTTATGAATCTCTGAATGGAGTTCTCCGTGGACGCTGTGTTTTTTGGAGCGCTGGTATAATCGGCTCGCCTGTGCAACTCTGCACGCAGTCTGTCGATCTCATCGTTCCACCAGTATACTGGTGGCCGTTGCGTGTTTGCTGTTTTACATAGCTGAAACTTGATTGTCTGGTGGTCGTTGTGCGTATATATGGTGCTTATTCTCCACGCAGCATTTCTTTCCAAACACATGGCCACAAAGTTGATATCTACTATTGACCCTACTATTAAGGAAGGTGGAAAGCATCGAAAGCCTGAGTGTGGGACTGTGGGACTTTAGCCCTAACTAAAATCATCTCTGCCTACAACCTTGATGCCACCGATACTGCCATAGGCCTTGCTTTTTGGGGCGATTTTCAGCCGAAGTAACTCACCTCCTTTTATTACGACTGAGAGTAACTTTTCTTTAATATATGTATTTCGCTTTTGGTGGGATGTAGACCATTGACTTGCCTCAAATTTGTTTAAGTACCTGACATCTTTTCTTTCACGCTTGAGATTATTATATTGATATTGATTTTTCTTATTTTACTTGATTAGGGATCAAATCATGTAGTTTTAATCTTTTGAGCCGTCTAAGTGTATTCTTCCATCATGTACTGTATTTCAGAATTTACATGATCGTGGATTTTTGAATTATTCCACTAACATTCTCTACTTTCAAATCTCTGTGTATTTTGTCATTTCACTGTCTCAGTACTTTGTTTTAGAAGGTTTGTACTCGTATCATTTGTAAGTTTGTCTTTTTGGTACAACCCCAAAAGTTCTACCCCATACATCCATATGGATCTGAGAAGACCACTTTCTAACTAACCTGACTTAGTTTTGGCTGCGTACTATGGCATATTTTTTCTAGCAATAGTCACAAAGTATCCTAAGTTGAACATTATTTCCGCCACTAGATAACAGACTTATATTTATACATCTCCAATTGCTGAGCTTCAAAAAGTGGCGAATATGTATTACCACTCAGATAGGCAAAATATTAAATTAAGGTCATCAACATATTCCCTCCATGAGTACGAAGAAATGCAGGTTATGCAAAATTTTCCATAGAGATACGAATACTCGTATGTATCTGCCTACATCTTTTCATTATTTAAAGTTACTTATACGAAACAAAAATTGATAGACTATACGCAGATATGTATATCAATGATAATTATGATTGAAAATGTCCCCCCTTCGAAAAAATGTTCAGCGGTGATTCCTATTACTTCCTATTAATTATAATAGCACCAAAAAATATTCCTAATGAAAATGTTCATCTTTTGAAATTTTAGAAGTATCTAAAAGTTACAAATTATTCAACACTTTGAAGGTTTTAATTTACTTTAGCTTTTAACTGAAGCTTGTGTACATTTTCAAGGCTATGAACATAATTGACAAAAAGATTCTTTGAACTCGAATATTGTCATCCCACAAAGGGTTGATGGTTGAAGTTTTCACCAACAATTTTGTGTGCCATTCCTTGGCTTTTGTAATCAATACAATAATTTGTATCGGAAGCATGTGCCGGCAGCGTTGTTGGATGAATTCATTTCCTTAGTCAGCATAGTCGGAAGTGATTATCGCTTTGGCATAACAATGAAATGGCAAAGTGTTTGTAAATGTACAATACTTGATATGAATTTCTATATTAGATAAATTTATCGAGACTGTAAATGGTACACTGAGGCGTATGCGTACCATTTGATATGGAATTTGTAGTTCGAATAACTATACTTTGGAAATTAGGAGGAATACTATATTTGTGTTTGTGTTATTTTACCAAAGATCAAAACATTCTTAAGTGAAATTCATGTGAATTGCTAGAGTTTGCAAAGGAATTGGGGTACGAATTTGAAGTGAGATTAATATAAAGAGTTTTCGTGTGCATCATCTTCGAATAATTGATTATTAGACGAAAGTTATATTCATGTATTTTGGAATAAATATTCGACTATCGATCAAATAATTGTCATAACACAACTATTTGTAGATAAGAAATAAGATGTTAAACCGATTATTCACTTACATCTATGTCGAGATCTTGATAAAAGGACGAATTACTACTAGGGATATGGCTACAACTGTGGGTGTTATTAAATGAAGTAGCTATTTATACAGCATTTCTGTTCTTACCAATTGCTTAGTAACGTCATGGCTCAGTAGTTAATGCTTTGAATTACTAACGAAAACACCTTAATGAGGGGCAGTATGGTTTTCATAGCAAAAGGTCCACTGGTGATTTGATGGCATATCTCACCGAGAAGTAGCACCAATCTCTCCATCACTTCGGCGAAACTAAGATGGTTGCGCTTGATATTTCAAAGCCATTTGGCAGAGTTTGGCATCAGGTTTTTTTGTCGAAAATGCGTGCATATGGCATCGATGGGTCTCTTATTCAATGGATTAGAAATTACCTTTCGGGGCGTTAAATACAAGTTGTCGTGGACGGCTTCAAATCTGCAATTCACCAAATATATGCTGGTGTTCCCCAAGACTCTATTTTGCTTTCGACTCTTTTTCTCATTTTTATAAATGATCTCCTGTCTGCAAATTATAATCCAATCCATTCCTTCGCTGATGACAGTGCCCTCATTCGTTCACGTTCTTGCTCTACGGCCCTAGAAAAAGAATGGCAACCTATGTTAAAACTGTCTCTCAAGCGAAACCATAACCCTCAACCATTATCCATGAATAGTAATTGCATCGCTGAAACAGAGAGCCGGAGACAAAATAGAGCCTGGGGGAACACCAGCATTTATTTGGTGAATTGCAGAGTTGAAGCCGTCCAAGACAGCTTGTATTGAACGCCCCGAAGGGTAATTTCTAATCGATTGAAGACAAAAGAGGCTGATGCCAAACTCTCTCTAGTGACACTACGTATCTCTCTCTCGATACGTAGGGATCGAAAGAAATGAAGTGGCGGATGCCCTAGTAAAGCCGTTGTTAGCCTCAGAATTTGTGGGTCCTGAACCATTTGCTGTTTTAGGCAGAGGGACTTCTGGCAGAAATAGAGGCAATGGCCAACATATTATTTCAATATTCGGCACCAGCTAGTAGAAGAAGAGATATACCTAACAGTTTCGAAACCGAGAAAATTAGCCAGATATCCTTCGAGCGTATGCGTATCGAGTTCAGGAAGGAACTCTAGAGAAATGCAAAGAGTAACTCTGGCTAAGTTAACTTACGAAAGGGCGATGGTAAGGGACCCAATAAGATGGTCTGGTTTGAAATTTCCCTGAATAAATATTTACAACAATATACATACTTTTCAAATGAATGAAAGGATAACCAACAAATAATTGTTTTACTCTTGAATTTTTGTCAGACGTATGCATAAGATTGAACCAGACGAACCTCAGTAAGACAAACGCAATAACCACTCGCGAAATGTAGAAGAGCGATTTCGTTGGACAATTGATTGGTCAGTTGGGCCATTGATGTATTGCTTGGTTGATTAATCCATTGATTATTTTATTGTAGTTATTAATTTTTTTTTGTTAGACAAGTTGTCTTTAAGTTGATTACTTGGTGGACGATTTGGTTAATGTGTTAGTTACTTATATGACTTGGATTAGTTGATTGATGCGTTGGTTGATGGATAGTATGGTTGTTTGGTTATTGGATTTGTTAGCTGGTTGAAGATTTAATTAATTGATTGGTTCGATTGTTGATAAATGAATTGCTGGGATGTCTCGTTGACCTTGATAGTACAAAAGTGAAGTTAATTCTTATATGCGTAGTTGGAAAAAGCTGTAGTAGTCCTGTGACCCTGCAAATTTTTTAACTATTTTTCACTCTTACATCTGTAAAATTACTTCCAGAAACACATACACCAATGATATGGTTACTATTTTGTGGCAGGCTTAGTGTGGCGAAATCACGTGTATAGGTGAGGCCGTTATCAGCGTGCTTCCTTTGAATCCAATTGTGTATATTTTTTTTTACAAAATATTCAAAACAATTTGTATAGACCTTACTAAATTGTTTTGCGGTTTCTGAACCGAAGTATATAAGAAACATACGTAATCCATATCCACCTACACTGATGGTTCTAAGTACAGGCGGTCGTAGTTCTAGTTGCGGACATATTTTCTATTCAACTCAATCAACTTTCTGAAGTACCACAGTATTTTTGAAGCGAATATTCTTTCGGAAGTACTTCATGGGTCGTTATTAGTGATTTTTGCTATAGAAATACTAAAATCTAAGATTGTTAAGTTTTGTTTAAAATACCTCAAGGAGAACAATAAAATGTATAATATCAGTAGCGTTCCTCATCACGGATGTACGAGTATACCTTATAATAAGGACTTAGATAAACTCTCGAGAAAGTTATCTACGCAAGAAGTAGAGAACAAGCCGCTCAAAGAAGCAAACAGATATGAAGATAGATTATTACTCAAAGAAAATGTCCCGTCTACAACAAAAAGAAAGAACAGACAATAGCTAATAGAGCTTGCAATTCAAAGATAAGGGAGAGTTATGTAGAGCTCTGCTCATATTTTCAGTGAACATCTCAATGAAATTAAATTATTCTAAGTATGCTATTTTATCATGCAAAGGGAACCGACACACCTTCTAATTTGACTGTACTTAAATAAATGAATATTTTGGTCTAGCTTTTCGCAGCCACTCGTACTGTGCTCCTCACGAATGGTTGGGACCTACAGTTTTATGCCATTTCCGAAGGGCGATTTTTTCGATTGAGAGAAGCTTTTTCAGGACAATTTTATTCGCTGATGTTTGTCAGACGTTTTTTTTTGTGTTTTCTTGGATTCGTACCTTGAACCTCTCGCTCAGTGATCGCGCACTTAACCACTGAACCACGGCTCCAACATTTGACTGTACTTACTTACTTATAAGGGAATGATCGTCAAGCGTCAAACTTCCTAATAAAGGTAGTTTAATGGAGTGCGGAAACTGGAGAGGTATCTGCGTGCTGCCTGCTGTAGCTAAGATAATAGCTAAAATCATCCTGGAGCGAATCAAACAACATCTCGAAGACACACTCGATGCCGAACAAGCAGGTTTCCGCTCTGGATCCTCCTGTGTCGACTACGTCAACACCCTGCGGATTATCATCGAACGGTGCGTTGAATATCGATCGCCACTTCACCTGCTGTTCATCGATTTTGAGAAGGTGTTCGATAGTGTTAACAAGGAGTTTATTGATAAATTAATTGCTATTGTAAAAGCTACTTACGAAGGGTCCAAATGTCACGTTCTGCACAGAGGAAGGTTGTCTGAGGAATTTGAGATCCAAAGTGGGGTAAGACAAGGCTGCATTCTTTCACCAATACTATTCCTATTGGTGATTAGCGATGTGCTTCGTGCAGCTTTGTCGACGGGAAACGGAGGAATTCGATGGACTCTCATATCCCAACTTGAACATATCGACTACGCTGACGACGTATGCTTACTCTCTCATAGAATTATGGACCTCCACCAAATGACAGCAGATGTGGAGAGGGAGGCTGGCGTCGTCGGGCTGAAAATTAATACCGCAAAAAACTAAAATTATCAGTCTTGGAATGAACTCATCGGCTCAAATATGCATTGCTGGACAACCGGTAGAGAGAGTAGAGGATTTCCAGTATTTTCTCGATCGATGGTGGAACCGAACTGGATATAGCCAACAGAATCGCCAAAGCAAAGTCCGCGTTCGGGATGTTGTCCAAAATATGGCGAAGCAATGCAATCAGTTTGAACACCTTGAACACCAAGCTAAGACTGTTCCGCTCCAACGTTGAATCCGTGCCGTTATATAGATGCAGCACGTGGAGAGTGACCACCGCTATCACCAGAAAGCTGCAAACGTTCGTTAATAGGTGCCTGCGCAACATCTTAAGGATTTTCTGGCCCAATCGTATCTCTAACGAACATCTTTACGAGAGAACGGGTCAGGAAGCAATAGGCACAGCCATCCAACGACGGAAGTGGCAGTGGATTGGTCACACGCTCCGAAAGGGCGACAGCTCCATAGCGAACCATGCTATGCATTAGAACCCCTTAACTCAGGATGGCAGAAGAGCTGGTGGTCCAAGGAGAACATGGTGCAGACCAGTCGAGAAGGAAGCACAGCAGTTGGGGAAAAGTTGGGGAGAGCTGAGACACATTGCCAGAAACCGTACACGATGGCGCGTAGGCGTAGTCGAGGCCCTAGGACCCACAAGGGGATATAGGACATAAGCAGTAGTAAGTACTTTTATTTGATGGGCTCCCGATCCCGTGAAGAGTCTCCGCTTGAGATATGGAGATATCCCGAACAAGCTGCTTCCAATTTTGTAGTTTTTGCATCTGCAATCGCTTGGTCATTGAACCGGAGGTTCGGTCTTCGTTGTCATCTCGAACCTAGAGGCTGGGATTCGAAGACCCTCTTGGCTGGACCATTGTTGTCCATTCGTTAATGTGTCTGAGCCAATGTAGTAATCATATTTTGGCTTCATTCACATCTGGGAACAGCTCGTAGAGTTCGCAATTGAGCCTTCTCCTCCATTCGCCCTCTTCCCATACGGGACTCTGCTTTCTTACTTATCGTGCAGAACTCTGCGCCATTTAGCAGAATTAAAGCATATAGAGCATACATTTCGTGTTTTGAGAAAGAAGTTTTGACCCCATTTGTTTCGCTAGACCGAAGTAGCAACGATTTCCAAGGGTGAGTTTTAGTCGAATCTCCACTGCGATGTCATTCGTGGAGTTGATGTTGACTCCAAGGTAGATGAACTCCTTAACTACATCGAAGTTGTAGCGAAATTTTGTGAAATGCAGTGAAAATTTTGTGAAATTTTGTCCAATGCAGTGGACCGATGGTACTTTGTTTGTTGATTACGTATACTTTGTCTTGCCCGTTCATTTCAAGACCAACTCCTTTCAACTGTTCATCATTTGCCTTGAAAGCCTCTAAAATGGCACACTGGGAGCGATATCGTTTGCATATCCCAGGAGCTTGACGGATTTGTTGAAGATATCATAGTATATATTTGCTCCAACACGAGATTGAAGAAATCACATAGTTTCGCATTTCCTTGCAAAAATCCTAAAATATTGAGAAAAGCTACTTCCAAACTGCACGCTGTATAGCGTGTCCTTCAGCTTTACGCGACACAGCTAGATCAGTTTTGCCTGGATCCCGCATCCAGACATCATCTTGTAGAGCGCCAGACGATGAATGCTATCATATAAGGCTTTGAAGTCGATGAAAAGCTGGTGAATCTCAACTTGAAATTCGTTTCAGGATCTGCCTTAGTGTGGAAATTTAGTCGAACTTTAGTCGATCTGCCGGGCTGGAAGGCACACTGGTAAGTACAAGTGCCGATTAGTGTGTGCTTCAGACTTCACAGAATACATTGAATAGGGTCTTAAATGCGACATTTAGCAGGGATATGCCTCGATAGTTGAAGCAAGGCATATGATCGCCTTTCTTTTAGATGAGGCATACGAAATCTGACTTTACCCATCGCCTAATTCTCCATTTAAAGCTAAAGAATGTTTTTTAAGTTTGTATCACCAATAGTCTTCATTCGACAGGTTATTGCACCAGAAGAATGCACTTTATCATCTTCTTTGGGTGTCACAATTAAACAAAATTTCTTTTGATCTTTCTGTTGCATTGCTGTAGTAAGATACTTGATGTCATGTGGACTCAAGTGAGTTTCTTGAAGGATGCCCCAGTTCCAATGGAAAATCCAAACTTGAAACAAACTTTAAGATTTGTGACTGCAGTTTCACTGAATGATTCATCAATGTCATCGCATAGATTTATTGCATAACTTTATATACTCGTAGTAACACAAAATCATAGAACTTCTGAAAACAGATGTATACTTCGCTTATTCAGCAATTATCTATGCGGTCTTTTATATGATTTATTACTTTGACTGACCTTCCACTTGTAGGTAGACTACTCAAGACTATTTGTTGTAACATGCATTTTCAGACAGCAATTAATTTAAGCATTTACCTCCACCTTACCCCCACCGAATAACAATTAAATACTTCCAATAAATTCCATCTCATTGAACAATAGCAGCCGCGCTGCCGATTCAACCGGAAAACAAATTATGCTGTCATTCAAAATCTTAATCCCACCTCGAATTGTCTGCAATGAATTAAAATGCACAGCAGAAAACGGTTGTGTCGGACTCGAAGATACTCGATTTCCAATCCACTCGATTCAATTGTTTCGATAGATATTTTTGTATCTTTTACTCATACTTACTATTTCTTCTTAATTTTATTAATTCGTGTGCTAATCGTTGTTGAAATTTTGTATTACTGCTGATGCCGCGAGACGAAGCCGGTTGTTAGCAAGTCAACAAAAAAAAAAAAAAAAAAACAATAAAAATGTAAAAAACCTAATCAGCGATGAGATAGAATAAGAAAAAGAAGAAGCAATAGAAGAGGAAGAAGCTGCAGGGTGAATTGCACGACTATCCCCGCCAAATAGATTGTGTGTGCATAGGTATCGGAGAATTGTTTTACGGGTGATTCTATGGTGTGTCGTAGATTCGTTGTACCAGGCACTGGATTGCACCTCACACCGCGTTGTTGGTGGGAGCGCGCTCTCTTGAGGTATGTACACTCAAATTGAATAGCTAAGTTTTGAATGCTTTTCTGGTCGTACCGCCTGAAGGGAGGGGTATTGGCACGATGGATTGATGCGGTTCGAAGCCAAAGTTGACGTCACATTTGTATTCAGAAGTTGAATTTGAGATTTTATTTTTTTCCAAATGAGTGATTGATAGTTTTTTTTTTTTTTTTTGTATTTTATTTCTTTTTTTTTTTAAAGAAAGAGGTTTCTGTTTAGGGGGCTTCCTGGAATTAAGTATGTTTATTGGTTTTTGGTTGAATCATTTCTAATGAAATTATTTTATATAATCGTGCAAACGATTGACTTAACATTTTTTCCATTAGCAACATTTTGAGTGGTTTGGGGTTTTATTTATCTTAAGATCAAGGTTACTACCTTGGGGGTCTGGGTCAGTAAAAAAAAAACAAAAAAGTGTCGGCGAATTAACAATTGTTAATGAGGATAATTGACTTTATTAACTAATATTTTCCACTGCAGTTCTATTTAAATGAATATATGAATTATTGTTGGGGATAAAGGTTAGTTTATCCCCAAGATACTCATACCCCTGAAGAAACAGTAGATTAGTAAAGTTTCTTTGTCGTTACTTTAAATTTAATTTTTTTTTATCAAGAATCATCTTTCGAAAGAACCCACTCAAATTTTCAGACAGATCTGTCAAATAGTTTTCTTGTGGCAGCCATTTTATATAGACGCCTACTAGTATTTTCCTTAAAATGGAAAAAAATGAATTTCAAGTGCTCATTAAACACTATTTTTTGCGAGAAAAAACTATCACGCAAACCAAACAAAAGCTTCACAAATATTATGGGGACTCTTCACCATCGATTGGAACCATTCACCACTAGTTTACTCAATTTCAGTGCTGTCGTTCAAGCACAAGTGACGCCGAACATTCTGGTCGCTCAATTGAGGTCACACCAGAAATGGTCGACAAAATCCATGGTTTGATAATGGACGATCGGCGAGTGAAAGTGCGCGAGCTGGAAGAGGCCACAGGCTTATCACATGGCTCAGTGATTTCGATTTTACATAAATATTTGGACATGAAAGCGCTTTCCGCAAGATGGGTGCCGCGTTTGCTCAAAATCGACAACAAACGCATTCGTTTGACAACTTCAAATGTGTGTTTGGCGATGTTCCAGAAAAATTTGGCTGAGTTTTTGCACCGTTTCGTAACCGTGGATGAAACCTGGATTCACCACAACACACCCGAAAACAAGAAACAGTCAAAACAATGGACTTCTCCTGGTGAATCGAAGCCGAAGAAGGTCAAGGCGGGTTTGTCAGCAAACAAGGTCATGGCGACAGTTTTTTGGGGTGCGTGCGGTGTTATTCACATCGATTACCTTGAAAAGGGTAAAACGATCACCTACGACCATCTACTACGCAGAGCTGCTGGATCGATTCCAAGCCGATTTGAAGCAAAAACGGCCGCATTTGGCGAAGAAAAAAGTTATTTTTCACCAGGAAACGCACCGGCGCACAAGTCCGCATTCGCAATGGCAAAATTGCATGAGTTAGGCTACGAACTCCTCCCTCATCCATATTCCCCAGATTTAGCCCCCGGCGACTATTTATTGTTTCCAAATATGAAGAAATGGCTCGGAGGTAAGAGATTTGGGTCGAATGAAGAAGTCATCGCTGAAACAAACGCTTATTTTGAGGGGCTCGAGAAATCGTATTATTTGGAGGACATCAAAAAATTGGAGAAACTTTGGATGAAGTGAATAGAGCTAAAAGGAAACTATGTTGAAAAATAAAATGTTTTTATACCGAGAAGAGTGTTCTTTATTTCATTTTTCAGGGACTTATTGACCCACCCTCGTATCATATAGAATCGAAGTAATATACGTAGTCCTGCCATAAATTCTGCTACAAAATTTCTAACGCAAACTATATGAAGATAACATTAGGAATAGTACCATCAACCTTTTTCTCAGAACACATACTACAACACGCAACAAATTCCACCCAGTTTATTTTCATCTACTGATTGGATATCATGGAGTGGAGTATAAAAAAAATCGTAATGCTGTCATAGAGTTGCATAGGTATGGAAGAAATGCTAATCAAATTTAGCTCGGGATATCAAAAATGTTTGCGTATCGTACCTTAAGTCGATTAGTTGAATTATCTCAATTTGAAGACATACCAAGAAGTGGTTATCCGTGAAAACAGAAAATTATGTCAATTGAGCTGGATATATCAACCAGATCCATGTCAACGTCCACTCGGCATGACCTCAACATGAAAGCCTTTTGTCGGTCAACTGGACATCTATTGACGTCTAGTTTAGAGCAAAATAGGCTTGACTAATGCAAGCGACTCTTGCACTGGCACGCAGACAACTTCTACGAAAATATCTTTTTTACGGACGAAACGATTTTCAGTTCTTAATAAACAGAACGATAAAATTTATACAAGGACATCTAAAGAAATAAAAAAATACATTGTTCAGCGCGGCCATCGTCTTGCTTCGGTAATGGTTTGGTGGGGGGTTTCCCATCTAGGAGTTACTGATCCCTATTTTTGTAAAAAATCAGTCAAAACTGGGGTGTACCAAGACAATGTGCTAGAAGGCGTTGTTAAAAGCTTGACGAATACTCTTTTTAATGGAGGAAAATAGGTTTTCCAACAATATTCTGCTCCAGAACATAAAGCCAAAACAACTCAGCAGTGGCTTAGAATCAATATTTCTACTTTTATTGCATCCAAGAATTGGCATTCAGGAAGCCCAGATTTGAATCATTTGGATTATTGTTTGTTTTCAGTGTTGGAGCGTATAGCTTGCAAGAGACCCCACCGAAATTTGGAGAATCTCAAAAGTGCTTTAAACACCATACCCCTGGAAATAATGTGTGCCACTGTAACCCAGTAGCCGCATCTTTTGAGGTCCTGCGTTAAAGCAAAAGGCGGAATAAACTGCTTTCTTTTTAAAACGGCTACTATTTAAGCAAATAATTTTTATATATACTAATTAAAAATGGTTTGTTGTTTAATTTTTTGCACTTGTAACTGAACTTATGACAGGACTAGGTGTGCCCGGAGATCCCCATTCAGTTCATTACGTTATGTTCTAGACCAGTCTTTGAATGACTTGTGGGGATTTCAAAAGCTTCCTACCGTGCAATCTTTCTTTAATTAACCAGTTTACTATTCCGAGTATGGCAAAACCCACAAGCACAACACAGTCGCCACTTTACCAAGATCACAAGCGTTTTTGGGTTTAACCATTCAAATACTAATCAGCTCTAGTTCCACTAGCAGTGCTGCCGTTTATATAGGAGACATTAGTGCAACCAAGAGGTACATCTTTTGGGTTTTCAGATTTGATTCATTCGTAAATCTAATTTGGCAGCACTTCATACATTTTTGCTTGACATCGTGATTTTGATCAATTCTGGTGTTACTAGTAGAGAAGAACTCGAAAAAATGGGTCCGCCAATTCTGTCTATCCGTCAGTCCGTTTGTCTGTCTGTATATCTGTCTGTCTGTGTGTATGTGTGACTAACTGTAGCCTAAACGGCTGGACGGATTTTACCGAAACTTCGTATCTGGGATCGGTGGGACTACAATTCGAATCTAAATCAGAAGTTTCATTCTAACCCCAAAATTAACGATGCTTTACCTAAATTGGTTTTGCTGAAATTTAATATTTGACTTAGGATGCTTTAGGGTATGTAGGTATGTATGGCGGTAATGTTAGGAAGAACCCATTAGCATTATGTAACCTGTGTGTTACAGTGTGCTGATGAGGAGTCTATAGATCCAACCTGTGGTATTCAAGAAAGTACTAAGTTCTTTGATGTTTACTCTGAGACTTCCTCTAGGGAATTGAAGAAGGGTTTCCTAATGTTCATTGCCTGGCCATAGCTAGCGACGGACAGGTTCATAAATAGTGGACAAAGGTTTCTCTTTCAGTTGCGACATTGCTATTGCGACAGTGTGTATTGTGTGGGATACCTAGTTTCGCTGCGTGGTCTCCTATATTCCAGTGACCCTTACTGATCGCTGTTAATCTGGCGATGTCTTTACGCGTTCTATTTAGGAAGTCGGCTGTTTTAATTTTGTTGTAGTTTGACCATATCCTTCTGGATATGACACAGTTTAGTAGGTTTGCTTTTATAAAGAATATTGAGGAGATTTCTGCCTTGACTTCTCCAAGCAGAACGTGAACTGATTCCGCAAGTGTGCGGTGGAGGGCTGAGCCTTGCCTGTCCAGTTTATGTTTTTTATGTATGTTTGCATAAACATTACTATGCCCTCAGGGTTACCTTGAATTGTTCATCGTCATTCTAACACTAGTTTAGAGGATACAGTGGCCGAGGCGATGGCTTTGATGGAAGCTTGGCTATCAACGAATATGGTAATCTTTTGCCTTGGCGTTATATTTGTGTATAATTTGATGCTTCGCGGATAGCAAGTAGTTCCTCCTGGAAATTATCTGGGAGTCTATATGATTTTGAGATGTTTCAGGATTCAGAAATCACACCTGCACCGACTCCGCAGTCCATCTTTGAATCGTCTGTGTAGATTGTTACGTCAAAATCCTTAATCACCTGCCCATCTTGCCATTCTGAACTTGTAGGGGATTGTGCATCGAAACGCTTTACCAAATGACCTACCTATTTCTATAACGGTACTTTACTTATTAAAGAACTTTTCAAAATGAGTTATACTTCAGATTGACGAAAATAGCCATCTAAGCATTGGTTATGCAGAGGTATGTTATAGCTTGAATGGTTCTAATCGACATCCTCGCAGACGAGATGTTTAGAATATACAATAGAAGAGACCTGAACCAATGGAATGTAACTACCACCTTACACAGTTCCGGTCTGGTCACAGCGGTTACCGCAAATACCTCCACCGATTTGGACACGACAGTTCACCATCCTGCCCCGAATGCCAGGATGAAGATGAAGATACGGAGCATGCAGTTTTTCATTGAACACGCTTCACGGCATGGAGAAATACTCTGCCCAATCCGTCATTACTCCTCAACCATATATTGCAGTCGAAAGAGAATTGGATGGCAATATGTAATTACTCTTGAAAATGAGCTGCGGAGAATAGAAAAGCTAAGGAGAGCAGCAGAAGCAACAGAAGCAACAGAAGCAATAGAGCAACAGAAGTAACAGAAGCAACAGGAGCATCAGAAGCAGCAATATAAGAAGTATAGCATGAATTGCTAACCAGCCCCGCGAAGTAATACCCAACGACAGTCCCGCAGGAGAGTGGTAGAAGAGAGTTGGGTGTGGATTAGTACGCAGGCGCATTCCTGGAATCGAGTAATTGGGTCTGCGAATCGTGTATGCTAGTAGGCTACTAGCATCTTTAGAAGATTATCACATCCATTGGCGCATCCATAAAAAAAAAGGTATAACATTTATTTTTAGCATATTTTTCAACAAAAAATATATTTTAACAATTTCGTCCAAATATATGCTTAAGTTGATTTTGGAAATTTGTGGGTAGGGATTATCCGCCCGCAATCTATTGCTTCAACGTACGAAGAATGCAAATTGAATGCGGGTCGTAAAATTAAGAGACATTTGCTTGCTCCCTGCAGTTACCAAACTTATAGGAAATGTAGATTTTGAACAAGCAGGTTCCCGCTCTGGCTCGTCCCGTGTCGACTGTGTACATACGAGTATATCAACACCTTATTGAACAATGCGTTGAATAAACATCGATTTCAAAAATGCTTTTGACAGTGTTTATTTGGAATGCCTTGCAAAAAAGAGGTATCACCGATATATTAATAGCTAATAGCATAAATAGGTGAAAAGTTTCAGAAGAATTCGAGGTCGAAATCCATAGTGGTATCCGAAAAAAATGCATATTTTCGCTAATACTGTTCTTATTGGTCATTAGTGATGTGCTTTACTTTACTTTGTGGAAGGGAAATTCGATCGACTTTTACATCTTAGGTTAGGTAGATGAGTGCCCTGTGACTTATTAGCCACTGCTCACTTAGACAGACAGTTGGGTCCTTTTACATCTTACTCACATCTTACACTTGGAAAATAACCGCCATTATCCTGAATCGATGTCTACGAAATATTCTAAGAATCTTCCGGCCTAAGTGTATGTCTGATGAACAATTCCATGAGAGACCGGGTCAGGAGCCGTCAGATGATGAAAGTAGCGGCACTTCTATGCAGAACTACGCTATGAAATAGAACCCATTGATCCAGAAGAGCTAATTCCAGACATCCACCCGCGGGATATTAAAACGGTTTCACACAAATTCTTTCATATTTCTTCTGCCGCTCATTTAGCTCACATTATGCAATATTAGATCAAACCCTAAATGATTGTGATGTATCGAGAGCTAACTAGTAGGTTACATAGAAAGGATTTGCAAAAATAAGAAGGAACAAAGAAATATTCACAAATATAGCTATGACATTCTATTTTGGCAGCCGACTGGGTTTTTTAGATACCAACCTGCTAAACTATTTACCAATATTTTGTAATGGAGTAGATTCATTCATTCATTCAACTTGTATACTCATTCATGTTACTCTTTCAATTCAAGGGTCATTTAAGATTACACAAACAATTTTGAAACGACCTGTGAACGAATTTACTGAAAAGATGGGCACATCCCTTCATTAAAGGCACATCCGGTTCACTGAGTGTTGAATGTTCCATTGCCGCACATTGTAATTAAAATTTTACATATTTCATTTAAAATGCAATAAAGTTCTCATGAAATATCAATTAGTGTCTGATTTTTATTTACATTCGGGTTATTATTTTTTTGTTCGTTTTTTTTTTATTATTATTTCACTGAAAAAGGATAACAACAGCATGGCAGGGCAGCATATGCCTTGAAACAACCCGTCATTACCATAAATTATGTTCTTTGGAAAATTTTAAAGTATTAAATAATTCTCTCAGGGATTACCAGTGCAGAAAATTTAAATAAAAGGACTTCAACATCCATTCTAGCGTTAACGTCAACATAAGTCATTACCATAAAAAGTCACCATCAACAAAAGGGTACTGTGCGTGCAATGACCACCTACCAGCAGCAGCAAGAGGTATTGACACTTTCAGTGTGAAAATAAACACCTCAACTATATACAACGGAAATCTTTTCAGGCTATCGATGACGAAGTGACTATGGTCATTGAAAGGACACTTTAATGCAAAAGGAAGGGGGTAAAAAAAATTAAACTAAAAAAAAAATCACTCTACTTTGATCCGGCGTGCTTACAAAATTTAGATAAAAGATAATCAACTATCCGTTTTACAGTGCATTAGCATGCGACATCTTTGTCATGTAATACGCTTTTAGCAGCACGTGCATAAGGACACACAGACTTATAGGAACTCCTCTCCTAATCCTAGCTACATCCCTTTTAGACAAGAAACCATTTCACGTGCAAGTCATTGATAGCATTACCCTGACACTGTAACATTATCACTTTGGCATGCATTGCTTTAGTGCACTTAACCACTCTTGCATAGTCTACAAGGGTAACGAGTATCATCAAAGTGCATTCTAAGTTCATGTTACCACATACGAGTAGTCTTCGTATAGTAGTTAAAAGACTGAGTTTAATGGATTATACATTGGAAGCGTGGAGGACAGCAGCAGCAGATATTGGATTAATATAATCGATTTTGATTTGACTGATTCTTCTTTAATAATATTTGACCAATGGGTATTTGGAAATAGAATAGAGTCTGTCAGTGGTTAATAGTATTGTTGCAGGACTATTTTAAAAATTACTATAAAATGGTCTAGAAGTGAAGATACACAAACAAAGCAAGCATGCGTTGGACAAGCCGCAATTCAAATCGGTATATTTTTCTTACAATACTATGCAGGACAGATTACATGACCAGGAAATGACTCATGTAGTAATTGAATTGTTTCTCGGACTGTATATCACGTGGCACCGTCTTGTTGAAACCACATGTCGTCCACACCCATATCTTGCAATTTAGGTACAAGCAACTGAATTATCGTGTCACGATAGCGATGGTACTCACTATTATTGCCTGACCAGCCGCATTTTCAAGGAAGAATGGTCCGGTGATGCCTCCAACGGGAAAACCGTACCAAACAGTGACACGTTGTGGATGCATTTGTTTCTCAACAATCGCTCGTGGATTTTCTGAATTCCAAATTCAACAATTTTGACCATTACATCGCTGAAGATGATTTTGTTTGAGAAATCAGCATCCACTGGTTGTTGTTCCATAATCCATTCAACGAACTCTCTTCGCTGTAAATAGCTTCTTGAAATGTTCAGTTCTTGATCATGGTGGCGAATTGATATTCCTGGACTCTCAACAACACTCTCACGAACTGCTTCGATGTTTTGTGTTGAACGACTTGTTGAAGAACGAACAGAGTGTCTAAGGTCACTAATTGATCCAGTCTCCCTGAATTTTTGAATTAATCTCTTCACAGTTGATGAAGTTAATTCACTATTCCGACCATATTTTGTACGAAAATTGAGAACTGTAACTGCCAAACAATGGAAAAAGCGTTGTTATTTCGTGTAGCACTCCATTTTTAATAACCCTGAACTGTCAGCTGTCACGCTGTCTTTTTTTAATGTTGGCGCAAAATTCAAACTTACGTGAATATTGAGATACCTTTTATAACACTGTTGCTTTTAAAGCGGATATAATCGAAGCACTTAATATCATCTTTAAGTTTGGAAACCTTTCAGAGGATTTTTACGAAGCTAAAATATGGCCCATTTTTAAGATCCTACTGATCCAAAAAAATTACCGAAGAATATCGTTCTTAAATGCTGCCTTGAAAATCTACTCCACACTTCTAAATGGTAGACTAACTAAGTGAGTTACTCCACAGTTGACAATATTTTTGTTCTCAGTACGAGTACTCGTAGTTTAGCCCAGATAAAGCTATCCCACAAAAAAACACTTTACGCCTTCTTTGTGGATTTCAAGGCTGCCTTCGATACAATCGACAGAAATTCTTTATTTTATTTATAATCTTACAAATTTGTTAGAGAAATAGAAAAACTTTACCAACAAAGAAAAGCGCATGTCTTCGATCGTAGCGGTATCTCTGAAAATGTGGAAAAAACCAAGGAGTGAGACAGGGTTGCAATCTCAGTCCTACCTATGTTATTTGCCCTGTTTCTTGAAGATTTGGTTCAGTGGCTTCCATGCGGAGTAGATATTGGATCCTTATAAATCGAAGTGTATGTACTTAACCAACACGATTCACGTATTGCGAAATAATGTTGATAACCATCTATCTCGTGCCGCGGACGAGGAATTAATGGTAAAATTCGGATTTGGGCCTTCAGGTTGATTGGATGACACTTCTTCAAAAATTCTCGTGGTGCTGCTGTAAGTCAATGGTAAACATTATCGGGACATGATAACAAATTATTTTTGCCACCAATTGGATGATATTGATGTGATTACTACTTGCTATACAGAGCGAGAAACAATGGACACAATGTTTCCCCGCCGCGTCATCTCTTTTTTCGCCAACCAACATTGGCGACTAAGATCGTGCGATATGACGACTTCGAATTTTTTTCTTTGAGGCTATGTTAAGCAGAAAGTGTATGCCAATCACCCCCAAATGATTCTGGAGCTAAGGAACGACATTCGATGCTTTTTTATGCCCTACCGGAGGAATTATGTCGGAAAGTAATGGGACATTTCATCAAAAGGGCGGAAGTCTGCAAGGTCAGCCGTTGCGCCCATTTGGCCGATATCATTTTTTATGTTTGATGTCAGAGTCTCAACACTATACTGACATAAAAATATCAGCAATTTATCTAAAATGATTTTTATATCAAATTTAAATTGTAACATCCAATTGAATCACCCTTTAGTGTCATACGAGGAGGACTGATCAGTTCGCGGCCTAAGTGATTAAGTGAAAGAAGAGATCCGATTAAAAAAATGTATTTCTCAATATAATCTCCCTTGAGTTAAATGCATTTCACACTTCGGGCTATAGTGCCTTAATACCACCGAGAAAGTATTTTTTTTTTTTTTTGCCTGCAAAATGACTTTCTACGGTTGCCCTGATCTCATTTTCATCTGCAAATCTCCGGCCTCGTAACACGTTCAAAAAGTCGCTCAAAGTCTCATCTACAGTTATGATTCTAACACCTAAAAAATCTTTGCAGCACTCGAGTCGTCGTTGCTTGTTGAACGGCGTGAGCATTCCCGGTTCCCAGAGCGCACAATTTTTTTTCATGTTTAAATGATCTTGAAAAATTTGTCCAATCCATTCTTTGCTGATGTCCAACTCGTCCGCTACCTGGCACATTTTTATTCTTCAATCGGCCAGAACCAATTTTTCAACATTTCCGACGTTTTCTTCAGTGATCACTGACACAAGACGCCCTGGGCGGGGTCGTCTTCACAGGTCTCATAGAACTAAGCCCAGAATCCTGAAGAGTCGATAACATGTCTTCGAAAACTTTTTTAGGCGATTTTCCTTTTTTCACGATGTAATTTATCACGGCGCGATGCTCAAAATTATAAGAATTTCCGATTCCGGCTGACATGGTGATGTTTATCCTACCAAAATGAGATTATTATTGAGATGAGGTGATATTTATATTACTAAAGAGTGCCGCAGTTAGTGCTATCACTAACGAGGATATGACTCGTTGTTGAGTATCTCAGGCCGCAAACTTATCAGCTGCCCCCGAACTATGAAAAATGAATTTAACAGCACTACGTCATGTGATATTCTATCCCCATTCTTTAACGAATAATTCACCGGCAGGTTTCTCTTAATACGACACACCCTTACATACTCGTGTGTATGTACATACCGCTATGGCCAAAATAATAGCAACATTTACTACTTTTCTTTAGTATTGTACGTAGCGTAGTTTTTGTATTCTAGGAAAGCAACGGACTAAAATGTCACGGTAGACTTGTTGTCAACAAGAAGAAAATACATGATCAGTAGCAATTATTCTGTGATAAGGTACTGTATTAGCTGATCAAAAAAATAGCAACACGCAAATTTAAATTTCAAAGGAACCGCTTTTGAACTAAAACTAGGAAATAAATTGGTAGGATATAGGTAGGTAGATCAGAGGACGCCCGTCAAAAATGTCCACCAAAGTCAAAACAGCGCTAATAAGGAACGCCGAAGTGAACCCTTTGATGTCGTCCAGAGAATTAAAACGCGAAGCAGGACTTGAAGTGAGTGCCAGGACAATTCGCCGAACTCTGGCAGATGCGAAGTTATACGCTCGAGCTCCGAGGAAAGTGCCACTGCTGAAAAAAATACACATCCAGAAACTTATTGCCTTTGCCAAACTCTACCACGTGCCACACGATCCCTTTCAGGCAGGGAAGCAGTGGAGAAACGTGCTTTGGAGCGATGAAATTAAGATTAACCTCTTTAAAATGGATGGCAAGCACTTTGTTCGTCGCCCAACAGGTGAAGAATGCAATCCAAGGTACACAAAACTAACTGTGAAGCATGGAGGTTGTAGTGTAATGATATGAGGTTGTGTTTCTTAGTGGGGCGTGGGTCCGGTTTAACTCATCAAAGGCATAATGACCAAAGAAAAGTATGTAGACATACTACAGAATATCATGTTTCCATGGGCCGAAGAAAATACGGCGCTTTCATCAAGACAACGACTCCAAGCATTCGGCAAAGCTTACAAAACTCTGGTTTGAACAAAATAGTGTCTATGTTTTGCAGTGGCCTTCTCAATCTCCGGACTTAAATCCAATTGAGAACCTCTGGAGCGAGCTTAAGATTGAAGTTAATAAACACCACCCCTCAAATAAGCAAGATCTTTGGAGAATCGTCCAGGAAATTTAGGCTTCAATGCATTTGGATAAATGTCGCAAATTAGTCGATTCTATGAAGAACAGAGCCGATGCTGTTATTAAAAATAAGGGTTTTGAAACTAAATACTGATTTTCTTTTAAAAATATACTAAACAAAATACATTATCTGAACGTTTTTTTCTGTTATTTCTTGGTGTTGCTATTTTTTTGTCAGTAGTTAAGACTGATAAAATATACTTTCAACTATACAACTACTGGTAATTGTACATAGAATATGTTGTAAACATATTTGTCAGTAAGTTGAAACTAAAAAAAGTTTCAAAAATCTCAATGAAATAGGAGTTATTTTCACCACTGATGAAAAATAATAAGTGTTGCTATTATTTTGGCCATAGCTGTACGTCTAATATCTATTACGATTATTATTATGTAATAACTTATTTTTTTTAGAAAGATCTTATTTGAAATTCAAAATCCAAGGGACGAAGAACATACGAGTAGCAACTTTTTGTTGAACTATCCAACCGAAAGTATGACGTATTGTCAACCTTAGTCACAAATATGTCCTTTCTTCCTATTCTTGTTTACTATACAATGCCGTTCGAAAAATGTTGGTCAAACATTTTATTACCCTTTTCGGGCGCAGTTCTTGGAATTTATGAGAGCTACGGGTTTTTTTTTTGCACTAGGTAGCAAAATGCCATTCAAATAGTGAATAAAAGTCGATGTTATTATGAATAAGAGGTGCATTTAGCTCGTAATAGCAGTCCGAAACGAACCGAAGTAATTTAGTGAAAAAAATGGGAAAAATCAGTTCGGAGTGCAAAGCTAATATTTTGTGTCTGTCACGTCTCAATTTGATAACACGTAAAATTTCTAGAAAATAAATGTTGCTCAACAAACTGTGGCATGGAATTTAGAAAAAAATCGTGAGACCGGGACTACCAGCGAAAAGAAAGGCTCAAGACTTCGGTGGATCTTAAAAACGATCTGTGTCGAGCTACAGGAAAAATAATTTCGTCAAGCTCAGTGAGGAAAAGGCTCGTGAAAGCTGGACTTAGAGCACTCAAGCCAGTACTAAAGCCGGATTTTCCAAAAAGAGTCAGAGAAAAACGATTGCTTTGGGCTCAATAGCATCTTAATTGGACTCAAGACATGTGGAACAATGTTATCTTTTCCGACGAATCAAAGTTTAAGCTGCATGTTGGAGATGGGAGGATTCTTGCGCGAAGAGAACCAAAGGAAAGACTGAGCTCTGAATATATCTTACGGATGCCCCCCAAAACTGAAGGTGTGATGGTCTGTAGAATGGTCTTCCTAGAATCGAAAGTCACTGCAAAAGTTTACCTACGGGTTCTTTAAAATGTATTAGAGCCCTCTGAGCTGGAGCTTTTTGGTGACACTTGCAGATTCATTTTTCAACAGGAAAATGCTACTTGCCATACAGCCAAAATTGTAAGTATGAACTTGTTTTTTTTTTTAATATGAATTTAAGCTTTTAAATAAGAGTATATATAGATATATAGAATATCTGGTCAATAATGAAACTTAAGGTTGCGAAGAAGCGTCCAGATTTAATTGAAAACCTAAAAAATTTACTTATCCGGACCTGGAACACCATACCTGCTTCCACATGGAAAAACCTATCTGAGTCAATGTCTCGCCGATGTGCAGCTGTAATAAAAGCAAGACGAGGTCCAACAAACTACTAATTAGATAGAGAATGTTTCTGAGAAGCAATAAAAAAACAAAAACACTGCACCAATAAAGCATTTTTCTTTACTCCCTAAAAATGAGACAAGTACCTAAAAAACCCATTTTTCGGTCTAACAACTTTTTGCTGCCGTGACCGCGTGTGAAAAATGTTAACACTCTAAATGTATCATGAAACGATTGAAACCGCATAAGAAAACAAATCCTCATTAAAAAATATGTAGTTATTGTAACAAATTTGACAAAATTCGAAAAAAAAGTTTGAACAACATTTTTCGACCGGCACTGTATTTTCTGAATTCTAACACTTACAAGCAAGGTAGGCGGCCGGTCCATCAGCTCGTTACGGCTAAAACAACCCTGTTAATATGGGTATCAGATGAAAGCAAATATTGGTTTTAGAGAGATTCCAGAAAACGTGACCATAGGCTGATGATAAACAAACAAATAATCGTTATTTCTTAGGTTAAGGGCAATGAAAATTCGAGGATTAGTCCTTCAAAACTCATTTTATAACCTCAACACTTTCACCAAACCGGACGCTCTATAAATACTTTTAATTCAAATCTGACTGAAGAGAACTTTTCCTTTCAATTAAGCATTAATTAAATTTTCTACTCGAAGCAGTTATAAAAATCACTTTAAGTAGAAAATTCAATTACACTCTCCCGCAATGAGTTTGTACTTCAGGTAAATCTTGTTCGGTCCAGTAAACCACTCAAAGTCAATTTTACTGCAAAAGAAACCAGGTGCACCAAGTAATTCTTCACCCGCCATCGTCCATAACTCTTTTCTTCTCCTAAGTCTCTAAAGGAATAAAGGAAAGTTTTTATTTTAATTTCCAACGATTCATCCACCATCGGACTGAACTGCATTCCGTTTTTCCACCAAAGCCCGACAAGAAGTTTATGTTATAATTTCGAATATAAAGCGGAAATTTTAATAACAGTTGGTGTAATACCTCAAGGGTTATCCTGGCGATGAAAACTGGTAAAACTTCTCGCGAACTTTATGCAGTGAGCGCTAGTGATATTGCTGCTGGAGTACATCTATAAAGGCAAACAAGCTGAGAAATAGTTCCCCTTAGTCTATGCAATTAATTTAGTGAAAATGAAAAGTTCCTTTGGTTATTGTTGTTGCATATTCATAGGCACTTTGAAATGTGGTAGTATAACAATTTCAAAATTTGTTGACTTTGTGTTACTTATTGGGATGAGAATCGATTGGATGGAGGCAAGATTGGGATATCTATCTAAACTAAACTGCAATTTCTTGTAAAGTACAACCAAGTTCGGGAGACGTAGGTGATGAGTAAAACTAGTTTACTTATTATGATACACTTCACTTGGTTGATGGCATGAAGTATGTAGGACGGATGTCTAATTAAAATTAAATATAACGTAACGCAAGTAGACAGAGCAGCATGTTAAAATTTGAAAGTGCGTAATTGGAGTGTCAGCCTACAGCACAGCATGATGTTCAGAAAAGACGAGTGTTAAAACTTATTCAGCGAGTTGCATCAAGCTAATTAATCAGTTGAAAGACAAATTTATCCGGAAGAGTCAAGAACACCTCCAAATCGACGAGGTCACCATTATGGGTGTCCCCTTTGAACTTCAACAGGATAAATCGAAACGCTGTAAATGTAGGACATCCGGATATCTATGACAGATGTCAACAAAGTGTGCTTCAAATTAGAGAAACTGGTAACAGGAAAGTAGGTTGTAGAGGTACAACGTGAATTTAAATAAAAAATAAAAAAAACCGACAGATGTAATTATATACGGACTAGATTATATCTCCTTCGCAGTATTGAGTGAAAGGAATAAAATGGCTTCAAAATAACTAGGAAGAAAATAACTAGGAAGAGTTTAGTCTGCATTTTCTGAATCCTATCTTTGAGAATTTTAGAGGGACCTCTATACAAGCTGGATCACTTAAAATTGATTGTAAGTCTATATTACTATACTGGCCGTCATCTATCTGCCAGAGATGTATAAAAATGAAAGGCAATCAGCTTTGTGCAAAGCCGTCCACCAAACAGGCACACAGTACATTATCACAGGCCTGACAAAAGAAATATAAAGCCCGTACCTTATTTGAGATTAAGTTCCCCAATTATTGTTAATCAATCTGCCAATCTGGCTTCCAAATTAGTTTCCAAAATAATACCTATTTGTTTTATTACATCTACGGCAGTAAACAATTTGGGCGAGTCGACATGAGAAAATTTATATTTATTCTCAAAGGAGACTAATTTAGTTTTGTGATGGTCTACACAACCGACATGGTGAACTGGTACAGCATTTTTCTCGGCCTTGTGAGGTACTGGCCAGAGAAAGTTTTCAGATTTGACAGTAGCATATTTAACAAAACAGATTTCAAGAAGCGGGGATAAGACTGAACTCTGCTTACCACAGCTTACAAACCTTCGAACAGAGGTGCCGCCTAGATTTATGTTGATAGTCCTACTCGTCGGTTGTTGAGATTGAGATGTGGTGAATTTTCTACCGCCTTATGTGTAAAACCCGCATTGACTGCATTGTACAAGGGCAAGGTGAAAAGTTCTCGGCCTGACAATGAAAGACTGCGATTTTCAGTTAAAAAATGATTTTATTTTTCTACATAATCTCCCTTGCCTTCAACACACTTGGTCCAGCGTTTCTCCAACATCAGTGTTCCTTCTCGGAAGTGAGGGTCTGGAAGGCTGTGAAAATATTCTGTGAAAATATATCTACGGCCCTCTCAACTTCTGTATTGGCTGCGAAGCGCTTCCCAGAAACAAATTTCTTCAAGTTTGGGAACAGATGGAAGTCGAGTGCCAAATCAGGTGAATAGGGGGGATGGCCGAGCAAATCGTACCCCAAATCCCGCAGTTTTCCCATCGCCAACGCACACTTGTGTACAGGTGCATTGTCCTGGTGAAAGATGATTTTTTCCTACTTCAAGCCAGGCCTCTTTCGCGAATTTTGGCATTCAGCTGGTCAGGAAGGTTGGAGTAATATTCGCCTGTAAATGTTCTGCCTTTCTCAAGGTAATCAATTAACAGAATCCCTTTCGCATCCCAAAACACACTGGCCGTGACCTTTCCGGCAGATGCGATCGACTTCGCTTTCTTTGGCGCTGACCCACCGGTTTCCACCCACTGCTTCGACTGCTGTTTCGTTTCTGGCGTGTAGTGGTGGACCCATGTCTCCATCCATGGTGACAAATCGCCGCCTATTGAATCGATCCAAAGATTGCCGCGAAAATCGTTTGCGCATTTGTTTTTGATCGGCATTCAGCAAATGCGGCACCTATCTTGCGCAGAGCTTTCGCATCCCTAAGTTTTTGTGCAGGATGTTTCGCACCCTCTCTTCCGATATAGACACAGCCTCAGCTATCTCACTCACTTTCACTCGCCTATCGTCCAACACGATATCATGCACTTTTTCGATGGTTTTGGGTGTGGTTGCGGTTTTTGGCGTCCTTCACGTGGGTCATCTTCGAGGGACGTGCGACCACATTTAAATTCAGCTGCCCACTTTTTAACGGTTGACATGGAAGGAGCGGAGTCCCCGTAAACTTCCAAAATGAAGAACTTTATCACCGCACGATATTCAAGTTTATCCATTTCAACGAAAAATACGCAAGACGTCTACTGCAAAAATTCGTGTAAAGAATCTATTTTAGAGAACAAGTTGAAACTTGCCATACGATCTAATGAGAAGTGCACTCAGGCAGGAAACATAAATTTTTTCTAATTGGAACGCCATCTCTGCGTCAGGCCGAGGACTTTTCACCTTGCCCTCGTACATCCTATTAATGTAAATTAAATCCAGACAGTTTTTGATGATGACGTACAGAGCGGATCTCTTCTGAAATTAGATGACTTTTTTTACAAAATAGGATGTGAGTATACATTAATACAAGCCATAGAAGCGATCTTAAACATCCTACCAGTGCAGTGGAAGCGAAGAAGATTGCCGGCCGGTCTTTCAGCCGCAAGGCTTAGAATCATCGGCCTTTTCAATGAAGGCGCTAACACGGGAGATCGAAAAATCATCAAAGTGATAAGAGAAATGACACCACTCATCGATTGCCCTAATGATGTTGTTGACAAATTTTATACGTTCAGCAATAACTTCGAAACAATTTTCCCCAAAAGAGAATCTTGGATGAACAAAAGGAGGACAGGAAACTCCAACGGGACATCGGTATATACAGACTTTAAAATATCAGGGGAATCAGGGGCTAGCGTCTTCTGTGCTAACCCACCGATTGAACTTGCTATTCACCGGTGTATAACAGTGTTCCAAGCAGAAATTCTTGCAATTATGAAAGCAACAGAAATACTCGCAGAAAACACCAGCGAAGAGAGGCAAATAGACATCTGCTCGAACAGCAAAGCAGCAATTAGCGCGATCACAAACCCTGTGTCAAAATCACGACTAATAAAGGAGTGAAAAATTAAATTGAACCTACTTGACAGGCGCAATAGAGTTCGCCTTATATGGACGAACTACTGGACGAATATAGAGACGTGTAAAGTGGCCAGATCCGTGGTAACAGAACCGAGTAACAACACAGCAAAAAGAGCTTTCAACTCAAGTAGAACACAGTTAAGAGCGATGGTGGGACTTTTAACAGGGCACATCAATCTCAATAAACACTCGTTCAGACTCGGTCTAGCTGATACAACAATCTGTGCCAACTGTGAAGAGGAGGAGGAAAATATAGAACACTTCCTCTGCCACTGTCTTGCAACAGCAAAATTAATACTGAAAATACTGGGACCCCCAAGGATACCCGATGTAACACACCTCAGTAAGAAAGGAATCGGTGATCATTAGACGAACAAGATAATTTCCCGATCTCCATACTTAATCTCCATTTTGACACTCCCCATGATCGCAATACCTACATCCTCTCTCATCACTTAATTTCACAGACGAGGGGAACACAACGGGCCCAGTGGGGGCCTAAGTGAAGAGCATAAGCTCACCCTCTTAAACCAACCAACCAACCCCATACATCAATACATCAAACGAACTAAAAGAAATGCATGTCCAAGGTCATCTTTTAAAAGGTTTTTCGAAAAATATACGCATTAGAAAACCCTTATAATTTTCCATATAAGGCCTCCATGATTAACATTGAGCTTTTCTCAGTCCATCTTCTCTCATTGGTACTAGTACTGTACCAAACTGTAGAGGTCAGTTTAGTGTCACCTACTAACTCCACCAATTCTCTAACTGACCATCTGAAGCAGAAGATTGCTAATCTTGATAATTTCCAGAATGCCAATACCATTCGGAAGGTTCCGCAGAGATTCAGGAGCGTGATTTAGGTCTGATCGGAAACCGATCACTCCACATGGCCTAGAGCAGCGCCCGGGCATACTTCTTCTAGTTTCGCGATGGGTATCTTAAGTAGTTTTTGTAGTCTTTCGCTTAACAATGGGGAATTAGGCTTAATACTGAATAAAAGTATTTTATTTGCGGACTTAGTAGTGCATAAATTAAAGAATAACTCTCATGTAACACCTATACGTATTTACTGAAACATAAGAAACTTGATGACATCTTACTCGATGGGCTTTTATATAGAGTAGCAGCATCGTATTCGAAGTTCGTCGAAATAGGCACGTATTAAAATAAATCCTCCAAAAATGTGAAATCAATATTTTCGATGTCGACACTAATATTTTATTACCCTCATGTAGACGAGAGATTGAAAACTAATAAACCCAGAAATTTTTAAGCCTAACCATGTAAGTGTATGCAAATTAATTCATTTATTTCGAGTTGGTAGGTCAAAAGAGATGATAGTCACATCTACCCTTCTTAGACACGCCCATCAATTAACAAATCTGCTTTATCGTAAATTAGTATACAAACATATATAATAAATAGATAAACAAATTAATTTGCTAAGGTAAAACAAAAGAAACATTTCAATCGAACAAAAGCAATATTACACATGTCCGTACCTACAATTAATTTAAGTTGATTAATTTCCCAGTTCGCTGCAAACTTTTACCACCAAGTTTTCGCATAAATTATACAAAATTGGTTGAATGTTAACGTCTTTTATTTTTCTCTCACAAATGAATAATTTTTGCAAAGTTGTCACATTTGCTGAATCATCTGCTTTTGGACACTTTAAAATGCTAATTAAAACCGACTGTTTAGCATGAAAGCGGTGTGAGGTTTTCTAAAAATCAACTCAAATGTGACGAAATTTGTGACAAATTTATTTCAAAATTTAAATTAAAACTGCTTGTACTCGTACTATATTCATTAGTCAATTTTAGAGTTTTTAATTCCTGTAAACAATTGCAGTAAACACCTTACGATTTGAAGCTAACTTGCATAGATAATGTATTTTACAGCTGACAAGATAACTATTTACAATTATTCAGACACCTTATTAGTTGTGAAAATGTTAAAACACGTATTCGCAAGTTTAAGATTATAAAAGTTTTATTGTAGAGCTGTTTAGTGTCATAGAGGCAAAATATAAAACTTAAAATAAGATAAAGCGGGGACAGTATGCTTGCAGCTATAATGTTGATAAAGAATGACTGTATTCCAGCTGCTCGTACACTATCGAAGCAACTGGTTGAAGTTATTAAGTTAGTCTGGTTTAACGTTAACTCTGGGTAACGTAATTTAGTCCATTTTTTAACAACAGGAACCCCAAAACTGGACTTTTGAAAAATACGTAGCTTTTATTGAACTCCTTTTGATAATGAGGTTAATACTTACACCATTTATACTTTTTTTTTTGGTTTTTTTACTTGCATCTAAAAGGGCAAGTATTGATATCGTGAAAATTCGAGATTTTGAACAATTTTGGAATTACAATAAGAGAGAGACTCAAAAAGAAGACGCTGCAGCCTTGACGGCTGAAAACATTTTTTTTTTGAAGCTTCATATCCGGGCCCAACTCGAAGTGAAATCGGAGAATTTCGATTCCATACACAAAAATTAACGGTACTTTGATAACCACTGATTTTGAAAATAACGATAACGAATTTCTCGATAACGACAGCAACGATTTTGTTTAAATTTATTATTTTCGGTTTGGCATATGTCACTTGATGGCATACCAAGTTTTTGAAAATATAAATTATACAACGGCACTTACTCGTAACTTATTAGCTGATATTGAAAAAGTGACCATTTCTCGGCCATGACTTAATCGATTTAGTTAAAAATGGACACCTAAGCCATATTTGACATACGCAAAGACATGACATTCCAGGTTGGAAAATAATCAACATAAGTTCTCGACCACACCGAGACCTTTGATGTCAAAAAAGGAAGCGGTGATGTGCTGTCATGTGAATTCTTTAATATCATACTTGAAAGAATTATGTGAAACTCATAAGCCAACACCGGAGGTACAATCTTTCATAAATCTGTGCAACTACTAGCGTACGCCGACGATATTCACATAATTGGACAAACTCATCGGGCTGTCACTGGTGCGTTCGTTAGTATTGAAACGGAAGCTGCCAAAATGGGTTTAGCGGTAAATGAGGGTAAAACTAAATACATGCTGTCAACAAGAAGGGACACACAACATCGACGAATTATACAGAACATCACAGTCGGCAGCTATAACTTCGAGATAGTAAGGGACTTTGTCTACATTGGCTCTGTTATAAATTCTGACAATAACACCTCAGCAGAAATCAAACGAAGAATAACACTTACCATTCACTGTTTCTTTGGACTGAGAGTGCAATTGAGTAGTAAGACCCTATCCCGAACAACTAAGGACACTCTATACAAGACCTTAATCATCCCATTAATCATCCCATTTCTGCTTCATGGACACTGTAGAAAACGGATAAAGATATCCTCGGTTGTTTCGAGGGAAAAATTATTCGTAAGACATTCGGTCCCGTTTGCGTTGGCAGGCTTTGGAGGAGAAGATTCAATGACGAAATATACGAGCTGTACAGCGACATTGACCTAGTCAAAAACTGTGCACCAGTCGCCTAAGGTGGCTACGACATGTAAAATGAATGAATACCAATACTCTAACCCACAGAGTCTTCGAATCGAATCCAGAGGGACAACGCAGTGGAGGAAGACCTAGCCTTAGGTGGCGCGCATAAGTTGGAGTGTGCAACTGAAGGGAGTTAGCTAAAGATCGGGCTAACTGGAGAGGCTTGTTGCACGAGGCCCAGGTTCACGCCGAACTGTAGCGCCAGGGTAGTACTTTTACTCTTTAAAGTAGATATTTAAAAAAACAAATACGCTTTAAATTTCAAATCGACGTAGTCGTACACTCTATTGTTAATTACTGTCCAATATCACGTTTCTGGTATGCAGACCTTTTGCTGTTATGGTAGACTGAAGCTAAACAAACTCTTATTAACCATTCTTGTGACTTGTTTGTCAATCTTTAATGAAAAATTCAAGTTCTGAAAACTTGTTTGAAATCAAAAACATACGAGTATTTTTTGTAGTGAACTGAAGACACAACTTGGATGCCCTGCTATTAATTTTAAAATCTATATGAATTTTATTTTATTGTATCTGTGTGCCTGTCCCCCAATTCATTACCACATGTCCAACTTAAGAATGACGGAACAAATTTTAGTGAATGATCAAGAGAATTGATGGTACTAAAAGTAAATTAATATTTGATGCAAACAGCCTATATAGACCCTAGATTCTAGCTCCTAGCACCCATCCGTGCTGTGCCACCTAATTTTTCATGCCGTTTCCGCAGGGCAAATTTTTCGATTGAGAAGCTTCTTCTGACAATTTCTGCTCTCTTTTGTTTGTCAGATGTTTCACGAGAGGTAGAACAGTAAAAAAAAAACTCTTTTGTATTTTCTGAGAATCGAACCTGATTCTTTCGTTCAGTGCTGGGGAAAGATATTTCGGATCGCGGAATATGCGGAGCCAAACTGCTCGAATACAAGATGGGTGCACGGGTTGTGGACAGTAAACGGTCTCTAAAATCACTGTGTAAATGGTCGCATGTACTTGCTCTATATATAAATTGTTTAGATTTGAAATTTAAGTCAAATCGATAAAAAACGAACAAAGTGGCTTCTTCGTAAAATGTGTTGAAAGCTAAAAAAAACTTTTTTGAGCATACGTCAAAAATGTTAATATCATGTCATAAAAAAAAATGTCAAAAATGTCCGAGAAATAGCCAGTTTTCCTAGGACCACTAATAAGTAAACTACTGTTTACCGAAATCTTTAGAACCGTCTTCGAGAAAATCTAAATTTTTCAAAATTGGATCTAAGTAGCACACAGACCGCAGATATGAAGTTAGAAGGAAATCCGTCCAGCCGTTTAAGCTCCAATTCGGTCAAATGAAAATAGGTATGTGGATCAGTGCAAAAGAAATAACTAAATCTTTGGGCTTAAATTTTATCACCCCAAAAATAAATTCTGGAAATTTAAAGTTTTTACCGCTTGACACTTAGTTACGCTAGACTTTTGTGGGAGGGTCACTCCCCTCGCAAGTGATTTAATTGCTCCTATAAGGCCTGTATTAAGCACAATAGACCTACAAATGTCGCAGTGCTCTTACACCCCTAAAATCAATCAATAAGGCAAGTACCTATTGTTTTTGTAAACATTATCGATCTATTGAAAGGGAACTCGAAACATGTGTCTAGTAATTCTCTCTGTCTGACTGTGTGTCCGTCTTTCTGAACTCCGAACTGGCAAATTAACGGTACTTTACTATGGAATAATTTCTCTAAAATAACTGAAAGGATTTCGATAAAGACTCATCTGAGATAGTGTCACCGCTCGGACTTTAAGTCTTTAGGGCAAAACTAGTCCGGAAAATTTAGAAAATCTCATTTCCAATCCTCTAGCCCAGTCATGTCAAATCTAGCCTTTTTTTCTTATTTCTACCAAGTTTTAACAAAAATCTGAACTTTTCACTTGCGTCAAAGTTTAAAAAAAATATTTCATACTATATCCATGCTATGAAAATCAGCAGTTCTAAAATCTGATCAGTCAGGGAACCTTGTGACATCATGTTCGATGTATGCAAATTCGGAAATTATGAGTAGAACTTTATATAATTTTTAAATCTAAATTTCCCATTTAACTTTTTTCGCTAATTCAAGCCCGCATTTAAAGACAGAAAGTCCGAGTCCTGGATAATATAAACGTATGCTATAAGACCATATATGTACATACATATGTATGTAGGTACACAGTTTTTTGGCATTGGAATTTTAGACATATTTTCAATCAACTACTCGTATGTTTTTCTTAGATTTTTGTAAAATGCGTTTACATAGGCTAGGCATCTTATCAATTTTGCCTACATTTTAAATCTAAACTTGATGAGTGCCATGGTTCAGTGGTTAAGTGCACGATTACTGAGCGGGAGACTCAAAATTCGAGTCCCGAAAAATAGCAACAAGTTCTTTCATGATCCCACCTCTCGTGAAATTTAGTTTTTAAATTGTCATGAAAAACTTGCCTCAATCGCAAAAATTGCCCTTCGAAAACGGCATAAATATCTAGGACCTACTCCCATTCGTTTGTCGCATAGCATAAATTTGTTTTCACATAGTTCGCTCAAGAACCACTAAAGAAATTTTGATTGCATTTTATCTGTACGTCCTGATAAGTAGATCATTTTGTTTAAAAACTGTCAAAATTAGATTAAGGATGAGTGGAATATGGGGAGGCAAGGTTTCAAAAATCTTTAAATCCTTTATTTATAATCATCAATAACCCTTAAATGGATTTTAATGAAATTTGGCTTGTAGACTTAGACTGACGACAGGTTGGCAGTGTCAGTTGAAAATAATTGAAATCGAATGAAGTGATGGTAAGATATGGGAAGGGGCTTAAAACATATTCGAACCATTTTTCTCATACTCTTAACTCAAGAACCACTGAACGGATTCTGATGAAATTTGGACTTTCAGATACGATGGACGTGTACCTATGCTTTTCTGAAAATCATCGCATGGAGGCGGGGTGGGTAAGATATGGTGCGATAACTTTTCACTCCACGTTTTCAATATTTTTCAAGAACTGTTTGTAGAAGAAGCTTTGTTATAATTTTTCTCTTACCACCACACAAATAGATAGATACGAGTATAGAGAGGGATATCGCCGAATCCATAGTTTTTAGGTTTTTTATCCAAAAACATTTGTTTTTTATATTTTCGAACTTCTTAAAATTGTAGTTTTAATTTGATATGTCACTCGAAGGGGGTATACAAATATTTTCTTTGTACATACCCCCAGAAGCTCCACTTTTCGCTGATTATTTTTGGTCTAGCACGTACTATTTCAGCTCTCTAGCTTAAACTGTTCAAACATTGCATCCCTGTGACAGACACATGGAAAGACGGACAGACAGTCATCGTGTTGAATCCATTAGTGCTCTGTTTTATACCATTCCTATACGAAACACTAAGAATCAGAGTGTAGCTATTGATTTATCATAGTACTACTGTTTGCCTACTAGTACACGAATTGGGCTGCATATGACTGATTGAATGTCTACCTTGTTAGCCAAAATTTGTTTGAGTTATTAACTGGCTAAAAATTATAAAGTTAAATTGTTTCAAATATCTAAGGAGTAACTAACTGCCACAATTTTTGACTTAGAACATCCATACTTTGCTTTGGGAAGTTTTAACATTAACATTAAACTTAGTTCTTAATTTCTTCACTTAACTTAATATTTTCAAGTCCCTTATCCTATCATGGATGGGCTAAGTTACGAGTACTATGAAATAACCTCGCTTAGAGGCATCCAAAATAATTATTAAAAGTGATAAATCACACAACATTTACATTGAACATGTCAATGAAAATCGATTTGACACAATGAATTTAAACCTAATCAATGACTTCAGTTTTTAAATTAAAATAGGCTTAAATTAAGTCAACGACTAGGCGAGCCCCCCAAGCATTATGGTCAAGTCAAGATTCAATTTATCACGTAGTCTTCGCGATTATATCAATTCGTAGACCCAGGTGAATTAATTTGTGCGTTATATAAATGTCGTTGATAATTTATGCCACCACATAATTTACAAATATCTACCTAAATGTGTGCGGTGTATTTTTAACAAAATATGTTTGCAACCTAAATTTGCAAACTTTTTTATTTTATTTTAATTTTTTTCCTTTCTGCAACACGCCGAGAAGTTCCACAATACTTTCACTGGTTGAATTGATTAGGGGCTTCCAACTTTGACCGAAAATCAACTATAAAAAGCGAATACGCTAATCTGTTAGCATATCATTTTCTTAACAACCTCTCATAGGTAAACTTAACAAACTCTAAACAAAGAAACTACAAACATGAAGGTAAAGGATTTGAGAAGGATTTGAGAAGGATATTTGCAGGATATTATTCTTATTGTGTTTTATTTTTTCGTGACATTTTTTTAGGTCTTTATCTGCCTCTTGGTTCTTGTTGCTGGTGCTAACGCTGGATTTTTGTTTGGCGGCAATGATGGTGGCTTTGGAGGAAATTCCGGTGGCGGCTACGGAGGTAGCTATGGAGGCGATATCGGTGGAGGATATGGAGGTAGCTATGGGGGAGGTCACGGTGGTCATGGTGGACATGGTGGACATGTCGATACTAGAATTATTAAAGTGATCCACGAAGAAGCTGCAGCGCCAGTAGTCCATCATGCACCAGCTCCTGCAATCGTTAAAGTGATTCATGAGGAAAATCATCATCATCATGTTGAAGAAGCACCTCAAATTATAAAGGTCATACATGCCGAGCAGGCTCATGCAGCACCAGCACCAGTGGTGCATCATGTCAAATTGATTCATGAACAAGAACATCATAGTCATGCATCAGCTCCAGAAGTAAAAATTATTAAACTGATCCACCAAGAACCAGAACACCATCATGTTAGCCACCATCATGAGAGTCATGGATGGGCTTAAGTGTGTTGTAGTGTATTTATTATGAATGTGTTTATTGTTAAGTTTAAATATATGTATGCTTGTTTATGTTAATGTTACACTTGGTGACTTTTTTTTAAAGATTATGTTATTCTTGGAATACCGCACCAACAGCGCATGCGTGCCACCGCCTTCGGAACTCTGAAATGCATAATAACTTAGGCCAACTCATTCTTCCTAAATAATGAGGGATTTTCAAAAGATTCTATTGGCATTTAATATATCGCTATTGCTTCATTTCTGTTGATATTTCACAGAGACTACTTTGGGAATCTCTAAAACGTTTCTAGGATTCTAGAACTTTAGAGCTTCTCGAATCTGGGAGTAAGGGTAGATCCCTCCGACTAGAGCACGTATTCATGAATCTTGCAACTAAAAGGAATAAGATGAAACAATGCGGGAGAGTACCATTCACACGTTGCTCTCCTCAGAAAAACTTGTTGCACTTAAATTATTATGATTATTGTTATTATTGAAGAACCGTGGATCCACTCTGGCACTGCGGTCTCTCAAAGAGATCTACTATGTCAATCTGTAGGGTTTTAGAGAAAATTGTTTGCTCCGAAAGTTATTAAGAAGTTCGTCAACTTTTCAAGTCATAATTCAGCGGGTGAGGTTGGAGAGATTCCAAGAAACTTAGTTTTCTTGTGAAATAATGCAGAGAAAAGTGCTTAGAATATTTTTGACTATTTCCAAGTGTTGTTTTTGAAAATGCCTCTACATACTTCACAGAATGGTTGGAGATGAGTGATTGATGCACCCATATTGGCTAGAGAAAGCAACTTCCCTGTCACTAGAACTAGCTTCTATTTCAGCATGCCTGAGTCCAGGGCCTCTAGCCCGGCTAAGCTAAGAGAAGATAAAGATGGTATTTTCCACATGTGTTTAATCGCAAATATTTCTGCCTTAGAAATGGTTGAGTCTGTGCCTAAACTCAGATCCATTCTAAATTTGTCTGCCTTAAATATACCATACTAGATCGTGATCCTATTTTTAAATTACTTTTCTCAATCGTCCTTCGGAGGGGTGACTACTAAGTAATTTAGCTTGAAGCAGCATGCCATCCAATGGTGTGCTGAATTCGCCGCTTATATAGAGGCAAGCAGATTGAAATGAATATAAGGGTCTGCGCAGGCCAAGTCTGGCTTCCATTTCTATGCGATCTTGAATTGGAGGTAAGCCTAGAATAACGTTGAGAAATTTCGTCAAGGTAGACCGCAGACAGCCCGTCATAAAAATTTCAACTAGGCATTGGACTCATTCCAGCTTTCACACTATTGTGACTTCGTTAGTCTTTGTCCTTAAGATTACTGCCGGTAGGTCGACCAATGTGTACACTTTAAGTATCATTTTGAGACTTAGTCGTTGGTTCGTTCAATGTAAGGGTTCTATGTTAATCTACTGCCCAGGATGATCCCAGAAAAGTATTTTGCCCAAAGAGGTGTTCCTATCAGAGACAAGAACTTTTTGCAGATAGCATCCTGAGGAGCGTCTGAAAGATTCTGTTTGGTCTTCTTAATTCAAATTATTAAGATCTGCAAGTCACCATTGCGTTTCCTTTGATTAAAAAGTTTCCTTTTTCTAGACCTGAGATGTTTAAGCTCATTGTTCCATCAGAGGATTTGCTTCTTCAGTTTAAGAGCGCAGTTTTCCTCAAATGCAATTATGACAGAATGTCTATCAGGGAAATTTCCAACAATTAATTGGCTTTGCTGATCTCTGTAAATGACCCAATCAGTATTTCTTTCTGGGCCTGTTAGAGAAGAGGTTACCAGAGAGTCTTCGTCTCTAGTAAAGGTAATAAAGGTTGGTCCAACAGAAGCTACAAGTGAGAATGAAAAGGGAACCTTGCTTTAGTCAGTTAATGCCACCTATAATACAAGACCTAACAGTGACATCGTTTAATACCAAGCCGGTCAACGACAATACTGCTCTCAAGCATTGTGATAGCGAACAGTTTGTGGACTTCTAGCACATCCATCGCTATGCTATTGAATGTATTGCAGGGAATATCCATCTACTCGTAGATCAACCGACGAATCAAAACAGTCCAATGAACACGGGTGCAATGAGATCATATCCAAGATATGATCTAACGGTGATCTTACATTTGCTACCTCTCGATTTACACATCAAAGAAACAGTACTATGCCGCACAGTCCGGCTCAGAGAATCTGGGTGCTGGACTGCAATGCCCTATGGCCTTAGTAAAGTCCTGGAAACGATTGTAAATGAATTGGTTGCATCTTCGACAGACTAGGAAACTGCCACATTGAACGTTAGAAAATATTTTGCAGTAAAGTTCCCAACCAGAGCAGAATGGAAGAATGGTAACATGATTAAAGATTTTGATACAGTGATCTATACTGATTGCTCGAAGATAGGCGCGAAATAGGCACATGCATTTGCTCAGACAATCTGAATATATCGAAGTCTTTTCGGCTTGCCGCACCAAACACCCACCTATGGCATTCCTATCTTTATTGATAGCCAAGCCGCCATCAAAGCCATTGATTCTGCTACTACATCCTCAAAATTAGTAAGCAATGTCAGAATGAACTCAACGAACTAGGCGTTCAAACTAGAGCCACTAAACTGACCGAACTATTACTTTTTTAAGTTGACCAATCTCGAGTGACATAAGCTTACTAGCTGCATTATATCGAGGCCCAGCTACAATCAAACAAAAAAGAAATAACTACAAATATTGCCAGAATTGTAGTTATTTGTACAAGCCATTAGCCCCTAAAACCTTTTGCCGTAGTTGCAACGATAGAAATGATATCTGGTCCTTGCGAGGGCAAGACAGCGTACACTAGGAAAACCTTTCTACAACGACCTTAAGGAGCTATCTAACAAAAGGATTGGAGAACTAATCTTGTTTTTGAACCAATCGATCAATATCCTCAATCAACCAGGTTGTGATTTTCAAAATGACGCATCCTAGCGATAATTGGGTTCTTATTGAACTGCCACTTCTACCTACCTACCTACCTAGATCGACCACTTGTTCATTAATTACTACGAAATGTATTTGTATGACGTGACAAACAAAGCCACATCCACGAGGTTACTTTACAAGATGAGGAAGCAGCAAATATGTTTTACAGTTGGACTGTCTATATAACCATAAAGGAGCTGATAGATCGTCAAGGTTCCAAACAATACTCAATATAGAGTCTGGATGGTTCAGTGATAATTTTGAATGAAGGTCACCTGAGAATGTGAAAGAAGCACTTCGTGGCGGTTCTCAACTACGGTGGTTTCATGAGCCGAAAATTCCAATGAGTTATTCGAAGTCACAAACACCCAAATGCGTTACAGGACTCAACTGCATTCTTCCTACAAAATGTATGTAGCTGGTGCACCCAAGACCGTTTTGCACATTCTTGATAGGGTACAAAATCGCGCGTTAAAACTTATAGGTGATAGAGACATTGTGAATTCCATTCATTCACTAGAACATCGGAGAAATGTCTCCTGTCTCTCCCTGTTTTATCGTTTCTTCCACAAAAAATGCTCCAGCGAAATAGCCAGTTGCATTCCTCCCCTTCAAAATTTCACCCGCAATACGCGACATGCTTCGAATGCACATCAGTTTACCCTGAAGCCAAACTTCGGTCGTACTGTCAAATATAGGGATTCATTTATAAGCCGAACAACACGAATGTGGAACGATCTACCAGGCTCTGTATTTCCCCATCACTACACCCTTCAAACATTCAAGGCCAACGTGCAAAGGTACCTCCTCTGTTTCTCTTCCCCCTTTTCCCTGACGCCCGTGCCCTGAAACAATTAAAGGGTATTAATACTCCCTTTGGCGCGCGCAGATTATAAAAAAAAAAAAAAAAAAATGTGTTAACAGCCACGCAATGCATAAAAGTTATCTCAAAACTTCACCCATTCTTGGCGAAGTACTCGTAGAATCATATCACACAGAAAAATATCATAATCGTATCCTTTAAGAGTAAATTTTACGAGTATACCGCCGACGTGTGCGCAAAATTTGCCAATTTCAAGACACACACTTTACCAGCAAAATTTAATTAAAGCACATCAATCAGCAGTTTAACTTGCAGCTAAAGTCATCATCAAACAATTTCCAACTTGACTGCACATCAAACAGAGCATCAGTACCATCCTTATTGAAGTTGAATAACCGCATCCTTCGCTAGACATTAACTGTATTTATGTGCGTTTGCCAATCACAAATTGATTTCCAATTCACTTTGGATTTGCACTTTGCAATGTACCCGAGGTTGGGACTAACATCAAGTCCAGGCAAAACTTTGACCGCCACACTGCCATTCTATCTTTGATTGAATGCATCAATTCAAGAGAATCCTTTTGCTTAGGCCTCCGTTCTTCTATTGGCTGGTTGAACAAATACTACCAACACACATAATGTATCCGTATTTCCATTTTGGTCTAATGGCGAGTTGACCGCACGACGGAGGAAGCCAACTAACGCATCCTCCATTACTGAACGATGAGAAATAATTTACGGATAAATGGCATTAAACATCTCAAGCGGGCTGTGATTTTGAGTCCTGGTCTGTGTGTGCGTGGCATGTGTACGTTATGTTATCCTAAATTGAAGCCCATAAAGCTTAAAGTACTCTAAGCCCCTCCAAGCAACGTGAATTTATCGCCTGGTCAATGTCCAAGCTACTAAGTAAGCATTCCATTTTCAAAGGACACTTCAGCAGCCTATTTTCGGACTCCTTTGCCGCCAGTGTGTTTCGGTCCGGTGTGTCTGCTACACATGAGTTAAGAGGGATATCTTTTCGTCTCCTATATCGGTTTGATGGTGATACTGACACTGGTTATGCTGATACTCCTAGTGCTGACGATGGTGGTATTGGTGTTAACTTTGTCTTTTTGTCGTATAAGCAGCAAAATGAGAGTTACTACTGCAAGGCACAGCAGTATCCGTGATGTATGAGTGTATTTGAAGCATAAATCCCACAAAGGATGATAAAAGGATTGCGTGCATAGGAAAATTAGATAAGGACTATATAGGCGTTTCAGGTTTCGGGTTTCCATTTCCTAGGATGTCACACACATTTCCCTTGCTCTGGTCATCATCAGTGGTGATGTGATTTATGGTAGAAATGAAATGAAGGACGAAACCTTGAAGGGGCGATTCATATGCAGTTTTGCTTGTGGTTGAGTTGAAGGAATGACTGTGAGATGAACTGTTCGCCATGCTATGGAAGTTTGATGAGAATGTTGAGGTGATGAGAGTGAGCATGAGGATGAGGATGAGGATGAGGATGAGGATGAGGATGAGGATGAGGATGAGGATGAGGATGAGGATGAGGATGAGGATGAGGATGAGGATGAGGATGAGGATGAGGATGAGGATGAGGATGAGGATGAGGATGAGGATGAGGATGAGGATGAGGATGAGGATGAGGATGAGGATGAGGATGAGGATGAGGATGAGGATGAGGATGAGGATGAGGATGAGGATGAGGATGAGGATGAGGATGAGGATGAGGATGAGGATGAGGATGAGGATGAGGATGAGGATGAGGATGAGGATGAGGATGAGGATGAGGATGAGGATGAGGATGAGGATGAGGATGAGGATGAGGATGAGGATGAGGATGAGGATGAGGATGAGGATGAGGATGAGGATGAGGATGAGGATGAGGATGAGGATGAGGATGAGGATGAGGATGAGGATGAGGATGAGGATGAGGATGAGGATGAGGATGAGGATGAGGATGAGGATGAGGATGAGGATGAGGATGAGGATGAGGATGAGGATGAGGATGAGGATGAGGATGAGGATGAGGATGAGGATGAGGATGAGGATGAGGATGAGGATGAGGATGAGGATGAGGATGAGGATGAGGATGAGGATGAGGATGAGGATGAGGATGAGGATGAGGATGAGGATGAGGATGAGGATGAGGATGAGGATGAGGATGAGGATGAGGATGAGGATGAGGATGAGGATGAGGATGAGGATGAGGATGAGGATGAGGATGAGGATGAGGATGAGGATGAGGATGAGGATGAGGATGAGGATGAGGATGAGGATGAGGATGAGGATGAGGATGAGGATGAGGATGAGGATGAGGATGAGGATGAGGATGAGGATGAGGATGAGGATGAGGATGAGGATGAGGATGAGGATGAGGATGAGGATGAGGATGAGGATGAGGATGAGGATGAGGATGAGGATGAGGATGAGGATGAGGATGAGGATGAGGATGAGGATGAGGATGAGGATGAGGATGAGGATGAGGATGAGGATGAGGATGAGGATGAGGATGAGGATGAGGATGAGGATGAGGATGAGGATGAGGATGAGGATGAGGATGAGGATGAGGATGAGGATGAGGATGAGGATGAGGATGAGGATGAGGATGAGGATGAGGATGAGGATGAGGATGAGGATGAGGATGAGGATGAGGATGAGGATGAGGATGAGGATGAGGATGAGGATGAGGATGAGGATGAGGATGAGGATGAGGATGAGGATGAGGATGAGGATGAGGATGAGGATGAGGATGAGGATGAGGATGAGGATGAGGATGAGGATGAGGATGAGGATGAGGATGAGGATGAGGATGAGGATGAGGATGAGGATGAGGATGAGGATGAGGATGAGGATGAGGATGAGGATGAGGATGAGGATGAGGATGAGGATGAGGATGAGGATGAGGATGAGGATGAGGATGAGGATGAGGATGAGGATGAGGATGAGGATGAGGATGAGGATGAGGATGAGGATGAGGATGAGGATGAGGATGAGGATGAGGATGAGGATGAGGATGAGGATGAGGATGAGGATGAGGATGAGGATGAGGATGAGGATGAGGATGAGGATGAGGATGAGGATGAGGATGAGGATGAGGATGAGGATGAGGATGAGGATGAGGATGAGGATGAGGATGAGGATGAGGATGAGGATGAGGATGAGGATGAGGATGAGGATGAGGATGAGGATGAGGATGAGGATGAGGATGAGGATGAGGATGAGGATGAGGATGAGGATGAGGATGAGGATGAGGATGAGGATGAGGATGAGGATGAGGATGAGGATGAGGATGAGGATGAGGATGAGGATGAGGATGAGGATGAGGATGAGGATGAGGATGAGGATGAGGATGAGGATGAGGATGAGGATGAGGATGAGGATGAGGATGAGGATGAGGATGAGGATGAGGATGAGGATGAGGATGAGGATGAGGATGAGGATGAGGATGAGGATGAGGATGAGGATGAGGATGAGGATGAGGATGAGGATGAGGATGAGGATGAGGATGAGGATGAGGATGAGGATGAGGATGAGGATGAGGATGAGGATGAGGATGAGGATGAGGATGAGGATGAGGATGAGGATGAGGATGAGGATGAGGATGAGGATGAGGATGAGGATGAGGATGAGGATGAGGATGAGGATGAGGATGAGGATGAGGATGAGGATGAGGATGAGGATGAGGATGAGGATGAGGATGAGGATGAGGATGAGGATGAGGATGAGGATGAGGATGAGGATGAGGATGAGGATGAGGATGAGGATGAGGATGAGGATGAGGATGAGGATGAGGATGAGGATGAGGATGAGGATGAGGATGAGGATGAGGATGAGGATGAGGATGAGGATGAGGATGAGGATGAGGATGAGGATGAGGATGAGGATGAGGATGAGGATGAGGATGAGGATGAGGATGAGGATGAGGATGAGGATGAGGATGAGGATGAGGATGAGGATGAGGATGAGGATGAGGATGAGGATGAGGATGAGGATGAGGATGAGGATGAGGATGAGGATGAGGATGAGGATGAGGATGAGGATGAGGATGAGGATGAGGATGAGGATGAGGATGAGGATGAGGATGAGGATGAGGATGAGGATGAGGATGAGGATGAGGATGAGGATGAGGATGAGGATGAGGATGAGGATGAGGATGAGGATGAGGATGAGGATGAGGATGAGGATGAGGATGAGGATGAGGATGAGGATGAGGATGAGGATGAGGATGAGGATGAGGATGAGGATGAGGATGAGGATGAGGATGAGGATGAGGATGAGGATGAGGATGAGGATGAGGATGAGGATGAGGATGAGGATGAGGATGAGGATGAGGATGAGGATGAGGATGAGGATGAGGATGAGGATGAGGATGAGGATGAGGATGAGGATGAGGATGAGGATGAGGATGAGGATGAGGATGAGGATGAGGATGAGGATGAGGATGAGGATGAGGATGAGGATGAGGATGAGGATGAGGATGAGGATGAGGATGAGGATGAGGATGAGGATGAGGATGAGGATGAGGATGAGGATGAGGATGAGGATGAGGATGAGGATGAGGATGAGGATGAGGATGAGGATGAGGATGAGGATGAGGATGAGGATCAGCATGAACATGAGGATGAACATTTTTCTTGGAATACACAAAATATTTTCCAAAATTCTTTTTCGTAATTAATGTCAGATCACCATGTTTTTGTATGCGACGACACCGTGTTGAATCCACTAAAAGAATCAGAATCCACTAAAAGAATCAACTAAAAGAAGATTTGCAACTAGAAATGAATGCAATTCTATGTCGAATACCATGTATCTTTACATTTTGCTAACAATGCGTATCTTTCACAAAATAAGAATAACATATAAATAAACTTCGCCAAAAAATGCCAAGGACTGGCACTCATAGATAAAAGACATTTCTTGGAAAAGAAAAGAATAAACCAATCCCCGTCATGTTCTAGAATGCCATTTAGAGCTGTGCTAATACACTGTCAAGGAGCTCACACAACCGTGTGCAATTCCTTGAAGTACACTTCAGAAGCCAATGTCATCTGTTGCTGTTGCATGCATTTTCATGGCAATTTCTCCAACAAAATGAAATGAAAATTCACTTATCCATAAAAACGGTGGTACTCCAAGTACATGTATGCCGCAAGTATTCCACCAACACACAGTCTCGCAAGAGATTCGTGCATGTGTACGAGTAGGATGTTCATGGGAAGGAACAAGAAGGCGCGTTGTCTTTTCGTGTCAGTATTCCTCGACGTTGACAGTGAAATAATCTGTTGATGTAGAAGAGCACAGCCAAAGCGTTGTGCATTTGCATTTGTACGAAAAGATTTGAATAACAATTGTGAGCGAGAAGACGAGCGCATCACTGCACAACTAACATGCATATAAAGGTACCTACGCAGAGAAAAGGATTTTTGCACAAAAAAAAGGACTCATAATTTCGATGAACGAAAGTAGATTGTGAAAGATTTTCATTTTGATATTCCATTTAAATTTTCTTTTTTGATTTTTTTCAAAAATATATAGTGCATGAGATATTATTTGATGGGAACACGTCCTAAAAATTCTAGTAATTCGCAAAAAGTTTCCCTGCAACTTGCAAGAAGAAAATCGTTGGATGAGTTTCAAGAAAAGGAGATGATTTCATTGAATTGTAGAAAGGATGCATGCAAGCGATTCCACTTTGGCGAACTATCTATCCACCGATAGCGAGCAATTTCTTCGACTTAATAACATTTTATTACATCCCATGGATGAAGGAAATATTGGCAACGAATTTGCATTTAAAAGGGCGGAAATTGGTCGCTGTGGCGTAAAGAGATTGGAGATGGAGCTTCAATGTCGCTTAGTGGTTTATATTAATTTGGTTTTATCCTGTATGTGGATAAGCTGAGGTTGCTATGGTTGACGGTCTTGACGGAGTAATGATATGATTTCCTTTAGCTATTCTCAGTTGTTTTTGAACACGTTACAGTTGCTTCACATGTTTAAAAGACTGTAGAGTGTTCTTATTGTATATTTTGCTTCTGTGTTGACCGGAATATGTATGTGTGAGCGCAACGACATCTACCTGTCGATTATTTTCCTCCTTTTTTTCTTGCCATTAGGCACCATTGTTTTCTGTGTATTTTACTATGTCATATTACTACGTAATAAAGAATTCAATTTTAGTTTTTGGTAAAGACGCACGCCTTTGATTTTCTTTTAACACGCAATCCTCATATTGCACCACGAATTTCATAACAGAGCCACACTGTTACATGGCGCAGCCGGTATCTCAACCTACATACAATAAAGAAACAACCAACACCCGACAACAAAATGTCTCTCGTCCAGCAACTCTTAGAAACGACCATCGACGCAGAAATTCTGAACCAGTTCACGAAGGATGCACTCCAAACAGAAGTCAAATCAAGAGGACTGGAAACAACAGCAACAACAAAAGATGAGTTAATTCAAATCATAATCAAACACAATAAAATCCTATCTACCCTTAAAGCAAGGAAAATCGAACCATCAGCAGGTACTTCTAGTTCGGTAGGGACTTGTCCAGCAGTTATTCAGACTGTCGTCATCAACCCAGACATGACGCAAACGATTTTGGAATGCAACGGGGAAGATAGCAACTCCACCGAGCAATTCATAAAATCCATCGAAAAAGCCGCAAAAATAAACGGATGGAGTGACGAGGTTAAATTAGTATTCTGCACCAGCAAATTAACGGGCATTGCAAGAAACTGGCAGAACTTCGAAGGCGATTCAAGGGACGACTGGAATATATGGCTCAATTCATTCAGGAAACGATTCATAAAGACACCAACATTACGCGAATGGAATGACAGAGTAAATGCACGTATCCAACGGCCGAACGAATCTATAATCCAGTACTTCAGCAGTAAGTTAGATATTATTTCTAAGCCCCCAAAGAATGTAAATATTCCTACGGAAGATCAAATTGCGTATTTACTCGAGGGTGTTGCTGACAATACAGACCGCCGTATTCTACGCATTGGCACACCTTCGACCATAACCGAACTATTCGAACTGGGGCAAAAACTTGACGATGACACAAAACACACCAGCAAACAGTTCCACAACACAACAACAATGTATCGCAACACTAGAACGCCACAGTCCTTTACAGACAATAATTTCAAGAAACCAGCATACACAGAAAATACAAAAATAAATACTTATGTATGCCCACGCTGTAAAAAAGGTCAACACCCCGTTTCGCAATGTCCAATACCATGTTACACATGCAATAGAACTGGTCATTCACTGAGCAACTGCCCAAATAAACCATCTCCAAAACAAGCAAACTGCGCATTGAAGTCAAAAGGTGGTGATCGAGGCTTACCCATCGTAGATGCCTATGCATTCGATGGAAAACCTATTTCCACTCTTATCGATAGCGGTGCTGAACAGTCAGTAATCGATCATCGTTCTATACCACCTGATTATGCAGTTCAAAAATACGAAGGCTCAGCAATAACTTCCATTGACAATGAGTGTAGACCTGTAGGACAAATTGACCTATTCGTTGCAGTAGGCGACATATGTTGCACATTTGGTCCTGTAGCGGTGGTAAAGAATGCACCAATACCACTGATACTCGGCAGCGATTGGAGAAAGGCCAATAACATCACCATAACTGTCGAAACGAACGGAGATGTCCAATTAAAACAAAATACGAACTCAGGCTACACCACACACACAAATATAAATTCCTGCATATTAAAACAAAGCCAGTCTATACCACCATGTATTCTAAAAGAAGTCGAACATCAAATCTCAACATTTCCGAAATCTATATCTCCAACACAAATTCAAAAATTTCGAGAAATAGTCAGCAACAATTTACAAGCCTTCTCGACAGACAACGAGATTTTAGGATACTGCACCATAGATCAACATTCCTTACGTACAATAGATGATATACCAGTTCGCAGAAAGCCCTACCGCTATTCATGGAGCGACCGCCAGTTCATAAACGAAACATCATTGAGACAAATACCGGCGATGAGGAAGAGTTGCCAACTGAACAATATTCTACGAGTGATGGGTCATCAGTATATCAAATGGAAGATAGTGACAAAGAAAAAGACATTGAGGAAATCGTCGACCGGAAGGATACAGCACCGGTTCGCTCCCGAAAACCACCAAGATGGCTCCAAGACTATGAGAGGTAAATTGCCAGGAGTCAATTTTACAAGAAGGGGTCGTGTGAGCGCAACGACATCTACCTGTCGATTATTTTCCTCCTTTTTTTCTTGCCATTAGGCACCATTGTTTTCTGTGTATTTTACTATGTCATATTACTACGTAATAAAGAATTCAATTTTAGTTTTTGGTAAAGACGCACGCCTTTGATTTTCTTTTAACACGCAATCCTCATATTGCACCACGAATTTCATAACAGAGCCACACTGTTACAGTATGTTAGCTTTCTACAAAGTTTTCTATAAGTTTGACTGGTCAATAAAATCTTAATCTACTGAAGAAATTAGATTCATGGTTTGCTTTCAGACAAACTGTAAATAAGATTATAAACAGCCGTGGGTAGCGCGGTTTTGTATCTCTAGTGGCTTAGTCAAACAATTCCGTTTCAAAAAGGCCACACGAGGTAGTGGAACTTGACTCTTACATTTTTCTTCAAACAAAATCACAGTCTATTTTGTGAGAGTGAGGTTTATGTATAATGCATACTGATTTTCTAAAGCTGTCCTTACTGCATTCACTGTGAGACTGTTAAAAGCTCCTTGAATATCTAGGACTTTAGCTATAGTGTATTCCTTGTCCTTACTTTTCAATTGTACTGACATTATGGAACCTTGCGTATTTTGACGCTTTTATGGGCATTTTACCCTGGAAATATATTTCCAGTGTGAAGCTTGCTAAGAATATATGTATATTTGTGCCAGTTTTTTGTAAGAATATACGAGGAGAGACTTATAGGTCTGAAATCCTTTGCAGTAGCAAGACCTACCAGCTTTCTGAATTAAGACAACTTTAATCTTCCGACATGGGGCATGTAATGCTGATTAAAAATAGTTGTTTTAATATACATATGATCGGGAATATCCCGTTGAATGAGCTAGTAACCCATTTAATTTTATCTTCATTAACCATTTCCGCTGGTGCTACAGATACCATTCCAACTCTAAATTGCATGTCTTAACTGAGATTGTTTTTGCATGCAGTCGTACTTCTAACATTGTTGAGAACTATTGAGTCCAGATACCATGAAAATCTTTGAAGGATACTACGGTTACTGATTCCTTAGAAATATTCTTCCTGGTCTAATGGAGCCCATAAGCACGTGAACCCCCAATTTCGTTTCAATAGGCCCAACATAAACATTAAATTCCTAAATTCCAAACATTTTTAAAAGTACTTACGTATGGTCTAGAGCTAGCGATCATTTCTCCCAAAGAGTTTTGGCAAGGCCAATTCATAACTGCGAAGGCATGACACTGGCAGTAGGGTGGTCATATGGCGGAAAAACTTGATCGTGATAATGACATCAGAAGGACGGAAAAAAATACTATGAATCATGAGCAACTACAATAAAAACAAAACAAAAATGCTCCCCAGTTATCTGTGCCCGCAAATTATATATATATAAAAAAATAGGTTGGTGATTGCGAAAGTCAATGTCTGACAGCTTTCTGTTGCGACGTTGAATCACAATACGTGACTTAAATGAAGCTAGGAGTAATTTACTCAATAATACTATATATCATGAAAAACCATTGCCAGATATTTGGTTAAGGTCCATTCATAGCTCAGTGAACGAGCGAATATTCACAAATTTTGACATTTAATTTACAGCAACTTTTTTTTCTAGTCGCAGTAATCTGCGAATTTCACTTGTCATTCGTTATCACCAAGAACAAAACAAAAGAATTGTGAAGTTAAACTCTCGTGAATGTTTTGATCGCGCGAATGTGGATTGAGTTCCACATCGGTGAAATGTGAATAAAATTGAAGTTCGCAACAGCGAATTGTTAATTTCTTCGCAGAAACTAATTAAAATTATTTTTTTTCCTACTAAACGATAGATAAATTAAGCTCTGTTCTTTTGAAATAGTAAAGTTGTCAATTGTGTGCTGAAAATGATTTGTTCGCAGTTCACCTTTAGGTTGAAGGGGTTTGCTAGACGACCTTATGCTCGCAGGACGATAATTTTCAAATACACTTTTCAGCTAGTTTAACAAACTTCATGACATTCACTAGCTATCCGACTAATAATTGCTGACAAGATATTGCAAAGGAATGAAACAGAATCACGAAACTTCCTTCCATCAATTTTCTGGTGCAGAGTCGAAAACGTATTACGCACAAAATTATTTTAAATTGCTTGGATAATTTAAGGTACGCAATAAGTACGTTACGCGGAAGTTAACGAAAATCATTTTTAAATGAAAATGTCACGAAAACGGTGGGTCCTTCAAAAAAAATTGGTTCGGCCAATATTTTAAGTTTTAGAATTATTTACAAGAGTTCTTGTATGTATATGTTGTTTATTTGCAAATCACTCAGATTTTAAATTCAAACAAAATCTTTTTTTTATGTAAATCTGTTAAAAAAAAAATGTTTTGAAAATTTTCCAGAACTTGGTGTGCCATAATCTTGCATATGTCAAATTTGGTTGGAATATTGATTTCGAACAAAATCGTTTGCAGATACAGCTAATAAGTGAAGTACCGTTATACATATTTTTGGCAAAAACCTGGTACCTGGCATAAAGTCTGTGAAGCCGTTTTCCAGAAAATCCATGTTTTCTATGGTCGGCCGTTAGTAAAGTACCGATAATTTTAGGGTTAGAATAAATATTGCGATTCTACCTCGAATTGGGAACTTGCAGAATCCAGAAAGTATGAAGAAAATCCGACCAGTCATCAACCTTACATGCAGATAGACGGACAGAATTATGAGTGTCACTTTGTTTAGATTCTTCATTATAGTTGGACCAAGATTGATCGAAATCTTGAGATCGAACATCTTCACGGAACCAATACTTGCCTCAATAGGAGTAAGTCAAAAAGTAGAAGGATGAACTTTATATGAACAAATGAAATCTAAAAATCGGTTTGTGAACTCATTTATAGAATGTCGAAATATTCCCAGTATTTTCGATTTTTGGAATGATGAGATTCTAACCCTGTGAGATTTCAACTATAAAGAGTCTGATGAGAGTTGCAATTTACTCGTATTTTGTGGAATATGAAACCCCAATACCATATAGTATATGTATATGTCACGAGCTGCCACTCTTTTACAGGTTTATTATGAACAACGATTGGCTCCCTGTGACTAATTATTTTTGAATCTTCCCGTCGTTTTCGAACTTTATTTTTCTCACCGCTTTAAGAAATTTCCTGTTGCTGTTTCTTTATATTTGGATACATTTTCTTGTCCTCTTAATCTATGTAAGTCATTTGATTATCTTCCGGTATGATATGCAACCTTTCATAGGTATAAAAATGCAGTAAACTTCTCACGTCATCATCCTCAACCAAAGAACGAGTAGTAACTGTGCGTTAGTCGACCATCGGTTTTTCTGTTCGCTATTTAATTAAGAGATTTCCACTTTTCTACGAAGTCTAACACAATTTGTGGCTTGCCAAAGACTTTGTTAGTAACTTTTTATATGTTCCCGTCAAAGCACTTCACCAATTTCCCCAAGCATTTCAGCTTAGTCTGCTAAACTATCAGAAGCATAACAAATCGAATTGCATTCTTAATCAATTAAGACAAGACACGGACATCCTTCAAGAAAAGTTTATCGCTCTAACTTAAATATACAACACAACCACTCCAAATACTATAAATATTCAATTCCAAGGAAATAAAAAACAAAAAAAAAAATGTCCGCTTGAGGACTCCATCAATGCATGTTCATGCTCTCGGTTACTACTTAATCAATGACCTAATATCGGGTTCAACGACTCTAAATGCCAAACAACATCCTCCTTCGCTGAAGATAACCATTGGACAGATGAAAAAGTGTTTCCTTATTCTTTTTTCTTCAATGGAAGAGTGTCGTGTACTAAAAACCCCTTTATCGCCAGCATCCCACGGCGAATTCAATACAAATTTACACCTACACTGCAGTCATGCGCGGAGAGAGCGTCAATTATTCTTCGTCCCTATCCGACACTTGTTGCATATGTCCTCTCGTAGCCCCACATCACACAAACATCAAAGGACTCGGTTTAATTATAATATCCACCCAAGATATACATACATACCTATGAATGTACATACATATGTACGTGTGGGTCTGTGTCGACTTGCCCTATTAAACGTGACAATTTTTTTTGGGACTACTTTAGGAACGTTCTCCACAAAGTGTTGTTTCTAGGACACGTTTTACCGCGCTTTCATTGTCGTACACAGCATCCGACCTACGCGCCGGTCGGTGTTCATTATCCCCTAGGCTTAACGCCTTTAAACATTAGACTCAAAGTGCCTATTCCTTTAACAACATCAAACCTGTGTTTTATTTTTCGTTTTTGTGCGGGATGATGCCTAGAAGAAAAGGTACTTTACTCGACAACGATGCGAACGAGGACGATGAGATTATGTATTCTATCCTGGTAAAGGGATTTATTTACATACAATTTGCGGGTAATTTTCCGGCGGGGGTCATGATACGGTACGCACGCACTCGGATAGGAGTGCGCAGGCAAAACAACCCCAGACAGGATTTACCGAGTAGTGGCAGTAGGTATGGGCAATATGAAAACAAATATAAATTATAAATTCTAGAACAATAGGATATTTGCTTAAGTGTTAAAGAACCGTGAATGGAATGGAAAATATCTAGACAAGGATCTGAATCTGTGATGGTTGGGTTATATCCATTTACGGTCATTTACATATTTTTGGCAATATTCAGGCAATTACTGGGATGACATGCTTTGGAGAGTTTAGATTAATATTTCAATTAATTTATATCACCCTACTTAAGAGAAAATGGGGTTGTTGAAGATGAGGGTTATGAATGGGCGTCATGGCGGAGAGTTCACTGACCTATTCAAGTAGTAATTTAGTGAGCATATAGAAGGAATATTAGCAGAGGAAGAATGATTGGATTTTCATGATTTAAAGTGATGCATATAAAGTCTGATATTTGAAAAAAATATTTTTGAAGTATTTCCTGTTTTTATTGACAAGAATAATATTTTAAGGTATTAAGTGAACAGAGCTCCATCAAAAAAGATAGATGTGCTCCAGATACTAGGCAACTATAGGTTTTCCCAACCTAATTCAGCCATGCGTTACTCTGTTTGAATCGACCATATCTTTCGCTAGCACATAGTTGAATAAAATTCGAATAGAATAATGAGAGCAATAATAAGACAAGTATATACCAAGGCTATAAATCCCAAATAGAATCCTACTGAGTTGAACGGGAAAACCTCAGCGTAGACTTACTGTCGGTGTCCATAATCTGGAAAAAATATTTTTGCAGACAGCGTTGTGTACCAGGAATGAACTAAAAGACGATGACAGCCAACACGTTCGTTCACCCGGCCAACATGAGGTGCAGATAGCAACATATAACAACATATAAGCTCAAATTAAACTAGACTGCTAGAGCGGGAGATGATTTAGTAGGTAGCATGCACCAACTCATTGTAAAATTTGGGCAGTATACTAGATGAACATTAACTCACCCTCGTTTGTCTAATCCACAAAAAAAAAAAGAGATACTCTGAACTGTCCAAATTACGGAGGCATCAGCCTCTTAAGCATCACCTATAAGATCTTGTCTGCTGGGCTTCATGAACGTTACCATCGACCATTCATACTAAGGAAATCTTGAGTAAAATGCATTAATTTCAGGTTTTATCAACTTTTTTTTTGACGAGGCGGATACACCCTATTGAAGCACTCAGACTCAAAAACAGGTCCAATGTACAACCAGACAGAGAACCCCATTTTAATGTGTTTTTTTCGTCTTTTGCAAAAAGACGAGTAGACGCTTCAGTAATGAAGAGCTTAAGTTTTCGGCAGTCACCACAGCAGCACCAAAGATTCCGCCGCCTGATCCGAGGCAGGACAATTCGCAGTGTCATTGCACTCTCCACAGGAGTCGCAGACAGGGGTAGTGCTCAAACCTAGCACATGGAGGTGCTTGGCAAAGAAGAAGTGACCCGTAAGAACGCCAGTAAGTCGTCTGCAGTCTTTTCTGCTAAGAGAAAGCCACCGATTTCTTACAGACGACGGAAACTATTCGTTTAGTCTGCCTGCATCCTGGAGAGTCATGCCACCTTCGATTGTGTTCATTGAAAACCCAATCGTCAATTTAAGTCCTAACCGAGGACGCTCGCAAACCCAACGTGGGTTCAGGTCCTGAGAAATTCTCATCTGATCCTTGCCTAACAAGCTCGCCAGAGATCTCATTTCCGGTTATCCCTTTGTGTCCTGGGACCCAAACAAGATTCAGTGAGTTCAGCCTTCTGACCGAATTCAAGGATGTTTTGCATTATCGAACTATTTTGGAAGTGGTTAAAGGATTAAAGGAAAGGACTACAGATGCAGATACTTCGCCCTTTCCACCTGTTCTTCACAATATAGTCCGCAGCCATTAGGATAGCATATATTTCTGCCTGGAAGACAGGTGTGTGGTTTCCCAATGAGAAGTGAAGCCTAATATTGTTTATCGACTTTAACGCTACCTATGAAAGTGTGTACTGAGACGAGCTATACAAAGGCATATCTAAGTAGCGTATGCATCGCTGCCAAGCGCGGTTGATAGTGAACGACACATGCAGTATCTTCGATAGATCCAAAACGAACATGGCCGTGAAAAACTTTTTCTTGAAAACAGACCGTTTGTATGGAGCACAACGAAATAAGAAGTATTGCCGAATATTAGAAGTTCTTTAAGGATCAGGGGTATTTTATTTTTATCTATTTGTGTGGGGTTAACTTGCACTGCGACCTAATGGTTTATTGTGCCCCCTGTTAATACCTAGGAGCGGTTTATTCGCTCATTAGAGTTTCCCTCAGAATATAATTCTTTCAGAATTGTTACCGAGGGTCAAACACTCTTTCTTTGCCTTGGCAAGGATATTTCACCCTAGAGCACCCTCTCTAATCCAGTTCCTCTTAGGAATCTGAGAATGAGAAAGTGGATCTATGGTTGGTATGGTTGGTATATCCTCATCTGATAGTTGGTACTTGCCAAGCATTTCTATCTTTTCTGGGTCAGTGCCCACATGACTCCAGGAGATGTTCTGGAGTCTCACTGGACTCATTGTAGAATCTGCAAAGGCCTTCGTTTGTTATACCTAGTTTTCTTAAATGCTCCCAGAGTTTAAAGTACCCCTTTAGAAAGCCTGTTAGGATACGTAGGTTAAGGTTAAGGCAGATGCACGCTTTGAAGTTTCTTAGCTTGCCTCAGACCTGGACTATTGACCCAGGTACTCGCCCTGTTTTCTTTCTCCATCTTCCTGAATTCTTCACGTATAGTGTGGTTTCCTATTTCACAGAATGGTTCAGATCCAATAAAGAATTCTGCTGCTCCTTGTCTTGCCAAGGAGTCTACTTCAAGATCAGGGCTATTGTGGTCCAGATTAGAAACTATTCTAGCTAATTCGTCGGCCTTTTAGTTTCCGAACGCTCCCCTGCCTAACAAGACCCAACGGAGTCTATTGTGATTTAAGCAGAGAAGCTTTAGCTCATTGCGAAAATGTTCTACTATAATCGATTTGATTGCTGTATTGTATTGGCTTTAATGACCGCCTGGTTGTCTATATAAATTTCCATATCTCCTCATTGCTTTATTGACCGGGCAATAACGGGTTGTTCTTCCGAATAAATAACGGAGCCTGCACTACACCTTCCTCCACTTTTGAACCGTCAGTGAAGAGTGATAATGCGTTCTTCTGAATAAATTCCGGAGGCTACGCGGGAAGGAGATTCTGAGGAGATACTGAAGTTAGCCCAAGAATCATTTAAAGTGTTGCAGTGGGGGTGGTTCTAACCCTTCTAGTTGTGTTGTGATTGCTTTTAGGTAAGTGCCACACATACATATACCCAACGATAGCTATATTCATCCAGTTCCCATCTGTTGCCAAAAGTCCTTTTGCATACGTTGAAGGCTATGGATGCTTTCTTTATCCTTTCCACCGTATTTCCATGTCAACTTACGATCAAGTATGCATCCAAGGCATTAAAGTTTTCCGAGATTTGGAGTTAATGCCGTGTATTTAATTATCACCCTTTGCTAGATTTTGACTCCCATTTACTTCGCTTACAATGAAAGAGCTCGCCGGTTAAAGGTGGCACATTAACAGGCTTTTCAGCAATTTTTTGTCTCTACTATCTTCTACACAACCAAATATAGAAAACGTTTAGACTGGCGAAACAGAAAAATAACTCAATTACACCAAAGTTCTCCTTCATTCTCCTCTCTGCATGTGAGCTCGGAAACATCACATCGAAGCGTCCATCAATTCCCCGCATGCCGTCCAAGCATTTAGCAAGTTAATAACATTTTCCAAACGATCAACTAGAAACCATCATACCTAGGTATACAATTTGCACATAATATCGCTACTTAGAAGGCCATTATAATGCCATACTCGTACATCGGAGCGCTAAACATTCCTTCTGCTCGTAGTCGCCCCTCAGTAAAACTGCAATAGTCCGAGGACTTCGCAAATTAACACCGTAATAAACTCCCCACATATTAAGGTTGCATTAAAACCATTTCGCCATAATGGCATAAACTTTAAGGACATATTTTAACACATACTTAACTTTAACGAAGGGAGAACAAGAAGGCGAAGAAGAAAAATAGCGAACAATGCTATTAAAAAACTAACTCAGGAACAACAACAGAAACTATCATACATCCAGCTGTAAGCAGGAAACTGTTTTCAAGCTCCAGCCATATTGTGTCCTATAACATCGCTTCGAACCTCACTCCACAGCTTCGAAGAGTAGGTAGGTGGTACCCACAGAAGTGAAAGGACGGTCATTTGGAGTGCAAACTTATGGCAAATGTGTTTGTTAACTGCTCCTTGTAGCCTGATTTCTAGAAATGTGTTGAAGCAATTAATTCACGATATTTCGTTCGCAAATTAGCCTGACAATTACATCGTGTGTTTAGAATAGCACTGCTGTGTCGGGGGTGGATGTGTAAGGCTGTAAGGCCTTCAAACGACAGAAGTGGGAATTAAATGTCACTCGTATGATTCTTCAAGTCAGGCAGTGAGTGCATAAGGCAATTATTATAGTTTGATATGGACTCTGGAGAAGTTAATGCTGTCAAATTAAATAAATTGAATCCTCAAGGGGTTTAGGGGTTGCGAATTCCATTGTCTTTCAATTTTGTAGATGGAAAATTTAAATAAAAAAGGAAAACGTTTAAATATTGTTTGTAGGATGTGTCATTTATTAAATTTTTTCTCGAAATAATTATGCAATTTGGTTGCACTGGCACACATTGCTGTCATCACAGTAGCCGCCTTGTTGGGATCCAGCCTGGATATAACATTGCAGAGAGCACTTGGCATCGGAGATATTCAATACCCTGTAGATGAAGTTTGTGCATGGATCTGTAAAGAAAAACCAATAATTATTCATCCCAAAGAGTAGAAATGTCCTCCTTACCAGAGTTGAAGTTGAAAAAGAAACGGCCATTTTTAATATTGTCAAAGTCAGCTGCAAAGGAATATACCGTGAGAATTGAAATTTAATTTTATCCACCTAAACTTACTTGATAGAGGATCAGCGGTTGTAGTGGTTTCTTGACCAGTTGATCCTGCAATGAACAACAAAAAGGATCCAATGACAACAAGGGTGGTCAAAATTAGTTTCATCTTTTATTTCTGATTTAGAACTCTTTGAAGTGAATGCAAGGAATTGTTTGATGTCAGTTGTAAAACAAATCAGCAATTTATACGAAATTATTTCACTGAGAAGAGGTGCTGGATAATACGTAAGGGTAACCTTGAGTGTTAATTGCTGTATCTACATTATGCACTGCTGATGGATGTTGCAATTAGTTTATCTATTGGTTATTTAAGAAAAGCAAATGGGACTGTTCTCCGTTTGCACTGATAACACTGAACGGTCTCAACCCTTAATTTGGTTTTAATATTCAAAAAATAATTTACTAAAAATCTCACCGAAATCAAAAACATTTAGAGGTATCGCAAAAGCTTTACGTTTACCATTTAACTAATTACTACGATTATTTAGAGAGTGTGGCAATGAACCCCAGACAACATTTCTTATTAAACTTTCTTCCGATTCTCATGCGTTTTTGTTATTATTAAAGCTAAAGGATTAGACTTCAAAATAGCGATGTCTATTTTGCCCTGTCATTAAAAATGTTATTTTAGTATGGACAGCAAACGAAGTGCTATCGTGAAACTTTTTAATGTTAGATATCGGCAATGTGACATCGTTCTGACTCTTTGGATTGCTAAGTAAAATATGCCTGATGCCATTAAATGATTCCAGGAGCTAAGTCGAGAAAAGGTCTGATGCCATTAAATGATTCCAAGAGCTAAGTCGAGAAAAGGACTAACGACCATCTATTTACACTTCCAGGAATCGAAAAATCTAAATTTAAAAATAAACATTGCCATTGTGTGCAAATCACATTCTCGAATTTTTTAATACATATAGGTAATAGGTAAAAAATTGCACAAGTTTTTAACTGTTACTTTCCCAATTTCTTAAAAATGATTTGTGCTTTCTTTTATGGACCAATTAATTAGTGCTTTCGGTTTTAAAATTGTTATAAAATTGATGTTAAGAATTTGAAGTTTTAGGAAAGCAATTAATATTTTTAATTTTTTAATAATAATTGAAAATGCTTTCGAATAAATTGATCATTTTTGGTTTTGGGCGATTATTCAGGACTTCTTCCTCTTCTCCATTATAAGCTACATAATGAAACAACACCTTACGGCAGCTAATAAGATCATATGTCTGCAAAGATGCAATAAATTGTTACGCTGACACGTCGGGGGTAGTTATCCGATGTCAAGCTGTTCAACTTAGTCTTTTAATGTCCAAAATAATCGTAATTGATCTGCAATCTTCGGATTTTCTCTCTAAATTTAGTTAATTGGAGGTCCAAGCCAGAAATCAATGAGAAAAAATATATCAATCTTTCCTGCGACTTCTAGATGCCCAGAAGCTACTTAACGCATATTATTAAATGTTCACGCACATTTGTATAAAATCCGTCAATTTGCTACAAGATGGCGGCTGATGTGAGAATTCATTTCATTATTTTAAAATGGATTTCTGATTCAATCACTATTCTGCAATGCTGTGATTGCAGCTTAGAACAAGGAGTAAATGCTCACCAAAAATTACGACTTGATATTCTGTCACTTTTCCATCGAACAAAAGAGTAGCCTAATTTTTATTAAAATCGTTTGTCGTTTTCCATAAAATAACCGATGTATCTGAAAAAGTTTAACATCTTCTTACTCTTTTGAATCCAATTTGTTCATTGTGTGGTTTTGCCAAAATGCTATCCAAGCCACCCCACAAACACCATAATAAGTGTTTCTCTCTTGATTTCCTGGGTTCGAAATGTTTTTTTGAAATTTATTGAACAGATCCATTCGCATAGGAACAATACTTATTGTTGATCAATTGGATCTGAGTTGATTTTTTTTCCTCAATTAACAACAATTAATTATCAATTACTATCAAAATATACACTAAATAATAGTAATATTAAATCTATTTATTAGTTTTTATCATTTCTCATTATTTTCGAGTGTTGGATTCCAATATTAAATATTAAACTGAACAGAATCACTTTTTGAACATAGTGCTACGAGCTTACTTATTCATTTCTGTCCAAATATATGTACATGATCCTAGTGAATACCCGGCGCGCGTTGCTACGTCTCAGAATTTGTTTCTTTTTTGCTCAAACAACACTTTTGATGTAAACAACACGTGGGTAAAATTTCATGATGATCGGTTGAAGGGTTAACAGTCAATAGGGAACATATCATACATATAGAGTTTCACTTTTCTATACGAGGGTGGGTGAATCAGTCCCTGAAAAATTCGGCTGAGTTTTTGCTAAATTTCGTAACCGTGGATGAAACCTGGATTCACCACAACACACCAGAAACCAAGGAACAATCAAAACAATGGACTTCTCCTGATGAATCGAAGCCGAAGAAGGTCAAGGCAGGTTCGTCAGCAAACAAGGTCATGGCGACAGTTTTTTGGGATGCGTGCGGTGTTATTCACATCGATTACCTTGAAAAGGGTAAAACGATCACCGGCGCATATTACGCAGAGCTGCTGTATTGATTCCCAGCCGATTTGAACCAAAAACGGCCGCATTTGGAAATGAAAAAAGTTCTTTTTCACCAAGACAACGCACCGGCGCATAAGAACTCAGTCGCAATGGCAAAATTGCATGAGTTAGGCAACGAACTCCTCCCTCATCCAGCATATTCCCCAGATTTAGCCCCCTGTGACTATTTCTTGTTTCCAAACATGACGAAATGGCGCGGAGGTAAGAGATTTGGGTCGAATGAAGAGGTCATCGCTGAAACAAACGTTTATTTTGAGGGGCTCGAGAAATCGTATTATTTGGGGGGCAACAAAAAATTGGAGAAACGTTGGATGAAGTGTATGGAGCTAAAAGGAGACTATGTTGAAAAATAAAATGTTTTTATGCCGAAAAGAGTGTTCCTTATTTCATTTTTCAGGGACTTTTTTTTTTTTAATTTCATTTTTTTTTTATTATCTTTATTAAACTTACATACTAGGCAAAAATGACTAAATCTAACTTAAAAATTAACAGGTTTCTTATTCTAGCTTACTGGTCCTTATGCGGACGCTCTAAACTTAACTATATCATATAACATATTGCCTTTCGGCCTAAAAACTATTCTACGAACTAATTTACATATTATTATTTACCAAGAAAATATAAAATAGAATAAAAACTTGGTATCTTTATTTTGTTTTAAATAAAACTCTTACACTACCTATGCTACTTAACCTACCTAAGCTACTTAACCTACAATAACTATAATCAGGGTGGTGAGCACTCGTTGCCTCAAGCACCGAGTGGTCACCATCCCAATTGCTATCCGGGCGCCTGGCAGTCACCAACATGGTGCACATGCGCCGCCGAGAGCTGATCGAGGCCAAGAGGCGTCAGTCAACTCTCGGAAGCACCAATTCATGTTGATGAGCCCGGCCTCTCCCAGAAACCCCCTAACTAACCTCGCTAACTTAAACTATCTTAAAACTAAGAGGATGTTACCGAAAGTAACGCACCGTCCTGGGAAGGCATGTTGACACTTTCCCCTTCGAACAGCCACCAGAACGTGATGTACTGTTTTGCAGTATCCGTTTTGTCCCTCTCCGCAATTGCGGAACTAAAACGGAGGAGCTCAGGAACATCGGCGGCGTTCCCTCCGTGGTTAAGCCGTTTGTCTCTCGCTCTGCGATGGCGGTGGTATAATACCGGGATACCATCCCTCGTCTGTACCAGCCCTTTTGCATCGATATGGATAAATGCCTCCGGCGGTATGAAGCCAGACCGGAGCGTACTCTCGAGGTATGTTTCATTGGGGTAATAAGCCCCAAAGATCAGACTATTGTCGCTGGCCATTGCCCTTGCAACGTGCCTTCGAATCACTTTAATGAGGAAATTGTCAATCCTGTTCAATTGAGCCCCATCGTATAGGGCCTTGTTGGGATAGTATTTTATATAGTTGGATTCAGGCGTTCGGAACAACCGGAGACATGTCCTAAGACATTGTCTCTCCAAAACCCGAATCTTTTCCATATAACTAGGCGCTATATTGAACCACAATTTCAGGGACTTATTGACCCACCCTTGTACATATATAGATTGGAATCCTATATAGATTGGAATCCATTTTGAAATACATAGAATAGGAATAGTAATGCGGTCATGCCCGCCCATAGAAGTATAGTGATCGTATCAATAAACTGTGTTCAAGTCTAAGTTAAGATTCTAACTGTACTAAAGGATAGCCGTCTTTCGCATGATGGCTGTGCATGTGTCCGTTTGTCCGTGATATTGCTTTTCACATTTTCGAGTTTTTATTTTCTCTCACCCTGTTCTTGCTTGTAGCTACCAAATGACACATGCTTTATAATTGTTGACCAAATATGTAATGAGATATTTGAAAAAATAAAGAATTGTTATTCTGATGAAGACTATCGACTCGATAGTATTGAAATGTTCATTCATATGATAGTTATAAAAATTAATTCATTACTCTTTTGATTCATTGAACATATTATTTCATTTTTATATTCATTTACTCAACACATTACATTCGATAGTTCTCTGTCCTCTAAAATGTCGGACTTTACAATGAGGTTAATGGTGGAAATCTTTTGTAAGTGCGAGTATCTCGAAAACGGTGTATCATAAGAAAAAAATAATTTCGCAATCATTAAATAGTTAAAATAATTCAGTTACTAATTATCGATAGTACAAAGTATTAGTGGTTAGGACTGAATGTAGATTCAGATTAACATTTCTTGCCGTGTGTAGCATTATACTTTAAAAACATCGATGAAATCAAGATTCTCTAAATGATAAAACAAATTTAAGGCACACACCCAATGCATATTTTCCGTTGAAAACTAATAACAAATATGTTCGACAGCAATGACTTTAAATTGTCTTCAGATTCAAAGGACTATATACATATATTTGTGCATTACATGATACAGGAGTAGCACTAAATTTAAGCAATTTAGCTGCCGTCATATAATTTTCTTTTGCTATATTTAAATTAAGTAAACAGAACTGTTAAGAAAAATATTGCTTACTCATCAAAATTTCCATAAGTGCGTTCATTGTTATCAGTGCAAACTGAGTATTGTCCCATTTGCGTTTCTTAAGTAAACAATAGATAAACTAATTGCCACATCCATCAGCAGTGCATAATCTAGATACAGAATATAGCACTCAAGGTTACCCTTATTACCTAGCTCCTCTTCTTAGTGAAACACTTTCGTATAAATTGCTGCTTTGTTTTACATTTGACATCAAACAATTCCTTGCATTCACTTCAAAGAGTTCTAAATCAAAAGAAAAGATGAAACTAATTTTGAGCACCCTTGTTGTCATTGGATCCTTTTTGTTATTCATTGCAGGATCAACTGGTCAAGAAACCACTACAACCGCTGATCCTCTATCAAGTAAGTTTAGGTGGATAAAATTAAATTTCAATTCTCACGGTATATTCCTTTGCAGCTGACTTTGACAATATTAAAAATGGCCGTTTCTTTTTCAACTTCAACTCTGGTAAGGAGGACATTTCTACTCTTTGGGATGAATAATTATTGGTTTTTCTTTAAAGATCCATGCACAAACTTCATCTACAGGGTATTGAATATCTCCGATGCCAAGTGCTCTCTGCAATGTTTTATCCAGGCTGGATCCCAACAAGGCGGCTACTGTGATGACAGCAATGTATGCCAGTGCAACCAAATTGCATAATTATTTCGAAAAAACATTTAATAAATGACACATCCTGTAACAAATATTTTAAGGTTTTGTTTTTTCTCTATTCGAAAAATACGTGAAGCTTTGTGATCAGTTATGAAAGCTAACAAATTTTTGATTTTCACTTTAAAAACTTCCAATCGATCTTTCCATTTCAGATCAAAACTGTCTGCCTGTACCTTTCATCCTTTGTTTACATATTATAGGGCCGGAAGTAACTACATACTTGGATTTTCAATTCAATAGGCAATACGTCAGGAATTACTTATTTTTACCTCTAACAAAATTATAAGGTGCGGTTTGCATAAAGACGATGGCAACCAACTTTCTTTCACCCGACGTAAACTGGGTACGAAAAAGGCAGTTAAGCGGACTGCTTAACTGCCTTGCTATTTAATGAAACTGAGGATAATTTGGTATGGGAAATACACTAGATAGATATATAGATAGATAGATAGATAGATAGGTAGATATATTGTAGCAATACAAGTACACTGCGACCTTGTGGATTTATTGTGCTGTTCCGGCCTGGAGCACTCATCTTTTTGCATGCTCCTAGAGAGCAAATATTGTTTTAGTTAAATCGATCTCGAGATTTCCATCAATCTTGGTATTACTATTGTAGAGGAACTTCAAAAACTAGGCCTCGCAATTCTGTCTGTCACTCTGTCTGTACATCGGACTGCAGCCTAAATGGCTGGATCGATTTTCTTCAAACTTCATATCTGGGGTCTGAGGGATAGTGCTCAGAGGTGAAATCGGAATTTTTATTGTAACCTCAAAATTAACGGTACTTTACTTATAGCCAATTTTCGAAAACTGCTGTAACGATTCGATAAAATTTCATATCTAAAGTAAGACGGTCCTTTGCAATAAGACTACATACTCAGTTTTTCAGTAAAGATACTAATAATGGTACTTTCTTTATTAGTGGAAATTTAGATATTTCTCGGATATAGCTAGGACGATTTTATTAATAATTAATATCTAAGTCGCTTTCAACAAATGTACTGAGGTGGTATCAACATTTTGAAAACTCAAACTTTGTCGTATCTACTCGTATTCAACTTTGCATACATTTTAAATCTGAACAATATACGATTGAACAGCACATATGAAACAAGTACGTGTGACTCAGACGTGCAATGTGTCTGCCAAGGTTTTCTCTGCGAAAAACTGCGAAACTTTAAATTTTTGACATTATAATGTGCAAATTGGCTTGGAAACTGATATTTTTTGGGTAACTAAAGAATTTATAAAAAAATTAATAATTTTTCATGGTTAATCCGAAGAAAAGACAATTATTCTGAGTCCAATTTCTGAATATAATAATTTTCTATGAAATTTAGTAGAACAAAAGAAGAACATTATATTGTAGATTTCCGATATGCAGTATGTTGAACAAAACATGTAATTGGTTCATATGCATCTTCAGGTTTCTATATAATTTGCCTATTTGTACCCGTCTTCTTAGACCGTCTTAGCAGACTTAAAGTACTGACAAAGGGAAGTATACAATATAATGCAGCCGAATTTTAGATTTTCGAAGTACAGGGCGTTGCACAGATAATTTTTCTTCTGATTTACCTACATTAAATTTTTCTACGTATAAGTGCCTTCTGAAGTTCTTTGTTGAGTTAAAAATTTTAACTTCCAAGGTTTATTGTAGCCAGAAGAACATAACGGAGCGGAATTTATGCAGGGTGATTCACAAAATTTTTTTCTGATCTATATATTATGTGTAGAAATTTCAATGGAAATTTTTTGTAAATTGTATCGTAGGATATATAGCGGAAGATAGTATGAAAATCAAGCACCTGGTGCGATGACGATAATACGATGAAGCGACCACTTGATAAGTGGTTACAATTTAAATTTAAAATAAAACACATTGGTTTTGATAAACTGCTGGTATTTTTATTTCAATATACAAAAGACTTCCGCCCTTTTGATGAAATTTTCCATTACTTTTTCTGCATAAATGCTGCGGTAGTTCATAACTAACGCGTCAAATTATGTTCTTTAGCTCTGGAAATGTTTGAGGGTAATTGACATACACTTTCTGCCTCCCAAAGAGAAAAATCCAACCGAGTAATATCGCACGATGTTGGTGGCCAATTTTGGGTTTTATAACAGATTTAAATTGACCCGCGCTTTTTTTATTCTTACCCTTATCGAGAATATAATGGGTGTCCCAAATATAAACTTGTTATAAATGTTGTCTTTTATTTTTTCTTATTTGCATGGACTATAAATGCTGTAAATATAGAATTGCTCACTAATTCTTTATTTGACGATAATAATTAATAAATAATTTCCGACCATAATTTGGCAAACTTCAGCAGAAAACGAGTTTCATGGTTTTCGGCAAAATACTATATGCGCACATGAATATACTTTTAGTATATTTTACAGTATGTACACTTAACTAAGCGTATTTGCAAATTTTTAACCATACGCTATTTTCAGGGTTCTGGTACAAGGTAGCAAAAATTAAGAACAGAAATTTATAGTAAGAGTCAGTTGTCTGTCCACCCGTCTGTCTATCTGTCAGTCTGTCACAAGCTTATTGGTTCAAGATTGAAATATGAAACAGAGTTAAGTTCTACTTACCCGCAGACAGCTGAGGAAATTTGGAAAAAAGTTCAAAAGCAAAACAGTTTTGGGGGTTAGAGTAAAAGTAAAAAAAATAAATAAAAATGACAGGTGACATTGTGTGAGAATGTGTCGTCTTTCAAAAAACTATTTTGGATTTGATACATATGTATGTATGTCAGCTTTCAAAATCTTTTTTACAAATGTGATTAATGGACAAAATGACATCTACCGTCCGTCATCTTGCTTTTATTCTCAGTCGTAATAACAAGTCGAATCGTTGAAAAAAATACGGCCCGGTGATGCCGCCAGCCCATAAACTGCACCAAACAGTCACTCTTTGTGGGTGCATTGGTTTTTCGACAATCACTCTTGGATTATCATTCGCCCAAATTCGGCAATTCTGCTTATTGACGAATCCACTGAGGTGAAAATGTGCCTCATCACTGAAGATGACTTTCTTCGAAAATTGATCATCCACTGTTGTCATTTCTTGCCACCATTGTGACCATTGACGATGCTTGAAATGGTCAAGAGGCTTTAGTTCTTGAGTCAATTGCACCTTGTAAGCGCGTAAATGTAAGTCTTTATGCATAATGTTCATCAACGACGAGCGTGTAAGGTGCAATTGTTGGGCACAACGACGAGTTAAGGTGGACGGCTCTTCAGCCACACTATCGCGAACAGCAGCAATATTTTCTGCAGTACGAGCTGTACGAGCATGCACTGGTGTTTTCACATCTCCTATAGACCCGCTTTGCACAAATTTTTGCACGATTTTTCCGATAGTACGCACATTTGGACGATTAAATTGACCGAAAGAATCACGAAATGCACGATATGCATTTTGATTTGAACGCTCATTTTCATAATAAGCCTGAATAACTTTAACGCGTTGCTCGATTGTGTATCTTTCCATGGTTCAAATTGAGTTAGTCTGAAATTGAGAAATGTCAAATGAAATGCAGAAAAAAACTTGACGTTTAGGTGTGGTTCACATTCAACATCGGCACTTAAAATTTAACCACCCTTTATAACATAAAGCAGTACAATCTACTTTTTTTTAATGAAATTATCAAATCCCAGAGCACTCAGACGGTCCATTGTACTACCAGACATTAACCCCTTTTTGGTGAAGTGATTGGAGAAACTTAGATTTTGTTCGTTTCTCTTTTATTCGCTGTGGCTTTTTCCCCGTTCAGTTTTGAAACTGCACAGATCGAGTCACTAGAGTCGAGTCAGGAGTGGTTTCTTGAGTCGATCGAACAGGAAGAAATCACAGGGAGCCAAATCAGGCGAATTCAATGGCTGTTCGATGGTATTCGTACTGTTCTTAGTCAAAAACTCACGAATATCACGGTGTGTTATCGTGGTGCAAAACCCAAGAGTTGTTTGCCCAGAAATCCGGTATTTTTTGTTAAATTGCTTCACGCAAATATCTCATAACTCCCAAAGAATAAACCTTGTTGACTGTCTGATCTTGTGGCAAGAAGCCATGATGCACAACACCCTTGTAATCCATGAAAACCGTGAGCATCGCCTTCTTTTTCAACTGAAAACTACGTGGTTTTTTCGGTCTTGGCTCATTTGGTGTACGCCATTCGTACCCATAAACCCACGTCTCGTCTCCAGTAATTATGCGTTTGATGAATGTTGGGACGGATTTAGCCGTTGAATCCGTTCTTAACACAAAACTTGATGCAAAATCGTTTTTGCAAAGTTAATCCCATTTTTGAAATCTTAAAAAATTGAAAACACTCACAGAGGCAGATGTACTCTCGACAGCGTAGCTTTTACAAATGTCAAGCTATTGTGCTAAAATTTGGAGGGAATGTTAATGATATCTACATCCGATTTTGATAATTTTTGGGATAGCTGTCGAAAGTCAAATTGTATCAAAATCCGTTTAGACGTTCTAACAAAGATGATTTAAGAATTTTTGAAATTCAGCACCCCATGTATTACCCACATTCCATACGATCTTGACAACTTTTTGGCGAAACTACTGACGTATCAGAAAAAATATACAAACTAAATTTCATCCCTCTTCAGTTCTTAAACGCGCGCAGACAGGAAGAAATGGGATAAAAATCATTTGTTTTGCCTTTGACCTGACTCTTACAAAACGATCATCGATCCTCTTATTTCTTACTCGTATACTTGGCGAATTTTTCATATGTACTTAGTTAATTCTACTAATTCAATCATTCCTGCGAACAACTTGATAAATCTTAGGTTCAAATCAATGTTCTTATTTTAAGTTATGATTTTCTGGATTTACTGTTTCACAAAACATAAAAAATATATCTAAGTCAATATTACCTATATTCTTATCGGATAATAACCTGATTTTAATATACATAACAGCTTTAATTAATTTTCTGTTATCTAAAAATCATACTAAGTCATGGTTGACTAAGTTCCCATTAAAAATTGACCTCGAAAATATCCCAGAAATCTGATTGGGAAATTCCTCCACCAACCTTGTCACTACTTTGACTCTACCATCAACCATCTGGGGCTGTGTCAGTAGAGAACATACCAAACCAAAATACCACTTATACCAGCACAAACCGCTGCTGACAGATAATTCGTGTACAGTGCCTTTTGTGTCACGTTTGACGTTGTTGCTAAATCAGTCCGAATGGCCGAGTATGTGACGAGCTTAACAATTTAACTTATAAATTAAATTCTCAAATAAATAGTTTTAGTTTCGTATTGTTTGGATTTAAAATGCTTTTAAAACAAAGATTATTTGTTCTTGTAACTGTGATAGGTGTTCTTTTAACATTTGTCGAAGTTTCACACGGTGAGTGAGTGAAAGAGTGGCAGTTCGTACCTTGTTTTGTGCTCAGTTGAATTCTTTCGTTTTATAGTGCATTTCTTTGTGGATTTCACTTTTACATCTGTTATGACTGCAATTAACCCCAGAAGACTTAAACAACAAATATGTTGAATTAATTTTACTAGAAACAGTGGGAGAATATTTGTGCAAAAATTCAACGAGTATTGCAATCTGGGTAAATAGTGCCACATAAGTGATCACGAAGTTGTTTGAACTTTCTTAAATGCCAAACCCAATTTAAATTCTTTTCTTCTTATTTTTCTTTTTTTTTTTTTTTGTTTGTCACCTCCTCAGGGTCATTTATGTGCAGTAAACGTTAAATTTATCCATGAAACTTGTTAGAAATTAATGAAACTTGTTTTTTTTTTTTTTTTTTTATTAAATCTATTTGAGTCAGTGTGTCTCTGTTCTTAGCAATGTATGAGGAGTTCAAATATTTGTAAATATTAAACAAGTAAGCATTATAAATTGGAAAAATACGCATTTCCTATGGGAAGGTCATCCGCTTTATTTTAACAGCAAGCTTACGCACGCAATTTGAGTTTAGCGGAATTGATGACAAATTATTGTCTGTGGCATTTTGGTGTGTCTTATAGCTACACAAGTTTATGGTTAACCTAATTCGAATTGATCAGGTTGAATGTATAATATGAGTATGGTTCGATGTTCTTGAAGCTTTCAGTTGGTCTCCAAAGTGTGTGGACTTTTTAGGACATCATATCATAATTCATCATAAAATATTCTACGAGAATTTTTAATATATTGGTATGGATACATAACTTAAAAATGATTTTGTCAAAAAGTGAACCAACAGGTGATAATCAGGGGCGTATTATGAACAACTTCTGGGGCCCTAGAAAACTCAATTTTACGGGCCCTCTAAGGATTGTTGTGTTGTTGCCGTTCATACTTACGAGTACCTCGTCGGCTATAGCCTACAGATGTAAGTTTTCATTAGAAAGATGGTTTATTAAAAGAGCCTTTTCCGTGCTCCCTGGTTCATCAAAGAAAAAGACCTTCTCACTACTTGAATTAATTTTGCCAAAAACCCTCCGATATAAAGAGATGTGTTAAAGCGATTTTGTTGCAGTTGGTCTCTTTTAGTTCCTGATGAGTGCATACTAGAATGGCGGAGGATCCATAAAATATGTAGCATAAGAGGGAAGTAAGACCGCACACATATTGAAGCAGAAGATTGTGATGGTAACACTCTTTAGCAAATTCTCAATCCTTCTCCAAGCCAATTAAAAATGGACTTTGTTACAGCTCGAAGAATGGCTTGGGTCTCAGGCGGTACTGAGAAGTATCCAGTGATTTTTTTCAATTACACAGAGACATATTTCTTACATAACATATCTCACCTTTGTTAGACCCGTCTTCGAGTATACCAACCAAGTATGGTCGCCCCGTTATGCTGTCCGTGCCATAAGAATGTTAGCTGTGCATCGCAGGCTCATTCGATTTGCCTTACGCGATCTGTTTTAAGCTAATAACCTCAACTTGCTGCCGCATGTGCTGGTCTTTTCTTTTCTTGTCGAGTCAGGAAACGCTGCAATGGAATACTCAGACTCAACTGGCCAATTGTACTGCCAAGAAGCAAACCCTGTTTTATCCATTTTAATGGATTTCGGAGAAAGTCGAGTTAACGCTTCAGTGATGAAGAGCTTACGGTATCAGCACTCACCACATCAGCCCCGAAAATCTGCCACCTTTGTTTTGCAGTGTCGTTTTACTCACATGCGGTTCACAATGCTGGACAATGTACAAAAAGAATGAGGCAGCTGAGATGAAGATGCTTTGCATGACATCAGAAGTAACAAAGCTTGATAGATTAAGAAGTTCGAAGATTCGAGGAAGCCTTCATTGAAAAGAACCCATCACAAGCAAGATAGAGCACGACCGGCTCAGTTGGTATTGTCATGTTCAAAGGAGAGATCCTTCGAACCCCGTCAAAAAGGCAACATCAATAGCGCAAAAAAGGCAGACCAAAAAACAACTGGATGTGTGATCCAAATGCAAAAGCACCAGCATTTGATTAGCCTAAGTGACGAATTGATCCGAAAACGGAAAGCCTGCCGGTACTTCCTGAGGTCAAACCGACAAATCCCACAAGCGGACCAGTAGGGATGTAGTAAAGTGGGAGGGTTGTGATCCTTCTACTCTGGATCATAACCTCTCCGTAAGGAAAAGAAGAAGACAAACAGAAATTATGCTCCTCGCCATAGGCTACGTCTTGCAAGCCATAGGACCGCCATTTTTGTAATTGGGCTGGTATATGGTACATACACCCTATCAATGAATGCCTTCTTATTTGAAAACCTTTAACTTAAAGATAAGTTCTAACTGAAGGATATCAGAATCTAATTCTTTAGTTTTCGCCCAGATTTAAAGAAGTGTGCCTTACTGATAACACTAACCTTTCACTTTCGTTAGTTTTCAAAAGACTTAAAAACAAATTTCCAGTCGAGATACTAGATACCAGGAGTGCACGGCTTGGATGCGAGAAGAGATGAGGATTTGATCATAATTCTTATATTGCTAAGCTAGGTATCTTACATGGTCACAAATATTAGGTTATTTTATATTGTTTGTGTGGCACCACAGACTGTACTAACTTTGACTGGAATTTCTGGAAGAAGTATTATATACATATATAGTATAGTATAAGACCTTCCATTAATTAAGAGAATAATTCAAATCTAAGTTTCTCAAATTATTACACCAAAATGTGTCTATAAATGATAGCGGGCCCCTATAAGCCATGGGCCCCAATGCCTTATTTTCATTTTTATTTTTTCTATAATTAGCACACCCCAAAGGGGGTTTGAAACTCAGGTAGTATTAAGTTTCAGTAAACTAAAAGGGTAGCGTCCAGATAACTGGCATTTTTGCATTTGCTTTGTTGTTATTGTAGTTGCTTATGATTCACAGTATTTTTTCCGTCCTCCTGATATCATCACAGTTAAGTTGCATTTTCAGTCATATGACCGCCCTACTGACAGTATTATGTCTTCGCCGTAGAGTTGACATAAGCACAATTGATCGACTCGAAATAAATAGATAATTTTTGACATCAGGATTTGAGCCGTAAACCTGCAGCAATGATGTTACCACTACACCACGGCCACCCTTCAATTTTACTGTGATAATTAATGTCATGCACTAACCAATCATTTCTATTTAACAGGTCTCCTTCGGCGATGCTATCAATGTCGATCAAGAGGCGAACTAGGCAGCTGTAAAGATCCCTTTGGTTTCAATGCAACTGATGTAGAAGATGAACCAGGTATTGCGGCGGTACCATGTGCGTCCGGTTGGTGCGGTAAAGTTATCGAAGGTGGTGGAACCTACGCCGTCGATGGTATTAAACAAACTCATAGCAATTTGACTTTCATACTAATTTTTTCCCTCCCCCCAACTCCAGATTACGATCAAGCAGTTCAAAGAATGTGTGTTCAACGTGGTCCAGACGATAGTGAAGATCGTTGCGCCTACACCGTTTACAATTACAAAAAAGTCTACATGTGCTTCTGTCAAGGTGATCTTTGCAATTCTGCACACAAAATCTCATCCACTTCACTGGTGGGGATGGCGCTCATAACAACCATTGGCTGCTTTGTATTAAGAATGCTGTTATCTTCTAGTACTAAATAATTTGTTTTATTTTTGTTTATACATAGTAAGTTTACAGAATATACTATACATACAAATAAAACTAAACTATGTAACTGTTGATTCGTTTCATATAAATGCGTAAATAGATTTATATTAATAATACGACGTTCAAAAATTAGCATAGCTTTAGATGGAACTTAATATCTAAGCAAATAACAAAAAAAAAAATGTTTTCTGAAGAAAATGCAAATGAAAATGGAATATTAGAAATAAAGTAAATAATGTAAATAAAGTAAATAAAGTGAATTCTTAAAGTACTAAGGCGTGCGATACATTTTAATTTGGCGAGGTGAAAATTTCAACGGAGAGGTCTTGGTGAAATTCACAACCTTTCTCCTCAAGTGGGCGACATTATGACATCGTTCATCAATTTAACTACCGTTCTCCTCAGTTTTGATAGTTTCAACAATATTGAATAACTTCGTCATGTCAGTTTTATACATTTTGCTTTCCTTGCGAAGTTTTTCACGACGATACTGCTCCATGGTTAGTTTCATTTCGAGTTCACGATATTGTCCTCGTAAGTTCACCGTGTTGATCTTCTTTTCAGCTGAAATTTTATAAAAAAAAAGGAAACATTTTTTCGTTAGATTTTCTTTCATTTACCTAAACAAATGAAATAATTAAAATAAGATGGTGATTTAATAATGATACTGATTCAACATGCAGTCTATCAACACATATCGATGTCTAACAGTAGTAGAGTCTGTCGACGACAGAAGTTGGATGGAAAGCTACTACATGTGACCATTTTGTACCCCTCGAGAGGAGGAATTGCGATCTTTCTCTGCCAAATTATAGACTAAGCTTCGGTGTGGTTGTTGACCATCTAAGACAAGCAACGCTTTGGAATTGGAAAGGTAGTTCGTTGATGATCTTTAGGTATTATAAGACCTTTTATAAGGTCCTGGAAATTAGGAACTCTTCTCGAAACTTAGACACAAGGCCCACCAAAAAGGCAGAATTTAATGTTAAAGCTTAAAGTTCGCAACTAATTTAATACTTTTTCTATTTATTATGTTTTATGTTTCATTTTATTTATTTATTTGAATTAAAAAGCTTCGTTTATTATTTGTTGTCCGTGAAATGCAAATATTTTCGTATTTTCGACGTAAGAGTGTTTTTTATCCAACTAGATCTTCTGATCGCGCTGAGTATAGGGCAGATTCCAATAAAATACCAGCTTCGTCTTCTTTAGCTCTTTGGTTGCAGAAAGTACATTCAACATTTCCTTCGGATCTGTATGGCAGATAATTCAAGTATAATAGTTCGTACACGTGAAAACATAACCGCTTTAAGTGAAAGCGTGCGTGTAGACCCAAGCACATCCACTAGGCATCGTTCAAAGGAATTAAACATCTCAAACAAATTCTGCAAAATAATTGAAGTGGTTTCCTTCGAAAACTAGTAAGACTTCCCAACCAGCATAACCTTCTTCTTCGAAAGGCTGTAGAAATGCAAATTTAGATAATAAACTGATGTCGAAATTCCAGGCGTGCGTTGCTGCGCCTAACAAAAATAAATTCATGTTTTTTTTTATAGCAAACTGCTGGATCGATTTTGACCAAACTTCATAGAAACTCTCGGGCCAATACCAAAGATTGCCTGATGAAATTTGAGCTCAATCGGTTAGTTTCGGAGTCCATAGCGTGCATACAAACATAGGTACATTGAGTTTTATATAGATAGATTTAGTAAATTTGCTCTCAGATAAATGAAAACTAAACGCTGAGAAAACGTTTGAGCTCATATTGGGTTTAGAGTTCGAAACAGAATTGTAATAGTTTATTCCAAAATGTGTCCTACTCGAAGCATTGGTCGAAGCCTGGACAATAAGAAAACAGACAAGAGTAGTTAGCGGCGTCTGTTTCAAAGCATTAGGCAGACCAGTCAACATGATGTTTTCTTTTTTTTTAAATCAAATCAGTATCATTATTAAGTGATTAATGTGGACAATTTTGTAATTTTAAATAATTTTGTCACCTTGTTCTTGAAGCATAGCATTGTAATGTATTCTCGAGCAGGACGGACATTGACCCACGATTGTTTTGATGTTCATGTCTTTGTGACATTTCTCATGATAGCTCCCTGGACATTGTTTACATTGGATTACAACACCAATGCGTTTTAAGCATTCATTGCACACTTCTTTCTCATCCGGGGAAGAAGAGTTTGAGCGATCGGCATCACTGGAACGTTTTTTCTTCAATGCCCGATTGACTCGTGGTGATAATAGGAATTCCTTCTTGCGCCTTTTTGATGTGCTTGCCTGTGGAGACAACTGTAATTGCATAAAAATTTGTTTTAGTTCCAAAAAAAAATAGAAAATAATTCAATAAATTAAATGGTAAAGCATTGCAGGAACTTAATAGTGAAACTGACAAAGGTTAGTCAAAGAATAAAGACGGCTATTACAGCCTTGGCCATAAATGAAAAGCAACACCTATAAAATACGTTTTATAGAAAACTACTACCAAGTATGTGAATATTTTTGACTTACCAGGATCCGTTACCCATTAATGACTAAATTATGAGGAATTCCCGCGATTTTTAACTCTGGGAGTCTTTAACTCTTCAAAAGTCCTATTCTGGACAAGCTACTTCGCTTCAGGAACGCCAAAATGTTACGTTATCTGCGAGAACGGTTAGAAGAAGGCTAACAGAAGCCGGACTTAGAGGTTGCAAAGCCAGAAAAAAAACCAGGCTTTCTGAGGAGAATAAGGAACGACGTGTTGAGTGGGCCAATTTGCATAAGAATTGGAGCCATAACAATTGGAGGAATGTCGTGTGGTCAGATGAGGCAAATTTTGAGGTAAATAAATTGCATACTTCTATGAAAACACTGGACATTTTTTTAATAAAAATGGGTCCGAACTGAACACTAAATCAGAATGTGTCTTTACAGATTTTCGGGACTCCTGGTCTACGTTCGCATGAGGAAGGGAGAAGAGTATCTTCCCAATTGTGTGGTACCCACAGTCTGTGGCTGCATGGCGGCAGGAGGCATAGGAGAGATATTCACGTGCAAGGGAAAAACGAGTAGCGACAGCTATATTGATGTTTGAGATCCATATCCTTAAAGGCATCCTATCGTAAAATATTTGGGAATAGGTCTCACCGAAGGATGATTGTTCAGCAAGGTAATGCTTTAAGCCATAGATCCCGAAAAACGATGGTATGGTTTTCAAATCAAAACATTCAGGTGTTGGAGTGACCAGCTCAATCGCCAGACCTAATCGCCTTCTAAAAAAGAGGATAAAACACAATAATCCGACATCCTTAGGGGCCTGAAGAGCGCTATACGATGAGAATGGGAACAAAATCAGCTCGGAACAATCTTCTTGCAGTGATACAGGCCAGCTAAATATTAAATTATAAACAAAATAAATGTTCGCCATTTAATTTTGCAAATACAACAGCGTGTTTTTCAAGTATGACCAAGGCAGTATATAGAAGGTGGTTAGATGGAAGACTCTAATAGCTCTCTCGAAACCGGAATAAGGCTAAAATAGTATACTCATCGCGAGGGTCGGTCGATTTAGTTCTTTTCTTTTCTATTCCCATGTAGATTATGTTTACGACAGAGATATGTCTCTTTGTCGACAGGAGTGAGAGAAATGAAGACGAAAATCTACATGATTTTCGATGATTATGATTACATTTCTTTGCGGGTTCATGACTATTGAGTGAAGAACTTTCTCCACTACGTCGTTAACTGATTTCTATAAATAAAACGCTGAGAAATTATACTTCTTTTGATTATGACGGGTATCTCCACTAATTTCTTTTAGACTTCGGGATAGTGTGCATTTTTGACTTCCTGCAAAACCGAATTTGTCTGAGGGCCTGGCACTAGCCATAAACGTGCGGCAAGTCAGGACAAAATTGTTGTTGATGTACGAAAAACAAAATGGCACTGCCAAACATTTTTTTTTATAATTTGCGCGCACCAAAAGGAATATGAATTGTTTCAGGGCACAGGACGTTTAGCGTTAAAATAGGGAAGCGGAACAGAGGAGAAGCCTGTGCACGTTGGCTTTAAATGTTTGAAAGTGTAGTGATGGCGAAATACAGAGCCTGGTAGATCATCCCACATTCGTGTCGTTCGGCTTAAAAACGAATCCCTATATTTGACAGTACGAACGAAGTTAGGCTTTAGGGTGAACTGATGTGCTTTCAAAGCAAGTCGCATACTGCGGGTGAAATTTTAAAGGGGGGGAATGCAACTAACTATTTTGCTGGAGCATTTTTTTATGAAAATAGTGATAAAATAGGGAGAGACACGAGACATTGCTTCGATGTTCAAGTGAATGTATGGAATTCACAATCGCTTTGTCACCTACAAGTTTTAACGCACGATTCTGTACCCTGTCTAGAATGTGCAGAACGGTCTTGGGTGCACCAGAAAAGATATGGGCGTTATATTCTAACTTAGGGCGGATGAAATCCTTATAAATTGAGGCCGGATCAGACGGGGTAAAATATTTCTTGCACCGTTTAAGGAATCCTAGTCATTTTGCAACATTTTTGGCGAAATCTTTAAGTTCTACAAAAAATTAGTAGGTGGACATGTTCACCCTATTTTAGTTCAGGTGAAACCAAGAGGGTTCAGCAATATTTATGCGGACGGAGTCTATCGTTATTTTACAAATAAACGAGGTGAGGTTGACTCATTCGGCCAGTTATCTCGACTCGTTTATTGAAAACTTGCGGAAGTGATTTGGAACTATCTAAAGTTACAGTTTTCAAAGTAGAAAACTTCCATCAACCAAACTATTTTAAAAGCGTGTACACTAAGCAACTTACCATATGGTCGATGCGTCCATAATGATAATCAGCCTTCTCGTTGTTGTGAACACTGCGGCGTTTACGCTTCGAACGCCTCTGTTGCATCACCTGGATCTGCTCTGGAGTGAATAGATTGAATAATCTCAAAAATGACTCCTGATCATAGTCTTCGGGCTTTGTTTTCATATCCAGCTGTGGCGGTGAAGGCATTCGTGTATCAATTGATTCCTCAGATGAAGATGGATCGGATTTAGCATGTTTCGGCTGTGATTTCTTCATTTCAGCCCCAACTTTATTGGGTTTGGGTGCAGCTATAACTGCTACTGGTGTAGGCTGCGGGAGAGCCACATTAATCGCAGCGGCTGCCTTGTTCAGTGCCTGTCGTAGATTCATCCGACTGAGCTTAACTTTTGATGAAACTGGCAATACTGGTCCATTTGACTTCTTTTCATCGGGAATTATAATCTCTGGCAAGCTCTCAGTGTGACTTGGTGTCGTCTTTACAACCCTCTCTGATATCGGTTTGAGCAGGGACACCTGCTTGGAATTTAAAGGCACCGGCATTGAAGGCTCTGGTGGTGGTTGAGGGATTTCAGCGGCTACCACTGGTGGAGTTGGAGATTTATTGACAGTCCTCGAGTGATCGGAAAGTAGATAAGTCTCCATCAATTGAGCTTCATTGAATCTAACACGAACCACAGTCGGCACACATATAAAATCTTTGTTCTGAATCAATGGTACCAATTGGCGTGACACATGGTCATTCATTATCATACGATCCATCGCGATGTCTCCACGTTGTAAAGTCTTATAGAATTCATCGATAATGCGACGAACCCGCAACAGTAGATACTGCTGCTCACAGTTAATCTCAAAGATTTCATTCTCAATCTCATCCAAACAGGATTGTTTAGTGGCAGAATGCTATAGAACAGAACACAATACATATGACATAAGAATATTATAGTTTATAAAGAATTTTTTCAAAACTTACTTCTCTCTCCGTCGAGTACTGGTCAACGATCATCTGCAAAAGAAAAGTTAAACCAAACATAAAACTTACTTGCAAAGAAGTGAATTTGCTTAAAACATTTACCTGATGCACTTTAATGTGAGCTCTCAGGGCCCGCTGGCAATAGATTATATCATTTTTGATTTCTTTTGGAATTTTAAAGTTTGCCAATGAATGAGCAAAACGTGTCGCCATTGCGGCAATAGTCTGCAAACTTTTTGAACACAAATTGTTGACAAAATTAAATTTATAATTTATTTGTTTACTTTGGACTTGACTCGTCCTCTGTCTACAACTGATTAACTGAAATAAACAATCTGAAGCGAAAACGCAGTCCCTTTTGTATGCGGAACCGACGAATGAAGAATTTTTCGTTTCTCCTTTTCGATTTCGTGGTGGACGATTGCATTTGACGTTTTACTCGGGAAGGGGTGAATAGAATTTTTGCATATGGCGGAGTTGAAAATGACCGTTTGGAGTGTATGTATTTGAATTTGCAGGTAGATTTTCTTTTGTTTCGCTAATTACCTGATTTTATGATGTGCATATGGTGTGGGGAAAGTAATTAGTTAAATTTGATAGAACTTGAGTTAATGGTGTGGATAGATTTGATGGGGGAAAGTAAAAAAGTTGTTTGGATTTTCTCTATGCTTTCTGTTGATGGCAGCGCTACGGCCGATTGAGCTAACTGAGTGACAGAAAATGTTTCACATTTCAGTTGATTTATTTTGATTTTGATTAATAATTTATTTTATTGCTCTAAAAATAATTGCAAAAAAAAATTCTTTTCTTCTAATATTTTCGTTTTTTTTATTCAATTTGCTTAAGAATTTTCAAATTCACCTTTTTTTCAAAATCGTATATCAGTGGAATTTTCTTTAGCAACATGTTTATAATATACCACAGGTGTGTTGAGAAACATTTTTGGCATTAAGCATGAGGGGAAATTATTGGCGCCATTTTGACTAAGAATTTGACCTCAGGCGTTGGTGGGTTTTTTTTAATATAAATCAGGACACAGGTAGGTGGAATGCAAAATGCATAATTGTTTTTAAAGATAAGGGGATAAAGAGAAAGGGTGCGTATGCATGTAAGCTTACCTAATATACATAGGGTAGAGGTGCCTAAGCCCAACCCTCTGAATTTTATGAAAAGTTAATCACGACTCAGGTAGGTGGAATGCATGTATTCTTACCTAATAAACATAGGGTAGAGGTGCCTAAGTCCAACACTCTGAATTTTATGAAAAGTTAATCACGACTCAGGTAGGTGGAATACAAAATCCATAATTATTTTTAATGATAAGGAGATTAAGAGAAAGGATGCTAATGCATGTAATTTTACCTAATATACATAGGGTAGAGGTGCCTAAGTTCAACACTCTGAATTTTATGAAATAAAAATTATTTCTGGTTGATATTCCTTAAACATAAACGTACCGAATGTCAACAATGCACCTAATTATGAGCAGTTTTTTTTTTTTTAAATATCTTTATTTTTCGGTAATGGAAGAATGTTATTTTTTGTTTAGGTAGAAATTCAATAAATTTCGTTATTATTTGCGTCAATAAGTTATTAACATAAAACCACCGCGTGCAAAATTTTTCATGCAAATTGTCAACATCTTAAAAAACACTTGAGAATATTTATATACTATGTTCAAATGTTTTGTAATAAATAGGTACTAATATTTGTTTTTTTGTATACTATATAATTAAAAATAAATCAATTTTTTGTTACCAAAGGATATCTCCAAAAAATAATTAAAATACTATATATACTGTGTACGTACAGCTATGTACATTTTTGTAAATGAAAGATGACAAATAATGTTGTATCCTAATTTCGTTCTACCATATGAGTTCGATATTTACTTTTGACAAGCGTTAACCTGTGTCTGGGTCAGAGGTACCCTGGTTAGGTTTTTTTACTTATGCATTTTGTGTATGTTTTACACTTAAAAGTGCATACGAATATGTTGCATTGCATTAAACTTAGAAGATAATGGGAAAAAGTTTATTTTTAGTGAGGAAATGACAATAATAGTAACTACTAATTTTCCAAATTATCTTAAATAAGTCGAAGGGTAAGAAAACTATTAGTTTTCACCGCTGTATTTTTTAAACTTGATGCATGTCCGCGGTACATTAACTACATATGTATGCATGTATCCAGTTACTTTTATTTTGTTTAAAATTAGCATATTTTCCGAGATACAGTTGTTTAAGTAAAATTTTAGGCTAATTAAGTTACTAAAATCTACATCGGTCGGCATTAGCTCCCACTGCAATTTTTGGTCGGAATTCTTTTATCAATTTTTAAGCAAATATAAAGAAGTAATTGTATTTGGACTTATTTGATTTCAATAATATTCATACTGCTTTTAAATTCTTGTTTTTCCAGTGCAAAGTTCATTTTCCTTAAGTGGCCGGAAATCGGTTCATTTATCTTCTCATGTCCATTTTCTAAGATTCTTAAAATAACTTGTGAGTTATGAATACTTTTGTAGTGTGACCTCATTGGCTCAAGTTTTTTTGAGGTTATTCCTACCCCATAAATAATCCCTGTACCTTTATTCAGCCATCAACGGCTGCATATATAAAATTGATCAAATTTATTTGAATCAATTGTCAACCGCTTGTTTATTTTCCAAAACCTTAGTATTTTTCTTATTAATAACACTTCATACTAATTAAATCTAGCATTAAATTAAATAATTAATTACTATTTTTAAGCCTTATAACGTAAGAATAATTAGTGACACTTTTAAAGGAAAATGTGTAATTTATAATCACAGTGAGGAGTCTGGGCTAAGACTCTGAATAAAATTACAACTGGAAATATGAGTTTTAGGGTAGCCATTAAGCTAAAGTTTCTAAAAAAAGCTCTGCAGGATCGAATGCAAGGAATGGTAAAAGGCCCTAAAAAAATGGGCCCACCACATTACTTTCATGTGAAGAATTGTTAAAGATTGTTCACTGGCTAAGAGTGGATTACCCCAAAAACTACTTTTAGGAATTCTCAAAAAGTATGACAGGCTTGACTTTAAAAAATATAGAAAAAAAAGTCACCTTCATCTACGACATTACTACTTAGAGAGGCCTTGTTAGAGACAGTGGTCACAGACAGAATTTTGGATAGCAATACGAAGGTTACTTCCTCTAGATGCATTTTAGATGAGTCATATGACAGCCATACTCTATCTCAGGGCTATTTTTGACCCCGAACATGCGGAGGTGATAATGCAGTGGAGATGAGACTTAAATTAATAAGACACCGAAAACTTGTAAAGCAATGCCCTCGAGGTGCTAGAAAAACGTAAAGAACTTCAAACAATTGCCTTACCGTTTATTTTTTTTTCTTTTTTAAGGAGTTTGATTTTTTAAAAACTTTACCCTTTAGCTATTGGCGTTGCTTTCTTACTTCGTTTACTAACTGATTTTCTCTAAATTTATTTGTTGAATTTTGCATTTTTAGTTTAAAAAAAAAAAATATTTTAAATTTTACAATTACGATTTTATAAGTTTCATTGAACATTTTTTAAAAAAATGTTGGTGCTAAGCGCTGGCAGACTCTTTGCATAATTTGGAAAAAAAAGTTAAAGATATTTAGGTATATTTTTCAATATAAAATATATTAAATAATATATTTATTACTGAAGAAAATTATTTAAAATATCTGAATTTGATTTTATAGAAATTTACTACAGAATTTCCATTATGAGGCTGAACATCGGCGATTATACCCTAGATATTCAATTTTTTTTATGACGTTGGTAATTAGGGGTTCCGCGAATATTAAAAAAAATAATAATTATGAGTCATAAAACATGTTTTGAACACTTGCAGGTGGTCTAAAAGCAAGTAATAAACTAATATTTATGATATTAATTTAGGATTGTTTCATAGATGCCAGAGAAACCCAAAAACAAAGTTAATAAGTCATTATCTGGGAGAGATTTCAACAACAAATAAACAACCCGGAAGCATATTATTTAGCTCAGCTGCAAAATCGAAGCATGATTCATGTCATTCTCCTTACTTTTATATGGACGAAAGTGACGATTTAAAACTCGATTTAAAATAACACCTTGCCATTAATGTTTTAAAAAGGCTATTCATGATTTTGTCGAATTCGGAGCTAACACTTTATAATTACATGAAGTTTAACGCAGATCATTAATATTTGGGTATTGTCTCATACGTATATTTCTTAGGCCTTAACCTTTCGCAACCATTCTTCCTGTGCTTGTTATGTTTTTAACACGACTGGAGAAGACCTACAGTTTTATTTCGGAGATCCGAACCAAGTCTACCGTTGTACGAATAAACTCACAATTTGAATTTATCCTTGAATGCGACCATTTTTTTGTAAATTTTCAAATTTGGCCCTTTTTCTTGGTTCTTTGTGACTTTTTACCCTTTTTGAAATAATTTTCTAAACTGAATGGGAATATTAACTGGAACTTTATTTTAATACTTACGTGAGTAAGTTTGTACATCTGATTAAATCTGTAACTTTCTAGTTTTGCAAGTAATCGATTTAATAACTAATGCCGGTGTTTCTTAATGCTTTGATCTTTCTCCGGCCACTTTTCTGATTTATATTATTGACTTTTCTGATTTATATTATTATTCTTTAAAACTACAGCGAGGGTCACAAATTGTGCAATCCCAGGGGCAATGAATTTATATCGAACTCAGCTCTATTATTGATGAAATAGTCAATTGGCGTAGGAAAAACGGAATTGAGTTTAAGGTATCAACAGCCCAGTATTGTCTTTGAAAAGGTATACTTACACACAGTTTATGAATTAATGATTGACATGTGAATATGATAGCCCACACTTTCACTGAAATCAGCGGATGCTGCAAATGGTGGTTCTAGATCCTTCTTATATTCATTCGAAACTTGAATACAGCGCGGATGTTTTGGGTGAAAACTCATTTGTTTGCGTTTATTCGAGAGTGTTTGAATACAGATGTAACTTTGGATGCTTAGCATTCCTTTATAGGAACTTCCACCACAAACGTTAGTATGAAATATAGCATTCCCTGAAAGCTGTTATCTACAGAAACTCAAAACTAATGTGCATTGTCATCTCATTCTCTTTTTTTTCTCTATCCAATCTTGTATCACAGTTCATTCTTTAATATAGTCCTTCACTAAGTTTTACATACCTTAAGAACTAAGTGGTCGTGGAGTTTTTTTTTTTTTTTTTTAAATGACAACTTTAAATGACAGTTGGGTTGGATGAAATTGTGTTAATTGGTGGTGAAATTTAAGTTGTTGGTTTGTAATGCATAATTTCTTTGCTGGTTCATAGCAATTATTTGTAAAAAGGAGTTTTTAAGGCATTAGACGGATAAAATCTTGTTGCCCACTTGTTTGCTTTATACTCCTAAGATTCAAAAGGAGTTCAGAGATGATGTAGTTTAAGTTGAAGAACGAACTATCAAAAGTTTAAAAATACAGAAAATCAATTAGAAGTTGAGTCAAGATTTCTTCGTAGCGCGCTATACACATTTTTAACATTTCATAAGCGAAGAAGGGAGAAAAACCAAATAATTGAGTCAGTAAAATGAAGGTAAATTACTTTTAGTTTAACCTTCATATTTTCAACCCAAACCAGTCTTTCTACTCAAATATCTTTAAACTCTTGCTTTCGAAGAGGAACAGTAATTTTTTCAAGTATTTTCTCAACGTGATTATTTCAGAGGAGTTTCCTATCTGGGATTACTCTGGAATTTGATTAATTTTTTATAATGTGAAGTGCGGGTTGGAAGAACAACTAATAACCACCGAGAATAAAAGCTAAACGAACAAAATTAAAGTTTCCCTAACCTATACACGACATAGTTGACTGGTAGTACAATGAGTCGAAAATCAAAACAGAGAGAGCCACTCGTTCCGTTGGTATGATATTTTTGTTTCACATTTTACATTTATCGTTGGAAGTTCAATTTGTCTTAAGTGTGTAATGATCTCACTCTGGCTCTACAATTATCATTGATAGTTAACCACAAGTGGAGAGGCCATGTAAATCCACCATTTTCTACCCATGTAGGCCATGTTTAATTAGCATCACACACACTCTAAGGCATAAGTCGTGAAATAATAAATAATAATACAAAAATAGGATATCGTTCATCCCCGTTGGTAATGAAAAGTTCGTTCGGTATCGTTCTATTAAAATATTTATTTATCATCTTAAGCAAAACGTAAAAAGGGGTTTAATAGCTTAAAATATTCTCTCAATCAATTCAATTTAAAATTAAACTTGGAATAGCATAATCTGCAGCTTAGTTAGTACTTTTAAAAAAAGAAAATAAATAAAATTAAAATTTAGGGTAAACAAGTCCATTTTAAATTACTTAAATTTGGCATCACTTATCCACATGTCGCTAATTTGACAGCTGTCACCAATTTTCTTTTGCGGACTTGACATTTGCATTTTTGGAAAACGGCAAACGCAGGGTAGAATCTTCCTCTTTTCAATTTTCGGTAGAATTTATCCAGTTGGGAAAAAACTAATATATAGGTAAGGTATTTTCTTTACTTTGGCTTCATATTTTCCCATTCCATTAATTAATTTGTTGTCATCAACTGCATAACCATCACCGACCGACCTTTTTTTTCTGTGTCTAACCTAAAAAGTTACATAATTTTAATTTTTGTGTTTTTCTCCCTCAATTTATAACTATTCACCGCTGTTTCGTTACAGGAAAATGTCTTTAGCAAAGAACGCTAGATTCTTGGCCACCCGCGGCTCCAGAATGCTCCAGTCCCGCGGCTATGCTGACGAAATGAAACTCACATTCGCCGCTGCCAACAAAACGTACTTCGACAATGCTGCGGTTCGTCAAATTGATGTTCCATCATTCTCGGGCAGTTTTGGTATTCTCGCCAAACATGTTCCCACCTTGGGTAGATAATGTGAATCTCTTTTTTGCATTTTATTAATTTTGTTCTCTTTATCACTTAGCTGTCCTCAAGCCAGGCGTTGTCCAAGTCTATGAGAACGATGGCAAGACAAGCAAATACTTTGTTTCGAGCGGATCCATCACAGTCAACCAGGATTCTTCAGTGCAAGTGTTGGCCGAAGAAGCACACAAAATTGAAGACTTGAGCCTAGATGAATGCCGAAAAGTGCTGGCTAAGTACAAGGCGCGATTGAGCTCTGCTACTACGGACTTGGTAGGGTAGTCTTTTAAATGATTGTAAATGTTTGCTAATTTGTTGTTTGTGTCTTTGCAGGCTAAAGCCGAAGCTGAAATTGCTGTCGAATGTGCCGAGGCACTCGTAAAAGCTGCCGAAAATTAAGCGATAAATCTTAAAATTAGTTTCCACTGGGGTTCTGTTGAAGAGGAGTTTACATTCAAATTGAAAAGAAATAAACTTGTGCCTCCTCCGGGGCAGTAAATCGAACTCAGTTTGTTATATAATGGATAACTTTTTAGTTATCAGTTAGGTTTCTCTAAAATTTAAGTTGAATTGTTTCTGAACCATCAGGCTGGATCATATCGAAAGACGAAGTGAAATATGTTTCTTGTTCCTTCCTCGTCAAGTTCTCGAAGTTTATATACCAGTGTTCCCAACTGGCGGGGCATGCCTCCTAAGGGTCCAATGTTTTTTAACAGATGTGGATGACGCAGGCGCGCGGAATACCATTGTCGTGTAGCATATAGGTACAGTCTTTGGGAGTTGGAAATTTGTATGTAATCAATTGTAATGTTTATTATGGTAAGCTTCTCTCAATCGAAAAAAATGCTCTTCGGAAACGGCATTAGTACCCTCCCATTCGTGTGTCGCACAGCCCGAAGTTCGGCCTGGCCTTGTATGTGCTGTTGGAGCCAAAATATTTATTTTATTTTCTTGTGTAAAGCCTAATATACTGCTGAAGCGAAATGAAAAATTTCATTCAAAATTGACAGAGTATGCAGTTCACGATAAAGCTGACCACTCAGTATTCATGCAAAATTAATTGTCCACTTCCATTATTTGCGTTCGATTTTATAGTAGCTGTGCCACTCAACAATTATTTGTCGTTACCGTTTCAATTTTCTTGTTTTGGATAGAACAGATGGATTTTAAAATTAAATAACAATAACAATGTGTTCCTTTATTTTCTACAACTTCTAACATTCGCTTTGGCATACTTTTAAACAATATTTTAACATATTTTTGATCCATTTTGTTCCATTCTATACTAATGGACTCTTTTAATTCCGCAATGGTGTTGCTTTCTACCGGCGGCAAGATCTCCCCACATGTTTTCAATTAAATTCAAATCAGGTGGTCTTGCTGGCCAGTTAAGAAGTGATACGTTTTTTGAGTTAAGGTACTCCTTGACTTGGCGAAAAGGATGAATTGCCGCACTATTCTGTTTAAAAATTAAGTTTTCATCGGCAATAATTGAAAAAAAAATTCTCAATTTGTTCGTTAATATGTTTAATATATCTGATGTTGTTAATTCTGCCACTGACACTTTTTCGATCCTCACGTTATAGCCAATTGCAACTCATACCAATATATAACCTCCTCTAAAAGTCGTTGCTTATGTGGGAGACAGACTGCTGGTATTGATACCATGGTATAGCAATACTACGTTTTATACCACATGTCTGTCACTGCAATACTACGTAAAAAGCTGGTATACCATGAAACATACTTGGTATTGAGATTCGCAAATTTTTGCTGGTATACCACCATCTTACTGATTGCAGCGCCAATTTCTCTCTATTGGCTAGTCTTCGTAGCTTTTTTGACAATTCTTAGGCATGCACTTTCGCTTTTAAGTATTTGAATTTTCTTTATATTCATCATTGTGCCAAATGATGAAGAATTTTTCTAGCATTTTGTCCGAGCGAAATGGAAACTCCTATTTGACAGGTTGTCAAAAAAATTTGTCGTTTTTAGTGCCCCGTACCAGAATGTTGTAGAGCTGAATAATAATGGATTCAAAACGGTGTCTGTCTCTCCGTCAATATGTCGCATGTTTGCAACTTTTGAGCCGTTAGACCTATAGTGCTGAAATTTAAAAAAATATTTGTTTGGGGGCAAATATATATATTTATACACGCAACATGTGTCATATCGAATTAAGTCTCAAGAATTCGAACGCTAAAAACAATAAAGGGCACGACTGGGTCACACGTGCTTGCTCCATATGTTGGTTCGTATATTATTCAGATTTAAAATTTATGCAAAATTGAAAAGAGACGACAAGTCTGAAAAATACGTTAAAAGCCAAAAAAACGTTTGCCAAAATGTGAATGCCATGTCAATACATACATACAATACATATGCCGAAAATAACTAACATACATGTATACATATGTATATGCCCATACAGATATCAATTGTGAATAAAATCGTTCCACCCGTATCCGAGAAAGAGCCAATTTTCAGGAGTTCGCTAATGATAACGTAGCGTTATTTTCAGCGTAAAACTGTCCACGTCTGCGTTACCATAGATATGTGGCTCTCATTTGTTATTTTTAAACGTCAAAATACCACTCTCGGGATTCGGAAGAGGGAGTGAGGAAACGAATCTTACAAAAATAATCTCGGAAAAATCAAAAAATCTCCGATTCTTCAGCTGAGATATTAAGTAGAACAGAAGTCTTTGGGAGTTGACCATTCGTATGTAATCACTTTTAATATTTATTATGGATATTTAGGGGAAGAAAATAAGTTTTATCACGGTCTCACCTCTCGCGAACGTCTGAGAAATTGGGTATCCAGCCATATTGCAAACGTATGCGTTACCATAGATATGAAATTTTATCGAAATCATTAGAGCCGTTTTCGAGAAAATTGGGCTTTTTTCAAAATTGGTCTTAAGTACCGTTAATTTTGAGACTAAAATGAAAATTCCAGTTTTGTCACTGGGCATTATCCTACAGAACCCAGATATGATATGTTTGAGGAAAATCCTTCCAGCTGTTTAGCCTGAAGTCCTAGGTACAGATAGACGGAATTGCGAGACCTACTACGAGACCTACTACGAGTTCTTATTATAAAGGTAATACCAATATTGATCAAAATCTTGAGATCGAAAATTTTCTCGGAAACAATACTTGCCCTATAAAAGCAAGTAAAAAATTGAGAGGATGTAAAGTCATAGAAAGGTTACAAGAAAATAAAAAAAACTGGAATAAGCCATTTTTGAAAAAATTGGAAGACGAGGGGTTCAAAATCACCCCAACATATCTTACCTCTGCTTCATCCGATTTTGATTTTAAGGCAAACATGTCCGACATAGCGTGAAGTTTTAAACACAAAATTCCTCGAAATCTGTGTTTCTTCAATTGTTCTCAGACCGTTACAAATATGATACATACTCTTTTTCTCCGGATTAAGGAGGAGGTCAAACTCCATCAAATTTCATTTCTAATTAACGAGAAGGAACACTTATCGCACGAGGCCCGACTCGCACTTGATAAATTTTTTCTATTTCACTATTTCATTTCCTCACTTGGTGTCTCTCAAAAATGTACCAGACGACACCTCTTAGCGCATTTGAAAGACTATTATTCGTACACTTTCTTAATTTCCGACATTTACAAGAAAATATACATTAGTCTCTGCACCGTGAATAAGATATTAAATGACCCAGGACAGGAAGCACATCTAACGTGTTATGCTTAATGAGTTCCAGCTCGGGCCTAAAGAATAGCAAGCTCAAAAAAATGTAAATGTAAAGTCTGAAGACGAAACTCATGGGTAGGTCTTAATGCATAAAAAAAAGACTGATGCCCAATTGTCTGGGAGTTTTTGGAGACAGGTCACACGGATAAAAAGAAATTCACCGCCAATGTATTGTTTTCCATTTCGACAATGCCAAGCCAAATGTTGCATTGAGGACAAAGTAGAAACTTCAGACATACCCTTGCTCATGAGTTTCTACCTTATCATCCATACTCACCTGATCTGGCATCAAGTTAGTATCACCTTTCATTGTACAACTTTCTGCAGCGAGCAAATCCCTACCATTTCCGGTTGGCAGTGGTCGTCTCAATTTAAAATTTTTAATAAAAATAGAATACTCTAACATGATTATGAGGGCGGGGTGACATGAGGTTTTCAATTCACCAAAAGTTGGCGTGGGAGTGAAAAGGTTGGGAAACACTGCTGTATATCAAAGGTAAGCCCAGTGCTTCCTAAACAGAAACGATAGTATTGGCAAGATAAACAATATCACCCTATACTGATTGCCACGTCACGTTGAAGCTGATACTTAAGAGAAAGACGATAGGCTAGTAAAAGAGGGAGCAGCCCCCCTCATCTTATATTCAGAGCACATGTACGAGAGGAGAACACAAGTCATCCAGGAAGAGCTATAAAGGGAGAAGGATAGTTTTGAAGAGCGCCTACTACAAAACAAAATGAGGCAGCACAAAATAATCCTCAGGAACTTTAACCGAAAAATCACCCTCATTCCGAAGAGATTGCAACTTTTTTTCTAACATCATCTAAGCTGGCGATAATCAATGCAAAATGTGTTGTCTCCCCGCAAAGACTGCTAGTTAGAATTTAAGATGTTCTCAATCTTAACCACCCTCGCGCACGGTGTTACAATTCATAGCAGTGTCACTGTAAGTGGTAGGTATGTATGTACCTATCTGTTCTGCAGAAATGCAATAACAGAGTCCTGTTGTTAACCAACTAATGGAGATCTACAAGTGTCGTTAGCCATGCATGTAGGATGGACCGGGACTGGGTCTAAGATGACGTGCAACATCTACCATGGATTGAGACTACCAACCTGGAAGAAAACGACGTGGCCCATTTACGCGGAATCTCTTGAGCTTTCTCGATTTAAGTGAACGAGTGACGACAAAGGTCTCGATAGCACTTATGAGCAATGTGTCAGATTCCCCTTTTCTATTTTCCTTGGAGATTTCATTGGCAAAACCGGAAGGGGAGACATCTTTGGAAAGACTATCAGTCTGCAACCTACTCGTACATATGTATATGGATACATACAATCACCTTTGGAAACACACTGTGGGAAATTTCTACAATAGAGCATAGCGGGAAACCCAGACTTTCACTCTCGAAATCAGAGCCTGTCCAGAAAAAGTCGGGACGACCATAGTAGAAACATCGATAGATGCTTTTTGCGAGCTATATTTAAACGACGAATACCAAAATCCTGTTGCCAGACTGATCGTCTTCCATCTGATGAGGAGAAGTTTCCGGACCATGGAACTAGTGGAGGAAATATGCCTGGGGAAACATCACTTCCATCCCAGAGGGGCTACGCATAAGAAACAGACCTCATCTCCAATGGCATATACAAAGGCAGAACGAATACTGAAATTACCTCACATTGGCAAAAACGATATCCGATTGATTTGTGATAGTAGACAAAGTTTTCCTGTATGGAACGCATATGTACATATATCAACGCCATCTAGTAACATTTCGCCCATTAATAAAGTACCGTTAATTTTGAGGTTAACATGCAAATTCAGTTTAGTGCACAGACATCAAGTTTGAAGTAAATCTGTCCTGCCGTGGATGAGACGGTTGTGATTGCAACTACGATGGCTTTAAAGTTGTGGATATTATTTCGTGGCAGTGGGAGTAGCAAGAACCTCGTGCAGTCACTGGTGCCACTACGGGTATATGTTTCATGTACCTACGCTTACAGAGCTGGGTAGAAGTCTCTTTTCTTCCCACTCTGAGCGATTGCGGATACCGAATAGCCTTCCTCTTTATTTCAATAGGAAAGACTTGAGTTTTGTTGGTCTGAGCAATGCGAATGATCTTTTATTCGTCCTCTTCTATCACTGTTATCTTTTTGATTTGCTATTCTGCACTTTAGCTCCATTGTTATTTAATCGTTCCATATTTCTTCTATGGACTGTAACTGCTATGACTTATACGAAAAAAGTCACACTGTAAAAGATAACTTAAGACTTTTATTATAAAAATTATCACATAGCAGTTATTTTCGGACTTTATTTTTTTTCTTCGGCGATAAAAGTTATTCCGTGACTTTTATTTTTTCAGTCAGCCGTATCAGTTATCTTGTGATTTTTATTTTTTAGGTCAAAAATAAAAGTTATTTTAAAAATTTTATTTGTTGCGATTCGAAATATGAGAAATTTATTTTTACCGATTTGAAATAAAAGTTATTATTGGACTCTTATGTTTTTCGGTCAAGAATGTGTGACTTTTGTCAGATTTTCAAGAAAATAGCTCTTATTTGCAGTCCCTGATTTTTCTCCTAAATCATACTCATACCATTTTAAAAAGAAGTGGAGAGTCTATTATTATTTAAAGATATATATTTCATATCTGATGGTGCACGTTGTCTTGATTATATATCGGCAACTTTATTTGAAATATTAAACTCATTTATAATTCAATTATGCACACCTAGCTACGATAGCATTTGATTAACAAAATATTCAATAAAAACACCGCGTTGTGCCACGTTACCCATCCGTGCAATATGTTTTCCATGGCAATAGACGTTGTGGCATTAAACCGAACTTCATTCATAACGAATTTTGAATTTTAAATCGATGGCCATTAGAAATCTTTCAACGGTGAGTATAAAAGCATTAACGGCACAAATTTTGCCGTCATTGATAATATTTTCAATCGATGAAGCCCAAGCACCAGTGAAAACAATATGAAGGTGGGTCCTTCCATTTACATGCATCCACTTGTACTTTATTTTAATATATCTTTCTTTTATAGGTTTTCATTTGCATACTTGCTTTTGCCATCACTGTCCAGGCTGGTTTGCTACCTCACTTAGAATCTCCTCTACAAGCCCATTCCGATCGCTCGACCCATCACATTCCAGAGACAAAAGTCATCAAATTAATTCATGAAACTGTTTCACTTCCACATGCTACTCTTCCAACACCTCCGATAAAAATTCTTAAGCTAATACACGAGTCAGCTGCAAACGCTGTAAATCTACCTGTTCCGACATCGGGTTCATCTAAGATTATTAAAGTTATCCATCAATCGCTTGCACGTCCTGCTCCAGTGCCGATATCTCCACCTAAGATCGTAAAGGTTATTCACCAGTCAGCTCCAGCTCCAGCAGTTGCTCCAGCGAAAATATTGAAAGTTATTCATGAATATGCTCCAAAGCATTTCGCCCCAGCGCCAGAAGTTCAAAGTACTAATATCTTGAAAATTATCAAACAGCAGACTGTGACGCCTCATCCTCTTCCGGTGGAGCAGAATGTTAGAGTTTATAAAGTGTTCAGACAAATTGGTGGTGAAGGAGGTTCTATCTCATCATTATCAACATCACATGGAGATGGGCAAACCTATGCGAGCAGTTATGGCCATGGAAATGCAACACCAACATCGATACTGAAAGTGTTTAAGGTGCTTGAGAAACCGGCCCATTATCCTTCCTCATCAAGGTGGTAGTTGTAGAAGTAGTAATCTGTTTTCAACTTGAAAACAGATAACTTGTGTTGCTTATGCCATTCTTCATAGTCGTTGTAAGTCTGATTAGATTTAATAAAACCAAGTATAAAAGTATAGAAGGACTTTTTTTTTTGAAGAATCATGGGCCAGGCGCTCTAGCTAACTCAGCAGGAGGATATTCCTATTTATGTTGTCAATGGTTCTCCTTTGTCGCGCAGAACTTTACTTAAATTTTATGGGTACCAGGTCACAGTGATTAATTGGTTACGATGGAATTATGTGTATCACTAGTCGATACAGAATACCATAATAGAAACTGCCAGCAGATTTTCAAAAACCAGCTAATAAGTAAAGTACCGTTATACCCATTTTTTTGCCAAAAATCTGCTAAGGACATACATATGTCCATTAAAACTGAAATATTAAATTTGAATACATTTTTTAGAACCGTTTTTGAGAAATAAATAGGCCATTAATTTTGGCGTTAGGAAGAAAATTCCGATTTCGCCTCGAATGTGAAGTTTTTCATGACCCACAGACGTGAAGTTTTAAAAAAATCCATCCATCCGTTTAGGCTGCAGTCGGGCGTACAGACAGGCAGAGCGATGAAAACAGGTAGTTTCGCTTCCCATATTTCCAGGATTTGCCTCCAAGGAATTGGCTTGGTATCACCCGGGCGTTGATTTTGTACGGCTTTCCCAGCTTTCGAGAGGGAAAGCTGTACAACTTCGCAACACTCCTTCTGGACAAGTCGAAAAGCCGTACAAAATCAAGCCGCAAGAATATCTAGCGTTCTAATATAAAACCTAGAACGTCAGATGCGGCAGATAATGGCATACTGGATGGTGTCACTGGACTTTTTTAGGGCTTTAGGGACATCCGATATTCCTGATGGCTTTGTTTCCGTGTGTAACTCGCAGTTCATTGGATTAGTGTACGTAACGCCACATCAAACAATATGCCCTCAAACCAAAAATGACACCTCGGAAGATTCGTGAAGAGAAGTCAAGTGTCTAAGCTATTGTACCACAAATCTCTAAATTTCATTTCCAGACCCATCCGAGAAGATTTAGTAATGTTGCTTCTCTAAAATTTTTGGTAATGCAATTTTGTACAATTTTGATATTTTTGTTTACTATCATAATAAATATATGTAAATTCAAAAAAGTGTGTCTCTCAGTCCTACCTTTCAGCCGACTGCAGCCTAAACTACTGCACGGATTAATTTCAAACTTCATGCCTGGGTTCTGTACTCGTATGACTACAATTTATGGAGTAATCGGAGACCGAAATAGACAGTTCTTTACTATGATCTGATTTTGAAAATTAATTTTCGAAAATTGTCAAATTAAGATGTTACGGATCCAATTTTAATCTCATTATCTTAGTAACATCTGGCTTACACCTCTGTATGGCTAACAATGAAATACAAAATCTAAAGGTATAATTGTAATAAATACTCCGATTTACTAGTCCACCGTTAAGCAACTAATTGAGGTATTCACTCACTAAACCAATAAAAAAGAGCTGGCAATATTGTTACAAAATCTCCAACTTCGATTATGACATTTTGTTTACACAAAGCAAAGCTTACAACATTCAAAGCCGGTCTGTTTCTCGATTTCGGTTGCGAAGTGAATGTGATTTGCATAGATTTTCATAATTTTTCGCCGGAAAAAGTGGTGTTAGAATGAAATGGAAATCAAATCGAATCAAAGACTCTGAAATCTATTTTTAATTTTTCTTTTTTTTTTCTTTTGAACACATTAGGTGGAATGGCACATATCTGTCTCATACGGCAGCTAGACATTCAATGACTGGCTTACCAACCATTTGGAATGTGATGATGTACAGGTGCTTGATGCAGGACCTTAACAATGTTGACTGGAGCTGGTGCATGATGAACAATTGGTGCATGGTGAATAAGTGGTGCTTCGTTAATAACACGAATCACCTTCACATGAGCTGGAGCTTGTGCTACAAGTGGCGCCTGTTGGTGAATAACCCTAACCAACTGTGCACTTTGATGATGTACTGGTGCAGGTAACAACAATGGAGCCTGTTCTTGGTGGATAACCCTAATGACTTGATGTCCTCCTCCAATACCTCCAAAATGTCCACCTCCATGGGAAAGACCTCCAAGATGTCCACCTCCATGAGAAAGGCCTCCAAGATGTCCACCACCAAGAGAAAGACCTCCACCAAGTCCTCCACCAAAACCACCACCGAGACCACCACCGAGACCACCTAATCCACCATCTTGGACGTGAACAACATTCACAAGTTGAGATCCACCATGATGCAGGGAACCACCTCCATGGTTGAGTCCCAATGGTGCATGATGGAGTAGTCCAGCGTTAACGGCAGTAGCCAAAGCAAGAATACAGATGAAAGCCTTAAAAGTAGAAAGAAGTGATTACAAATGGTATCCCAAGTCGCGGTGTTCCCTTGCTACCTTCATTTCGGATAGTTTCCAATTAGGTTGAGTGGACTAATTCGAATGATGCCCTAATGTCGACCGCATAGGTTTTTATACTACTCGTAAATCGATTTTATTATAAGGTTTTCACGCCTTTATAGAAAAAGCCTTTCGGACAACTTTTACCGCATTAAGGGAACAACTTTTCACTCAACTTGTTATTGTTACTGCAGGTCAGTTTAGTGTTGTAAACTTCTTCTTCAGCATCTGAGGGTGCTCTAATTATGGTAAAGTTTCAAAACATTTGTGTTGAGCCTATGGCATGTCTTTCGTATCGTCAGTCTGTCTATTGCTGGTGATAAGCAATTAATCAGGTTTTCTAGATGATAATGCAGTCATAACTAAGTCTAGTTTGCGTTAAAATCGATCGTAAAAATCAACTAAAAATCGGGCAGTAAAACAGAAAAGAGCAGTTTGTGCCCTAAATTTGTCTAATACCATAACCAACAACTTTGAGAAGGTCAGGTGTACCATGGGTAAAATGATTAATGTCGTGTCAGTAATATTCATCTCTATTTTATGACAGCTTTGTTTATTTATAAGCTTTGCTATGAGTGTTTTCATAATGATGGATGAGATGAAACAATTTCGATGTCAATATAGCTAATTTCAATGGCATTAATGGCACCATTATACATAGTTAATTAATAAATATTGCTTTTGAATATTTTGAATTGTTGTACATTTGGATTGTAGTATTGTGCATAAAATAATTCGCGATTTGCGAATAGATCTAGTTTTCAACTTATGTGCCTCGATGGCAGTTGGATTGACCTACACTAGGCGTTCACTACATGAAGGTAACTGAAGGTAGTGTGTTCCTTATAATTACTCCATCGCCGAACATGTAAGTCGAGGAAATCTGTTAAGTAATCGGTTGGCATCAATTGGGTTTATTCCAAAGCAGGAACCTCTAAGGACTGTTTGTCGTCCTTTCAGTTGAAAACTTTAAGACGTTCGTTAAACACATATGTATATACAGGGTGGGGCAAAAGTAATGTAGTAATGTAAGTTGGCTACCATTTTGTTAGAAATGAAAAAAATTGGGCTGTTTTCAAGAAAAGTTTATTTGAAGGTGTAAAATTGATGACATTAAGTTGAAAAAATAATATCGGTTAAGTAACCACCTCTTGAGGAGATGCACATTTGTGCTTATTTTACGGCATATTCGAAGTGTTGCTCGCAAAACATCTGGCTCCAAATTGGTGATTTCTTCTTCCATATTGGCTTTTAAGACTTGCCAGGTTTGTTGTTTGTTGTGGTAAACGCAAGATTTCAAAAAGTCCCAAAGGAAGAAATCTGGCGCATTCACATTACGAGTATGACATTACCCTCGAAAACGGTAGATCACACGGCCCAGAAATTGGTGATTCAAAACCACCAACGTTGACCGATGTGTGTATCGCTCCATTGTTTGTTGTCAACTAATTCTCTATCTGTCTATAACATAAATGTCAAAGCACAATGACATTTCACGCCATTTGCAAAAATTATGGCACATTCACAATGACATTACTTTTGCCCCACCCTGTACTAAGTATTTAAATCAAAGCCTGCGGTTATGAAATGTAGCCATATTTAGTCATCTTCTCACCCAGAGAAACTTGGCACGTCTACTTAAACAGCATTACTTGGCATGCCGAAGGAACACACGGTGTGGCTGATCTGTTAGTTTTCCGCCAACCATGGTGTCATACTCATGCAATGAAATTATAATAAATTGTCATCAGCTACTGCCGTTCCGACCAGAAAACTTCAACATTTTTTGTAGTATGCAGTGTATACTATATACCCTTCAGTTGGTCTGTCAGCTGGAACTGTCAGGGTGGACTTTTTAACTTATTTGCTGTGGTGGTTGCTGAGTTAATGACTATTCCCAGAGATAATATAATCACGAAATATAGCTTCGGCAAAAACTTCTCTATATGGAACTAAAAATGAATGAATGATGTATTCTCTCAAAGATCAGATGGTATACAGGCGGATCAAGGACACTTATGGCGGGAGCCAAGAACTAAATACTAGGTACCAATAGGCTAACTCTCCAGAATTTTTATTCTCAAGCAAGACATTGGAATTATGTCAGGCAGCTAAATATAGAAAACAACGGAATAATTAAGTTCTGCGATAAAGCGGAGTAGACTTTGGATCATATGAACAACAGAGTAAGTCGTCTGAGAAGATGGCCACGGTGTAGTGGGTAGTATGTTCGCGTGTGACCCGAACTGTGCAGGTTCGAGCCCGGACGGGGAACAGCAATCACAGCCACCCGAACATATAAGAGAAACGAATAAAATCTATGTTTCTCCAACCACTACACCAAAAGGAGTTTATGCCTGGTAGTACAATGGACACAGCAAAATGGAGTCTGAGTGCTCCGGGATTTGTAAATTTCCTTTTAAATAAAAAAAAAAATAAAAAAAGTCGTCTGAGTTCTCCCATATCTAGATCCAATACATTAACTCCAAATCTCAGGTGAAACTGGATTAAACGGGAATATAGAAACCCTGAGAACAACTCCACTTAACACCAGAAAGGGCACAATAGATCTTTTAGGTCCCATAATTCTAATTCCTCGCTAGTAATGTGAAATTCCGACTTAAGATCGTAATGATTGGGAGAAAAGTTAGGTAAGTTAGGTAAAACGGATGAAAAGTTTAAAATCCATGAATTTGGTGAAAGTAAGTAGCGAAGTAGCAAATGGGTTTATAAATTTAAAAATATAGCAAACTTACTGCGATAGTAGCAAAGTGTCAGCTCTGTTTAAGCTGCAATTCTACAAATACCGAATTAAGCAGTTCGGTTAATAAATAATTGGGTTAGCGGCCTTGGCAATTCTTATAAGACCGATATGATTTTCTGCAATAGATAAGATCACTTCTCGTATTTCGAGGGAAAGAAGGTACTTGAATGTAATTTTTGATTCCACGATAAGCTTGAAGGAGAAAATTAACGATCCAATCAAAAAGGTGTGCACATGTGAAAGGACTCGTTACTTAATACATAGGAATACATATATTCCTGCAAAAGAAACTCTGCACTCAAATCAGTGGCGCATAGTGAAATATGAGAAAAAAAATTATATTCGTATTCAACAGCAAATATTCATAATAGATTTTCATTAACTTCGCGGTAAAGTCTAGCATTTTGGAGTTTTGCGTAAATACAATTTTGAAAAATTTTACATCCACCTTGAATAGAATTTCGAAAACATGAATTCCGATCGTCATAATTTTTCTCGTATGATGTACAGCTTTCGAGATATTTACCCTATAATTTTCACCAATAGCATCGGGGTAAGTTCCCACATTTTGAAGTATTGCGTAGGTACTTACAATTTTTGAGAATTTTAAAACATTCGTCATCTTTCTCGCAGAGAATTTAAAACCAAATATCTTGGTTACAATAATTTTTTTCGTACGACGCACCTTTATTGAGTTTTTGTACTCAAAACCCTACAGCCTTAGGGTAAAGTCTGATATTTTAAAGTCCTTATAATTTTCGAAAATTTAAAAAAACAAAATAGCATCCTTCTCCTACGCAATTGTATAGCTTAAAATGTCGGTTGTAATCATTTTTTTTCATACAACGCATCGTTTTGAAGATATTTTACGATTTCTCTCATTAGTCTCGGGGTAAAGTCCTTGGAGGATTGCGTACAAAATATTAAAAATTTCAGCATCATTCCTAAAATTTGGTTTGTCGTATTTTGTTTTTCATACACGTACCGCTTTCGAGGTACTCACAGTCAAAAACGAAAAATTTCGATTTCGAGATTTTAATCATTTTTGGTTTTACTATTATAGAGGATGTCGAAAAACTAGGTCTCGCGATTCTGTCTGTCTGTACATCGGACTGCAGCCTAAATGGTTGGACGGTTTACACAAACTTTATCTAGCGTATGTGGGATAATGTCTAGAGGCGAAATCGGAATTTTCATTCTAGCCTCATTATTAACGGTACTTTACTTAAGATCAGTTTTGAAAAAGTATGATTTCCTCGAAAACGGCTTCAACGATTTTAATAAAACTTTATATCTTAGGTAGCACTGGCGTGTGCAATATGACTGCATACTCAGTTTTTCGTTAAATGTTCGAATAATAGTACTTTACTTATTAGCAGATTTATCATATGGCTATGAAGATTTGATTCAGAATTATTATCTACATAAGTCATCTTCGACATATGTATGTAATGATATGGCATTACAATTTTGGACATTTTTTTAAAAAAAAGTTTTTCGGCCTTTGAACGCATTTTTCGAAAACTGTAAACATTTTAAATCTGATCTACGAGAATATACCAATGAACAATACATATGGAGCAAGTACGTACGACCCAGTCATGCCCTTTATTTTGAAAGTGAATAAAAGATTCTTCTTAAAATTCAAAAGCTGTTCCAATCGACTTAACGAAATCAAAATGTTTCAAAATTATTCAGTAAAGTTCCTACATTTTAGTAAATTCCTGAATATATTTAGTACATAATTTACCGTAAGTTACAACTTTAAGAAGAATGTTTTATTCTCTTTCAAAAAATACTAAAAATAATACAGTAGATGCTGCCGTTCAGAAGAAATAGCACCTAACGTGATTTTATGAAAAATTTATTTTTTTAGCCATAAATCGGATTGGGGTCAAAAGAGACCCCACCGATATTTTGAACAAACTTGACATCATTTTAACTTTACCAATGGCCGATTTTAAAAAACGTTGAATTAGACATATGTCACTAGATGGCGTACCAAGTTTATGAAAATCGTATAAGCTAACTTTACTTACATATTATCGAATATTTAAAATTGGTTATTTGACGGATCTGTCTCAAACGATTTTGAAATACTTAAGAAATATATGCAAGAACATATCACGCTAAGTTTTGAAAAATTATTAAAATAACGCTTAATGTATTTTTTGAGAAATATTTTCATTTTAACAATTTCACTTAAATTCCCTATCTGATTAATTAGCAAATGAATAGCGCATAGGGGTGAGTATGTACAACCGACCCAGTGGTGCACTTTATTCAAATCGAAAAAATGCTCATATATATTCGAATATTGTATATACTACAATATAATTTTTAGTTGTATAAAATTATTTTTTCAAAATTACCAAAACAAATCTCTTAACTGGTTCTACATTTAGAGTTTAATAAGTGATGGCATCTCCAACCCGGAAATTTTGTTTTTATAAAGATTAAAAGGACTCTAAATGTAAGCTGTTAGCTGATATACATACATAAGTTCCATTTCTGTTCGCTCTGGGCCAGAAATTGCTACTTTCCTTTAAGTTATGCAAAACTTAAGAAAACAATACGACTTTTTGAGATTATGAGGTTAGGAATACCAATGCTCTCGATTTCCTATTTTATGAATCAAATTTGAATTTGTGTTAACAAACTGATTTCGATATCAATTCAAAAGTTTATTATTTGATTTTTATGTACTGTTAATCAGGTTTCGCTGTTTATATACATTGACTTGTATACTTTGGTACAAACGCACTACCTGCAACAAGTAATGTGGGAAATATTTTGTTAGTCCAATCCAATCTCATCGCCTAGTTGATCTATTATTAAAAATTCATAAGAAACAGGTATTATGTGTCACAATTTAGTGACATTTCATTCATTTATAGTCATCCAATAAGCTTTCTATGTAAGTAATTTGCATTTTGTCCCAGCCCAAGAAATGCGTTACGCCTAAATTATGCACACTAGCTATATTGATGCACAATAGAAATGCCCTTTTTGATCTAAAGCGCGTAGGCTCATCAAAAACCATGCGTATAAATATCAACGCACGAAATCACATTGGCATCACTTCGCTTAGTTTCGTTGGACAATCATAAGTGGAATACCAAGAATCATGAAAGTAAGTGGAACATATCAAGGATATTGGTGGATAAAATAGTGAAATTTTAATTTTTCTTCTCTTCAATAGACCTTCATCTGTGTCCTTGCTCTGGCATCAGTTGCTAATGCTACATTTTCTTTGCTTGGAGGCGGTTCAAATAATGGTGGACATAATGGTGGGCATGGAGGTGGACATCACGGACCACCACCACCGCAACATCGTCACCATGTCGTTAACGTTATCCATCATTCAGCACCAGGCCCAGTATTAGGTGGCGGCGGTGGCCACGAACAGGTGATCAAGGTTATTCATGAATCTGGCGGATTATCTCATGGTGGATTGTCACATGGTGGATTATCACATGGTGGATTATCACATGGTGGATTATCACATGGTGGACTGGGATTGGGAGGATTATCTCATGGTGGATTATCTGGTGGACTATCTCACGGTGTCTCCGATGTTCAAGTCGTTAAGGTTATCAATGAGGGACCATCTGTTCATCACGCTCCTTTGCTCCACCATGAGCAGCCCGTGAAAGTGATCCAAGTCATTAACGAGGGAGCTCAACATCATGCTCCATTAGTCCATCCGGAACAGTCCGTGAAAGTAATCAAGGTCATCAATGAAGCAGCTCCATTGGTTCATCATGCCCCTCATGTGCATCATGCTTCAGCTGCTCAAGTTCAAGTATTGAAGGTCGTGCATGAACAAGCTGCGCATCCGCAACAAGGTGGTTGGTAAGCTGTGAGAATAGTCATCATTTCACACATAAATTAGAGTAAACATTTCCCATATGTTATGGGGAAGCCTTAACAGAAATAAATAAGCCAAAGTACACAATTTTTATAAAAGAAGAAAAACTTGTTTTCTTATAGCGATACTTTTCCTAAAAAGTACATAAACTGAAGTTTAGATCCAGACAATAACGCTTTAAGCCAGAAAACCAAACGACTTACGCTTTATCATCTACGAGGGTGGGTCAATAAGTCCCAGAAAATTAACACAAATTGTGTCGTCACCTTAAATTTAATTTTTTTTTTGTCAAGAATCATCTTTTAAAAGAACGCACCCAAATTTTCAGACAGATCTGTCAAATAGTTTTGTTGTGGCAGCCATTTTGTATAGACGCCTACTAGCATTTTCGTTAAAATGGAAAAAAGTGAATTTCGATTGCTCATTAAACACTATTTTTTTCGAGAAAAAACTATCACGCAAACCAAACAAAAGCTTGACAAATATTATAGGGGCTCTTCACCATCGATTGGAACCATTCACCACTGGTTTACTCAATTTCATTGCGGTCATACCAGCACAAGTGAAAGGCAATAATCAGCAATCAAATTGTCGATTGCAGCAGCCAGCTAGAAAATAATTACCGCTTCACAGATACTCAAGCTCTTAATGATTACCGGGGTGATAAGACCTTGAAGTCCATACTGAAATGAAGATTAGTTGAGAAACACTGTCCAGGACATAGCTAAAAAAAAGTTGGGCAAGCAATTCGTTTGCACACAAAGATAGAGGGTTCCAGTAGATTGAAAACGCTTAACAATTAGAATTATTATTCCTTACAAATAGCAGTCAGCACGTTCTGCCGGTCGTGTTTTTTAACTTCTGACTTGTTGAGCCACTTTTGAAAAAAAAAAAAAAAACTATTGGTTAGAGGACTTCCTTGGGAAAATTCAAGATAGACATTTTTCGCGCACTCCCTCAGGATCTGTGAGGAAGCGGTATGAAACAGCAAAAAAAATTTGTATATCGGCATTTTATTGTAGTGTAGAGCCACTTACGGATTTTTTGTGTTTGGATTATTCTTCTGCATAATTTGTGTTAAAACTGTGCATAAAGCGTTTTTAGTTTAGGAGCTAGAAAGTGGTGACACTCATGAGCTAGCGAGAGCAATAGGGTCCTGTGGTTCATTACGGAACACTGAAAAGAATATGATCAAATAACATTAAGCGTATTCTGTGCTGTCATATTATGCCACCATCACCTGAAGAATAATAGAGCTATTCCAGATTTCTTTATTCATAAAAATAAGATAAATATAAAATTAGATGTCCTGAACATTTAAAAAAAAAAACACCAATTAAGATCTAAAATCGCTCAACACTTTTTCAAATGAGTAAAGCCTTAAATATTTACACCTTAAGTCTGGGTCTATAGCACTCAGCCTATGCAGCGCAAAGCCATTACCAATTACTAATAGAAAGACAATCTCTATCACTTCAAGTTAGTGGATTGATGAAAAAAAAAATTAAGCTCTTTTCCATAACACTTCTGCGAAAGCCAGGCTGGAGATTACTGGATGAGTCGACTGATTGTGGACGGGGTGAAAAGGCCTTTTATATATAAAAGTAAGCTTTTGAATAAGTATCCACATATTTACAAATAAACACTCCCGAACAAACAGAGGAGACATTTTCAGTCTAGCCCTAAGATTTCGTATAAAAATACGCATATATCTGAGTCTAATATCGACAAGACGAGCAGATAAAAATTAAAAAAATAAAATCTGTTGGCGCCAACAGCTCATGCAGGGCTGTATGTGACACGCGATGTTTCTCAGACGTGCGCGAGCTGTGGTACCGCGAAAAATCTTATTTTTTTTTAGAATTTTCTGGGACTCGAACCTTGAATCCCTCGCTCAGTTATCACACACTTACTCACTACAGCGTCAAAATCGAATTAAGTGTGAGTGCGATGAGGGGAATGGTTTCAAAAATGTTTAAATAATTATTATTAGCTACCTTACCCAAGAACACCTAAACCGATTTCAGTGAAATTTGGCTTGTAGGCTTAGACTGACAAGATGACTGAAATCGAATGGAGTGGTGGTAAGGTAAGATAGGGAAGGGTCTAAAACATATTTTTATTATCCTTGTCATGCGTCTTACTCAAAAACCACTCAACAGATTTTGATAAAAGTTTGTTTCTGATTTATGCCGAATAGAGTGACTTTTCACTCGGCGTATTGCAATATTTTTCAAGAACTGGGTGTACCAGAAAACTTGTTATAATTTTTCCGTAACCTACTCATAAATTTACATATTCTCTTTTTTTCAAAATCTTCGCATTAATAGTTTCGCCTATGCCATGGTTTTTAAGCAGTTCAGCTTTAATTTGGTCGACTTATAAAAGTATTTTTTTTTTTTTTTTGCTTTAGGTACACTATGCTCTCAAAAGCAGCACCCACAAAAATATTTTGAACAACTTATTCCTCCGATTATTATTGTTTTAGCACGTCCTATTTCTGTACAAAATGTCTCTTTTTTGCTCTCTAGTTCAAACGGTTAAAAAGTTACAAGCGTGTGACAGACACACTGGCAGACAGACACCGTGTTGAATCAATTCGTGTTCCGTTTATACCATTCTTGTATGGAATACTAAAAAGTCCAGCAGGCCAAAGAAAAATAAAATATCTGTCTTTTACAGAAAGAAACAGATTATTTGTGCTCAGGCAGCACTGCAACTGATTTCATAGATTCTAAAAAATTTGTTTGGCATAGACACACTATCTGGGTAAACGAAAATGTCTGCAACCTAAGCAGAGCTCCGCCCTATAAAAAAAACTGACTATTGATTGAAGACTTTTTCTTCTACCTTCCTTAACAAATGCTGGGTGTCCACTGACCAGCTGAATGGAAAGTATTGATTGGTTACTAGTCAGAGTTCATAGTGGTTAACAAATTAATACCAGTCAACCTGGCTTCTAATTTGTAACTGCTAGTTTAGATAGTTTGAAAGAACTATATCTAACTCACTGTCTGGTGTGAGTAAAGATGGCTGGTTGGAAAATGCAGACAATACCAGTTGTTGAATAGTTGGATCACAACTGACTGTGTAACCAATATTTCTTTTAATAATAAATGTGCCTGTTCAATGTCTTCGATTTATAGAAAACGATTATCATGCCGCAACTTAACTTTAAATCCATGAAAGAACGAGAATTACTATCGTCGACTTCTAGAGGAGTAGTCTTCATTATTAGCAACCTACTTATTACAGTTATAGCGTTTAAATATGTAGTTTTTTTTTTTTTATTCACTAACAATAACTCGACATCCTTAAACTTAATTTTAACTTCTAACAAAACATTTAAGCCCATCCTTGACTTGAGTAAGATGGTTGCTCAATAATCTTAACGATCTTCCACGCTGGAGCTACAATTGGCTGTGCTTCGCGGATAACCTTAACAATCTGAATTGGAGCTGGTTGTGCAATTGGTGCAGGCGCTTCAATTACTTTTATGATTTTTGGTGCTGGAACATCAATGGACTTGCCAATGCTCCAACCACCACCATAGCCACCAGCCCATCCACTGTTAACTGCACCACCAGCCCATCCACTGTTCACTGCACCACTAGAGCCGCCAGACCACCCACTATTAACTGCACCACCACCTAGTCCAAGACCAAGTCCACCAAAAAGGAATCCAGCGTTAGCTGTACCAATTGTGACCAAAAGACAGATGATAGCCTGTAATCAAATGAAATTCATTAATAGTCCTGATCCTCTCTAAACCAATTAACTTACCTTCATGTTTGTAGTTGCTTTGTGCAAGTTTATCAAATGCGAGTCTCGTTGAATGTGATATACTAGTTGGACATCGTCTGCTCTTTTTATACTAGTTTGCAAATTTTGGTACCCACCTTAATCTTGCAAAATTAACTGATTCGCGCAGCATAATTGATTAAATTAGTTCGTTTATCAAAGTGCAAGTTTGGTGGTGTCTGCGATTATTAATTCATATAGGAAGATAAAAAATTAACGATATTACTAAAATGCTTGTGTTGGTTGCATCATACTAAAATAGCGTTGAACCCAAATTGATGTTGGTTTTAAATGACCTTTGAATAACAAATGGAATATCTAGGAAGCTTCATCTTAAGGTTAGTACCATACTACAATAAACCTATAGAAGCTTAAGCTAACTGAGTTAATGCGCCAAAACTAAACAATGATTCTGACTAGTAGTGGTAGAGGAAGAAAGAATCTCTATTTTGGTCTTTGGACATGAATGTTCATTTAACTCTCGATATTGATTAGTGGGTGGTCTCTGACCTCAGTGTAAAGATTTATTACACAAATTAAAGAAACAAGTATCAAATTAAATGCCTTCAGGCAGAGCTTCATTATGCGAAATTTTCACTGCATACTCGTAAGTGTCAATCAAGTCATTCACTTTATAGTAAAAATATTCGCAAAATCTTGAGAAAACCTGAACTTAGAGTGAATAAATTTAAGATTGAAGATGGTTGTAACTTGAATCATAGTGAGTCATGTATTGGAAATGCACTATTCGTAGTGGGTTTGATTTATTGGACATCTTGACTTTATCCTCTTTTCGGCTATGTATCCGTATGATTAACTTATCAAACTTTACTGTTTTATAAAGGAGTTGAACTCAGCACACAATTTAATTTTGCATAATAATTATACAAAGGCTAATAATTATATAAAGGCTGTTTCGGCTCAAGGAACAGAAACTCCGAGGGCTGATTCCTTGGGCCAAAACATAAACAAATATCGTTTGTCAGGGAATTGAAATAGAGAAAATCGGACTTAGAGATGCCACAGCTTATCACGCTATAACTCTTAAGCGGTTATGGCTACAAAGTTCGTGTTGATAATTTAAAAATAAGGATTTAATAATTTTTGGCGATTTGGCAAACCATTCGAAAACTAGACTATATAGAAAGATATGCTCCATATGTATTACTCGCTTGAAAATTCTTCAGATTTTAAATTTAAGCCAAATCGATAAGGACCGGAAAAAAGGCATTTTCGTAAAATGCGACAAAAATATTAAAAATTCTGCCTCGTCTGCCATCCCCACACTCATTTACAATGACATTCCAGCCGTCAGCTCCTTAGACAAAGCCAATCTGCTTGCTGCTCACTTTGCAGCGAACTCCATGCTGCCAGATAATGCTTTGTTTCCACCTCTATTTGAGAGCGTCAAATTTTTACATGGGACAGGTCCATTTTCGCACTCGTACAGTTGCAGGAGTACTCATAGGTCTTAACATACACAAATCCGCTGGTCCAGATGATAACACCCCATAGTTTTGAAGAGGTGTTCTTCTACGCAAAACCTCTGCGTAAGCGATCTGTCTATCCTATTATTCAGGGCTCTTTCTGAGTAGATGGAAAACACCATTTATTCAGCCCGTCCCTAAAAAAGATGAATCTTCCTCCCTGTCCAATTACCGACCCATTGCACCTACGTCCCTTCTTTCCAAGGTCATGGAAACGCTGATAAATCGTCAGCTTATGTCTCGATTTCACGAAAACTGCTTAATGACCGGTAGTACGGTTTTCCTAGCAACAGGTCCACTGGTTGATCCATCACCTCTGTGAAACTAAGATGGTTGCGCTTGATATTTCAAAGGCATTTGACAGAGTTTGGCATCAGGTTTTTTTGTCAAATATGCGTGCATATGGCATCGGTGAGTCTCTCTTCAATGAATTAAAAATTACCTTTCAAGTCTGCAATTCACCAAATAACTGCTGGTGTACCTCAAGGCTCTCTTTTCTCTCCGACTCTCTTTCTTATTTTTATAAATGATCTCTTGTCTGCAACTTCTAATCCATTCAATTCCTTCGCTGATGACAGTACCCTTAGTTTTTCATATTCGTTCCCTAGAAGAGGAACGGCAACGTATGTTAAACACATTAAATTCCGAACTTTACAGCACAATCGAATGGGGTTTAATCAAAAGAGTGGAATTTAATGATTCCAAAACACAATGCTGCCTTCTGTCTCTTAGCGAAACCAAAACCCTCAAGCATTATCCATGAATGGTACTTCCATCATTGAAATCGGAAGACTTGCCATTCTCGGTATGTGTACTCGTATTAATGACCATTTTCTATGGAACGATCATATTCGAGGTCGCCAAAAATGCTGCAAAATGTCTAAGATTCTTTAAACGGTGCAAGAAATATTTTACCCCTTCTGATTTGGCCTCAATTTATAAGGCATTCATCCGCCCTAAGCTGGCTCGGACGTACTGTCAAATATAGGGATTCGTTTATAAGCCGAACGACATGAATGCGGAATGATCTACCAGGCTCTGTATTTCTCCATCACTACGACCTTCAAACATTTAAAGCCAACTTGCACAGGCTTCTCCTCTGTTCCTCTTCCCCATTTTCCCATAATCCCTTCGGCGTGCGCAGATTATAAAAAAAAATGTTTGGATACATACGTCAAGAATTTGAGTGCCATAACCTTATAGGTATGTGATCCATATCCTATTATATGAAGTCCGCTACTTAGGAAAGTATCATTATTCGAATTTATATCTAATTACTTCAGATATGAATTTTTATTGAAATTGAAAGAACTGTTTTCGAGAAAATTGCAATTTTGTAAAATTGACCTTCTCCGTTCAGTCGTTTAGGTTGTAGCCTGAGATAGAGACAGACGTACAGACAGACAGAATTGCAAGACCCACTATTGTTAGTTCCTCTATTATAGTAAAATTGTTGGGATTGAACATTTTCGCGAAAACAATATAGAAGCAAGAAAAAATTAGTTTTCTCTTATTTTTCACCTTCAACGTGATTATCTGAAAAAGTAGTTTTGTTTGTATCGATGATGGAATTTTTAAACACAATCAACTCTCTGCAAAAGGCTCATACAAAGTTATTCTCCCGTATATAAAGAAATTTGAGTACATATTTAAAATCAGCATTAAACTGTTACCAAAGAATGGTGTAAACATATAAATATTGACTAAAGTTTAATATGATTTAAAATGTGACTTCTTGTAGATAAGTATGATCTGAAACGACATTTCTCTAAGATTACACAAGCCACACATATTTTGTTATTGAAATTATGTATTATGATCAAAATAATAGCTTAATGTTGATTTAAATGCGTATTTACTCGAATTTCTTCAACCGATAACCGATTTCAAGTAAACCGAAATTCAAGACAATTGGAAAAAAAAATCCGTACTTCCTATCTGGATCACACAAATGCAAGAAAAAAACACCAGCATTTGAATGGCCTCAGTGTGACGGTACTTCCTGAGGTCAAACCGGCAAACCTCACAGGCGGACCAGTAGGGATGCAGTAAAGTGGGAGGGTTGTGATCCTTCTCTCCCCGATCATAACCTCGCCGTAATCAAAAGAAGAAGACGTTTTTTGATTAAAGATGCACTAAAAATTCCCTCATTCTCCGCTGCCTCATAACCTAGTTATTAGATACAATTTGTATCCCTTAAATTATTTGCAGCATAATTGTGAATTGGATTGAATAGATGCACACAGTTGAATTAGGGATATGCAATGCTGGAATAGTATAGTTACTCAAGTATTCAAAAGAATTGATTGGAAAATATGGATAACGTATCATATTGAAAGAAAAGTGATAATATTTTCAAATATCGATAGACAAATAAAGGCAGAAAATTGTTGAAAAAGAGGTGAAAATGAATGTATTTATTTTATATGTGAGTCTTTCATAAACAATAGATCAATCAAAGTTTAATGCTTCACTTTTCTTCAATGTAAGCACGGATAAAAACAAATTCACCCAGTCTCTTACTCAGAAGTTTTTATCGGTCTCTAAATACAGTGGCACCTGCTTTGGAAAATAGTTAGTCAGAAGGAACAGCGAAGATGTTAACCCTGGTCAAGTTGTTCTGGATAATTTAAAAAAGCATGGGAAAGACTGCCTTCATTTCGTCTGAAATTTGGAGCGGATTTGAGTCCAATAGTGCAACTGGATATTTTAAATACAGGGATAGTTCCTGTTAGGATTTTCTTATAGAACTATAGCCTGTTTTCAAGGGTATTGATCTCCCCCTCCGTAATTCAAAATCTTACCTTAATTAACTGCAAAAGCGTATCCAGGTTCCTTCAATAACTGAACATTAAGCAGTGTCAAAATCCTATGTAACAGAACCATAAGCCCAAGGGAACAACATAAAATAACTCTTCTGGTCGAAGTGTTAAGAGGCTAATGTCTTCAAACCCTATCAATACTCGTAATAATAATAATAATAGTTTGTTTTAAATTTCTTCCTCCCTGTTCCCTCAAAATTCAGAAAAGCTCGACTTTTACGACTCTTCACTCTTTTTTTTTTTTTTAATAATTTGCATGTGTTAAACGGGATATGAATACCCTTATACTAATTTTTAGAACACGTGCGTTTTTGTGGAAAGGAAGAAACAGAGAGAAAGACAGAGTGGTGTAGTTTGAAACTCAGGTGGTATTAAGTTTCTGTAAACTCCAAGGGTGGCTGTCCAGATAACTGGGGAGTATTTTGTTTGTTTTCGCTATTATTGTCGTTGCTTATGATTCACTGTATTTCTTTCCGTCCTCCTGATGTCATCATCACGATCAAGTTGCATTTTGGCCATATGACCACCCTATTGCCAGTGTTATGCCTTCACAGTAGAGTTGTCTTAGCTTTCGCAAGTGATTGACTTTTTTATTTATTTCATGCGAAATAAATAGATGACATCAGGATTCGAACCATGAATCAACAGCGTGACAAGCGATGATGTTACCACTACACCACGGCCACCCTCCTATTCGAAGACGCTTCTGTTTCTGTATCAATGAGCATTTTCAAGATTTTGCAACTTCAGGTTTTTGAATTGTGGATCCAATAACGCGGTAAATGCTATCGGCGAGCAGATTTTGATGTGCCCAAACCTCATGGTCATCTCACTCGTTAGAACAGTTTTACATATTCCTTTGATCAGATTTCGCATTTCGAAAGCCATGAACTACTGAACTAGTTTATTAAAGAGAGCAGAATTAAATTTGGCACTCTGTATTATGAACTAAAATGCAGAAACCTTGTTCTGAATTCTGAACCTACACAGATAAAAAGAATAGATACCTAGTTATGATGTTTTACGCGTATTCAAGCCAGAAATACTGAAAAAGAGGAAACCTACCATCATATGCATTTATTTCTGTTGTACTGCTCAAAGTTATTTGAGATATCGATATTAACGAAACGAAGGTATGTTTCGAATTTTGCTCCTAATTATTGATTCAAATTAAGAAAAGGTTCTCATTCGTGTTCCGATGCGATATTGAAATTAGTATAGTATGAAATGGTTAGTCTCGATACCAAAATTATTGGCATCGAATTAAAAGTATCGATAATGGTATCTTAGTAGTAGTATCGGAACATCAATAAGACGAATCGATACCATACGAACGATTAAGAAAAATCTATATCGATACAACAAATATGCGTCTATTTTAAATTGCATTTTTAGAAAAAACTGTACTTGGTTGGATAAGTACAGTTGATTCTTGAAGTCATCATGTAAAATGGATAAGACAGTTAACTTTTTTGTTTAAAAAAGGGTAGATTTTGATCAAACTTGACATTACTATGATAGAGAAACTCAATAAAATGGGTCTCTCAATTTTGTGTGTCTGCCTGTTTGTCTGTCGGATTTTCTTCAAACTTCGTATCTGGGGTCTGTTGATGATGAGAAACACAATTCGATGAGAAATCGGTATTTTTATTCTAAACCCAAAATTAACGGTACTTTACTAATCAATTTTCTCGGAAATCAAAATCGATATTTGAGTTATGGTGAACATATGCTATCAGATGCATACTACGTTTTCGCCAAAAAATACGTACAACGCTACTTCACTTTTTAACTGATTCTTAAAAATTGCTAACTTCCTAATTCTAAACAATGTATTTTATATGTGCATATATAAGATTATGACATACCTAATTTTTTGAAAATCGTAAAAGAAATTTTTTTTAATTTTAACGATTTTTTAAAAAAAAAAAAAAAGCTGAAATCTGAGTTTTTGCTGATCAACATCATATAGATGCAATTACATACTTTAATTATTTTAAATGTGGTACTTATTTTATAAAAATTCGCATCTTTTTTTTGTAATGCGGTGTCGAACGCGCATCTATGCGTCTCTATATCTGTCTATCTGCCTGTCTGTTTGTTTGTCTGGACGAGTTTTCTTCAAACTTCACATCAGGGATCAGTAGGGCCACAATTCGAGGCGAAATAGAAATTTTCATTCTAACCCCAAAATTAACGGTGGGTACAGGCCGATTTTGAAAAATTCGATTTTCTTGAAAACGGCTCCAACGATTTTGAACAAATTTGATTTATCGTGGATATACGAGTATGCTAATAGATGACATACCGGTTTTTTTTTTCGTTTAACGGTACTTTGCTTATTAACCGCTTTCTGAAAATTAGCTATTTCTCGGCTATGATTCGATCTATTTTGTTCTATGTATGAACTATGTATATATGACATACAAGGTTTGGAAAATCTTCAATATTTTTTTTTTATTATTTAAACGGATTTTTTTTTTATTTATAATAAAAAAAAAACCTTTTAACGATTTTGTTTAAATTTTAAATCTGAGCGATTTGCAATTAAACAACATACATATATGTGTATATATGTGCAAGTACGTGCGACCCAGTCTTGCACATTATTTAGTGTGTTTTCTTGGATTCGAACCTTGAATCTCTCGCTCAGTGATCGCGTACTTAACTACTGAGCCACGGCACGGGTATACATACATACGTGTACATTACCTTTGACTTAAATTTTTGGCTTATTTTATGTAGTTACTGGTACGTTCTAAGTTTAGAATATTCGTAACTTTATCTTCTTTGCAAGAAATACACAGAAATGACAATAAGTTCAGTTACATATATCTGCATAAAAAAAGGCGGAAAAGACACAGAATTCAAAATTATACTTGGTTAGTGAAGAAGAAAAATTATTTGTGCAACACCCTGTGAAATAACCCTGAAAGCTGAAAGTATACAAAGGTTAGGCGCAGTAGGTAACCGTTTGCAGTCGAATATGCGATTATCGGAAAACAATACTATGAAGACGAACTTTAAATTTTAGAAGAACAGGGTGTTTCAAAACCACTACTGTGTGTGTGAAAATGTGTGCATGTTTGATTTGGATGTACGCATAGTTTTCAAATAATTTTAGAAAACAATAAATAAATAAATTGCCTGCAATACTTGTCGCTTTTTACATTACATTCAAAATGTGACAACAGTGCAATGTAGCTATATATATTATATATATATAATATAATATTATATTTCGTGTTTCAGTTAAACAATACTATTAAATATACCTAAATATTTTCCATTTGTTTTATACAAGCGCTTAGCATTTGAATTTTTTGAGGTCTGAATTTGACAGTTTTTGAATAAATTATGTTTTCTCATTCTTTTGAACATCATTTTTCATGTAGTAATAATAAATACTAATTTGCTTATACGAGTATACTCGTATGAGAGAAGCCTACACCCATTTAAGTACAGATGCACACAAATGTGTTCATGTCCACCCAGGACACCAGACCTAATGAATAGCTCCGAAATCGATGTTCAGCAATTTTTGGAAGTATATTACATACAGAAAAGTTACGAACTGTTTGGAGCATATCGTGTGACAGACTAGTCCCCATATTCTAAACCACCCCTAACAAAGTGAGAATGGCGTTGCGATTTTTTAAAACAGATGATTTTCTTACTTTTTTTTTTATTATTATATTCAGTGGATAATTTTGCGATTGCATTTCGCGACACTTAATTTCATAGTCTGCTGATTATAAAGATCATAGTTTAACAAAATTAAGTGAAAAAGCAAATAGTGATTCCGGTCTATTTGGACGGCAGTATCTTGGGTCGATGACATTGTTATCATTCAGGTTAGCTGTTTGTTGATTAGGATACCGTCACAACCCATTGTGAATAAGAAAGCGAAAGAGCAGCAATAATATTTTTCTTGCTGACGACGACTTTATATATATTTTTTTTTGATAATTTATAGTTAGATTTCTAAACGGATATCTGACCTTGCAATGATTTGTCTTCCATATATTGCCAAACATATTTGCATAGTGCACTAGTTACACCAACCACAACGACCCAATGTCAAGATCTAAGAGTCTATAATTTTACTGATCTTAAATTTAGTTTAATGTACATTATCTCATGCATCGCACCTCATTTGACAACAATCATTGAAACGTAAACAATTTTTTTAACGATAGATAGCTTATGTATGTATACAATGCCGATGCTTTTGCAAGTCAATCTGATCTGTCGATTTTATGGAGTCGGTTTTATTGCTCTTGTATAACAAGTAGGTGTGATGCCACATGGTTCACAAAATGCAGGTTTTCAGTATCTCGACAAAGATTAGTTATAAGCATGGGGGTTAATTTCATTAGAAAATTTTAATTGAAATATCTAACAGAAACTTAAATGACACAGAACGGGCATATTGACAAGTTCCAATTATGGTTAGCATGATCATGACTCTAATATTTAGGATATGGTCATAGAAGGCAGAACCATTAATATTTATGGGTACCAAGAAATCGTGGACTAATTAAATGGGTGCAATTTACATATCTGTCTCACGCAGCAACCCTTCATAGGTTAGGAGCTAATTAGGTAAGCAAGTAGATATTCTATACTTTGATGTTTAGTACTACAACTATGTACATCTAGTCTTAAAGGCAATGCTAGATAGCTTACTATTCGACCCACTTTGATGTTTGACAGCTGCTGGTCTACTTTGATCAATCGCATAACAATAAATTTCCAACGAATACATCAATGGACCACCACATGTTATTATTTTCATATTTAATACTTTTGCACAAAAATTGTATAATTAGTGCATTTACAATCGTGCCGATTTACATTTTATTTACGTAGATTTAGATTTAATGAGACTCTCCCAACAAAAGAAATTCGCACAAAATAATCGAATTCATATACTTTCACTTCAAACTTTTTTGGTATAAAAACAAAATCCCATGCAGATTCTGCATCATTAAACCAAAGTTAACACAGCCTTTCCAAACACATTAAGCGTACAAATCGAAAACATGAAGGTATACTCATCCTCCATCCCCAGGACATACTCATATTCCATCCCCAGGACATACTCAGGTTGACCACATTTTTATTTAATTGCAGACTTCAATTATTATTTGCATCCTTGTCACAATCATTGCCACATCCAATGCAGTATTTTTCTCAGCCTTTGGAGGAGGTGGTTGGCTTAATCAAAAGTCTGCACCAGAGGAATATTTACATCATCATCACCATCATCATGAAGTTGTACATAAATCAGCCGCCATTGAGCATCATCCAGAGGCAATTGTGAAACTCGTCCATAAGCCAGTCGAAGTGCATCCACAACATGTTCAGTTTTACAAGGTCATCCATGAACAGGCCCCACAACAACATAGTGGGCACGGTCATCAATTGGGGTATGGTATTGAGCAAGGACATGGTCCAGCTTACCATCAGGAGCGACCGCATGTAATTACCAAAGTCGTTCAACCCATTGTGCATAAAAACTTCATTCACAATCAGCATGAACATCATTATCATCATGTAGCATCGGCTCCAGCTCACCACCATGGATGGGATTAAGAGTGATTGCAGGTTACGGGTTGCGATCTTAATGAGTTTATTCAGTTTTATGAATTTTTTTTTGTGAGAATAAAATGTGTGATTGAAGAATGGAGAAGTTTTTGTGATTGATTTTATATCGCTCTACTAGGAACTGCTCTATATGCGATTCTTCCTAACACTATAGCCATGTATATACAGTATGTAGTTAACCCTTTTGGTCAGCGCATCTGAAGTCAGACATATTCCGGTATCCATTGCCAGTTAAGATTGAATAGTTTAAAAACCAAAGTCTTAGACAGCTATATCCACCAAATCCTCAATCTCATTAGGAATTCAGAGCTGGCTATCGACCTCATTTCATGTCTTCTACAAATGCTATACTTTCTTTATGAATGAACCTCATTATAGCTATAATGGGCGTATTTTTTGAAACCTAGATAGGTGGTTCATTTAACCAATTCTTGGCCAGCCGAATTTTTATATTTTTGAAGGTTGGTACTTGTGCTTGCAGTCCTAATGACATCTAGCTATGAGTCACACGAAGCGGCTATGTTCGTCAAGTATAGTGGCAGTAAAAGTGGTCGATCAAAATAAAAGGGACAGACATTATTGCGAGACACACTCTTTTGAGTTCCTGTACATACTCGTATTATAGCATGTGAAGATTGACCAAAATCTCAAGATTTCCACGAAAAAAATACGTACTTGCCCTATAGGAGCAAGTCGACTTATGTCCTAAGTTATATTCTAATTCATTCAAATATGTAATTCGGGACTGAAAATTCAAAAAAAAAAAAATTGGTGGACAGGCAGATAAACGAATAAAAAGATAAGGAAAGATGAACTGGAAATTCTGAAATCGAAGACGATCCACTTCGACCTAAAGACATATGTTGCGTCTCCTCTTGGTACTATCAGTGGTAATATCTAGGAACCTTCATCCTGGCTTCATTTAGAAACTTAAGCATTTTTAGTGAGTCTTTGAAGAATAAAGACTCTCTCGTCTGTCTGGTATCTCGTTCTTTCATGAATCAGAACGCTGCAGTTTCCTAGAAAATGATCGGGGATTTCCATCTCTTTATTGCAGAGTCCACATGTACCGTGTATAAGCTTTTTGCGTTTTCACGGCTGTGTAAATAGACCAAGGAACCCTATATCTCTCGGTAGCGGATACGCTCGCCCATCTGTCACCACCTTCTGACTCCTAAACTATAAATGCTATGTGGTGACTTTTAGACAAATTATGGTAACCAATTACGCAAAGACAAAGGCAGTGTCAGTTTCTAAAAACCTGACGAATTTTATATTACTCAGTTCCGTAGCGAAGTTTTTAACGAAATTTACATTCTGAATCGTCTCTTCTCTGGGAATTCGAGAAAAGACGTTACTTGCGGAGCTTTACCTGCTTTTTTCAGTGTCATTGGTGCTGTCGCTCTCTTATTAGCCATTGTTTTGTGTAACCTGATTGCCACTGTTTGTTCCATCTCCATACCGCATAGCCTTATTAAAAAAAAAACAAAACATACTCGTACAGAAAAGTTACAATCGGTATGTGACGGATCGTATGATACTCTCCTATAATAAATTAGCCATGGGGTTGTCAAATTCACTCAGACGATGTCTCCGTGAATTTTGAGAGATTTTATAAGTAGAACTGCTGTTACTTTTTCTTAGAAAAAGTGGGCGTGGCTGTCACCGTAAATAACTTTCAGAAAGCAAGGCATATTTTTTTGATAAAAAAAAAAAATACCACGAGAAAGTGGGCGTGACTTCATACGGTGTATGGACGAATTGTGGAAGAAGTCAATATTTTGTCAAGGCAATATTTTTAAATTTCTTGTAAAAATATTGAGAAAACGAATTTATTTTGAAGAGTGGGCGTGTCTTTGGGCGTGTCTGTGAGTGGATCCCGAAAACGTTTACACTTACACCTTATGTATGAAATTTTATCTGCCTAGTTCAACATTTAAGACTCAAAAACTGGTAACATACAGACAGACGGGTAGAAGGACATATATGGTATATGTAAGTCTATGTCTAACTACATGCATTCCTTTGGAATAGCATCTTATGACCGCTTGTCAATGCTACTCGTCATCGTCAGTACGAAGGCCTTTTTGTGGTCATAGTAAGTATTTCTTGGGAGAAAAATTATGATAGAATGTGCTTTCGGGATGTTGTCTTTCATGCTCTTCATTCACTTCAGCACTTCACACGCATTCAACCACTACCAGTTTTCTTGCCTCAAAATGGGTGAACTTAGACTGAAGTTTATTCTCCCAACCGACATCCACTTCTTGCACAACGACATCCTCGAGTGTAGCCATTTCTTGAATAAAAAATGCAATCTGTTGGAATTTTTTGGGAGCACTGTAACTCTATGACCTCAGTCTAGGTACTGCATTTATTGGGGGACAGTGCTAGGTCCCTAATGGGTCAAATTGGTTGTAAAGGAAAGTCCTTTACTGCAGTTCTAGGGCACCTAGTGTTGGCGCTAGGTCTTTGCCATTTCAATAGCCTTTAATATCTCGTATTTTCAAATGGTTTTATACTTGGATGTGGTAGTTCCATAATCAAAAAGGGTGATCAAGAAGCTAAATAAGTCAAAATAGCCTGTTGCAACATCAAAGTAACTGTCGCACCCAAGAAGGTGAATTTTACCACTAGAGTTTGGAAAAAGAAACCAACCTTGCTTACAAAATTTTCTTTCGAACTTGTTGACTGCCGTATCAAAGTAGTCGTAGTTCAACGGAATCGACCTGAGGTAAGCAGAGTAACTTACTAATACAAGAGGAATGACGACGAAACCTAATAGTGTGAAATTATGTATCTTTTCAGTCCTTGATCGACCATTGGATTGGATTTATCGCTGGCCTAGTAAAAGTGGCCTCATTTTCCATCTACAGGGCCCCTTTCTCGTAGACATTCAACACCAGCTGCAACCTACTGCATCTTTGACCACTTCCACTGATTAACCCGTTGCATCGGCAAAGCCCCTTATAGACATGACATCGCTTCCTCATAAATATTCAAATACACTAATTCACTTTGTTCCCTTCCAACAATAGCAAATAAATTTTCAAAAAAATAAACAAATAACCGTCCCCCCATCGTTGTCCACGCATCTCATTTGCGTTCATCATCGGCGTTAGATAACTGTTACATCAAATGTAAATATCAAAAGTATCCAACCAGTTTGTCTTGCAAAATCGAAAAAAAAAACAAAAAGTGAATAGCTAGTGAAGTCAATCCGAAATGTTAATAGCCGATAGGAACAGAGTTCATTTAAAAGTATGATCGCTGCGCGTCTGCATGTGTCCCCAACGCTGAACTGCGTTTAGCAAATTATGGTAATGTGTGTTCGTTTAAAAAGAAAGACTTCCACTTTTCCCAGATGCCTCGCAGCATTGTGACTTTTGTCTTTCTATTTTAATTAATTATCTGAGCCGTAGGTATAAAATCGTTTTGGCGTAACGCTTTACAACATTTGATCCAATGCCTCTAAGCTAGGAACAACTGCAACCGGAACCACGTGTGATACATCATGAAGGTACTTGAGGCTTGAAATCTGACATTTATTTGACGCTATGGTATTAACCTAATTTTTGTTGTTTTTCTCTTGTATTTAGACTTTTCTGGTGTTACTCGCGTTCGCAGCAGTAGCACATGCAGGTTTTACGCCATCAATGGTAAACAAAGATTTCATGCCAGTTGCAGAAGAATGGCATAGATCCATTGAGGAGGAAGACGATTCGGAACACTATGATCACCATCACCATGACTTTGAGGATTACCCGAAGACCGTACATGTACATGAGAATCATGGGCATTATGAGCATCATCATTTTGAAGACATTCATGAACATCACCCGCCAGCGTTTATAAACCACCATGAACATCCCAAAATAGTGCACATACATGAGAAACCGGAGGTACACGTAGTTAAAGAACCAAAGTTGGTGCACGTACATGAGCACCATCACCATCATCATCACCATGTGAAGACACTACCAATATCGATCATAAAGAAGACAGTATACATAAAGCATGGATAGAAGTGGATTGTGCTCGGAATAGTGTCATTAAACAAGACTGTTACATTCATTGTAAGGATAGAAATAGTGTTTGTATTAAGATGTAGATAATAAACATTTAGTGTCATGGAATTTCTTGTTTACTTTTGTGTGTGTTTTACAAATGTTTGACGAGGTTGATAAATTAGTTTGGCTTACAGGTTTTTCATGTTTACCTAATACAAAGTAACGAATGTTCCGAGCGCCGTTTACATGTCACCACCCAATGGGTCTCATCTTGTTGTTTGTAAAATCTACCAAACTTTCTTTACTAATAATGTGGGCGCATTGGAGAAACTAGTATAAAAAAAATAAACCGCCACAGCAAACAATGAAATAGTACAATTCAAAGATATAACTCTTTACTATCTTTACTACTTTCCTTTCTGTCGTCTCACACTCGACGTTAATGCACATATCATATGATCGATATGAAAAGACGGTCGAAGAATATCTAAGGAACAGATAGGAGACTCACCACAAATTTGGACAATAAAAAAAAACTATGAATTTGTTAAGTTAAAGAGCTAAACTTTAAGCGTTAGAGTATCGACCTGAAATCTATACATCAGGCCCCCATAGTTTTTAAATGCAGTAAGAAGGTTGAATAATCTACTTGGTCATAAGGATTCGCTTCACATGATAAAAAATGTTCACAAGCATGAAAGTATTTGCATATGCCCAACGTAGGCTATTTCAAAACATCTGCAACAAACTCAAATAAATCACAGACGCAAGAAAGTATCTAGAAACGTCAAGCTTTATTAGAAAAATAAACAAAAGGACGCTGGACTGATTTCTGTTCAGAAACTGTAACACCCACTTATTGACACTCATTCTCGCAGCCTTCCAGTTCTCTACCATTTATGAACAGAAAGATTTTCAGGTAACCAGTCTGGTTACCCCCATTTAGTTCATAAACAGTTGATGAAAAGAAAGTGTGTAAAACAGTCAATTGATCTTCCTTTCAATCTCTATTTTCACAAGTGCTATAATATATTTGCGGATATTGACTGAACCGTACCTTTGCCTCTTGAGGGGCAAGAAGATAATCTTCATCGCTAAAACAGAGAAGATCAGTCGCACAGTATTCAACGAAAAAAATATTGGACGGACTAATTGATATTCATATGGATATACTTTTCTACCCTTGAATCTGGTTCCAAGAAAGAACATGACCCCTCGATTTTGACGGTGACACAACATTATACCTAAAAAATTGTAGATGGGCGAAATATACTACTTATAGGTATGGTTCCAGAATATACTATAATTCTTTCACATTGGCATGTTGGCTAAAATGTCAAAAACTATTTTACTTCAGAAATCATTTTATAACTTTCTTGGAGCAAAGATTAATTATCACATGTATAACAAGAGTAATGAGATCGTATGATTTGTTCTTACAATTTTTTACCTCGTGAGTTTATAATTGAACAAACCGCTAAAGGAGCAATCATGGGGTATGAGTATGAGATTTTCCCTTCAAAGTTCCACCTTTTCCCGGAATCTCCATAGATAAAATTATAGAAATATAGAGTTGATATAGAATGATGACCAAGTCACAATACTGCGTTATAGTACGTTTTCACATAGTCGAAATGCGTGATGTCAGCCCAAATTCAAAATGCCAGACAAAATTTTCAATTTCCTGTCATACATTATTTGCATTTAAAGAATCGTAATTTATATGCAATCCAAACTAATTACGTTGCAGCCGACAGTTCGTGAAATCGAACACACCTTTTACTGTTGGCATAAACCTTAGACTTAAAAAAACCCTAAAGAAAAAAGTCCAACGGCGTTAAATCGCATGATCTGGGCGGCCACTGATCACCAAAAAGGGGTCACTCGACCAGGAAATGACTCATGCAGTAATTGAATTGTTTCTCGGGCTGTATGGCATGTGGCACCGTCTTGTTGAAAGGACATGTCATCCATATCTTGCAATTTAGGCACAAAAAACTGGATTATCATATCGCGATAGCGAGCACCATTAACTGCATTTTCAAAGAAGAATGGTCGGATGATTCCTCCAGCCCAAAATCCGCACCAAATAGTGACACGATGTGGATGCATTTGTTTCTCACTAATCACTCGTAGATTTTCTGAAAATCAAATTCAACAATTTTGACCATTAACAAAGCCATTAAGATTAAAATGAGCTTCATCCCTGAAGATGATTTTGATTGAGAAATCAGCATCCACTTGTTGGTGTTCCATAATCCATTCAGCGAACTCTCTCACTCTTTGCGGTCTAGGCTTCAGTTCTTGAAACAATTGCACTTTGTATGCATGAAGATGCAAATCTTTCGTGAGAATACGCTGTAGAGGCTTCTCTAAATGTCCAATTCTTGACCACAGTGACGACTTAATGTTCCTGGACTCTCAATAACACTCTCACGAACTGCTTCGATGGTTTGTGTTGAACTTGACTTGTTGAAGGACGGCCAGAATGTCTAAGATCACTAATTGATCCAGTCTCCCTGAATTTTTGAATTAATTTCCTCACAGTTGATGAAGTTAAGTCACTATTCCGACCATATTTTGTACGAAAATTGCGAACTATAGCTGCCAAACAATGGAAAACGCGTTGTTCTTTCATGTAGCACTCCATTTTTAATAATCCTGAACCGTCAGCTGTCACGCTGTCTTTTTTTTTTTTGTTGTTGTTGGCAGCACTACCGCACAAATAGAGCAAAATTCAAATCTTATGTGAATTTTTAGCACACATGTATCAAAAATGATTCAAATATAGATTTCGAACAAAATCGATCAAATCATAGCCGAGAAATAGCCAATTTTCAGAAATCAAACCTGGTACGCCATCTGATAGCTACATATGTATCTCCACCGTTAGTCAAATATCATATTTGATCAAAATCGTTAAAGCCATTTTAGAGAAAATCGATTTTTTATTTTTTTTTTTTAAATTGACCATTAGTAAAGTACCGTTAATTTTGGGGTAAGAATGAAAACTCAAATTTCGTCTCAAATTGTGATCCTACTGATCCTACTAGTTTGCAGAAAATCCGTCGAGACGTTGAGGTTGTAGTCGTGCGTTCAAGCAGACAGTTTCTCTATCATAGTAATAAGTTTGGTCAAAATCTTGTAATCAAACATTTTCAGGAAACCAATACTTGTCCTTATAGGTGCAAGTAAAAAAGAAGGATGTGGCCACCCGTGGATGAGCAATTAATTGTGGAGCTTTTGGGTTTCAGGAACTTGAACTTGTATTCATTATCAATTATTTCAAGGTGTGTATCATCTGACAGCAGGTGTCAAATTAAATTTGTTAAGTTCGGTGGAAACATTTCACTGAAACTTCGAAATTTGTTCCCCGAAATTTTCCATTTTAATTCAGTGGAAACATAGCATATGATAAACGGCGAAAGTTAAAGCTGGATCTTACGTGTTTAGTCGATGAAAAGCATAGTAGAAGAAATCTGTGGCTGTTTGATTTATCATCGTACATCGTGACCTTGTATCGCGTAACGTGCTGTAATGGTTTGGCATACTTTTGTTACGAAAGTGGTGGATATGAGAATTTTTCCAAGAGAATTCTTATAGCAGTTCGTCGAATTATATAAAAGTTTTCATTGATTATTGGAAATTATAAAGTGCATTATTTCGATAACGTAACTCGTAAACAAATTACTGGGGGGCTGAAACCGCTAACAATGTATCGCCGTTCATCTTGAACTTATGAATATGACTGGAACGATGTTTTCCCAGTTCACAGAAGTTTCAGTACTATCGTGCATGCGGTGATCTTGTCCTTTTGGAAAATTCAAAAGATAACCTATTGACAGTTGACTGGTTGCTATACATATGATCAATTGTCAGCTGTCGGTGTTGTTCATTTCGATGTGAACTGTAAAACTTTTTTTAAGACACAAATAAACATTGAATATCTATATTATTTTATTTCTGTTTGTATTAAACGTTGCTTATCATTTGGAATTACATATGAGGACTTATTCTATGTATGGCTTAAATAAATTATTTAGGGGTTTTGTATCTTCGACGAGGATAAGAGATTGGGAAAGGAAGAGAATGTAGCCGGAGGAAAAAAAAGGAAAATAAATCCAACTGACATTTACCAACCAGCTGGGGCATGATGATGGCTCAGTGGAGACTCGTCGTGCAATACCTTTACAACCTTAACATGTGCTGGAGCATGATGAACGATTGGAGCATGGTGCAGAATTGGAGCATGATGTAGAATTGGTGCTGGTTCGTGGTGAACAACTGAAGCGTGATGAACAACTGATGCATGGTGAATAAGTGGAGCCTCATGAATTACTTTAACTAAGTCACCATGATGACTGCTGAGTCCTTCAAGACCATGTCCGCCATGTCCACCAAGACCACCTAGGTCGCTATGCCCACCAAGTCCACCAATCTCTCCATGCCCACCAAGTCCACCAATCTCACCATGTCCACCAAGTCCACCATGTTCACCAAGTCCACTACCAAGACTAAGTCCACCATGAAGTCCTTCTCCAAAACCACCATCATGATCAATGCCGCCATCCAGTCCACTACTAAGTCCTCCACCAAGTCCATCATGTCCATGCTCATGGATAACTTTAACTAAATGTTCACTATGATGTTCATTGAGATGTCCACCATGATGGATAAGTGGTGCTCGTTCATGAACTAAATTCACAAGATGTGAAGGAGCATGATGATGATGATGTGCCAATGGTTGTGGAGCTGGAACATGATGAACAATTCCAGCATTGACGGCTGTAGTCAGAGCAAGGACACAGATGAAAGTCTGAAAAGAAAATCAGTCAGTCAAATAAAAGTCAAACAGTAAACACTTAATAATCCTTACCTTCATTTTGGATTAAGTTCGGCTGGGATTTGTTGAACTATTTCCAATCGAATGATGATACTTAGTGAAATGCATTTGGTTTTTATATACATTTTTAGATACCTAATCCCATCGGTTGGTTACGATTTGGATTGATTGGGTCAAGAAGAAGTCAAATGGATTGTCAGATGCACTATCGCTACATTTTTTCTGTTGCAAAATAAGCCTACTATGAGTATAACCACCTGCTAAAACAAGTTTACAGCATTTATTTTACAGGCGGCTTATACGATAATTGACATGATTATGTTATGTAAATGAGAAAATCATGTAGGATGGATTGTTGGTTGCTTTATTATCAAAAATGTTACACATTTTGATATTTAATGTGTGTCATTAAGTTATTCGAATTAAAGTTGGTGAGACTAGTCTGCACAACATTGTCTAGTGTTGCATTTGCAATCAAATTACATTCGATATGAGGGTCACATAATTAACAAACCGTCACTCATTAAATATTTGGAATGAACACAAATTTTAAGTGGTTGGGCTAGTACCAAGGGACGTAAGCAGATACGTGAATACCACAAAATAAAAGCAATAGCAAGAGGCAGTTAGAGCCCTTCCTGATCAATGTCCTTTAATTTCCAAAAACTCAGTACCGACCACCAGCATTACGTATAAAAGACAATACAACTGTTGGCAACCCATAGGGTATAAGAGTATACATATGTATGTACTACCCCGGATGTGCTTGATTTCTGAAGGAAGAGCATAAGAAGCTCATGACTGAATCGATAGAAGTGTTATTGTAGAAACGGTTTTAAGAAGTTTTCCCAATGTTAAAAGTATCTATGTACGTGTCGAGTGGTATGAAGACAGACTTTTTTTTTGTTTTTTTAAATGATCATGTCGGTCGAGAGGATAAAGGATAGATTAACACCCACATGCATGGCAGAAGATTTTACGAATGTTCTGAGAAATTTTAAGACTATAGGACTGTTCCCGATGACAAGATTCTCTGAACTTCGACAACTATACGAACTCGTATACCAGAGTTCTAGTAATTGTGGGCAAATCTAGACCAATAGTCCTGTGAATCTACGAAGAAAGGAGAAAAGTAACGAGGTGTCTGCAAACTTAAAAAATATAAGAAATAAAATTATCAAAAATTTACAACAATCCGAGTGGGGTTTATTTCCTCGTAAACTATTGAAGTAAATCAAGGGACAAGGGATTGAATTCTGAATTTCATAATTCAAATTGGTGGGTTAAAATGGCTCAGAAAAACCGTAAATCTTAAATAATGGGTAGGGTTAATGAAGTAAATTAAAGGAAAAAAAGGTTTCGAGGTTATTAAATCCGAGGTCGAAACCAAAACATTCCAAATGGCGCAAACAAATTAAAAAGACTGAAATAATTGATATCGGGTAGTCCAGATAGATATTTTTGAAATCGCTAAATCCAAATAAAGAACCAAAATTTTAAAATTGGATCTGTTTTTAATTTTTTTCGGGCTCCATTTTTTAACGCCACATTTTTACTTTAATAATAATATATTGTAGCATAATAATAACTACGCACCTATGTCTATGCAGCAAATTCTGAAGTGACTTTCCATTCTGGCAGAATTTTGGTTCGAACTGTCCTTTCATTCGAGGTTCGTGTCTGGGACGAAGTCTCCACATGTCAACGAAAGAGACGAATAATATCAGGGATAAAAGGGAATTATAACTGCAAGAATTATTTCTCTTGTTCCAGTGGTCGAAGAATTTGCTAGAAGTTTCTGGCTATCAGAAACTTCTGCTATATAAGGACAGATGGCGGTCAAAAAAAGACACAGTTGGTTTTAGAACCGTGGCGAAGAGATTGGAAAAGTGATAATGGGCGAAGTTGTAATTTGGTGGTAAATTGAAAGTTGAAAGTAAACAAGAAAAAGTAATTAGTTTGGATTTGTGAATTAAGTAATTGAAAGGAGATAAAGTAATTTGAGAGGAAAGAGACCTTGTAAGAAAAGAATTTGCGAAGAATAGTGTAGTGTGAACTTGAATTGTTCTATAGACTATAAAATAAAGAAATAAATCGCACAGAATATCGTTTTATCTACTCGAGCCGTAGCTTGCATATTACAATATCAAAAAAATGTTCATGTTAAGCATAATAAGGCTAAGGCCACGTACTGAGCGACGAGCGACTGAGCGATTAAGCGGCGCAAACAAATTAAAACATCGTATAGTTGTGGCCAAGTAGTTTCTGAGCGATGAGCGATTTTTGTAAGCGATAGAACGACGTTGCTCTGTATTCAATTTTGTTTTAATTTTGTAGTTTATCGCTGAACGACGAAACATTAGAAAGTTCACCTAATCAAGGGAATATTCTATCCAGCTGTCGACAAATTCTATAGGACGGTCCCTGAATGCTTGATTTCAGCTGTGCAAAACTGCCCGGTTTTATGAAGGACAACCATAAATTTTAAAAATACAAATTTTACATATAAGCAGTGGAATGCTATAAATGATGAAATTCACCGTAATCTGACCTTTCTCGATTTAAAGGATGTTCTGAATACGGCTTTCTAGTAAAAGACTACGACAAACCGCACGTGACACAGACATTTTCACAACTAATCACTCAAGCGATGAAGCTCAATGAAATGCAACTCGTAGCTCAATCGCTCAGTCGCTCGTCGCTTAGTCCGTGCACTTAGCCTAAGAAATATAAATACCGCCATCTGCTGGTTTCTTTTTAGATTACATGTTATTTTGACACTGACAGCTAAAAAAAATTAACAGGAAGACAGTATCATATCTCCGCGGTACGAAATGAATCGATTTACGGTTGAACAACTTTGGGAAATATTGACAACTTATTTCCAACTTGTGTGCTAAGTTGCCGAAAAAGTGCGAATGCGGCAACCGTTTGTGAAGAAAGTACTTATGATTGGCTGCTAATTGATAACACAAGTTATTCTCGTGTTTGTCCTGTGTGTTTAGCCGAGTATATTGCTGCTGTTGCCGAAAGTGTGGTTTGTGAAATGGCCAAGAAAATGAAGATTGCAACGCAGAGCGCTACAGAAAAATGGAAATTTTTTTTTGACTTGAAACTAAGAAAATGAACTTGGATGATCTCTGGTTCCAGCAAAACGGTGCTACGTGCCATAAAAGCCGTCCAACATTCGACTGATGTTGCTTTTTCTCCGCGGAGCTTCGAATTGGTTTGTGGAGTACCATTTAAGATCAATTGAACAGCCACTTAATTTCTCGTGGTTCGGTATCCTGCTCTGGATGTATACTGTTATGGAGTGACCTAAACCAATATAAGCATGAAGAAAATAAAGTGCCCGCTAGACCCCACGTACTTGCGTTAATTAAAAAATCATTCAGATTTGGAATTTAAAAATTGCGAGTTCGTATGAAATATAAACCAACAGGCGCCAGGTATGAATTTTTAAGTAAATCTGTCGTCCAGTCATTTGAGCTGTACACACACACAGACAGGACATGACTCACTTTTTCGAATTCCTCATTATATTGTAGTAATATCAAGATTAATTAAAATCTCGAAATCGAAAATTGTCAAGAAACCAATACTTGCCATTTAAAGGTGGAAGTAAAAGAATTGGCTTGCGTATGAAAATCCATGTGGAACGGATCGTATGATATCCTATATCTCTTATCGTCTAATCCATCCTTAATATATGTAGTAGGAGTGACTAATTTATAGATATTGCTCAACGCAATATTTTCTTCTTTCTACTTTCTTTTCAACTGGACATTTTTTGAAAAGTTAGTTTCGGATACTAAAAAGCTTACATACAAAATGTAAGGCTGGTGACATGCAGACAGATAAATGAACGGATATGGCTAAATCGCCACAAATTCCTATGCTACGAGTAATCACAAATACAATAATAATTCTCTAGGTGGGAGAAATGTATCAGAATCAAAGAACGAGACTCCTTCTTCAAAGTAACACCTCTTCTCGAATTCCACACTGATAATCACTAAGAATATTAAATCCAGAGGTCGAATCATTGGTAGATCTACGAACAACTACAAACTATTGTACTTACGAGTCTTCCGTTCACGAACCGAAAATGTACTGTGCACTTTAAGGGCAGCAATCCGTAAACAGGTGGATCCATGACTGAAGCAGGAGTATCTGAACAAAGAACCAAACACTCGAAGCCATTTACAGGTTCTCCAACATCCTCAAGGCGGAGGTAGGCAATGTGTTCAACTTAACCTCGACAGAGACTATCCAAAGCTATTTTGCTAAAATTGGGCATTAAAGTGCTATGACCTTATATAATCATTTCAAAAATGTTTTGAAAATGCATGGAGAAACTGAACAGCCTAGATCAAAAACAGTATCACACCAGAAGTGGAGGATAACGAAAAAACCGACAAACTGGCAAAAGTTTCTCTTTTGTAGGCCCAAAATCGTCGTCTGGAAATATCTATGAAAGACAAAGACAACAATAGAGCTAATCACTGCAGATCACTTCAAAAATTGGGACAAGCAAAGAAGCCGCTCGATAATTTCAACCGGACAAGTCATACACATTCTAAGATCAAAAAATATTAATTAGCTAAGTGACAGTACCTGCAATAACACGCTACAGCTGATCAACAAACATTGCCTGGAATAGACATCTCTGATAACGAAAACAGAGAGGTTTTTACATAATTTACGTATAAGTTACACAGGAGAACTATCTCTGACAAATTTATGGCTATTATCAAAATAATTTAGGGCGCGATATGCCACTTGCTGCGAACGAGGCTATAGTCAGTGTAGCCTGTTGAACTAATTTAGTGTATCAGATCTTCACGTTGATACGGTCTCATCTGATATGATCCATTGAAAGATTAAGACACTTTCATTAATCTTCAACCTTTATCTAGTAGAACTCTTAAGACCTCGACGAGATCAAATCTAAAAATATAATATCAACAAATTGAGTAATCCTAACCATCTAATCACAAAATGTCTGTAAAAAGTATCTGTAAATAAATACGTAATCGAAAAGTAGCTGTAATTGCTTCAATAACAAGGTGGGGTAACCATATTCATGATTTCGTTAACGTTTATATAATCAGTTAATAGTTTTTGTTGCTTTCGACGAATACTTTGATGAACAGCGAGTGCGCCAAAGCACTTAGCTCTTTAAATAGCACTTATGTATCTCCAACGTAACTAACATATCAATTTATTTACTTATATGTATAACATGTGTGTGTTTATAAATAATTTGACTAAAATGAATGAAATATTTTTGGCTAATAACAGAATTCCTCCATTGAGGACAACAATAATAAGTAAACTGCAACAGTTTACCACTTTCCACCGAATAAACCACTGAGGCCGCCACCACTACTGCCACCACTGCCGCCTCTGTTTTGCCGTTTAACCTGTACAACCTCTAAATGCCCTTTCTCGACCACATGGCCAGATCTCAGGTAATCATTACTGTTGCCTCCCTTTGTTATAACAGCACGTCCGCTAGTTCCATAAACATCGATCAACTGACCAGCATAAGCGGATCCTTGCTGATAACCACCTGACGATCCTGAATCCTCATAAATTATTTGCAAAATTTGTGGTAATATCGATTCCAGAGACGTTTGATACGACGAGTAATTTGGCGCGTACGACTGACTACGACCACTGGAGTATCCTTGGCCGGCATATCCACTACCATGTGAAATGGGCGCTTGTTCATGGATGACCTTGATGATTTGTGGCTGAGAATATGAGGCTCCACTATATCCGCCCGATTGACCGGCACTGTACGAATAGCCGCCACCATGTCCACCAGAATAACCACCTCCACTTCCGAGGTTCTGAATTTTGATTATCTTAACTTGTTGCTGAGGTGCTGGAGCAATGTGTTGCACCTGTTGCACATGTTGCAGCTGTTGTGGTTGAACTTGAACTTCGACTTGATTTACGCTATTTCCTCCCAATCCGTTAAGTAATCCAGCGTTGCTGACGGCAACTGTGGCCATTAGGCAGAGTAGTACCTGAAAATGAGCTATCCTTGATAATCCTTCTCTAGTTGTGTGTGAGCCCCGATGTCCTTACCTTCATAATGATCGTCTGGCAGCTTATTCCAATTTCAATGACAACGCGACGTGACAAACTGATACCACCACCAACAGATCGGTTTGCATTTATACCCAGGAAAGAAGGTACCACCACCTGTATACACTGGTGGCGCGGCGGTGGTGGGCTATTGGTTACACCACTTCATACGAGATCCGGAATTCCGAAAAAATCACTAAAAACCTATGTGTATCTATCGCGCCGTAGATATTTTGGCTACGATGCGTCGCGTAGCCGTTACAGGCGCTACAAATTGATGAACCACAAGACCCAATGAGCTGCGGCACTATTGTTAGTGGACCGTTTCTTAATCAATGCAAAGCAACGGTCCAACAACGGCTTGTGTCACACACAGTGAAAGCTACTAAGAGTATTTTACTGCCAAAAGTATCTGCAACAGCACAACAAGTGTCGGTTTTATGGGCTCGCATTAATTCGAATAAACTGACATAATATGCCGCTCGATGTGTGTGCGTGCCGATTATGAGATGTAACCTTCCAGGGGCCACCGTCAGAGTAAACTTGAAAAGAGACTAAAATAACAGAAACACAATTTGATGATGATTTGAAAATTTGCATATCGGAACGCGCAGAGTACGCGTCTTGCCGCATGTTGCCGACTCTTGGTGGTTGTTGTTGTTGCTGTTGTATAAGAACAAATTACGATTCGTATGGGAATCTCTAGTTCGTTGAGAGTGTAATAAAGTGTTATAATGTTTGGTATTTTGTTGACCAATCGATTGATAGGTACTATTATGTGATGTCCGGAGGAAATTGTTGGGTGGGGTCGCGGCGGGTCAGAGTGAGCTGAAAAGCAGATATATATTACTTGCAAGAGGCTATTGTTGAGTCATGCCTCATTGAGATAGTCGTGGGAGAGATTCAGTTAAAGTGGATTTTTCTATTACCGATCTATTTGTAACTTGCATGCTCTGCACGTGTGGTTATTTAATCTATAAGATGTGGGACACAGACGGTACCACAGGTGCACATTTGCAGTCTAACCTGGTCTATACGTTTATCTGATGTGGTTGGTGGGTTGTGGTCATGGTTTTTGTGTTTTATTGCTCTTATCATTGTTCCGATCCTGCCAACTATAGTGGATTGAGTTTCAGGGTCTGAAGTGGGCCGCTTGACCTTAATAATATTTTGGATGCTGAAATAAGGCACCGATTTTATCAATGAAGCGAAGTACCCAACTCTTTTAATGGTCCTTGGCGATTTTAACATCCGAATTAATAGGGAGCAGAATGACTTAAATCCAGCCTGCGGGCACAAACTGTGGAAATATATCAAAGGTGCCAAATCCGAGCTTACATACTACGAAAACTACTGTGACGTAAGAAGAAATTTGGAAGACAAATTTTTCCTACGGTATTATTTGATCGTGTGTACAAAGAAAGCAAAACTTTTTTTCATAGAAGATAGGTGAAAATCTCCATTGACTCTATGAGGTCTGCAGGCTCGTGCTCATAGCCGTTTGAGATTCTTAATCCCCATAACCACCTCACTACTGCAACTAAGTTAAGACAATTTTTTATCACGAAATAATCATCTTTGGCAGGTGTCTTTAAAATGAAAGTTCCTGCTTCTTCCACTATTTAGACGCTATTCGTGCTAAGTCGACTTTGTAGACGGCTCAATAAATTTCTCTCGTCCACAATTTGTAGGACTGTACGAGTATTTAATCGAAATCTGGTCTTTCGCGCTAAGTTTTTAGTTTCATCATCGACTATAAGAACTCCGAGATCTCTGTGTATATCGTCTTTTCTTATTTACCATGAGGCATGGGTAATTTCTTTTAGCACTTTATTTTCGAAAATTTGTAAACTGTTAGCATTAGCTTTCTTGGTATAACCCCAGGCTTGTATACAGGTCTACACCAGCTTCAGCATTTGCTTGTATAAGAGCTGCTTATTTTTTTTTCAACCTTAAGCTTGGAATATTTTTCAAGTAACCAGCACTCTCTGTATTTGTTTTCGAGTTCTTTATGTTTCTTTTCCACGTGCGACTCCTATTTAAGCTTTGGTCGAGTGTCATTCCGAGGTATTTCGCCTCATTTGTGAATGGAATACGGACCGAGTTCATAAGGATAGGCAAGTTGTTAGTTTTCTTATAAGTGTAAGTTTGTCCATTCATTTACATTATCCAGAGTGCTTTGCTGTTTTACAGTTGTTTCTTCGATCGTCTTACCTATTGCTAGGGTAGCAGTGTCATCGGCAATCGTAGCTATGTAAGACGGTGGCAAATTTTTGCTTTATATCACGGGTATATCGACGATACAAAAGCGGGGCTAAGAACGATTCCTTGCGGTAAGCCTGCTGAATTTTTTTTAATTGCGAGTATTCGTTTCCTGTCTGACACGGAAGAGTCGATTTGCGAGATATGTTGGCGCTATGTTTTATAGGCGCAGAACCTGTCGTAATTTGAACTTCAAGCCTTCATGCCACATATTGTCAACAATTTTGCAAGACATCAAGAAATTCTTTTGAGCAAATCTTTTTTCCTTCAAGAGCTTTCTCAATTACGTCAGTGATTCTATATACCTGGTCAATGATTCAATGCTTGCTTCTGAACCCAAACTAGTAATCAGGGATAAAATTTGTTTCCTCAATAACCGGCTGTAAGTAATATCCTCTCAAACATTTTGAATATAATTGGGATAAGGGAAATGGGTCTATATGATTTCTTGTCAATCTGCGGTTTTCCTGGTTCTAGTACCATTACGACTTCCGTAACTTTCCATTGACTCGGGACATGTTCCAATCTAAGCGCAGCGTTTATAATATAGAAAACCCTAATTAATGCTTTTCCAGGCAACATTTTAGAACTTCTTCAGTTATGAAGGAGTTTCCATTTTTTCAATTTCTTATTTTCTTTTTTGAGTTCTGTTAGTTTTGCACTAGTTGTGTGTAATTGTCAGATGCTATTATTTCCGACGCATTAATGTTACGTATAAGGGCTTGACTATCAGATGGCTTGAAAGTCTCTTCGAGATGGGCGGCAAAGATGTCCGCTTTCTACAGCTCTAAAATCCACAAAAGTTATGAAAAGTTACCAGTCCGGTCTCAAAAAGTACTGAGCAATTGTATTTAGTATTTAGTATATTTTGAAAAAAATAAACAAAAGAAAAATAAGAAATAAAAGTGAAACATGAAACACCGGATGCTCCATCCTCAAGTTTTCTTCTTTTTTTTTTTAAATGAAATTTCGAAATCCCGGAGCACTCAGGCTCAATTTTTCTGTGTCTATTGTACTCCCAGGCAGAACTCCTTTTGGGTTAGTAGTTGGATAAACTTTGATTTTATTAGTTTTCTCTTTTATGTTCGAGTTCCTCAAGTTAATTAAAATCTAAAAAAAAGTTCATCCGTAGCGCATGTAAAAATTGACTAAAAATAACATTTTGTTTAAAGAATTCCTTTTTTATCAGTTCATTCTGAAATTCTAGAAAAAAACAAAGTTAGAAAACTCATCTATCTTATTAAAGAAGCAAATCCACTTGGAAGTTTTTGAATATGTTTCCAATATGTAAATGCATTATAACATTTCTTGTATTTCTTGGTACTGAAGAAATGGGCTACTAAAATTCATACTCGTACACATTAGAAGATTTTGAATATTTTTTTAATTTAATTATTTTAAATTATTGAATACGAATTTTCAAAAACGATATAAAAGCAATTTTTGAAGATCGGAATCATATGCAGGCTTAGGAATGGAATATCTCCTATTAACACCTCACATGCCTTCGATCAATTCGAAAATTTCCTTCAGTTCATGAGAACCAACGTTTCTCACACGAAGATTTTGCACAATGCCAGGTTGTTTAATAAGTTTTGTCGTTCGATAAGAAAAACTAGATTTTTATGGTTTGAAATACTTTTTATTATTCAAAATAATTTCCCTGTACTTCAAAACATATGTTCCAGTGATCTTCTAATTTCTGGATTCCAACCCTGAAGTGAGAATCCGGAAGACTGTCGAAATACTGTTCACAGCTGCAATTACCTCTTCGTTCAATGGAAATCGGTTTCGACGCATGGATTTTTTGAGATGTAAGAACAGCCCGAAGTCAGAGGGAGCCAAATCTGGCGAATAGGGTGGATGTTGCAACAATTCGTACTTTAATTCACTGATTTTCGCGATGGTTTTTTGAGCTGTGTGACAGGGTGCGGTATCTCGATGAAAAATTATTTTTTTCTTCTGTCTTTTCACAGAAATTTTTATTTTTTTAAATAATGTGAGTTTATTGCTTTACCAGTTTGGTGGTAATCCACGAAGTATTACGTTACACCTCTCCTTAGCATCTTGTTTTTATGCAGGATCATGTTGGTAGACTCAAGTCTCATCCATAGTGATGAAACGACGCACAAAATCCTTCTTATCCTTTTGCATTCGATGTGTTTTTGCTCCATTGTTAGCGAATGCGGCACCCATTGTGCACACAGCTTTCTAAAATCCAAAAATTTAGCCAAAATATTGCTCAGACTGCCTAATGAGATGCCAAGGGCTTTTCTACTAAATCTCTCTCGATTAATCGACGATCTTCCAAAACTATGCTACGATTTCTGGTGTTAATGCACTTTTTGGACGTCCTTCACGTGGATCGTCTTCAAGACTTGTACGACCACGTTTAATTTCAGCAACCTATCTTTCTACTGTTTTAATTGAAGGTGAAGAATCCTCGTACATTTTTAACAACCGTCCATGATTTTTTTTTTTGGTGCTACACCTTCCAAAAATAAGAATTTTATTACTGCACGGTATTCAATTCTTTGCATTGTAAAAAAACACTATGACACGTCAACTTTGAACACCTATAAATATACGAATGAGTTAACAGATCTACATGAAACTTGACATGTCTTCATAAAAAAGTACTAACGTTTTTAGAAAAATAAAACGACGAACATAATAGCGCCATCTCTTATCGAACGACAAAACTTATTGAACAACCTGGTATTATATACTGAATGAAAGCGAAGGATTCGGTGGCATCGATAAAAACGCACAACGCGAACAAGACGTTTGGTAGACTGATGAATAATGGAATGAGATTATTAATGAATTGTTTTGGAATTGCATAGAGATTCTATTATCGAAAATACTTATACAGTAATGTCTCGCTAATCCGAATCAATTATTGCAAGGGGGTATTCGGATTATCGAACAATTCGGACTTATGAGTACAAGACGGGAACAGGAAAAAATTGCTTATTTAACGAAAATAATCTGGATGTCACCCAGGCACTTGCAGTTGAATCGTATTCCACGGGCACCAAAGGAACGTGGTTTCTTTGATTTGCCAATCACTAGCATTTTCAGTTGATGTGTGCCTGTTGAGTCAGTGCAGGTCAGGAAAGTAAAACGCTCTTTGCTTGTCTTTCGTCCAGGAGCTGTTTTGTCGGTAGAGCCTACTAGGGTCCTTTCTGGCAAAAGCTTTCAATATAGACCACTCTCATCAGCGTTATAAATTTGGGACGGGTGAAGTTCTAGCTCTTTTATTTTGTGGGAAAACTTGTTCCGGAATTCGGTTGCAGTGAATCAGCAGAAAGTTTTTCCCCGCAAATTTTGAGATTTCTGATGCCAAAACGTTTTCTGAAATTTGCAATCCATCCTCGGCTTGCATTGAAGGAACGTTTAACACCATAAATGTCCCGGAAAATTATTTTCGATTTCATCTTCAATAAATCTTCAGAGACAGGAGCGTTTTTTTCTCTTTGTTTAAGAAACCATTCTCCATTTCTGGATACTCCGCAGATTTCGTTGTTTTTATCTTTAAAATTTTTTCACCACTTGCTGAAACAAAACTGTAAAAAGAGAAACAAAATTCGGTAACACAATCCAGTTTACGCATTTAACCCTAACCTAAAAATGCTTCTCTTATTGCGTTTAATATCAGATATTGTGGACGCGCCAACATCGTAGTCAATTTAAATTTTTTTAATAATTTCACATTTTTATTTTAATGTTAGCGTTATGTGCCTCCTTTTATTCGCCATTTCCAAACAAAATTATACGAAACAATAAAAAACTTAGAAACTTCTTTTACCACTTTAAATAAACTCCTGAGCACGTGTTAAACCGACAGAAACAAGATCCTACTGCTACCAAAAGAGCGAAGGAAGAACGAAAAATGCGTAAATACCTACATACATTGATAACTACTGGGTCGCAAAACGACAAGATTACTGTTAAAACTAAAATTACTGTAAAAACCAAAGCGTTTGTATGTTTTTAGTAGGAATTCGGATTACAGCGTACAAGAATTGGTGCTGATTCGGACTGTAGAGTACATAATGAGGAAAAATATTGATTCGGATTAGCGCGATATTCGGATTAGCGGTGATTCGGATTAGCGAGACATTACAGTACATATACTCGAAGCAACATGTTTGTCATAAAAAGGAGTACGAGGAGTACGGAAATCTCACATTAAATAACTACTTGACTCCATTTGATGTCCCCAAAGTGAAACAATTATTTCCCCTAGAAGTTCTACAAGGAGATCGCTACGAGTATAACGAACATTGTTGCCCTATGGAGGTGACTTCAATTTCATACGGCTGCTGTTAATCTAAATACGACTAGTATATTAGTAAACCAAAACATAACTGTACCATTCGTATGCAGCGACAGTTTACCCAGCATTCCATTAAATTAGGCATGCGAGTCACAAATACTGAAATCAAATATGTAAATTGCTATAAAAGTGCGTTGGCACGCGTTTACAAAGTTTTACTTAAACATCATTGACTTTACAGATGCGGAAATTACGTGAGCCTTTGTAAGACAATTTATTGATTTTATGTTCACCATGTACGAGTATTTCTTATTTTATACAACTTCGATAATGGATTAGTAATTTTTGAAATGGTGTAATGTCGAAGATGGCAACGGACCTATGAATGTTATAAAGGAACTATAAAAATCAGTTGAATGAGACTGCAATGCCCCACGTTGCTGCTGTTTGCGAAAGGTTTTAGTGTTGGGTGCAGTCAATTTGTAATTTGTACCTGCTGCTGTAAAGGGTAAGATGTAGGTGCAACTATTGTTTAAGTAAAAATGTTCAATTTCGAGTTTTGAAAAATATCTATTACATAGTATAATAGAGAAACTCGGTCCTGTAATTCTACTCGTCTGTATGTCCGTCTATACTTCGGAATCAAAATTTCACATTCTAACTACAAAATCAAAAGCCATAAACGGCTCTTAAGGTGAGTTTAGACGGGCAATTTTTAAAACAATTCATTGCCGGTAATCTATTGTTAGCAACAATTATAGAAATATGAAGCAATATTTGGCAATCGTCATCAACTACGAGTATTGTGGCAATAATTGCTTTTTATTGATTTATGTCACTGAACAAATTGCCACCATTTAGCCATATTGTTGCCAAGATGTGATTAACTATTGCTATAAGAGTAATTCAATTTTTATGCGTGCAGTAAGTTGCCAACATGTCATCATTGACAAAAGAAAAAAACAATAAATTTCTTAAAAAAAAAAAAAAATCATGAATTTCCTGACTGAAATTTGGTTCAGCAATTTTGCGTTATTATTATTTAATTACGGTAATTGAGTTATTAAATTGTTTGTAATTGAACATTTTGGGGGCATAATGTGCGAATGACGACATAAAGTGTCCGAATGTTTAAAAAAAAAGATATTTTCCTGATAAACCTGTTTGGCTAAGCGATGTTGCAGCCCCAACTGATCGAAATTTCAGTGGCTATGTACTATGGTTGGAATAACTATAATACACAGAACAGGGGGTACTAATCATTGTTCTGAAGTTTACCAACGTAAGTTAAAATTGCCTGTATATCATGTACGTGATTGGCTCCATATTGCTTTTCAATTAAAGGCAATTAGTAGTAATAAGTTGCTCCATAAATCGCTCCTGTGATTAAATTTTTGTAACTGTACGGCAATTTGATGTTGTCAAAATTATTGTATGTAAATTGCCGTAAATTTATCAATTTCTGTTGATCGTGTAAATTCAGCTTAACGATTTCAAATTCATACCTGTGGCAATGTGAATGTTTGCAATAAGACTGTTTTCCTTCTTCATTTTTAATAATGTGACTTTACCGAGTAGTGGACTTTTTGACTATTTATCGGATATGGCTATGATGATTTTGTTCAGAATTTGTACCTGAGAAACTTTCAACATATACAAGAAATTTTATGAACAATGGCTCATAATAGCTACATATATTATTTGCTTATACAGTGGGGTGTATTTGAACCATATTCCCAGCAATGATTAAACGTGTATATGCACGACTGAATAGCACGTACGTACTACGCCTTATATGTTGCTTATTTGCAAATCATTCTGTTTGGAATAATCAAAATCATTAATATTATTTAAAATCCGAAAACAAAATTTTCACAATATTTCAAAAATCGGTATGATTTGGCATATGTCGAATATTGTTTAAATATCCATACCGAGATACCGGAATGAGTTACATTTTCAAACCAACTAATAATCAAAGTACCGTTATACGCATATTTTGCCAAAAGTATAGTACGCCTATACTTTTTGCGTGTAGCTGGGTGAAAAATCATCGAAAGACATCGCATGCTAGCTTTGCGAAAGTGTGGGACTTTAATCCACTAAAAACACCCGAAGAAGGTATGATTTATATCATCCTTCCATTTATCGCACCTAGTCGTCAAACTAACCAGCAATTTTTTTTTATCACTTGACTATATATATGTAGATTGAGGAACTGCCTTTTGTTAGTTATCCTTTGTTTTGGAGTACCTACGTAGGTATGGGTTTTGTGTGATGATGTTATGCTATGATGTTATCCCTAGTTAACTAGTTCAAAGGGTTTTACCCTTCTCAATTTTCTAACTAAATTGTTATTATTAAGTAGTTCAGTTACGTCTAAATTGGCGTGGTTGCGAAGTCGAAGAACTGCATTGTTATTTATGTACACAGGTATGTGTTGTATATTTATATTTGTAAAGTTAACATAAAAAGACTTCGGTTCATTTAGTTTTATTCGACATTTTTTGGTCCATTCAAATATATCATTTACTGTCCTTTGCAGTTTTCGGTTACTTCCTTCACTGTTTTACCAACAGCAACAGTAGTATCATCTGCAAATGTGGCAACAGTAGTATCATCTGCAAATGTGGCAACAGACGTTATTTTGTGGTAGGTCGTTTGTGCATAAAAGGAATAGAACGGGTCCTTATACACAACCTTGAGGTACGCCTATAGCTTTTATACATATGTTTCACTGTGGAGTACTCATCTTCTTGCTTTATTCTAAATGATCGCCGCATTATGTAGGACTCTAGAATATATGAGTACTGTTTTGGCAGACATCTTTGCAGCTTATGTATTAATCCTTTATGCCACACTTTATCTGATATCTCCACTGTAGCTCAAATATCAATTTTAATCAAAATCGTTGCACCCGTTTTTGGGAAAATTGATTTTTTCCTTCAAAATCGGTCATTATATGAGTACCATTAATTTGTATGTTAGAATGAAAATTCCGATATTACCTCTAATTGTGAACCCACTGATCCCCGAACATACATTCTGACAGGCATACTTACTTTTTGGGGTTTCCAAACCAATCTTTACCCCTTTCGTTGCAAGTAAAAATATTTGGAGTTTATTGACTTAAATCAAACAAATAGTTTAACTAAATTATTATGACTACTGTTCTTAAGAAGTTTTAAAGTCGCGCTTACTTTCGAACTTTGCCTTACGAGAAGAGGGATATTTTTGAGCCAACACTTGGTAAATTTCCCAAATATGAATTTAAAATTAATACTTTTTATATTGAAAAGCATTGGTACTCTAAGATTAGTGCTGCTTTTTCGATTTCATGTAATTTCCAAAGCTATTGCACGGACTGTTAATCAAATTAAGAGAATAATATTTTAATTATAATATTATAAAAAGTTTAAAAATGATTTATATATTTGACCCACCCTAATGTGCATGGACAGGTATTCCAAGTTTTAAAAAACTGTCATAATAATTTTTTTTTTTTGATTTTTAACGGAAATAAAAAAATACATTTCAAAACTTTAGCTTAAATTTCAGATTGGAGTGACTTGGAAATGAAGTACGTGTGACCCTGGAGTGTACTTTTTTTTCTATTCATCCATCTTACAATTGCAATCATTAAGTTTAATTTATTTGCTACAATTACTTTCTTACTTCAAACACAAATTTCTTTAATTAAATACTACTTTCGGCTTAGTGTATGTATCATATATCTTACGACAACCTGTATGTGTATTTGCAAGTATAGTATACTTTAACTTTGAGTAAATACAATCGCCGTCGCTGGCCCTAAATATGCGCCAAATTTATAGATTACAACTAAATCTATTAAAAAGGCTGAGTATATCATTTACCACTACTATTCTTAACTTTTTAGAAACAAACAAATCTTGTTTTGAATAAAACTCCCCCAAAAAGTAGGCCGGGACTTAAAATTATTTTTTATTTCAAACAATTTTATTGAAAAAACGTAATTTTTGCAGGAGAACAATTTGGTTTTTAATAAAACGCCCCCAAAAAGTGGGCGTGCATTGTACTAACATTGTGTAGGAGAATTGTAGAGCACATCAATATTTAAATTTCTGTTTATACATTTTTATGGAAGTCGAACAAATTTGTTGTGAACACGTCACTTTCGGTTTCTGTCCCGTTGTAAAGTAGGCGTGGCAGCAAACCTATATAATAGATATTTGTGCATAAAAAAAGACGTTTACCTAAAAATGCTGAATGTGAATGTCTGAAGCTATTTAAACTTGCTGAAAAGTTCCTTTGAGAACTGGTAATCTGCTGTATTAGTGGCGGATTATGGCCCAACGCAAAAATAGAAAGCTGCCAGACATCGATTTACGTGATCATCAAATCTAGTAATGTGAGTTAGCCAAGTTAGCAGGGAAATTTTGAAAATACAATTTATCGAATACGCTTAAAATTTGTATAGTGTTTTTATTCAGAAATTTTTCGTTGAGTACATATGTATGTACATATGTATACTGACGCTTTAGGGGTTACATTGTATTGTAGAGTAGTTATGCTAAATTTAAAGTAAATCCGACTGAATTTAACCCCTTAGGAGTTGAATTTCGAAGAAATTTCATAGTTCTAGCTTCATCGGTTTCGGTTCGACGATGATAAATCTGTCAGGACATGTTTTCTATACATATATTTAGATAACGATATTGTGTTTGGAAGAGATTTCTGATTTCATTATTAATTTTTTTTTTTTTTGAAGGTGAATTTCCCTACCTTACACTTCATACGTTGTACGTACATACTCGTATGTATGTATGTGTATACATACGTGCTAAGAGATTCACTTTGATTAGTCTAAGAGCCACTCCATACCACTAATAATGCACATACATAATGTTGATATTAGAGATGTATTTGACCAGCAGCAGCGGGGGAAGAAATTGCTAGAGTATCTGAATTTTTTATGCAAAATCGCTGTATTACTATCGACGACAACTTATTGATAGCTCATGGTACATTATGAACGCTGGGTAGCATAGCAATGGGAAAGCGCATTAAATATCCAAATTAGCAAACATTGATGTATTACGTAAGGTAATAGCATTATGAGGTTTATTTTGCAAGACTTTTTATTTTGCTCGATTCATGAAGAGCTTATCATATTCAAGTGAATTATAGTGGTTGCATTTTTCTTATACCACAGCTGATGACTTAATAAATCCAGGGGAAAGAGAAAACATGAATTCATCACATCAGACAGCTATAAGTAAGTCTGCATTATAAATTCATAAATATTTATTTTGTCTGCAAACAAATACGTAATTAAGATCACAAATACGAATTTTCAAATTACTATCTGCCTATCACTAACAAATTGCTGACTGTTGCAAATGAATGTTTAATAATGCATTTAACAAGTATACGTGAAACGCTCTACTTTATTCAAAGTGCTAAAGTCTTTTGTGCTACCAATTTGCAATGCATTAATTATAATGAACAGACAATTAAAGAGGATTACATTAACATACATGAATAAGGGTTTTAAAGTACTGAATATTGAATGCATATGAGTATATTCACATAATGCAAACGCAGGAAATACATATGAATAAAGTAGATATTATGTAATGATGAGAGCGGAAATATGATTAACGTGACACAATAATGCACTTCAAGGAGTAGTTGCCGTCTTAGTAGATTTATTGATAAATCAATTGTAGCTCAAGAGATGATAAGCAAACGATTGTAAGCAAGTTATTCATCTCCTATAATTCCGAATAAATAATGATATTACAGGTTGTTATTATGAAAAAAATTAGAAGCTAATTTTGGCCAGTTCAGTACAACTTGATTAAGATGTATCTAAATCAAAATTGAATCAATCATAGGTGTCAGGTGCCACTATAAATGAGCATAATGACTACAGCTTTCTTTGGTTAGTTCAATACAACTTGTCCAAGATGTATCTGAAGCAAAATTTAATCAATCATAGTTGTAAAGATATATGTATAGCATAATGTCTTTCAAGCGCTTTAGCCCTTTTGTCGTAAAAGGCAGAGGGGTTTGTAACTCGAGGCGATGTCTGAGAGAAATGTATTCTATCGCCACAACTTGTTGGGCTCCGATAGAAAATTTGGTGGGGCTGAAGTTAAACTCTGCTAAATCAAAATTGTGTATCTGTCTTCGATGGAGGTACTGAATTTAATGTGCGTACAGCACATAGCAATAAGCATAGGCTGTGCTCGATATATTGCCAAAAATGTTTACAAGTAGTTCAATCGAAATGAGTCCATGACTGTTCCTCAAAAATAAGAAGTCGACACTGTTAAATGCTTTCAGCACTTAGAAACTGTCCACCAATCTGAAAAGAAAGCAGCAGAAATATATCGGAGGTTATTTGCAAGTGGCCAGAAAGGCATTGAATATCCTGTCGATGTTATACCTGGCTTCCCTAAAAATTACTAGTATTGATGGCTGGAGTATGTTTATTTGGTACGTTAAGCGGTGTCCCACCATTATATTTCAATTCAATTTCAATTTATTTAAACAATCATACACTTAGATACAAAATCAATTATTGTGCAGAGTTAAACAGTGGAAGTTTAAGAAGAAAGTTGAAAACAAATCTAAAAACTATACTCGTACATACAAATTTCATTTAATTAATGCAGAAAAAATCCCTAGTACCCTAGCCTTAATGTCAGCTTACTCCCTTACAAAAACGACGGCGTAAACCATTGATTTTCATGTACTCAGATCCTGCTTGAGCCCTCTCCTGAAATCACCGATACCCTGGTATCTCCGTAAATTGACTGGAAGTGAGTTCCATAGTCGCACAACATATACAAAATATTGTTTTTCGGTATTGTTACGAGTATACTTTAAGGTTGGTAAAATAAAGACCCAACCTCTTTCGGAAGATGCATATTGAATTCTATGGTAAAGGTATTCCGGAATTTTATTTTCTTTGAGTTTGAAAAGAAAGACTAAAACCTTGAAATCCAAATACTCTTGGAATCCCATGCGAAGAAAATCTGTAACATATCCAGAAATATGATCATGACGGCGAACATTGTACACAAATCTCACAGCGCTGTTGAATGTAACCCTTAATTTTCGTTAACTAAGGCTGCTCAGATCACAAGACACTGGGTGTGCATATAGCGACATTGGCAAAACCAAGGTATTCACCAGTGTCGCTTTCACCCTAGTTGGAAGACAGTAGCCAGATTGGTATAATGTGCGTAGACCACCATATACCTTGCCCATAGTAGTAGCCACGTGATCGTCCCAGGTTAGATTTCGATTAAAGTTTAGCCATAAGTTTTTTACCCGTTCAGCATATACAAGGTGGACACTATCTACTTGGATAAGGGGAAAACAGGATACATCTAAGCTGGGACGGCTTATAATGATAGCTTGGCTTTTGTCACAATTGAGTTTAAGCCTGTTTGTTTGGGCCAAACGAACCACTAATCTTAAATCCTCATTTATACGCAAAGTCGCATCTTTTATCAGTCCGAGGGGGTAGCTGAGGTGCAATTGAACGTCATCGGCGTACATATGTACTTTACAGCTATGTAGGATTGAAGGTAAGTCGTTATTAAACAGAGAGAAAAGTAACGGGGCCATAATAGACCCCTGTGGTAACCCAGCCTTGGATTCGAGAAAGTCCGACATCTTACCATTGGATGAAACAGCATGAGTGCGATTTGCTAAATAACTTCTTATCAGTTTTAATGCACTTTCATCAAAGTTGAAGTAATGTTTAAGTTTAAGTAAGAGAATCTCATGCGGAACTATATCGAATGCTTTCGAGAAGTCGAGCAGAACTAGTGAGGTAATATGATCGCTATCCATCGCTGAGCGAAACTCATCAACCAGATTCAGCAGGGCAGTGGTGCAGCTACGTTGTTGTCTAAAGCCTGATTGGAGCGGTGAAAGGAGATCGAATTGGTTCAGGTATGTATATATTTGCAGCTCATTAGCTTCTCGAACACCATGGAAATAAAGGGGAGAATGGAAATAGGACTATATATTCTTTTTCTTTGGCGACCGTGCTTTTTTAAAACCGGGATTATTTTCGAAACCTTCGAAGATTTCGGGTTGAAAATGTACGTCAAGGAAGACAGTCCTTCGAAGATAATGGTCTTAAGAAATTTTGGGTACAAGCAGTCCAAACCAATTGCATCCGATTTAACGGCAAAAACAGCATTAAAGACATCCGGTAGGCAGACTCTACTAAATCCAAAATTTGTGGGTGTTTCGCGGGTTAACAATGGGTTTTTGACTGAGTCTTCATCTATAACATCTTGAAAGCTACATGAGGTTGAAGCAGCAGGAAACTTTACATTAAGGTCTCTGACGTCAATTTCATTATCATTCGCAGCCAGATTTTTCCCTATACCCAACGCTTTGACATTTTTCTAGGCTTTCTTTGCGCTTAACCTGAATTTAGATTCAAAGAATTTATCCTGAGATCATGCGTCATTTTCAATGCATCCAGTATTGACCTCTGCCGATTGTTGATAGTCATTGAGGTGAGGATGCCCCTTACGTGCAGTTGTAAAGTAATCTTTTCATTAACATTCGTCCATTAAAAGTACTACGATCATCTAAAATGACCATTTGGTGTAAAATAAGGCCTTAGACGAGACACTTTTGGTTAATGGTTTGCCAAAATGTTATGCATTTGTGGTTAAAATTCAACCGTATGGAATAATACAGTCTAGCTATCTTATTGCCCATGCAACAAGTGAATGAAATATTATTATTAAATACAACTTTCAAAGTAATCAACAAGCAATTACAATCTGACGTATTCTTAAGTTCACTAAAACTAACAAAAACAGATAAGAGAAAATTATTTGACTCCTACTCGCTCACCGCTATAACCAATCATTTGAACTATTGTAGATCCCCTCATGAAATTTAATTATTTAATAATGAATTAATATAAACTGATAATCTACAGCTAATGTCAGTGGCACGGCAGCCTTGACCATGACAACGAATTAAACTACATTAATTTCAAAGTAAACACTACGATATACTCGTACTCGAAATGAAACAACATAATGACGAGTAGGTTGCTTTCGTGACGGTAGATACTCGTACCTCGTATGTACTGATTTTTGTTTGTAGTCGAAATTTTGATAATATTTTGAAAAAACTCAATAAAGTGGGTCTCACAATTTTGACTGTCTGTCTGTTTGTATGTGTGTATGTTCGACTGCAGCCTAAACGGGTGGGGTCAGTGGGTTCACAATTCAAGGAGGAACCGGAATTTTCATTCTAACCCCAAAATAAATGATTCATTACTAAAAGCCAAACTTTCCTATTTGATTTAAGGTGGATATACGAGTATGCTATCAGACCGCGTACTACGTTTTTGGCAAAAAATAATTGCGCTATCCCTGAGATTCAAGGTTTGAATCGTAGAAAACACGATTTTTTCCACTTCTCACGAACGTCTGACAAATAGCCGAAAGTAAAATTGTCCTCAGAAACTGTAGGTCCCAACCATTCGTACGGCACACAACATGAATGGCTGCGAGAAGCTATACCTGGCCCTGTATGGAATGTTAGCGCCAACATATTCATTTATTTATCATAGAGCAACTCAAAAAAGTGGGTTATTCTGTACATAAATCCGTCTGTGTGTATCTTGCGCTGCAGCTTAAACGGCTGAACGGATTTTCTTCAAAGTTTATATCTGAGGTCTGTATAGTATTGCCCAGAGACGAGTTTCGAATTTTCGTTATAGCTTCAAAATAATGGGTACTTTACTTAAGGACAGTTTAAAAAACTTAAATTTTCCCGAAAACGGCTCCAAATATTTCAATAAAAATTGATATCTGCAGTAAAGTGCGCGTTTGTAATAAGACTGCGTACTCAGATCTTTGGTACAAATTCGAATAACTGTACTTTTCTTATTAATGGACTTGCAAAAATTTGCTATTTCTTGGATGTAGCCTAATTTTTTTTTTTAAAGTGATCTTTGTTTCCTGAACCGAAGAAGCTGTATTGTAGGAAATTTATGTATGTATTTGTTGTGTCCTGTACCAGAACAGAATAAATAGAATACTAATGGATTCAACACGGTGTTTGTCTGCCTGTCTGCCAGTGCGTCTGTCATACGCTTGTAACTTTTGAAATGTTTGACAGAGAGCTGAAATTTTGCACAAATATATCATGGTGGACCGATAATAACTAGAAAAAAAAATATATAAAAGAGATTTTTGTAAGGGGCTTTTGGACTTTTTGGGCATTAATAAAGTACAGTTAATTTACCTCAAACTGTGACCCTACGGATCACAAATATCAAGTTTAAAGAAAATCCGTCCAGACATTTAGGATGTTGTTGGCCATACATACAGACAGACAGATACTCGTAGAAAGAGAGAATTCGATTTTTTTTTTCTTTTATAATTTGCACGTGTTAAAGGGGATATGAATACCCTTATACTAATTTTTATAGCACGTGCGTTTTGTGAAAAGGGGAAGAGACAGAGAGAAAGACAGAGTGGTGTAGTTTGAAACTCAGGTGGTATTAAGTTTCTGTAAACTCCAAGGGTGACTGTCCAGATAAATGGGGAGTATTTTGTTTGTTTTCGCATTATTGTCGTTGCTTACGATTCACAGTATTTTTTTCCGTCCTCCTGATATCATCTTCACGATCAAGTTGCATTTTAGCCATATGACCACCCTACTGCCAGTGTTATGCCTTCACAGTAGAGTTGACTTAGCTTTCGCAAGTGATCGGCTTTTTTATTTATTTCATGCGAAATAAATAGATGATTCTTGACATCAGGATTCGAACCGTGAATCAACAGCGTGACAAGCGATGATGTTACCACTACACCACGGTCACCCATCATTTTGAGGTTCTCTATTAAGGTAACACAGAGATTGAGTAAAATTCCTCGATCGATAATTTTCCGGAAACCAATACTTGCCCTTATAGGTGCAAGTCAAAGTGAGTTTTTAATTCTGTCTCTGATGACTGCTAATGAGCCTGGACTGGCAACTGAATTATGGAATATAAATAACACTGGTTTTGAGAAAACAGGAAAGCAGGAGAAAGTAGTCGATTTTGGTGCTAAATTTTTCATATGACAGAGTGATTTTTCAAAATAAGTTTTTGGGCTACATTTTAAAGCAATTACTATTGCTATGATTTTTATTTTTTTTATTTTTTCTGAAACTGGATAACTTTTGTTTCGGAAATGAATGTCTCAGTTATTAAAAAATAAAACAACGTAGGTATGTATAAACAAATTAATTGAAATCGTTTATTTATAAAGCATATGTATTTTTAAATTTCTTCTGTACACTATCAATGAGTAAGCCCAATGTGGCATTCATAAAAATAAAAATAAATACCAATTTGGGAAGGTATCTCATTTAAGAAAAATGTTTCCATTTCTGCTAATTCACATGCCATAGCGAAATGATTAGTGTCAATGTGTTAATTTACAAAAGTCTAATAGATCAGGCTAAAGACATATCAATGCAACAAGTATCCAGATAATGAACCGCTGCATTCTCAAACATGACCTTTTCGCTTTGGGTAATGAATGCGCAACTCTTTTGCTAATTTATCTATAATTGAATTTCAATTCTTTTGTTCAATTTAGTATAAAAGCGCAATAAAATTACATTACAAGCATCAGTTCTATTTCATATATTCAACCAAACAAAATCCAATATGAAAGTGAGAAGCATTTTTTGAGATTTTTGAAAATGTTTTACAACCAATCTTTCTAATTTCAGTTCATAATTGCATTCACATTGCTCGTTGCCGTTGTACATGCTAATGTAATTGTTTTGCGGCCGGTAGTAAGTCAACCTGCTCCAAATGTAAATAAGGGGCCGATTGTCAAATACAGTCCAAATTTCGAGAGAGATGGTCATGTTATTCCGAAACCTTATATCAAAAAGCCTGTCACTCGAAGACCTATTATTCAAAAACCTGTCATTCAAAAATCTATCCTTTCTAAACCTATAATTCCAAAACCTATCGTTCAAAAACCTATAATTCAAAAACCTGTCATTCAAAAACCTATCCTTTCTAAACCTATCATTGCAAAACCTATCATTCAAAAACCTATAATTCAAAAACCTGTAATTAAAAAACCTATAATTCCAAAACCCATCATTCAAAAACCTATCATTCGAAAACCTATCATTCCAAAGCCTATTATTGAAAAACCTATAATTCTAAGACCTGTCATTCAAAAACCTATCATTCTAAGACCTGTCATTCAAAAACCTATCATTCAACCAGTTGTTAAACAAGTTATTGTTGCTCCACATAGCAAGAAAACACTGTATTAAGATATTTAAGGCATAGCATTGCATTAGTATTAAATATTAATAAATATGAATATTAAAAAATGTGAAATTAATTAATCAATATTAAAAAAAAAAACCGGTTAAAATGGCGGCACATTTTTTTTTGTTTTCTTTTTAAATCATTATACGTCCGTCTAAAGCTAACAAAGAGTTGAATCTATTTGTCTGATAATAAAGTGGCTCTGCGTCTGCCGTGGGTGGTCTCTTTCCTTAGTGTTATCATTAACCTGTGATTTTCCACATCTCTAAAATGAAATTTCCGATTTTTTACCCACAACTAAAAGGGCAAGTATTAGCTTCGTGGAAACTTCCGATCTCAACATTTTTTATCAGTCTTGGTATTACTATAATAGGGAATCTCAAAATGGTGGTCGACTGCAGCCGAAATGGCTGAATGGATTTTCATTTTAAGCCCAAAATTAGAGGATTTTATTCAAATTTAATATTTGAGTAAATGGGAATATTTGCTAATAGATGACTCCCTAAATATTTAGCAAAAATTGGTATAACGGTTATTTATTTATTAACCGGATTTTTTAATTTAGCTCGATATGATTAGGATTTATCAAAATCTAAATATAGCTCATTTTCACGAAACCGGTAAAAACTTGAAAGAATTCGAAGCGAGTTCTCCATCTTTGCATCCTAATTCTGATTAAATGATAACAATCACTGATGCTGGATCTTCCAGAGAAAGCTTTAATCACAGTCTCAAAACTGTTATGACATCAATTCGATAGCTGCACCTTACACTCTAGCCATGGGTCTACTTAAGCGGGATAATAATCTTACTGAGACGAGCAAGTAGCTTGAGCTACCCACTGGCCCCTTCGAGCCCAAACAGCGGTGATGTTGCAAAATAAAACTTTCCAGCTTGCCGCATCAGAAGATTTTTAAGGCTTTTAGAAAAATTACCTCAACACTAAATATCCCCCATTTTATCTCATGTAGAGTTTTGGAATACATTGTGTTTAGTTCTGCAACATGGTGATAAAAAGGTTTAAGTCTAATTATGTACGCAAACAGACTTAAGGTGCAGATGTGATGGCAGAGAATTCGGGCCGTTATTCAAATTCTTGGTGATATAAATTTTACTAAATTTGTTACATCAGTTGAACAAGCTGTAGGCTTATTTAGTAAATTGCGTATTTATCTCCACTTTAGAATCATTTAGAGGAAAAAACAAAACTGTGTCCAATAATATTTCTATACTAACTGACCTCGACCAATCTAAGTTATATGCCTATAAAATTTGGTGTTCAGGGCTTTTTGTTTAAAAGATCTCAATTTCATTTCTTTAAATTCGGTTGAAATTAAAGAAAAATCTCCAAATTTACTTAAAAATTTGTTAAATTCGCTTCCAAAAACTACCAATTGAAACCTAACTAATGGTTAAGCCATTATGTATAGAGGGAATTGAACTAGCCCCCTACTACTCAACATGGCGTAGTAGGGGGCACAAAACCACGTTCGTGCGTAACAAAGGAAATTTTCAAACTACGTAGATCACAGTTAAGAACAGAGATAGGAATACTCTCGAGTCACTGCTTTCTGAGTAAGCATGTCATGAAACTAGAACTTTCAAATACGGATCTATGAAAATACTATAATGACTTAGACATCATCTCTTCTCTCTCTCTCTCTACATATTATAACATTGAAAATGTTTATTTGTCTATCTGTCAGCATGATCGTTTATAACTTAAGAACCACTTAACCAATTCTGGGCACCTACTAGGCTATATGCCAATCCCGTCTGATATCAATACGCTGGGCCATGAAGCTGTATATGCTCCAAAGTCGGGTAAAAATCATCAGCGCTGTGCATTAAATTCGATATGACGTCTAAAATGTAAACAGTATGTAAAAACTGCATATCAGAGGCTTTTAGAGTTCAAAAAGATCTACAAAAAAGTTCACGAGAGCATATACCTAAGATCAGTAGGTAGCTAACAATAAACACTTTACTAGTTTTCAGTGTTTTAACGTTCAGTTTGTTTTTGTACCATATAACTTGAGAACAGCTGATCCGATTTCAATGTAGTTTTCTTTCGCCTATTAAACACTTTTCAAGGAAGGATTGAAGGTATATTTCATTATTGCTCGACAACGGGAACTTGAACACTCAAGAAATGTTTTCACGAGAAAATTATTTGCCTGACACATTTAATTTCATGCCACATGTCTCGTATTAGACGTCAATTAGACACACTACTCGTATTAGACGTCAAATTTTGTGAACTAGAGCAGTTCTATAAAAAAAAAATCCACGAGAACATATATCTCAGATTAGGAAAAATTTCACAATAAGCATTTTAATGTTTTTAAAAAGATTCACATTTGTCGTATTAATAAGAAAATATTTTGAGCTATGGATGATTATTGCATGTCATCTGGAAACTGTGCAGCAAATAGTAAATTGTTTCTTTCGTCTCTAGTAAAGCTAAATCCATAATTCAAGGTATTCTCTCTATTAATAAACGGAAATTATACACAATTTGTCTCACCCTAACCTAGGAAATGGAATAATACTATGATCTATGAATTTCTAAAACAGAGTATAATATCTAAACAGAAAGGCCACGGGAATGTATTTGGTGGCTTTTTGGCATATATAACGCAAATGCTACATACATATGTGATCGTCTCGGAATTGCCCGCAGTCGTAGGAAATACTTAGTCAGATACCTCTTCAATGTCAATGAGGAGGTAGGTTGCATTAAATACAACAAAATTCTACAATGTTGCAGGAAGATTAGGTACTTGGAGGAAAGTGTTAACATTTCTGTACCTCTTATGAAGTATCTCCATGGATCGCGATGGGCCCATTATGGTGACTAGTATTTTATGAAAGCCTATAACTCTACTTAACCTAACCTAACCTTACTTCTTTAACTGATAACGAAAAAGTTTCCTTACATAACTCTCATAATGTTTATTAATTTCAAATCTGTAAAACATTGTTTACTTGCAGAGACGTGCATTGAGTCATGCGACCTCACTATCATTTAAATTCGACACGCGTTATGAACGTGCGACGATGATGTCAATGTCATGCGGATAACCACAGACAAGTTAATTTGAGTGTTATATTTTTAAACTATGTCAAAACAAACGATGACTCAATTCAAATATTTCCTTCGTCAAAAAGCCGAGCCGCAGACAACTATTTAACAAACGTTCATAAATATTGATGAAATAATTAGATGTTTTGTGTGAACAAGCGAAATGACGTTGTAACTATCTAACTGAAGCGATAGAACTTTCAATAAACTTTGACTAATCATAGATTTTAGAAAAATCCCGAATATTTATTGAAATACTTCCATGCATTACAATTACCCAAATAGTGTTAATTTCTTTGCTACCACAATTTGTATAAATGCGAATACGATTTTATCTAAAGCATCAGTTGCAAGTTACAATTCAACAAATCAATTCAAAGAAATAATTAATTCAAAAAATCAAAATGAAAGTAAGTTTATAAAAAAACATAAAAGTTCTAAAATCTTATTCTAAAGTTAATATTTTATTTGAAGTTCGTCATTGTAGTCGCCTTCTTGCTGGTTGTTGCTGTCTCCGCTCACCATGATGTTGACTCTCAAAACGGATCCGGATCGGTGCCATTGAAATCCACTGACCCAGGCCAAAGTGTTCCGATCGCCCCCCAATCTAATATTGGATCGCATAGTCGAATTGCTCAACCTGGTGTAAATCCAGCAGTTCCCATTTCGTCTAGGAATTGATTTACTTAAGAGCTACGACGGAAAATGAAATCTATTCGGTGTCGAACTTTTTTTCATAATTATGCTAACCAAAATTATTGTCTTTTCATATAAATTGTAATATATGTACATATATACAAGTATCAGCAAGCAAGCAATTTGAAGTTTTCATAACCCAGGGCCAGGAAAATCTATTTTATTATTTAGTTAAGTTTTCAAAAAAAAAAAAAAAAAAAACATTCAGGAAAGTTATAATCCATCAAGAGCGGATCGTATGATATCCTATCCCCCAACATAAAATGGGCGCGGCTCCCAAAATTTGTAACCGAAGTTCACGGATTCTTATAATATATTCATAATAAGACTTAACCATCACCGTACAACTTTTTCTTAGCTTTGTAAAAGCAATATGTGTTTTTTTTTGTATGTATTATGTATCGACGAAGTGTAGAGAAAGTTAACGTCTACATATTTTGCTTTGACAATATTTTTCAGTTTCTAGCAAAAATAATGAGAAAAACGACATTTTCTTAAAAGTGGGCGTGTCTATGGGCGGATTTTAAAAATGTTTACACTTGTACTGCTTTGGAATCCAGAACGCTTGTATACCAAATTTCATGTTCCTAGCTAAATTTAAGGCCCAGCAAGTGGTAACATACGAACAACATCCTCTCAAACGAAATAAGGACACAGACCTTCGGATCTGCACGTCGAATGTTCGAACTCAAAACAGGCCACATGTAGCCGAGCAATTAGCGGAGGCCCTAGACTGCTATAAAGCAGATATCACTGCCATCTAAAAAATGCAGTAGGATGTGTCGGACAAAAAGTGGTTGAGAGCAGAAGCAGCGTTTATTTGGATGCGAGTTTATCGTCAAAGGCAAACTTAGGCAAGAACTCTTGAGTTTTAGGCATATGTGCGAATGCATGAGATGACAATATGCATTAAGGTAAAATTCAAAAACATCAGCTTAATATGTGCTCACAGCCCACAGAAGATAAGAACGACGTGACCAAAGATTGCTTTTACGAGCTCCTCGACAAAATTTACAACCAAACCAATCTCCACGTTATAACGTTAAAATCTTGCTTGGAGATTTTAAGGCAAAAATTGGGAAGGAGAGCATCTTTGGAAACACCGTCTGAAAATACAGCCTGCACAACAAGACCTCCCGAAAAGTACTCAGGCTAATCGACTTTGCGGCGGCATAAAACATCTCTGTAGCAGTAGCTAGTATACGATTTCCACACCTCAATATCCATAAGTGGACCTGGCGCTCTCCAGATCAACTAACTGTCAACCAAATTGATCACTCCTCCAGTATTTTGGACATTCGCAAGGTGAGTATGCGCAAACTTCACAACATATTTATGAGGACACGACTGAGGAAATTTCACCAGTAAAAAACGGGTGCGCGTGAAAGGGAATAATTTGCAGACTTTTGCCGGCTGGTTTTCGCCTGCTAGACGAAAACCAGTTAGTGTGAACGGCTCTTACAGAGATATTCAACAGGAAAAGTTAGATTTTTTTTTCAATATACGAGGGTGGGTCAATAAGTCCCTGAAAATTCACACAAATTGTGTCGTCACCTTAAATTTAATTCTTTTTTTGTCAAGAATCATCTTTCAAAAGAACGCACCCAAATTTTCAGACAGATCTGTCAAATAGTTTTGTTGTGGCAGCCATTTTATATAGACGCCTACTAGCATTTTCGTTAAAATGGAAAAAAGTGAATTTCGAGTGCTCATTAAACACTATTTTTTGCGAGAAAAAACTATCACGCAAACCAAGCAAAAGCTTGACAAACATTATGGGGACTCTTCACCATCGATTGGAACCATTCACCACTAGTTTACTCAATTTCAGTGTGGTCGTTCAAGCCGAACATTCTGGTCGCCCAATTAAGGTCACCACACCAGAAATGGTCGACGGTTTGGTAATGGACGATCGGCGAGTGAAAGTTCTCGTGCTTGAAGAGGCTACAGGCTTATCATATGGCTCAGTGATTTCGATTTTACATAAATATTTGGACATGAAAAAGCTTTCCGCAAGATGGGTGCCGCGTTTGCTCAATATCAAAGGTGTGTGACAACTTCAAAGGTGTGTTTGGCGATATTCCAGAAAAATTCGGCTGAGTTTTTGCGCCGTTTCGTAACCGTGGCTGAAACCAACGAACAGTCAAAACAATGGACTTCTCCAGGTGAATCGAAGCCGAAGAAGGCTAATGCGGGTTTGTCAGCAAACAAGGACATGGCGACAGTTTTTTTTGGGATGCGCGCGGTGTTATTTACATCGATTACCTTGAAAAAGGTAAAACGATCACCGCGAGCTGCTGGATCGATTCCAAGCCGATTTGAAGCAAAAACGGCCGCATTTGGCTTTTCACCAAGACAAAGCACCGGCGTACAAGTCCGCAGTCACAATAGAAAAATTGCATGAGTTAGGCTACGAACTCCTCCCTCATCCAGCATATTCCCCAGATTTAGCCCCCGGCGACTATTTCTTGTTTCCAAACATGAAGAAATGGCTCGGAGGTAGGAGATTTGGGTCGAATAAAGAGGTCATCGCTGAAACAAACGCTTATTTTGAGGGGCTCGAGAAATCGTATTATTTGGAGGGCATCAAAAAATTGGAGAAACGTTGGATGAAGTGTATGGAGCTAAAAGGAGACTGTTGAAAAATAAAATGTTTTTATACCGAAAAAAGTGTTCCTTACTTTATTTTTCAGGGACTTATTGACCCACCCTCGTACATATATACGGGTGAGTTTTTTTATGATTTCACAACGCCATCCTCACTTTATTAAGGTTGGGTTATTATATGAATGATAGAGTATCATACTATCAATTAGTGATCAACTGCAATTGAACTAACTACTTCTATCGAATAGTCAACACTTTCCCTTTATCAGCCATCCAATTTGTTTTGGCCTTTTTACAGTATTGCCTTATCGCAATAACATTTATACATATATACATTGCTTAGTAGATACACAAATTTCCATACTTGACAAATTAACATTTGTACACTCTTCTACAATCAAATTCTCCCATTATCAATTGACTGTCGAAATAAGAAATAAAAACAGATTTTTGATTAATCCACAGATACCTATTACTTAATTGTTTATGCACTTCAGCAGTGCTTATTCTCATCAAAAGTTAACCACTTCAGTCGAAATTAGAGTCTCAGACGGAAAAGTCAGTGCTAAACTGTTGTTTTACAAATTTTGAAATATGGCTTGTTTAGTGCTCTTGACATTGGGTCTTGTCGGAATATTCGCGGGAGTATTCTATATCTTCCTAGTATGGAATTTTGATTACTGGAAGAAACGCGGTGTTAAAGGACCAAAACCAACAGCCTTTTATGGCAGTTTCCCAAGCATGATTAAACAGAAACGTCACGTTACGTATGACATGCAGGATATATATAAGTATGAAGCATTATTGAAGATATATTTGAACAGTTCTATAAATTGACGAATTGGATATTGGCAGCCAGTATCGTCACGATGAAAATTTTGTTGGAGTCTACAGCATTAGGACTCCTCAAGTGATGGTACTCAGCCCAGAATTAGCGCGCAAAGTATATGTGACAGATTTTAACAAATTCCGCGATAATGAAGCTTCAACTTGGGTAGGCTTAGACGACTTTTCGAGTGCTAAAAACTTTAGTTTCTTTGTCATCTTTAGATCGATAAAAAACGAGATAAAATTTTTGGCAGTAATCCATTCATGTTGCGCGGAGATGAATGGAAGGAACGACGTCAAGAAATCACACCCGGATTTACACCTAACAGAGTAGGTTTATGTGCATACGAGTAGTTTGTGAAACTCATGTTATTTTTTGTTTGTATAATAAGATAAAATCAGTCTATCCAGTGACCCAACAAGTGACCAAGAAACTAGTGAAATACATAAAGACGAAGTGTGAAGCCGGCAGCAATGTGCTCGATGTCAAGGATGTATGACGAAACAAATATAGCGGATAAGAACCTGCAGGAACTAATATCTATGCTTTCAGATTTGCTTGCGATTCACATCGGAAGTGGTGACTGATTGCGTTTTGGGTGTCAATGCTGAAAGCTTGAGTGACAATCCAACACCAATTCTGGGCATGACTAATGCGCTCTTTCAGCAGACTACATTGTTTACATTTTACGCATTTTTAGCAGGATTCTGGCCAACAATTAAATCCTTCTATAAGGCAAAGTTCTTTCAAAAGGAGACCGAAATATTTTTTACCGGTCTGATAAAATCGGCGATGGACATTCGCCGTAAACAGAATTTGGATCGTGTGGATTTCATGAGTTACATACTTCAGTTGCAAGAGAAGAAAAATCTCACGAATGAAAACCTCACTTCGCATACCATGACATTCCTGTTAGACGGTTTCGAGACATCAGCTTTGGCGATTGCACTTTGCCTGTATCAGGTAAGTTTTGGTTAAAAGTTATTCCTTAATGATCGTGCAAGTTTTTGTATATATTATTGGCGGTCTTGGGTAACAGCTTGGTTTCGGGTGAATACAATGATTTCTTTCAGCCCAATAAGGTTTTTAACACCCTTCACACAGACCTTTATTGGACTCGTCGTGTTCCTCTTGTTAGTCTTGAAAATGAAGATCATGCTGAGCACAAGAATCCCTTCTGTTCAATATTGTACTTTTAGCAGTATTTCTAGTATTATAGTTTTAATAAATCGATATGCTTTTCTGTGTTTAAGTCTTCATCAGGTTTAAGTATATAAACCGCCCTAATTTCCAAAAAGGTTTCCATGAGTTTCTCCTTCCATTTAGTCAGCATGGACGCTGATGGTAGTTATCATGAATAGGTTTACGATTTAGTGTTATCGTCATCCGTTAGAAATCCCTGGACAAATCGAGACACAGATAATGAGATTCTTAAAACGCTACAAAAAGACCGAGACCTACTCGGCCACTAACATGATTGCCAATGAAAAGAAAAGAAGTGTCAGGCAGAGAATGAAGTTGAATATTTATGGATGACATCATGGACTTGTCCATCGTTCTCGTTCAGTAGAAGATTCACTTAAATTAGTTATGGTCCTTTTTTAGAATCACACATATAGTGGACAGGGTTTAAAATAAAAGCGAGTTAAGAAATACGTAAAGGCGACATCCAATAAAGTTCATCTTTTCCTTCGGCATCTTCTGCAATTGATAATTTTTGGTAATGACAAGACTCCTATTTGGCCGTTCTGAACTCAACATTTTAGAAATCAATGCAACTTTTATTACGTATAAAATTTCTATTGTATCTTATTTCTCTACATCCTGTTTATTTTCTTTTCAGCTTGCTAAGAAACCTAGCACACAGGAGATACTGCTTGAAGAGATCCTAAGCAACTTGAACGAGAATGGAGAACTAGATTTTGAAAAACTTCATAATTTGCCTTACCTGGATCAGTGCCTCTATGGTGAATTATAACAAAACTACTTTTTTCCAGTAAAACAAAAATCTAAATATTTTTTTTCCTTTTCTAGAAAGCCTTCGAATCATCCCATCTCAACTGTACGCAACAAAGCTCTGCACTGAGGCATGTGAGTTTACGAACAAAAATGGCAACAAATTGCAGCTGAAGCCCGACGATATCGTTCTAATCCCGTTTCAAGCATTGCACAATGATGAGCAGTACTTCCCGAATCCCGATGAATTTATTCCGGAACGTTTTAGCCCGGAAAACGGTGGGATAAAGAAATTTTGTGATATAGGTGTATTCATTCCGTTTGGTGATGGCCCGAGAATTTGTTTGGGCATGAAATTTGCCCTTACACAAATCAAAGCTGCATTATCTGAAATTGTGAGGAATTTCAGCGTAAAACTAAATCCTAAAACCAGGAAGGATAATCGAATACAGCCAATGTATTTTATTGGATCCTTGGAGGGTGGAGTTTGGCTGGACTTTGAGGAGAGAAAATAGTAGATATCATTTGTGTAGTTGTAAATAATTCATAAGTAATAAATAGAATTGTTCAAAGTGTTGGGTTTTCCAATTTTTAGTCTAAAACTTCGTACTGTTTGTCATCATCATTGATAGAAAACATACGTAGATAAGTTTCTAAAGTGGTAATAAAAAAAAGACGCATTTCTTATGAAGTCAAAATGATATGAGGAAATAAATTACGTACAATCCGGGGTGGATGTTTGCCTCAACCAACCAATTTCATGTAAGCTTGAGAATTTTGTTCAGTCATTTCAAATGTGATGTTGACAGCGCGTCACCTCGTCGTAGTCCTTTACTGACATCCAAAGCCTCGGTGATGTTGTTAACGAACTTGGTGGAGCACTTGCTGAATGCATATAATCACTCGAAACATAGAACTATAAAAAGGGGCCCAGTTGACGTGAATAAGAAAAATGCTAAAAATTGTTATCGACCTTTTGCAATGGAATAAAATCGCACTTAAGGAAAAATTGTCAGTTGGAAACAATGTTGGAATAAGCATACCTTTGTTCGATGTTCGAATAAGTTACATATCTTCTTGAAGACTTTCAAGGTTAACAAATAAGTGGCAGCTTTTACGAAGAATTACAAAAAACTAAATTCCCCGATACATTCCTTGTGGAAGAAGTGCTGAAAATAAAAGGCGAGAAAGTATATGTTAAATGGTTGAGTTTTCCATCTAATCACATGAACGAAAGCAGCATGACAATAGGAAAAGTTTTAGTTGTAGAATGCCTTGATATTGAAACATTTGGTGGATGCTATAGGTTAATTTAAAAACGTCAAAAAAAACTGTGCAGTGTTGCGGCAATACAACGGACTTTATGTTGCTGTTTCCCTGCTACTGCACTGTTGACATTAATGAACAGTTGTATCTGAATGCTATGCATAATAGAAAAAAAATAAAACATTAAGATTGGTATAAGTTACCTTTCATTCATTTTTTAATAATAATAGCTAACGAACTGTAAAAAACAAAAGATTATTCAAAACAAATGAAAGCAACAGCAAAACAACTGTTGCACAGGTTACTGTTGCAAAAAAAAAAACAGCATTTGATTTGAGCAGTACTGCCAAATTGTTGCTTTTTTGAACTTATTGCTTTTATGTTGCCGCAACACATTATTTCCTTGTCTTCATCAAACTCGAATTTGAAATGTCTAAAATATATGATCACTCTGAATACGAGTATAGCCAACAATATCATTCGAATTAGGGCTTGCCTGTATGCTTTTAAAGCTTCTTTCACACTCGGAAACATTTTTTGTCTGGCTCTATACTGTATATATTGTATATACATATATGCCAATTACATACATCTTCAAGCTTAAATTCAGTTATAAAGGGTTATTAATTTCTCGGTTGTGATTTCACATCCCTGCTATATGGCATATGTCAAAAACATCTCACTATGATGACAGGTAGTAAGTTCTTGCCTTTACATAGGTAGATCATTTAACCACCGCACAAATTGTTGCATCTAACTACAGAAATAACAGTAACAATATCTGTGTATCGCGATTTAAGGACAGATTATACAAACAAAGACAAAACCTTCTTCAGTGATGAGGCCCACTTCTCGTTCGGCGGCTACATAAACAAACAAAGTAGCAGAATTCGGGGTTATGAAAACCCAAATGTGATCGTTGAGAAGCCATTGCATCCACCACGGGTGACAGTTTGGTGAGCGCTGTGGACCGACGGCGTGATCGGGCAGTTTTTTTTTTTTTTTTTGAAGGCAACGAAGACTCCACTGTTGTGGTAAATTCTTTATGCTATGGTCTATCATTTGACCATAGCATACTAACTACATTTTTTTGGCCTGAGATTGAAGAAATTGATATGAGCACATGTAGTTCCAACAGGACAAGGCTCCATTGCATGAGAAGTTTTCCGGCCGTTTAATTTCAAGATTTGGCGACATTAATCGAAGAACAAGAATCGAAGTTTGCAAAAATTCCTGTAGCGGCCATTTAACCAATGTTATACTGCATACCTAATGCAAAAGTCCAAAATTTAAAACAATAAAACAATTTCATTGAAATCTTTAATACTTTTTATTTTATTTAAATTGAAATCTTAAAGCACAAAATCTATACAAATTTACACAGTTTATATGTTTACATGTAAATATGTATATGAGTTTGCATTAAGTGTAAATAGTCCTTCATCCCTGAAGTTAATGTGATATATGACGTTCATTTTGCTAGCGAATGTCTCTCCTTGACAAGCTTTCACCAAACCAACTTCACATGCCAAACATGGAACGATTAGTTACTAATATCGATCTTAGACTGATGACTTGTCTATGAACCATTACCCACAGCTAAAAACACTCAAAATTATGTTCAACAAACATGAGTCAAACTGATAATCCCAGCTCAAGCAACATGAGGCAATCCGATAAGCCCACACTATGACGCTTTGACATGCAGCACACGCCACATACCACAAACCAAATGGCACACGCCAAACCATAGACCACACCCCAAAACACTGATAAGCTAATGAACCTGCCCCAGTAACTACTACTGTACGAGTACGTATGTTACTCATTATTAGTTCTATAAAGAAGTGAATGGAGGCATATACGAGTACCCCAGATACACAGGTAGGTAACTGACAATTATTGATTCATTTACTCGTATTGATTCAAGAGAAGCCGCGCTTGTACTCTAGTGATAAGATGCACTCCGTATTATGTTATAATTTTATGACTTCCGGGTGCGTTCCTCTCATATTTTTAACACATATGTAGGTACGATTGCAGTTTTTCTGTGATATGCTTATTCTTTTTTATGCATAAAAGAACAAAAAACATTCAAATCGATAACGCATTAGTGCTCTAGACCGCGACAAAATATTTTGTGAACAGTTAAAGAATTTGACATGGTTTTATGCGAAGCAGTTAAAGGACGTATTCTCGCTCTTCATGGCGAAAATTTGCCACGAAAGCACTGTAAGACTGTTTTTGAAGATATTAAGGCCCCGACCCATAGAATCTATCGACGTTGTTCCATTGAAGGTTGACGTTCACGTATTGCCGGAAAGAACAGTCCCATAAAATCCGTCGCATACCTTCGTTGACAGATGACAGCCGATGACATTTTGTTATTGCTGAAAGTGTTTTCTCTTCAAGCTGTCCGATTGTCAACGGCGATGACAGTTTCTCTACATTCTCACAATGTCCAATCCACAATGTGCTTACTCTCAATTTGTGTGAATATGTGTGAATGTGTGAAATTCGATGCGTGAATGTATGAACTGCCAATGGCTCAACGGACAGAAAAAGTAGAAAGTAAGTCATATATCCGTTGGTTATGGGCTACCTTCCATAAGAATGCGTGTATTCTATCTAGCAGTCAGTTAACAACGACGCAGCAACCGTTCGACAGATTCTATCGGTCGGGGTCTTTAAGCTCGACGAGCAGTACGGAAAGGCAATCTGGGAGCGGAAGACCCAAGGAAACGACAATATGGCAGGATCGGATTTTGGAGCGCATGTCTCTGAAAAATCGGTTCACAACTGCCAAAGGAATTGAGAAAAGACTTGAAAGAGAGATGTTATATTAACATCAGCACGCGGAGTCTTCAAAGCCGGCTAAATGAAGTGGATCTTCAAGCCTGCAAAAAGCCGCTTCTCTCTGCAGTAATGAAGAAAAAAAGATTGGTGCGAGCCAAACAGCACCGGGAATTGACCGCCAACGATTGGAAAATGGACATATTATCTGACGAATCCAAATTTAATTTGATTGGACAAGACGGAAAGCAGACAATGCGAAGCAGATCTACGGAGCGATATTTAAATGAATGTTTACTTCCCACCGTTAAGCATTCACCAAATGTTATGGTTTGGGGATGCTTGACAAATGGTTTGCTTTTGGACGGTTCCGTAAATGTAGCGAAATACAAAGAAATCATTGCTAATGGTGTTGTTCTTACAATAGAGAAGTTATGCTGCTACATCCCAAATCTCATATTTTAGGCTGATTTCGCTCCCTCTCCGTAAGTAAAAGCTAATTTTGACCTAAAATTTAAACTCAAACCACTATAATATTGTTTTCTTTCAACAGGTAACCCAATACAAGGCAGATATTGGACTCGAATCCCTAAATTAGCGAGGAAATACGCCTGACCTTAATGTAATAGAGAACTTGTGGTGAATTATGTATCAGAAAGTACGCAACAATTGAAGAGCTCAAAAAGAAGTGTGAACTAAAGATGACTCTATGCCACGAGGGTCCAAGCGGTCATAAATGCTAAAGGCGGCGCTACAAAGCACTAAAGCACTAAGAATAAAAATTGCATTTCACGTAATAATAACTAATTATTATGATTAATTATTTTCCTTAATTACTCTTAATAAAAAAAAGTGAAAAAAACTAACATAAAAACCCCTATTTTATACCCTTTTCTGTTAGCGTCTACCTGCTCTTGCAGGTTTGTCGCATTTGTGGGAAATTTGGCCTCAAATACATACATGGGTAGTATGTATTAGGAAGGACAATTCCTCATAAACAAATTATAGATATGTTTAAATTTCAGTGAAATACAATACGTTTTAGAAAACATACATGTATCTAACTTTCTGCTCTCTCCGTATTAAGCAACTAAAATTAAGAAGTAACAAATTGACATATTTTTTAATGTGAACAGGTCGCAAATTGTATGAAATGAGAGAAGACGAGGACTTCAGTAAAATCGTTCAGACTAATTTCTATTGAATTAAGAGCCGTCCTGCACGGATGATACTTTATGTAAAATACTTAAAAAATATTCATGAAATCGCTTAGGTACAGTCAAAAGCTTCCAGGGAGACGCAATTTGTGTGTAATTTATGTTACTAGAGAACCCGTAAGATAATAAAAGAAAATAGAGATCAACAGTGATTGAACTACATAAGTGCCTCCTATCAAATAATAACCAATTTTACTTTTATGACCAATAAATTTGTTTTGCCCTTTTGCAACCTAGCCTTATCGCAATAACATTTATACACAATTCCATAGACATGTATGTTCCAACACCATTTTCTAAGCTCGTAAATACATCCATACATATTATCTCACTCTCGCACTTATGCTGATTTTTCAAACAAATCCAAACCCCAAATTGCATACGAGTATACAACATCTACAATCAAATTCTCCCATTATCAATTGTCTGTCCAATTTAAAGATACGAGTATCATACTCGTATGCTTACTTACTACGCAATTACTTGTCACTTAATAATTTATACACTTTAGTGGCATCGGGGTGTACCGCTAGCGATAGGCTTTACAAAAAGCTCTAATCAAAAGAATTTCGTTTTAGTCGAAATTAGATTCTGAAACAGTAAAGTACGGTCTGAACTTTTGTTGCACATTAATTCAATTGGAAGAAAAGATAGATACCTACCACAAGGAACATGGTTTGTTCAGTGCTCCTGTCCTTGGGTCTTGTTGGAATATCCGCGGGGTTATTCTATGTCTTTCTCGTGTGGAATTTCGATTATTGGAAGAAACGCGGTGTTAAAGGTCCCAAACCAACAGCTTTCTATGGTAGCTTCCCAAGCATGGTTACACAGAAGCGCCATATTGCCTATGACATACAGGATACTTATATGTACAGAGTGTTTTTGAAAATATCCTCGAATAGTGCTCTAAAATGACAAATTGGATATTTACAGGCAATATCGTCACGATGAAGATTTTGTTGGAGTCTACAGTATTAGGACACCTCAAGTGATGGTTCTTAACCCTGAACTGGCGCACAAGGTATATGTGACGGATTTTAAGAATTTCCGGGATAATGAAGCTGCGACTTGGGTACGCTTAGAGGAGGACTTTTCGAATATTTCAGATTCCATAATTTTTCCTGTTCTTAGGTCAATGAAAAAAGTGACAGAATTTTGTCCAATAACCCGTTTATGTTGCGCGGAGATGAATGGAAGGAACGGCGTCAAGAAATCACACCCGGACTTACAGCTAACAGGGTAGGTCAACATAAACCTACATTTAGATCATTCAATTGATTTGTTTTTTTCTATTACAATTCAAAGATTAAATCAGTTTATCCAGTTACCCAGCAAGTGAGCAAGAAACTAGTGAACTACATAAAGGAGAAGTGTACTAAAGCGGGCAGAAACGGACTCGATGGCAAGGATGTAAAGACTAACAAACACATCTGAAGACGTACCAGTACTAATATCTGTATTTTCAGATTTGCTTGCGATTCACTTCGGAAGTAGTAACTGATTGTGTTTTGGGTGTAAAAGCAGAAAGTTTAAGTGACAATCCAACACCAATTCTAGACATGACTAAGACGCTCTTTCAGCAGACTACATTTTTTACATTTTATGCATTCTTAGCCGGACTCTGGCCGACAATTAAATCCTTCTACAAGTCAAAGTTCTTCCAAAAGGAAACCGAAATATTTTTCTACGGTTTAATGAAATCGTCTATGGATATGCGTCGTAAACAAAGTGTGGATCGGGTGGATTTCTTAAATTACATGCTCCATTTGCAAGAAAAGAAAAATCTCACAAATGAAGAACTCACTTCGCATACGATGACATTCCTGTTAGACGGTTTCGAGACATCGGCTTCGGTGATCGCACTTTGTCTGTACCAGGTGAGTTCTGATTAGAAGCAGTGGGAAACAACAGTGGTTTTGTTGATGGCTTCCTGAATATGGATTATCTCCCTAATTAGGACTTTTACGCCAGAGAGCGGAGCTTGTTGGTATCTGGTTTTCTAGCTTAATTAATAATTCTCTATAACATAAGTTCCAGTCACAACTCCTGGGGTATCTGAATAAATTCCAAATATGTGCAATTTTTCAAAGCCGAATAATATCCATCTGAGATCTTGCTAGATACCCTCCTGCTCGAAGGTGATATTCAGTACCTCCCTTCCGAGTTTGTTGTTATAAGTTAGAGTACAACCGATATGCAATATTACTAGACTCTGTAAATGCCAAAGACGGCTTAGTGAATTGTTTATGGTAGAAGCCACACTGAACTAACCCGTCCTGCCATATTGTTGACTTCGCAATTCTACCTCATAACCAAACATATACATAACGCCTGCAGTTTGGAGGACTCTTAAATTATTCTCTATCTACGATTACCCCAGGACTACTGGTAATCACTAGAAGAAATCGAGAGTTCACCCAACGCAATATTTTACGAACATTTTCGAACACGCCTCTCAGATTGGAAACAAGATGGTCACCCATTTCCTCAAATTTTTGTTTACACATTTTATTTAGGAAAGAAGGCATCAAAGTTCAATCGGTAAAAGGCACACTCTACTTGGATTTCGCTTAGTCCTGAGATCCATACGGACACCCTGATACTAAAAGGTCTGCTGGCGTCACGACCGCTTGACTGGTCTTTCCAAACCTTTCGAGCAACTGCTTAGTTTTCTTAAGGACTTTTTAACTTTTTCTATGGCACGTTCCCCCAAGTAAAGTGTCACCATCTGTTTATGAAACTTGTCCTTCTACACGTAGTGTTTTTTTTTTTTTTTTTGTTCTCATTGACCTCGTGGTTGTAGATCATCATTTTCATGCTATTGGCAGTTAGTTCCTTGTAATAGTTCATTTAAGGAGGTCCTTTTATACAGCTACAGAGCTAACTAATTATGATGGCCTCTTATTTTCTATCATTGGATGGACTCCCAATGGATTAATATTTTGTTAGTTCGTCACTCTAAGTAAAACCTATTCTTTCATGAGACCTCTTCTGTAAGTATTGACATTCATGCTGCAAGGAGCTTATTGATTTCATGAATCACTAGTTCCAGTTCTCTCTTCATATTCCAGTATGCTTGCAATTCCACTAAGGAGAAGTGAACGTTATGGTTCTTCGCTAAGAAAAGAAAAAAAAACATTTTAAGTTTTATGTGAGGTTTAAAATATGAACAGGAGATATCCACATATCCTATTCACTTAATAATGTATTAACCGTGTCTACTAAACATCTTCTACGATTTGAGATTCAGAAATACATTTTGACATCCTTGTTACGAGTATCTTATTTCCAGCTAGCAAAAAAGCCTAGCACACAGGAGAAACTACGTGAAGAGGTCCTAAGCAACTTGAATGAGAATGGAGAACTAGATTTTGAAAAACTTCATGAATTGCCTTATCTCGATCAGTGTCTCCATGGTAAGTTACAACAGAAGAACCTAATTGGACAAAAAAAAAAAAAGAAATTCAAAAATATTTATCTTTCTAGAAAGCATTCGCATCATCCCACCGCTACTGTACTCAACAAAGCTCTGCACTGAAGCATATGAGTTTACCAACAAAAATGGCAACAAATTACAACTGAAACCCGATGATATCGTTTTGATCCCTATTCATGCATTGCACAATGACGAGCAATACTACCCGAATCCCGATGAATTCATTCCGGAACGTTTTAACCCGGAAAATGGTGGTACAAAAAAATTCCGTGAAATGGGTGCATTCTATCCGTTTGGTGATGGTCCAAGAATTTGTTTGGGCATGAAATTTGCTCTAACACAAACCAAAGCTGCTTTGGCTGAGATAGTGAAGAATTTCAATGTAAAACTAAATCCTAAAACCAGAAAAGATAATCTAATACAGCCAGTCTATTTCATTGGATCGTTGGATGGTGGAGTGTGGCTAGACTTTGAGGAGAGGAAATAGTTGTTATACGAGTAATTTAGTTTGCTTGTTCGTAGTAGTGCTTGTTTACTAAATCAAGTTAAAAGTAATAAATACTTCTTCAAATTATTAAGTCTCCATGTGTTTATTCTGAGACCTCGTACGGCAGTCATTATCATTCATTGATAAGTAATTGATAGAAATCATCAGATAAGTTTTCAGATAAAATTTGAACAAATATAAAGATATCATTTCCGATCGCATTTTTAATGAATTCATAATTATATGGGTAAATGAATTAATCAAGTGTAGATACTAGATAGGCTTTGTACGAGGCGTATTATCATAAAGTGATGAGATATTGAATTAGTAGGTACAAAGATAGCGTTTATCTTTCAATTGAATATTTGTGTAGCGCCTAATTAGCAGTAAGTTTTTTAGCATTCTATCAGTTTTATGTCAGACTATAAGCTCTTTGATATAAGGGTAGTGATTCGATAAAGAAGTGCAAAATTACTCCACCTTGCAGGCAGACCTTCTTAATACAATCTTTATGCACCAGGTATCTTTAATAGTTAAAAGCGTTTGATAAAATATTATCACTTTATTGATAATTGCAGTAAATTCCAAAATCTAAACTTTGGTTTATAATATTTTTCATTCATCGTCTTCTAGATATTCTGACTCAAAATGATTTTCAGTCTGATATATTGTATACGTTTCTATAATTCTCAAAATGTTTGAATAATTCGGCATCCATTTTAGAAAGGATTCCAAAAAGTACAATTCATATCAAAATAATATTCTTCATACGACGCACCGTTTTGGAAATTCGCACTGACAACCATTTTGTTATAGCTTCCCGCTAATGTCGGATACTTGCGAAGATTGAGTACCTTCAATTAACGAAAATTTTAAAAAAATTCAACATCCATTTTTTAAGGGCTCGATCTCGATATTTTGATCAAACTTGACATTACTATGATAAACTCAATAAAGTAGGTCTCTCAGTTATGTCTGTCTGTACGTACATATGTCCGACGGCAGCCGAACGGATTTTCTTCAAACTTCATATTTGACGTCTGGGGGTCACAATTCGAGTCGGAATCGGAATTTTGCAATATGACTCAGCTGACGTTTTCACTGGGTTGCAAAAAAAAAAGTAATAAATTCACCTCTCGCTAGTCCACCATGTCGTTACCATAATCTTTTTTAGATGCAGTGACTGTCTTGCAGGCTACATTGGGGCTTCACTGCGGTTATTGGGGCTTCACTGAGGTATTGTTATATAAAATCCACTTTTCTTAACACGTACGAGTAGCAAACCAATTTAAAAATGGCTCAATTCTGTTATGATTGACTTAGCAACAGGTGACTTGTAGTCTTCGCAATTTATTGCCTTCAGTTCCTTCAGTCCAATTCGTGAGATACCCATAGTTTCTGGGCATACTTCAAATTTAACTAACAGTCGTCGATAAATGACGTTCAATTTTTGCCTGTAATTCGGTGTCATCCATGCTGGTCATCGGTTTTCCACGAGCTTCATTTTCCATACCAAAATGTTCACTATATGTTCATTACGGTGTCTCTTTTAAATTCGAAAAAAAACACAACATATCTCTAATAACAATATGAATAGCAGGGGACCAAGTTTTGAACCTTCAGACATAATACATTTTCTTATATCATGTTTACGAGTATATTATATCCAGCTTATTAAAAGGACCAGCGAGCAAGAGAAACTACGTGCAAAGGTCCTAAGAAACTTGAACAAGAATAGAAAACTTCATGAGTTGCCTTATCTCGATCAGTGTATTAATTGTAATAATGTTTAGTCCAACGTTAGGACTAAGTACTTATTGGGAATAAAATAAACTTTGTATAAAGCATTAGCATCATAACACCTCAAGTAGGTATATATGTACATACAAACAATTTCTGCACTGTACCATGTGAGCTTAGCAATAAAAATGGCAACAAATTGCAACTAAAGCCTAATGACATCATTTTGATCCCTCTTCATGCATTGCACAATGACGAGCAGAAGCCCGAAAGATGGTGGTGCCAAAAAATTCATTGACATGGGTGCATTTTATCCGTTTGGTGAATGTCCGAGAGTTTGTATTGGCTTGGTTTGAACACAAACCAAGACTTCTCTGACTGAAATTGTAAGGAATTTCAATATAACCCTGAATCCTAGAACCAGTAAGGCAAATATACTCCAGCTTGACTATTGTACGTAGTTTGCAAATAATTTTCTTGTCCTTAGAAGAGCAATTAGTAATTGTGGTGAAGTGCCCAATTGGATCCTTTGGTACAATTTGTGTGGTTTTGGTCTAATGACCCGGGACAAATGGAAATGGCCTTGTTTTGACCCAACATTTAACTCTCAATTAAAAAATATGTTTTGTGAACAAAATACGTGTAATATTATGTATAGGCATGGAATAGTAGTCCACCCAGCTAGAGGACTTGTTGCACTAGGGATGGCAAACGGATAATCGCTCGTACGAGTATGTACATATATCACAGAGGTCATTTAATCGATTTTGAATAAAATGTAAAAAGCAATTAATATTTAATAAAACTTATTACATGTATCTAAAACAGGTAACACGAAAAGAGCAAGCACAAAAAGATGTACATAAGGAAAAACATCCATCTGTTTGTAAGTTAGGGTGGCCGTGGTGTAGTGGTAACATCATCGCTTGTCACGCTACAGGTTCACGGTTCGAATCCTGATGTCAATAATCAACTATTTATTTCGCATGAAATAAATAAAAAGTCGATCAATTGCGAAAGCTTATGTCAACTCTACTGCGAAGGCATAACACTGGCAGTAGGACCGTCATATGGCTAAAATGCAACTTGATCGTGATGATGGCATCAGGAGGACGGAAAAAAATACTGTGAATCATGAGCAACGACAAAAGCAAAAACAAACAAGCTCCCCAGTTATCTGGACAGCCACCCTTGGAGTTCACTGAAACTTAATACCAGCTGAGTTTCAAACCAACTACACCAATCTGTCTTTCTCTCTGTCTCTTCCCCTTTCCTCAAAAAACGCCCGTGTCCTAAAATTAGTATAAGGGTATTCATAACCCCTTTCACACGTGTAAATTATAAAAAAAAAAAAAAAAAAGTACAATACATACCAATTTTTCCACAGCTCCGACTGCTAATAAACTGAGTGAATAGCTACAGCACTTCACCAACTGAAACATTCGATTTAATGCCACACTCAAGATGTGTAGCTTAAATACTGGAGGGTGGATAAATGAATATATGGCCGCACTGCACAGTAAAATAACGTAACGATCAACAAACAAAATCAGGTACCTACTATAATTATTTAGAAATTCAGTATCAGCATCTCAACAAATAACTTATTTTTTCGTTTTTAAATAACTAATGGAGCCTAGGTAGAATGAGTACGTGCCTTATTACCCTATTACGGCAAAGCCACAGTAGGATTATATTTCACCTGTCTTAGGCTACGTTTACATGTTACCATCACATGTTACGCCTAAAGGGTTGAACCGATTTTTATGACTAAGCCATCAAGCGATTTGTCTAGGCTTCACTGACTATCAGGTTTATTTGAGAAATTTAATTTTAATTTTAGAATATGGCGGACAGTGGAATCAATTTTCTGAAATGGTGGTTGAAATCTACATATCATCTGGGGTATCAAACGAAAAATCACTAGAATAGCTAGCAATGAGCACTTTTTGTGTTTTCAGTGTTTTAGCGTTTTGATTGTTTTCGTACCATATTACATGAGAACGCTGAACCGATTTTAATGTAATTTCCTTTGCCTATTTATTTGCAAAGGACTGAAGCTTCATTTCATTGCTGTCCAGTATGAGAAAGCTGAGCACTCAAGAAATGTATTTCACAAGTCGGAGGAACTTTTACTCGTAGAACAAGAGAAGGTTTATACTAAAGTTCGCGATAGCATATAAGCATTTTTATGTTTCGAAAAGATTCATTCCTAAAGATTTTAAGCTATAACTAATCATTGCACGTTAAATATAATACTTATTTTTCTTCCTATTAAACAAAGTTATCTTCACTCAAATCTAATGAGTGCCACTAAAACTGCATGATACGTTTGTGTAGGTATTATGGTCCTTGGATACATCTTCAAGGAAAGTTTAGCCATTAAGAAAAAATTAAGTTATCAAACATTTGTTGCGCACGAAAATGATAGACGATATTTTTCACCTTAGCACTGAAACATTGTCATGATCTTTAAATCTAGGCCTAGGTGTAATCTACGAAAAGACAAAAAAAATGCGAAAGAGTGCCTGATAACTTTCTGGATAGTTGGCTGCTAGTAGCATATACAGGCTGTCCGGTGGCAGATTTATGTTTTAAAATTCGAATAACTCAAAAAGTCATAAACGGTGCGGGAGGTTTGCGTCATTCGAATCACCTAGAGTGCGGGTTTGTCAGTTATAATGCCGCAATGAAACAATGTTGGAGAGATTTCGCACTATGACTTGCATCTTCTGCATCTTCAACGAGGCCAACTTTCATCTGAATAGCCACGTAAATAAGCAAAACTGTAGTTACTAGGCTCCACGAAAACGTAATCCACGACGTTAGTGCGCCTTATCGACTAACGGAATCACCGGGCCCTTTTTTTAAATTTCCAGAGAACAAGCGGTAAATCTGAACAGCGAAAATTATGGGCGCATGATCACAGATTATTTTTCACCTAATTTGCGAGCACATCCATCTTACTCATCACTCACGTGGTTTCAACAAGATGGGGCGACTCATACCGCTAGAACCTCCATTTGCTGCGTTAACGTTTCCCACGAAAAATTATAAGCCGCTTTGGTGACGTCCCGAGGTGTCCAGAGTTAACCCCCATGGGTTTTTTTCTATGGGGGTACATCAAAAGTAAAGTCTACGCTAATACCCGAGTAACCCGCGGTCTAACTGAAAGAAAATATCGCTGAAGCACGTGGCACGAAACACGGTGGTCCGCTTTCAGCAGTGTGTTTTTAAAAAAATGGAATCCGCATACTTTCTCTTTATGTTAAACCAAATAACAAAACAATATGTCTCATAGTTTCACGTTTAAAAACATAAATCTGCCCCCGGACACCCTGTACTATTTCCTATAATTTCCAAGACATTTGAAACATTATAATTTGAATAAGTTTAGCATTGAATTTAAGTTTTATTTCAGTCTTATTAGCACTGGAATTCTATATATTTGGTTTTTTTTTTCATCTGAGTTTTATTGCTGAAAATAATTGCTCGGCATGCAGTCTCTTGAACTTCGTTAGGTACTTGCTTCGCGAAAATTTACTCTCACTTACTAACAGCGTTACCGTTCTATTACTAACGTAGCAGTCCTACTTACTTCTCTGCTACCTAAGAGTGCTGAATCTACTACAATCGTCTAACACATAATTTTTAAAACTTTCATTGGACGCAACGAATATTACAGATGCAGTTATTGTAAAATATGTAAAAAAAAGAAAAAGAAAAGTGTGTGCAAAATTAACCATGCCATGTTTTGTCAGATGTTAGGTTAAGATCGAGAGCATAAACTATTGCGTCCAATGATAGGTTACGTAACAGGCCTATCTCACTTCCAAGGCAAAAAAGTAGAAACGGAAACCTTATGGAGATAGTTGGATACGAGTATACGCCTGTCTGTGCAGCCTCTTACAACTTTTGAACAGCTAACTAAATCTAATCTTAATTTGAATTTAAAATTAATTGTATATTCTTATATTTAAATTGTTGTAGTCTGTTGATTATACGGATTGTAAATTGAAAGAAACACAACGACATGATCCACAATGGCAACAACAGGAATTTCAACAATAACAACAGAAATAACAACCACAGAAATAGAACAATTTGCCACTCACAAAATGTGAAAAACGTGTTAGTAGTCCGAAGGTCAGTTTTTACATAAAGTAAAGAGCAGAGCACAAGCAATAAAAATCTTCAATCGACTGGAAATAATTTTCTAATTTAAACAGGACTTGACATTTCAGTTATAAAAATGGTGGGGATACATTCTGAACAGTATCTTATAAACGATAATATACAAATAACCGGAAGAACTGACTCGCATACTAGCACTAGTTTATTGAGTTGGCAATAAATATATAACATATTGTTTTGATGAAGATTTTCGATCTTGAGGTTATTTTTCATTTAAGTATTTCATTTAGACAATAATTCTAAATGGACTTCATTGCACTGTCTACTATAATATACACGAGTAGAGAAATTCTACCATTCTGTCAATTCGTCTGTCTTTCTGTCTGGCTGGACAGAACTTTGAAGTCTGTTAACCTATATTCCGAGGTTAGAATTGTCATTCTTACCTCAAAATTAACGATTCTTTACTACGGGCCAATTTTAAAAAATTTAAATTTTCTCGAAAACAGCAAAAACGATTTCGATAAAAATTCATATCTGAAATAACACGGACGTCTGCAATAAAATATCATACTCAGTTTTTTCCTTCAAAAAAAAAAAAAAAAAAACGAATGACGGTACTTTATTTATTAGCGGACTTTGGTCGATTGCCTGTCTCGATTCCCGCCTAGACGACTCATTCGAATTTTGGACAAACGGCTTAATTATATCGCACCTTTTAGATATTGCTTAAACTTGAATTATAAACGGCATATACGGTTGTGGAATTACGTTCGAACCAGTCATGTTCTTTATTTTATTGAGGTCACCACGAAACCAAGAAGGTATTTTACGGGCCATATTTTCGAAACAAGCAATGGGCAAGTTTTCGTTCATATTTGACTAGATTTTTCGATTGGTCAACAGAGCCAGATATCGAGGTGATGTTTAAGAAGGAAAATCCAGCCAACCAAAGCTAGAATTTCCACCATGAGTTCTCAGTCATTACATTACATTACATTAAGAACTATTTCGTACTCTGAACCAGTTTGTCGTGGCTAAATTTCCTTTTAGTGTTCCGTCAGAATGGTATAAACGAAACAATAAATTCAACACAGTGTCTGTCTGTCCGGCTGTTGGTCTGTCACACGCTTGTCACTTTTGAATTTTTTGACATAGAGAGATGAAATTTTGTACAAAATTAGTACGTAATCGACCAAAATTATCAAGAAATATGCTTTTGTACCCCAAGAAAAAAATATTTTTACATCCCAATATGTGACATATCAATTTAAAACTTAACTTCATCCAAAAATATAAAAATAGATAGATGGATAAAAAAAAACTCGAAAATCATGACGTGACGATGTACTCGTATGTAAATTTATGAGGAAGTAAGACCGCACCATATCTTATCTCGTCTTTATCCAAATTTGATATAATTCTCAGACTCTCGTATCTACATATCTGACATTACTTAATCCCCAAATTTCATCAGAATCCATCGAGTGGTTCTTGAGCTAGACGCGTAAGAAAGATGATTCGAAAATGTTTGAAGACGCTCCCCATACTTTTTCTCCCGTTTCATTCGGTTTCGATCAATTTTAAGCGGAACTACTAACATTTTAGTCTAAGCCTATATGCCAAAAACACCATATGTTCGTACATATGTACATGCTTCAGGAGTATGCACGGAAACGCATCCAATGGTTTTAGTTATTATCGGGCATGTTCTGATTTCCATTTTCAGATTAAACAGAACGAAAAATCTGACTGAATAGTAAGGTAAACGTCAAAGTCTTTCGAATTTCGTTTAGAAAAACGATTAAAAATATATGCATATACTCGTAGATAAATATACCTCATTTTTCTCGGAAACGGTTAGAGATAGGGGAACAAAATTAACAAAATTGTAAAAAGTACAAGGCCAGGTTTAATTGTTTTTGAAATACTTTTAATGTCCTTAATTTTAAAGATATAGACCAAACTTATATTTGTTTGCATGAGTAGGTGTACTTTTGAAACTTCCGTTATAAATAAATAAATATGTTGGCACAACATCTAGCAGACACTTGTGATTGAGAGCAGTTTCTTATGACAATTTTACAATTTTTACTAGTGAGAAAACTATTTTTCTTTTGTGTTTTCTTGGATTCTAATCTTAAATCTCCCGCTCAGTGATCGCACGCTTAACCACTGAGTCACTTATCTTTTGTATCCACAAGTTATTCCGAAAACCCAAGCGTTTACGAGTAGTCGGAGAAAGAATTTCTCCAACCAAATTTCTAACTGTTATAGAGGTTCGAAATGGCTGCCATTTCAATTAAAACATTCTCACAATTTTGCCGATAGCTTGTATAAACCTCTTACAACTCCTGGACTCAAATTTTGCCAGAAATTTATTTAATCTTCTTAAATTGGCTGACATTTCTAACAACTATTGCATTCGGAAATATTTTTCTTTCTCCGATACAGTGTTCCTGAAGAAATCTCTTAAAAATAGCAGATATATTATCTGTGTAGAAAGATGTTACTGCATTTGGACTAAACATTTCACTTTTGTAGGCATGGGTAAAGGTTAAGTATAGGGTATGATCTGTTCTAGACGGATTGTGACTTTTTTGTATGTGTTAATGTTCCCTAACTGATTGGTACAAAACGAAAGCAACATGTTGTCTGCCTGTCTGTCTGTCTGTCAGTGTATCACACGCTTGTAACATATCAGATCCTCGAATTGTGATACTAGATATGAAGTTCGAAGAAAGTCCCGTCCACTCGCTTAGGCTGCATACAGACATACATAAAATATAATTGGGAGGCTATGAGTTTGTCTAAAGAAACCAATGCTTGTAAGTACAAAAGTTGTTGCTTTTCTTTTCCGAACTAGTTAAATTCTGCAATAAGTTCCATTATGTAAGATAGCGCCACAGTTTGTTATTCGGTGAGTACATATGTCCCAATAATGTTACATAAAGTCGATTCGTTTCTTCCAAATCTGCTACCATTCAGGAAGATAAGATCACATCTAGCCTTAAAAATCCAAGTGATTTTGTTAATATCAAACTCATCAATTGAATATTTTTGTCCCCTTGAGTAATTCAAAAACCTGAATATTTGTGTGCTGCTATCAATTGCTGTCTGAGTTAAGCCAATCCAAAAGTTCTAAATGTTTGAACTTCCATTCTCTTTTAGATAAGGTTCTCTGATTCGAATCTATTTCTGATATTATTTATCTCTTTCACCGAGAATAGTTGTTTTACCAGAAGAATTTTAGTGGGCTGATGTGGTAAGTTTTCTTCGTTGTATTCGAATATTGTTTTTTTATATACGAATACCTTAGATAGGTTATAGAAATGACCATCTTCAGCTGCGGTTTTTACTTACTGGTAATTTGAAGATTCGTTTAAGAAAATATCATTGTAGCTTATCAACTCCTTTGGGTTTCGATAGCTCTACAAACTGCCAGAAATAGTTTTCACTTCGCAGTAAGAGTTATATTTTCCCTTGCCGGAAGCATTGCCAAGTAGTATTATGCTCTTCGCTGCAGTATTTCTTTTTTTTACATGCTTTCTAAAGCTCATTTTTGGAGTGAGGAGTACTCCAAGATACTTGTAATGTGATGTAATTTTAATTTCTTCTCCTTAGATCGTCCGCTTTTCTTTGTTGGATGTTCTACCACCATTCCTGAAAATCATGATTTCTGATTTTGATAGGTTCACTTCCAAACTCCTTTCAAGTAGTACTCGTCAAGCAGAACTATCATTTGTTGTGCTCGTATAACCCGTATGTCCATATTGTCTGCAAACAGCAGCAATCTTATAGTTAAGAAACCAGTGGTCAGACCACCTCGTAGAAATTAATGTAGATCGTTTGTGTAGAGTGCGAAAAGAAGTGACGACTGTATAGTGTTTTACTCCATAATGCGTCTCAATATATTCTGACAGTTCATTTCCTGTCCACACTGCAATTAAAATGTCACGAAATTAATTGCATTTATGAATTGCAAAAAAAACAATGCCGAATGTACGAGTACACTCTAATTCTAAAACAATCCTAATCCCTGATAGGAAGCCCGGTTCTGGGCAAAAAAGTGCTACAGTTTTCAATTGTTAAACCAGCTGTCAAATTTGACAGATGTACATATATAATACTTTTGTTCAGTATACTTTGGCAAATCATCATGGAAGACTTACACATCAACAACGCCTGCGTGTGGTGGAAATTTATTTCCAAAATTCGTAGTCTGTTCACCAAACTTATAGAGCTCTTCATCGTCCATCTTAGCAAGCTATTCATCGAACCACCGATAAATTAAAACCCACGTATACGCTACCACCGCATTTGGAGTAAGCAGTATTCTGAAGAGGTTCTTGAAAAATGCACAGTTTGATGCTGTTTATACGCTGGTGGCATCATCGGTCCTTATTTTTTTCAAAAATGAGTCGTTGAACTCGCATTATGGTCAATGGAGATGCTCAACGAATATTAAAAAAAAAAATGAGATATCGTTTCAACAGGCTGGTGCTTGTGCCATACAGCAACTCAAACCATCGATTTATTGAAATCACAATTTGGTGAAAATGTGATTTCGCGAAATGGACCTGTCAATTGGCCTCCGAGATCATGCGATTTGACACCTCTCGACTATTTTCTTTGCGGCCATCTGAAGGCATTGTTATATAAACCAGTAACTATTGACCACTTGGAAGCCAATATTATGATTGCTATTCACGATGTACTCGAAAAAGTCAAAAAACATTTTTCAATCAAGTAAAATAAAAGCACAGCCATTTAATTTATTTTTGTGTATTTCATTTCAATTTAAAATTCTTACGCTCCAAAAAAAAACAACCTTTATATATGTAAATTAATTGAAATCTTGAGATCGAACATTTTCAGGAAACCAATATTTGCCATTAAATAGGTGCAAGTTAAACCATCAAAAAACAACATCCAAAAATATATATCCGGTCTAGCCCACTTATACAAAACATAATTTACATAATCAGAACTGTGTTGAACTTATCATTTGTTTCGGCTTCACTTAAGTTTTGGAATTCAATGGTGACAGATGCATTTTTCGAGTTCTAGTATCTATTTGTAAAATTTTATAAAACCAGTTAATACTTTTTATTTGTAAAGCTTTATTCAGATAGATTCTCAAACGGGAAAGTTCGATTATTTGTATTAAATTCATTCAAATATGATCTATTCAGTGCTCTTAACGTTGAGTCTTGTCGGAATATTAGCGGGGCTAATTTATGTGTTCCTGGTGTGGAATTTTGATTATTGGAAAAAACGCGGAGTTAAAGGACCCAAACCAAAAGTTTTCTATGGTAGCTTCCCAAATATGATTAGACGGAAACGGCATACTGTATATGACATTCAAGATATTTATATGTACCAAGCATTCTTGAAGATATCCTGGATTAGTTCTAAAAATTGATAAATTCAATATTTGCAGGCAGTATCGTCATGATGAAGATTTTATTGGAGTCTTCAGCATTAGGACACCTCAACTTATGATACTCAATCCAGAATTGGCGCTCAAAGTATTGGTGACAAATTTTAAAAACTTTCGGGATAATGAACTCATATCTTGGGTAGATTTAAAGAAGTTTTCAAAGAAGAGTTTCAGAAATCATTTCTTTGCCGTCCTTAGATCGATTTAAAAAAAGACAAACTTTTAGCAATGAATCCATTTATGTTGCGCGGTGATGATTGGAAAGAACGACGTCAAGAAATCTCTAGTGGACTTACAGCTAACAAGGTAGTCTATATTTTGAACAAAGCCTTTTATAGTGAGAGTAAGTTGCCTGTGTGACCGTCTGTTTATCACAGCGTTATAACTTTTGAACCCAAAAGTATATGTATATTTTTGATCAGCATTACAAGCATAAACATTTTTGAAATTCATTCACAAGCATGCCCGCTTTTAAAAAAGAAGTCGTTTTTTTTTAATATTCTTACTAGAAACTGATAAATATTACCCTTACAAGATGTATAGACGTTGCCATTCTTTACAATTCATCCATACATCGTATAGAGCTACTCTCATTTTTTGGGGGCTGATTCTTTGAAAGACCATATTTTTCTTATTGTGAATATCTCGTCAAAAGCCTTGAATTTCGGCCATTTTTTTAGGATCGTCGGAGTAGCAAAAAATCAAAAATTTCACGTCACACGTATGATACATACTCATACTTTATTGGGGATTGGTTAAAACATGCGGACATAGTATCATACAACCATTTCAAGAAGATTGTAGCTATTCTATATATATATATATTTTTTTTACAAAAGATCAGATCAGTCTATCCAGTGATCCAGCAAGGAAGCAAAGACGTAGTGAGGTATATAAAAGAAAGGTGCACTAAAGCGGACGGGAACGGGCTCGATTGCAAAGATGTAAAAAAATATTTATGTATTGTCGAACTTGTACTAATGCCTGCATTTTCAGATTGGTCTACGTTTCGCATCGGATGTGGTGACTGATTGTGCCTTAGGTATCAAAACTGAAAGCCTGAGTGACAATCCAACACCAATCCTAGACAGAGTTAGCAAAATATTTCAAGAGATTGACATATTTACAATTTACGCATTCTTAGTCGGACTTTGGCCAACAATTAGATCATTCTATAAGAGAAAGATTATCAAAACTGATAGTAATCAAACGTTCTTTGTCAATCTAATGAAATCGGCCATAGATATTCGCCATAAACAGAGTGTGGATCGTATGGATTTCTTAAATTACTTGCTCCAGTTGCAACAGAAGAAAAATTTACCAATTGAACAGATCACTTCGCACATGATGACCCTCATGCTGGACGGTTTTGAGACAACAGGTATTCTGATTTCACATTGTCTATATGAGGTAAGTTTTTGGTTCCTTTTGCCCAAAATGCTTTTCATGAAATGAGCTCTTGGAAACTTGTAGTATTTTCCCTCAATGCTTTCCAATCATATTCCAAATTTTTGTTTAACTTCCTTCAAAGACAACCAATTTGTTCATTCTTAGGGTTTGTGATTATTATTTTAAATTACAGCAAAACCTTTTTCTGGGGCTCAGGTCCATGCTGAAAAAATCTAAGTGAATCTATCGGCGAAATACAGAATAGGTAGCAAGAAACAAAGATAAATTAAACCAATTCATTGATCTCCCATACATTCAACTTGCTATTTACACATCATAGCTCTTGATTGAGCTTCCTCCTTTTAGTTTTCAGCCCCATGTCTCAAGAGAAATAAGCTCCTGAAGCCTAATGGACCCTATTTTTGTCTATTGTAACATTCTTATGTAACATTGCCTCCGAAAAAATCATTTCCAAAGATACGGGGGTGGGTACTAAGTCACAGGAATCTGAGAATATAACGATAGGTCTGCCTTTATCTCCATTTGGTTCTTTTTTCAATGCCCTGTTATAAAGGGTTTTTCAATAAGGACATAATAATTTTGAACTTAAATAAAACACAGAATAACTGAGATATCGGGCTGAAATTTATTTCAGGTATAGCACACATGTTAGATTTAAGTATGGAATTCGATCTCGTTCATATGACCACCACGAGCACGTTTGCAGCGATCGATTGTTTAGAGCCAATTTTCCACCACTCTTCCACATATATCGGTTGGCAATTTCGCGTTCCTGAGCTCCTCTAACGTTGTTGGCTTGTTGGCATAAACCAACGACTTAACGTAACCCCATAAAAAGAAATCCATCGGCATTAAATCTCATGAGCGAGCTGACCATTCGACCGGACTATTTCTCGAGATTACACGATTACCGAACTTCCCCTTCAGTAGATCAATTTTTTTACCAGCTGTATGGCATGTGGCACCATCTTGAAGCACATATCACTGATGTCAAGTCCATTCAATTCTGACCAAAAATAGTCTTCCACCATAGCACCATACGAACTCCACTGACAGTAACATCGCAATCATTTTCATCGACGAAAAATACAGTCCAATCACATCTCCGGCATGAAATCCACACCACACGGTCACTCTTTGTGGATGCAATGGAGTCTCTTGAAGCACATGTGGGTTTGTTGCTGTCCAATAATGCATATTTTGCTTATTGACAAAGCCATTAAGCCAAAAATGAGCTTTATCGCCAAAGATGATTTTTCGATGAAATTCAAGATCAAACTTTTGCAGAGCCCAATCGGAAAAGTTTCGGCACTTCAAATGATCAAGAGGCTTCAGTTCTTGAGTTAATTTGATCTTGTAAGGGTGTAGGTCAAGATCTTAAAAAAAAAAAATTCGCCACAATGTGGACTGAGAGATTGCCAATTCCTGTGAACGGCGTGGAATCAATTGATTTGGCTCATTTTGAACTGAAGCACTTACGGCTGCGATATTTTCGGTACTTCGATCTGTGCGTTGTCGCCTGTGCGGAACATTTAATAGTGAATATGTCGACTCGAATTTATCACACGCACAGCCTGTCTGGTGGGATGATTATTATAACCGAAAATTGGAGTAAGCGCTTTTAAAATGGGACCACCGACTCAGAATTTCGGTAGTAATTTTTAATAATTTCCAAACATTGCTCGTTCGTGAACTTCACCATGATAAATACGTAAACCTTGACTGACATTGACAGATCATAAAAAAGTTTAAAATTGTTATGTCCCTATTTTGAAAAAAACTCTTGACAAGCTTTCCTTACTAGCTACTTCATTAGTTAAGGGTTAAGATAAGGGACAGGGTATTATACGATACATTCCAGACGGATTAAAACTATTCTCTATATTTTTCTCTATTACTCATTAATCGTCTCTTGTATATTAACAGCGCTCAGTCACCATCTTCTGCTATTGAAGATTTTGGGTCACGCCAATACCCACTCCTTTTCTGACCCTCTTAATTAATATAAATTAAATTATTTCCAGCTTGCTAAAAAACCAAGCACACAGGAGAAACTACGTGAAGCGATCCTAAGCAATTTGAACGAGAATGGAGAGCTAGATATAGAAAAACTTCATGATATTCATTATCTCGATCAGTGTCTTCATGGTGAGTCATAACAAAAGGATTTCTTACAGATAGCGGCAATATACAAATTTAACAATATTTATCTTTTCTAGAAACCATGCGTATGACCCCACCTCAACTATTCTCAACAAGGGTCTGCACTGAAGCATATGAATTTACTAACAAAAATGGCAACAAATTGCAAATGAAACCTGATGATATCGTCCTGATCCCCTTTTATGCATTCCACAATGACGAGCAATACTACCCGAATCCCGATGAATTCATTCCAGAACGTTTTAGCCCGGAAAATGGTGGTGTAAATAAATTCCGTGAAATGGGTGTATTCTTTCCATTTGGTGATGGTCCGAGAATTTGTGCGGGCATAAAATTTGCTCTGACCATAAACAAGGCTGCTGTGGCTGAGATTGTAAAAAATTTCAACATAAAACTAAATCCTAAAACCAGGACGGATCATCTACTGCAGCCAGAGTATTTCATTGGATCATTGGAGGGTGGAGTTTGGCTGGATTTTGAGGAGAGAAAATAGTATTTACATTTATGTAATCGTAAATTGTGCGCTTTGTGAATGTTTAACTATTATAAACGTTCTGCTGAAGTAACCAACATTTTAACAAAAAATTTTTTGGTCACATTTTGACCCATATTTCTCATTTCGGCTCAACATTTTACTCTAATTTAAGAAAAAAAAGTATTTTATGAACAAAATGCTTGGATGTAGTGTATAGTTACGAAATAGTAATACTCTCAACTAACGAACATGTTGTATTAATATTGGCAAAATGCTATTTGAATGTACATAAATATATGCACAGGTATTTAATCCATTTAATTCATGCCGGACTGCAGGTAGTGTGAAGACAGGCTACAGCCTAAAAAGCTGAACAAGTTTTTTCAAAGCTTTAAGCTGAACATACGTATCAAATTAGATGAAGAAAAATGAAAAAAATGCGGCTTTTGAAAATTTGTTTAAAAAAGGTATTTCGATAAAAAGATATTTTTCTTTTGAAAAATGTTACCTAAATTTTTGAATCTAAAGTGTCTTGCAAACAAACATTAGAAAGTACAGGGTAAAAACATCCTATACTGGAACTGCAGCCGATTTGAAGTTGGAATCATTTAAAAAACAAACACATAAATCTTTCTGTTTTGTTTTAAATGAATTATGTATTCAATGTCATTAATGTGAAAAATAATATCTGCCTCTAGCACTGGCACAAACGCGTGCCCTTTCAATCACATTCTACAGCATGTCGTCCGGAATATCTGCAATTGCGTTGCGTATATTGTCTTTCAATTGTTGAAATTTTTTTGGTTTGGTAGTGTGCACCCGGACCTTCAAGTAACCCCAGAGACGAAACCAAACAACTTAAGGCAAAAAGAACGTTGTAAAGGGTGGTTAAGTTTTAAGGGCCGATGTTGATTTTGAATAAAACACAAATTATTTAGGAAATTACTGTCATTTCTTTTTATTATGATAATATTGGTATGGTTCAATTATGTATGGAACAAAATATCGGCCAAATGGCACACCTCCATCCGATGGTCCAAATTTTCGATGACGCTGAGGCATAATTGAGGTTCTAAGCCGTTAATGTGCCGAATTATCTCATCCTTTAGCTCTTGAATTGTTGCTGGCTTATCGACGTACACCTTTTCTTTCAAATAACCCCAAAGAAAGAAGTCCAACGGTGTCAAATCACATGATCTTGGTGGCCAATTGACATCGCCACCACGTGAGATAACACGGCCATTGAATTTGTCGCGCAAAAGAGCCATTGTTTCGTTAGCTGTGTGGCAAGTGGCACCATCCTGTTGAAACCACATATCGTCCACATCCATATCTTCCAATTCGGGCCATAAAAAGTTCGTTATCATCCCACGATAGCGAACACCATTCACAGTAACTGCCTGACCGGCCTCATTTTGGAAAAAATACGGCCCGGTGATGCCGCCAGCCCATAAACTGCACCAAACAGTCACTCTTTGTGGGTGCATTGGTTTTTCGACAATCACTCTTGGATTATCATTCGCCCAAATGCGGCAATTCTGCTTATTGACGAATCCACTGAGGTGAAAATGTGCCTCATCACTGAAGATGACTTTCTTCGAAAATTGATCATCCACTGTTGTCATTTCTTGCCACCATTGTGACCATTGACGATGCTTGAAATGGTCAAGAGGCTTTAGTTCTTGAGTCAATTGCACCTTGTAAGCGCGTAAATGTAAGTCTTTATGCATAATGTTCATCAACGACGAGCGTGTAAGGTGCAATTGTTGGGCACAACGACGAGTTAAGGTGGACGGCTCTTCAGCCACACTATCGCGAACAGCAGCAATATTTTCTGCAGTACGAGCTGTACGAGCATGCACTGGTGTTTTCACATCTCCTATAGACCCGGTTTGCACAAATTTTTGCACGATTTTTCCGATAGTACGCACATTTGGACGATTAAATTGACCGAAAGAATCACGAAATGCACGATATGCATTTTGATTTGAACGCCCATTTTAATAATAAGCCTGAATAACTTTAACGCGTTGCTCGATTGTGTATCTTTCCATGGTTCAAATTGAGTTAGTCTGAAATTGAGAAATGTCAAATGAAATGCAGAAAAAAACTTGACGTTTAGGTGTGGTTCACATTCAACATCGGCCCTTAAAATTTAACCACCCTTTACTTTGGAAAAATTCCAATTAGTTGAGCACGACGACGAATCGAAGTTTCCGGATTTTCACTCACATTGTCCCACACTGCATCAATGTTTTGTTGTATAGCGCTTACAAAACAAAACATTGACTTGGTCCAAGCTTCGGTATATCACTTACTGTGTAAAGGTTCTTGAAATTATGGATCATTTTTTGAATAGTGCTCTTTACAGGCACTCCACATCGACTAAAAATATCATGTAATTTACGGTGTTGTGGCGTTAAACTGATGATGAAATGGTATTGACAGCTGAACACTACGGCCAACTTTCACATAATAAAACCATCTCTGTGAGAAATGGCGGTTATTTCAAATCGGCCGCAGTCCCAAAAATAACACCCTACATTGTCGACCTAGTCGTGCACTTTATTTTTGATTATGCGGGACATTAAAAAAATGAAAGTAGTTGATTCGGTCTTTATTAAATTTACATATATTTGTTTGATAACAAAAGATCAAAAGAAGGTGAAATCTCAACGTAAAATAGTTGAAATGTTGCAAATATTACTTTGAACCAGAATAGCAGCTTCAAGAACATGTGCCCTATACTCTCACAGATTCTAAAGTCTACCACTCAGCCTTTATACATATTTATTGCTTTTAAGAATTTCAGGTAACTTATTTACACAATGTGCTCTTCAAATAGTGGTGGAGGGTGACCAGATAGCAATGATAGTTTTTCCAATTGTTATGTTTCAGCAGTTGTCAAAGTTACCAATGACATCCAGCTGTCAAAATCAACTGAATTGGGCATCGCCAGAGTGTCAACCAGGCTTATTTTGCGGTTGGATTTGGGCCTACATCCGTATAAGATTGTGCTGACGCAAGAATTGAAGCCGGACGACCATAGGTAACGCCGATTGTTAAAGTTTAACAATCAAATATTAATAATGGTTAGCAAATTCAGTTACTTCAACAAAAAATAAATAAATAAAGTTTAGATATGTACATGTTTTACAATGAAATAGATAGGGATATTCAGATGCCATTAAAGACAAGCGGCGAATGTTCCATCAATTTATATTATACGTATTCAAATTACCATATATGTTGATGGGGAGTTAACAAAAAAAAGTGTAAAAGAAAGAAGAAAATTACAAATATTCGTAAATAACAATGTATATACAAATTTAAAAATGCGATGATTAACAAATTTAAATTAAACTATTGGGCCAAGAAGGTTAACTATAATACAATGGTCATATTGAAAAAACCAAGATTTAATATTTCTTAAAAATACTGTTTTCACTCTTTCGCATCTGAGACCTTCCGGTAAGCTATTAAATAAACGGGGCGCAGTGACGTAGTAAAAGTGAGAAAAGTGTAATTTTTTAATTTTAGGTACAATAACAAAATTCCTGTTATTGACACTTAAATTGTAGTTTCCAGCATAATATCCAGACTTATCAAAAAAGATGTCTAAGACTTTGTAGAAATATAAGTGCCTTAATGGAAGAATTTTTAGATTCTTAAACAACTCAAAGCTAGGAGTTCTCCGATTAACCTTATAAATGATTCCAATTGCATGTTTTTGGTTAATAAGCATAGGCTCTATTTTATTAAAGTGTGAACCACCCCAAAAAGATACCCCATACTGAAGCTTGGATTTAAATAGACCATTGTATACCATTAAAATTGATGCATTTCAGTAGAGACTAAGGTGATATAGTTGTCTCACAACCTTGTTCAGTTATTGCTTCAAGTACGTAGTATGGTCCTTCCAACTAAGCTAAGAATCCAAACTGATTCCCAGGTATTTGAAGCATGTGACACGTTCAATATTGAAGCAACCATCTGAACAGTTTGCATTTTCGTTAAAACATAGGAAGCAATGGTCACGTGTAAAGACATTGTCTATAGGAAATCTGGAGCAACTGTGCGAGTTATACTGCAAAACCATATCATTACTGATTGAACCTATATAACATGAATTTAGTTTTGCTACTAATTACTAATTTATGTAGTTTAAACCATCTCCTCAATACATTCAAATCATTCTTCAAATCAATATATATATTGAAGCAGCTCTTGTTTGAGTAACTCACAGCTGTATAATCAGCAAATGCTGTAATTTTACCTTTAAATGATTGGAGGAATAATGAGCTCACAAATATAATAAGATAGGACCCAAAACTGAGCCCTGTGGGACACCTAAATTAATATAATTCTCAGAATTTAGAATATTTCTTACTTTGACCCTTTGTCTACGATTTTTTAAATAGGACATGAACCAGTCATGTACAAAGCCTCTGAAACCCGCATTATACAACTTCTTCCTTAACAATGCCTGATCCACCATGTCAAACGCCTTGTTATATCGATGAATAAAGTAGCAGGAATTTCAGAGTCATTTAAACTGGTATAAATTTCACCACATAACTTTAACAAAGCATCCTCTGTTGATCTTCCACTGCGACTGACTGAAAGTCACTAAAGTACTTAGCATTATTTAAAAAAGACAACATTCTGGACTTAATACCTTTTTCAAAAATCTTTGAAAAAAGTGATAAAAGGGAAATTGGTCGGTAATTGTTCAAAATCGTTGTATCTCACTTTTTATGCAGCGGAATACTACTGCCGTCTTCAGTGAGTCTGGAAATATACCTTTCTGAACACTAAGATTGAAAATATGGCATAAGACATGGATATTTGTTAAAGAATGATCAGTTATTTTAAGATCAAATATAGAAGTCTTGTAACAGACTGAATTGTTCCTATGCAGTCTAATAAATATGTATATAGTCTAAACATGAATTAGAATGTAGGCCTTCGCGCGTAGGACGTGACAAAAGGGACTCAAAACCATAAGAAGACAAAACCGATAAAAAAGGATCTACATCAGGAGAATTCGAGAGAAGGTTGACATTGAGATTCCCTAAAAGTACTATATTTTTGCAAGTTTAGTTATCCAAAAATCTAGAAAATCCTTCCAAAAAAGCTGCAATTGTAAACGAATGCAATCTATAAATCAATAAAGCAGTAGTTCACACCAGAAATTTTGCGATTTAAACTTACGAGTATTAAATCAGCACTATTGAGCCTATAATTAAATGTTTCACACGACATGTCATTCCTATAAAACACCGCGATACCTCCAGAAGCATAAGTATTATTACAATTAGCAGAAAATGTGAAATTGGGTATAAAAAAATCAGATACTTCAGAATCATAAATCCAAATTTTTAGAAAGAAATATGACATCCGGTAGATGGTCTAAGGAAGCGAGATGGGAGAAAAAAGTGTCAACATTTTTTCTATGGCTGCGAATATTTTGATGAATGACCGAGAAACCTGAATGTGAATCTATGTTTGGATGATCAATACAAAAACATTTAATTGCATCAGAAGAAGAACTAAAATTAATTGAATTATTATAAGGATTTACTTGATTATCTGGTAATGAACTATATAAGCTACTATCTATCATAATTAATCTTCCTTCCTTCTGACAAGCACCCTTGAATTTCTAATCCAAACATACGAGTATTTACATTTGTTATTTTCACTCAGCTATCTTGCCTTATCCCAAAGTGATCGTGTGTAGCTCGTAAGGCTGTCATTTATATAAATTTTGCTACTTTTGTTGCTGTTGTTGCTTCTGCTGCTGTTGTCGCTGATGTTTATAGATTTCTTATTGTAGATGTTGGAGAATAGTTTGATTCTATTTTCAGTTTCTTCATTATTATCTTTTCTTTCCGCGCAAGAGATGTAAATTGAATACACGCGATGTTGAGAAATGTTTCCCATTTTTCTTTGCTTTGCGGTTCTTAATGTAGCAGAAATCAACTCCATCAGATACAAGTAACAGCTCGACCACTTTCTCTTTGGCATTATCAGCTTTTATGTCTGGGATACCAACAATATCCACGGCACGCTGCTTCTATCTTTGCTCCAGTCGATTCAGCTTCACTTCTAAAACGTTTTTCATCTTCGAGAGTTCTGATTCTGGCAAGGGCATCCACGATAAGATTCTGAAGTTTGATTATTTCACCGTAAAGCATATTTATGGTAATTGGTTGCTCCGATGAAACATTCTTTTTGAAAATATTTTTAGCAGAGGCGAAGGTCGAAGTAAGAGTGTTAGTTAAACTCTCCGTTGAGACATCATTTGAAAAACTGTTTCCTTGGGCCTGCGGTTTGATATTGGAGTCTCTTACAGGTGAAACTATAGCAGAGATGGCATTCGCAGGAGGGTTTTTAAGATACCGAACCGGAGTAATGGAGGAATTGTCTGCGATTAGAGATTTACTTCGTTGACCAACACAACTAAAACACTTGTAGCTTTAACTGCTCTTTACCAAGAATTCAATGTCCCTTTTTTCCAATTTAGCGCACTTTGCATGATGATATTGCTTGCAATTCCCACATTGAATTTTCAGATCGTTTCTTTCAATTTTTAAGTTACACAAATCGGACTTTATGTTTATAATAGCTTTTTTGTTTTTACTCACAGATAACTTATAATCACAAGGGTATATAAATAATGATTTAAACTTCAGTTATTGAAACTTTCACTATTATGCTTATTCTGACGAGTGTGCCCCACCAACACTTCTTCGACTTTTTGTAACCAGAGCTCAACAACATTGACATATCCGAGCTGTGGTTCCAACAAGACGGCGCTACATGCCATACAAACAACGCAACGCTCGCAGTGGTGAAGGAGTAATTTGGCGACTGGGTCATATCACGGCGAGCGTTCATCAATTGGCCGCGACTTGATACTACTCGATTATTTTCTCTGGGGCTACGTTAAGTCCTTAGTCTACGCTAACAAAACTACTTTGAACGAGCTCGAGGCCACAATTCGAGACGCTATTGCCGGAGTAACGCCGCACATATTGGACCGAGTCATCAAAAATTGGACCGACCCCACTGCCAGCGAAGCCGAGGCCGCCATTTAAATGAGGTGTGTTAATTTTATTTAACAATAATAAATAGCAATGTCTATAATACGAGTACTTTTCTAAATTTAAATTTATAGTCGTAGTTAGAAGAGCACTGACACGGAGTACATCTGACAACGCCTGCAATTAAAGCATAGTTACTTGTTTCGTGTTACTATTCAATCTCTATACATCCGATGACCTATGCTGATAACCTATACCTGACCTTACAAAGCAGTAATATGGAGATTCCGAAAAGTGGTTATCTGAAGATCTTCCCAGGCTAATACTTCCATAAATGCAGATTCTGTTTGCTTTCATCTTAGCAATCACTGCATAGTTTGGCCATTTGATGTGTTAAAAACGGTCTAATGCTAAAACCTCTCAAATGCCAATTTATTACATTTTCTAGAAGGCCTATGCCAACCATTTTTGATTATTCATTATCGCAACATAATCTTTGTCGTGTCAATTGTTTTACTGACCTGGGGTTTATTTTAATCTTGGCTTCACGAAGTCTATTAGCTTCATTGTTAATAAGTCTAATTTTAGCTAAGGTTTTATAAAAAGATGGTCAAAAGAATTCTATAAATCTGTCTCTGTATAACTGTTTCGTGCGTCCCCATCTGGGATATGCTTCGCTAGTTCAGACTCACTTTTATGAAGTTCATCAAGATTGGATTGAGGCTATTCAGATAAACTATCCATTTAACCTTTCACCATACACACATCGCATACAACAGCACGTCCCGTATCATAGAACGAATTATGGCTAGCACAAGCCAATTAGTCGCATAAGCAGCTTATATAATATAAACTCTTCAATATTAATAAAAATAAAATAAAAAATACGTCCTAGTATTTGCCCATTTTATACCCTTTGCCGGAATAATAGCGGTAGACCCTCAAAAGTATATATATTTGTGATCAGCATCGAAGGCGAAGTTATGATCCGGAGTAGAAGGATCACAACCATCCCACTTTACTGCATCCCTACTGGTCCGCCTATGGAATTTGCCAGTTTGACCTCAGGAAGTACCGGCAGGCTTCCCGGTTTCGGATCACTTCGTCACTGAGGCTAATCAAATGCTGGTATTTTTGCATTTGTGTGATCCAGTTGTTTTTTGGTCTGCCTTTTTTGTGCAATTGTGTAGGACGTTGATTTATGTTGCCTTTTTGATGGGGTTCGAAGGATCTCTCCTTTGAACATGACAATACCAACTGAGCCGGTCGTGCTCTATCTTGCTTGTGATGGGTTCTTTTACATGAAGGCTTCCTCGAAGAATCTCTCCTTTGAACATGACAATTCCAACTGAGCCGGTCGTGCTCTATCTTGCTTGTGATGGGTTCTTTTACATGAAGGCTTCCTCAAATCTTCGAACTTCTTATTCTATCAAGCTATGTTACTCCTGCTGTCATGCGAAGCAATGATCTCAGCTGCCGTTAATTTGCCCTCATACATTTTGTACATAGTCCAGCATTGTGAACCGTATGTGAGCGCCGGACGTACAACTGCGGTGTAGAGCCTTCTTTTCAGCTTAGGCGACATTTTTCGATCACAGACCATACGATTACGCTATGATTGATGGTGATCACAAGTTGCTTCGCTATTGATCATAGATCCCAGCTATTTGAACTTTTCGCATTTGGGAAGCACTTTCCATTCAAGTTAATGTCTGGAATAGGGCGGTATGGATCAGGGAACAGGCAGCACAGATACTCTGTCTTTTTTGGATTAATTCGGTACCCATTTCCCTCCAAAACATCCACCCATACATCAAGTTGTCGTTGCAAGGGCCGTTTGATCTTCACTTATACGTATAATAGTTCCATCGTCAGCAAAGAATAACTGATGCACTTTGGGATCCCTCACTTTTCCTTCAAGCAGATAATCAAGGACTGCAATAAATAGCAAAGGACTGAGGACGCTTCCCTGGCCTGGTGTACACCGACTTTGATTGGGAACTCTTCGGTGACTGCTGTGGTGCATCTTAGTCTTGTCCTTGCTCCCTCATACATGTCCATGATAATGCGCACGTAGGTTTCTGGAACTCCTCGTTGTCTTAGCGCCACCCATAAGAGATCTCTTAGTTGTCTATCAAAGGCTTTTTCAAAATCAACCAACACCACATGCAAGTCTTTTAAGGAATCACGATGTTTTCCATTATGATCCTTATAATTTGGATTGCATCTATTGTTGATTTACCCGAGACAAACCCGCACTGGTCATCAGATAGCCGTATTATTTTCCGCAATTGGCCATCTAATATACGCTCAACGATCTTCATGGTGTGTGACATCAGCTTGACAGAACGGTAGTTATCGCAGTTTCGCGTATCGCCCTAGGCATTGGATCACTGCTCATAAGTTTGGTATTAAAAATCATGATCCATCTGGACCCGATGTCTCCCATATTTTTCCAGAACTCAGAGGGTATTTGACCGCATTGCTAACTTCTTCGACAGTAATATCGGATACTTCGTCGTGGTTAGGAGCGACTCTTGGAAAGTATACCCGGGGAAACTGTTCGTCATCTTTCACAAAACTGTCGCCATCTGTAAACACAATGTTTTGTTGGCATTTGTTAAAAACTTATTTTTTCCACATATATGTCGAATGTCACTATGTCAGTACATAATTATTATAGGTGAATTTGTTTACTCGGAAAAAGCATAAATTCATAAAAATTTTATATCTACGATATACTCGTAGGCCTTAAAATGTACAAGTAATTTGCATAATCAGACCACATGGGTTTCCTTCTTTGCTTATAGTTTCACTTGAGTTTTGGTATTCAATGGTGACGGACGCATTTTGAGTTGTAGTTTTATATTTATGCGTAAAGTTTAATAAAACCAGTTTGTAATTTTAAGAATTGACGCAGAAAGTGACGCACATGAAATCTAAACTTATGTTTTAAATTCAACCAAACATGATTTCGTTAATGCTTTTGACCTTGGTTCTTGTCGGAATATCAGCAGTGCTATTCTATGTCTTTCTGGTGTGGAATTTTGATTATTGGAAAAAACGCGGCGTTAAAGGACCCAAACCAACAGCCTTTTATGGTAACTTCCCAAACATGGTTACAGGGAAACGTCATGTTGCATACGACATTCAAGATATTTATATGTACGAAGCATTCTTGAAGATATCTTTGAATTTGACAAATTTCTGTGACAAATTTAATATTTGCAGGCAGTATCGTCTCGATGAAGATTTTATTGGAGTCTACAACGCTAGAACACCTCAAGTGATGGTACTCAACCCAGAATTGGCACACAAGGTGTATGTGACAGATTTCAAAAATTTCCGGGATAATGAAACCTCAAATTGGGTAGATTTAAAGGGGCTTCAATGTGTATTAGATTTAATATTCTTTGCCTTCCTTAGACCGATGTAAAAAGTGATAAAATTTTGGGCATGAATCCACTTGTATTGCGCGGTAATGATTGGAAGCAACGACGTCAAGAAATCGCTACCGGACTTACAACTAACAGGGTAGGTAACAGTTCTATAGTAAAATTTTGGAAAGCAGAATAGTTAAGTTTAGCAATTTAGTAAAAGTCGACTTTTTTTTTTGTATGTGTAAATAAAATTATGCATATTAAATGAAAGCTGGCAGTGTGATGATTCTAAAAGTGTATAGCTCCTGTGGTTTTTTCATCATCAAATTTCGAGTAAAATAATGTCAAGTTTGATCAAGATCTCGAGATCGAAAATGTTCATTAGGTGAAAGCAAAAAACCGTTAAACGCAACTCCGTTTCGCACATAGGGTGTTGCGTTATTATTATTCCATAAGAAAAGCGGACATGGCTTTATACCGTTTGTTTTCTTGTATAACTACCGAATTATTGAACCGATTTTGATGCACTTTTTTGCGTGTTAGAGGACTTTCTTGAAAAGTCTCGATATATTATATTTTTATGGGTGAACAATTCGTTAATTACATAAGAAATGTGATATATTGTAACATAATGTAGCATAATAACTACGCCCTCGAACAGGCAACAAATTCCGAAGTGTCTTTTCATTGCTTTCTTTTGAGGTTCGTGTCTGAAATTAGTCACCACAGCTCGGATAATATCGCGGATAAAAGAGAACAAGAGAGAATTATAACTGCACGAAATGATTGTCATCTTGGAATTATTATATCAGAATTTTTCTTGCTCCAGTGGTCGAAGAATTTGCTAGAAGTTTCTGGCTATCAGAAACTTCTGCTATATAAGGACAGATGGCGATCAAAAAAAGACACAGTTGGTTTAGAACCGTGGCGAAGAGATTGGAAAAGTGATAATGGGCGAAGTTGTAATTTGGTGATAAATTGAAAGTTGAGAGTGAACAAGAAAAAGTAATTAGTTTGGATTTGTGAATTAAGTAATAGAAAGGAGATAAAGTGATTTGAGAGGAAAGAGACCTTGTAAGAAAAGAATTTGCGAAGAATAGTGTAGTGTGAACTTGAATTGTTCTATAGACTAGAAAATAAAGAAATAAATTTCACAGAATAATTGTTTTATCTACTCGAGCCGTAGCTCGCATGTTACATTGGTGTCAGAAGCTGGGATAAAACTTATTCTGTGAATAACTATTTCCGTGGTGTGAAATTGCACAAACAAAAAAAAAAAAAAAAAAACGATTTCTGTGTTGAGTTAATTAGTTGCGCAAAATGGGTCGCAAATTGGGAAAACTAACTATAACTCAACTAAAGGCAGAACTCAGTAAGCGGAACCTCGACACAACTGGGGGAAAAGATGCCCTGCTGATTCGTCTGGAAGAAGCAGTAACGCAGGAAGGTGAAAATCCGCACGACGTAGAGTTTGACGTGGAAGAGGAACCAGCAAGTACAGCAGCCGACCCGGGTATAACAAGTCTGCTCCTGCAACTTAAGTTAGTCATGGACGAACAAAAGAAAGCAATAGAAGACCAAAGGAATTCTATAGAACTTAAGCTGGACGAACAAAAGAAAGCAATGGACGAACAAAAGAATTCTCTAGAACTTAAGCTGGATGAACAAAAGAAAGCGATGGACGAACAAAAGAAAGCAATGGGCGACCAAAGGAATTCTCTAGAACTTAAGCTGGACGAACAAAAGAAAGCAATGGACGAACAAAAGAAAGCAATGGACGAACAAAAGAAAGCAATGGACGAACAAAAGAATTCTCTAGATGCTCTGGAAAGTAAACTTGATGAGCAAAACAAGAACTTGGAATCCAAATTCGAAGTGATCGAAGAGAAAATCGAGAAGGTCGAGACGCAACTCGAAAAAGTCGAAATTAGATTCGATGAAAATTTTGAGAAACATGAAACTCAGTTCGGGAAGATAGAGACTCAATTTGAAAAAGTGGATACGAAATTCGAGATAGTAGGAAAGCAAGTCGAAAATCTTGCTAAGGAGCTCAGCAACGTGAAGAGACAGAAAGCACGGGAATATTCCACTGACGGTCTGAGAAGAAAGGAGATGCAGCCTCCTATCTTCGATGGTCAAACATCATGGCCAATTTATAAAAGGCAATTCGAAGCGGCCGCAATGACCAATAGCTGGGACGATGAAGAGAAGTCCATTGCACTCACACTTGCACTGAGGGGTCCAGCTGCGGAGCTCTTGCAGACCATCCCGGAAAATAAACAGCAGAACTACGACTCTCTGGTTCAGGCTATCGAGATGCGGTTTGGGGATGAACACATGCAGCAGGTGTACAGGGTTCAGCTGCGTAGTCGAGTCCAGAAAAGGGGGGAAACGCTCCAACAGTTGCAAGCGGATATAGAGCGACTAGCCCATCTTTCATACCCTAAAGCCGGTGAGGAGCTTATCAACGAAATGGCGGTGGAAGCTTTTATTCAGGCCATAGAGGACAGACAACTGCAAATGGCTGTAAGGATGGCTGAAAAGCGAACACTCCCCGAGGCATTGGCATTCGCTTTGTCAATGAAGGCTGCGGACCAAGCATACCAGGGAATACACCGTGTCAAGGAAATGTCCGTCGTGGAATGCTCATGCCAGAGAACAGCCGTCAAAGCTCGCGGAAGTCAAATCCGTTGCTGGAATTGCAACCAAACCGGACACCTACAACGGCAGTGCAGAAGTGCACCTAGACGAGGAAATTGTCCACATTGCGGAAGTAGGAGAAGCAGAGAGGAAGCATCCTGTCGGTCAGACTTCCCAAAACCAGCAGTCGGGAGATGCGTAAGGACCAACTTCGCGGGGCAGAAGTTGGTTACTGGAATCGAGGCCCCCAGGACCACCATTCAAGTTTCGCAAACCAAACGGGGTAACAAGAGCCTGACAGTGGAGGCACTAATCAACGAGAAGAAGTGCGTAGCCACCATCGACACAGGTGCCACTGCCTCCATTGTAAGAAGAGATATCGTCAAAAGCTCCTGGCTGCACAACACCAACAGCTACTGCCTGAAGACTGCAACAGGGGAAATGGCGAAGGTATTTGGAGAAGTTCGTCTTACGATTACTCTGGCAGGACTGACGTTCTCCCATGCGTTTCTGGTGGCAGATATATGCGACGAGTGCATCATCGGAATAGACTTCATGAAAGCAAATGAAGTAATCTTGGACATCGGGATGCAAGTACTGAGGTATCGAAATGTGGAAATTCCGATGGTGTACGGAAACGAGAATGCCGCAACTCTCAGGACAGTCATCAGCAAAGACGAAGTTTTGCCGCCTTCTTCAGAGACAATCATTTGGACGAAGCTGGAAGGTGATCTTGGGAGCCACCGATTCTACATAGTAGAACCAGACCCAGAGAAGAATTCTCAAGACTACGTCGTGGGAAAGACGTTAGTCGAACCAAAGAACACCATGGTTCCAGTGAGAGTTTTGAACACAAGACCACACACTGTCAAACTAAGGCGAGGGGAGGTGACTGGAAAATGCACGCCGATTACCGCCGTCGCAACAATATCTGAACGTGATGCTCCAAAACCTCTCCCATCACCTTGGACAGCGGAAACGAGAGAGACGATTCTCCAGTCCAGTGAGCTGAATCAGGAGCAGCGAACTATGGCAGAGGATCTTATCAATGAGTACGCTGATGTATTTGCCTCACAGGACGGAGAATACGGCCGAACACACCTGGTACAACATCGAATAGACACTGGTGATACTAGACCAATTCGTCAGCCTGCTAGGCGCCTTCCATTGGCAAAGCAGACAGAAGTTGCAGAGATGGTGTCGGCAATGGAGAAAGAAGGTGTGATTGAAAGTTCCAAAAGTCCGTGGGCATCACCGGTTGTACTGGTTAAGAAGAAAGATGGCAGCACGCGGTTCTGCGTGGACTATCGGCAGCTCAATTACGTCACCAAGAAAGACAGCTACCCTCTGCCACGGATTGACGACACGCTAGACACACTATCAGGAGCCCGATGGTTTTCCACTCTCGACTTGAAGAGTGGCTACTGGCAGGTACAGATCCATCCAGAAGACCGGGAGAAAACCGCCTTCACCGCAGGAAATGGGCTATGGCAATTCACGGTAATGCCATTCGGGCTGTGCAATGCTCCGGCGACTTTCGAGCGATTGATGGAATGTGTCCTGCAAGGGTTAACATGGAAAACCTGTTTGGTATACTTGGATGATGTCATCGTCGTAGGAAAAACGTTTGCGCAACACCGAGACAATCTAAGGGATGTATTTCAAAGGCTTCGAAGTGCCCACCTGAAGCTCAACCCCAAGAAGTGCGCCCTGTTTAGAGCGGAAGTCAAGTACCTGGGACACATAATTTCAGCGAAAGGAGTGAGAACCGATCCGGAGAAGGTAGAAGCGGTGAAAAACTGGCCAGTCCCCAAAGACAAACACCAACTAAGGAGCTTCCTGGGCCTAGCCACCTACTACAGACGGTTCGTGAAGGATTTTGCCGGGATCGCAAAGAACCTGCACCAGTTGACGGAAAAGGGAAAACAATTCAAATGGTCAATTGAGTGCGAGAAGAGCTTCAAGGCACTTAAACAACGGCTATGCGATGCCCCGATACTGGCTTACCCCACTCCCGGGGAAACGTTCGTTGTGGATGCAGATGCTAGTAATGTCGGGGTAGGAGCCGTACTCTCCCAGGTGCATGACGGCCAAGAGAAGGTGGTTGCGTACTTCAGCAAGGTGCTCTCTAAGCCGGAAAGGAACTACTGCGTGACAAGGCGGGAACTTCTAGCTTTGATCTTGGCTACGAAGCATTTTCACAAATACCTCTACGGGAGGAAGTTCGTTCTTCGTACAGACCATGCAGCCTTAAAATGGCTATTACAGTTCAAGAGTCCTGAGGGTCAGGTCGCAAGATGGATCGAAAGGCTGCAAATCTACGACTACGAAATACAGCATCGTAAAGGAAAACTCCACTCTAATGCGGATGCACTGTCCCGGAGACCATGCAGAACGGATTGTAAACATTGTGCGCGTCAGGAAGAACGGGAGCTGGTTTCCATCCAAAGAATGAGAGCCGAACCTATCGCCGGCTGGAGCGTAGATGAGATCCGGAACGCTCAGAAGGAAGACCCGGATATCGAGCCGATTCTGGCCTGGAAGGAGAACATGGAGAAACCGGATCATCAGGACATCTCTCACAGAAGCCCAACCTTAAAGGCATATTTTGCGCAGTGGGACTCCCTCCATGTCCAAGAAGGTGTTCTGAGAAGAAAATGGGAATCCTCCGACGGAAAGTCGTTTGTAATGCAGCTTGTCGTACCACGGACGAGGGTCAAGGAGGTGTTACAGGAAATGCATGGCGGGGCGACCGGAGGCCACTTGGGAGTGAATAAGACGTTAGAAAAGGTACGAGAACGTTTTTATTGGTTAAAAGCGAAGGAAGATATCGAAGACTGGTGCAGAAAATGCGACGTGTGTGCAGCTAGCAAGGGTCCGAGAATCAAAACTCGAGGTAAGATGCACCAATACAACGTGGGAGCACCTTTCGAACGAATCGCCATTGACATCGCAGGGCCCTTTCCGGAAACCGACAATGGTAATCGGTATATACTCGTAGTGATGGACTACTTCAGTAAGTGGCCGGAAGCGTTTCCGATCCCTAACCAGGAAGCCAGAACCGTGGCGGAGCAGATCGTCTACAATTGGGTTAGCAGATTCGGTGTACCCTTGGAATTGCATTCTGACCAAGGGCGGAACTTCGAGTCAAGAATCTTCCAAGAGATGTGTCAACTACTCGGAATCAAAAAGACAAGGACAACCCCGCTTCATCCACAGTCGGACGGTATGGTGGAGCGTTTCAATAGGACTTTGGACGAACATCTCTCGAAGGTCGTAGGTGACTACCAACGGGATTGGGACCGGCAGATTCCCTTGTTTTTGATGGCCTATAGAAGTGCCGTGCATAGCACTACTCGACATACGCCGTTCGAAATCTTATTTGGTGGAATAGCTCGTTTACCCAGTGAGGTGAAATTTGGATCTCCTACCAATGAGCCCAGAAATGAAGAAGAGTACGTGGCGGACCTGAGGGAAAGGCTTAGGGACATACACCAAAGGACCAGAAGCCAGATTAAGATGACGAGCGACCGCATGAAGACCAGGTATGATGCCAAGGCAACAACGTCAGGATTCCAGGAAGGAGATCTAGTGTGGCTGTATAATCCCCATCGCCAAAAGGGGAAATCACCTAAGTTGCAGCAGAACTGGGAGGGTCCCTACAGAATAATAGCCCGCATCAACGATGTTGTCTACCGCATCCAGCGAGGACCAAGGGCCAAAATGAAAGTGGTTCATGTGGACCGACTGAGTCGATACAATGGCCGAAGTGAGGACACACTTGTTCGGGACGAACAAGTCTAAGAGGAGGGCAGTGTAACATAATGTAGCATAATAACTACGCCCTCGAACAGGCAACAAATTCCGAAGTGTCTTTTCATTGCTTTCTTTTGAGGTTCGTGTCTGAAATTAGTCACCACAGCTCGGATAATATCGCGGATAAAAGAGAACAAGAGAGAATTATAACTGCACGAAATGATTGTCATCTTGGAATTATTATATCAGAATTTTTCTTGCTCCAGTGGTCGAAGAATTTGCTAGAAGTTTCTGGCTATCAGAAACTTCTGCTATATAAGGACAGATGGCGATCAAAAAAAGACACAGTTGGTTTAGAACCGTGGCGAAGAGATTGGAAAAGTGATAATGGGCGAAGTTGTAATTTGGTGATAAATTGAAAGTTGAGAGTGAACAAGAAAAAGTAATTAGTTTGGATTTGTGAATTAAGTAATAGAAAGGAGATAAAGTGATTTGAGAGGAAAGAGACCTTGTAAGAAAAGAATTTGCGAAGAATAGTGTAGTGTGAACTTGAATTGTTCTATAGACTAGAAAATAAAGAAATAAATTTCACAGAATAATTGTTTTATCTACTCGAGCCGTAGCTCGCATGTTACAATATCTTAATGTGATATATCTATAAACTAATCGGTCATCATAATTATTACTATCACGATTTTGTTTAACTTTTTGGGTTACGTACTTTAGAAATGCGAGGGGGGACCTTCATTGTTCGCAGATATTCCTCCACTGTGAGCTCAAATTTAAAACGATCAACGAAATGTCATATGCATATATTTATACTCGTATACGAAAAACAACTTGTTTATTGCTTGTACTGAAGCCACCAACAATATATCGTTTTTTTTTTTTATAAAAAAACGCCACAGGCATTTTGTTTGGATCATTGTGCTGCATGACTTAGCGCACATAGCTTTTATAGTTCAGGATCTAGAAGGTAGTGATGGAAAGACAGACGAAAGTGGTATCGAGAGCAATAGGTTTCCACGGTCTATTCCCGGAAACTTAAAAACTGTCAAAAAAAAAACTTGTGTTCCAAAATCCAACTATTCTTTCATACGAAAAGCAGATGGTGTTCTCTCGATCTTTTTCTTATGCATTGTGTTTATCTAGAATAAGGGAATATGGTAAAGCACTGAATTCCAAACAAGAAATATATTGCAAATTTTAGTCCAACTCTTACCATTACGGAGTTGTACCGGTTTTTAAACATTTTTTATCTTCGTCATCTTCACCACATCACAACCAATTTTAACAACTCTACTTTTAGTCGAACACAAAATATTAGTACACAATATTTTAGAATTTGTTCCCTTTATTCAGAAATTTAAAAAGTTTTTGCTCGGAGTTCAAGCAACGAAGTGAAGCACCGGTGTAGTGGACTTTTTCATTAAGTTGATTTGAACTATAGTAAATGAGACACCCTGTACATAAATGATCTGTACGAAGTACAGAATGGCAAGGCAGACAGAAACATGTCTGCCTTGCACCAGTTAAACAAAATATGAAGACGTAAATGCGAGGCGTTGTGTTTAGCTACCCATAAATATTTCTTCCGAAATTTACTAACCAGCAAAGCAAACGGCGTCAAAATCGGTTCAGCCATTCTTGAGTTATACAGCTATAACAAGCACTTAATTTTATATAAATTTTATTTTAGTGTATAAACTCAAGAAATAACTCAGATACATATGTAAAATGTAACGCGAATATTAATACGTATTTAGAACATAGTAACTTTTTTTTATTTCAACACACTCGAATTTTACTTTACACCCACTTTAAGAGTATTAGGGATGTGCTAAAACAAGAGGGACCAGACATTGTATTATATCGTCCTTGGGCGTGCAAAACCTGCTATAGGTATATCAATTTTATTCAAACCATTTTTTTTTAACTTCAAACAATGAATAAACAAAAGGAAACCTTGTACAGTTTCTGTTGTCTCCTGTAAATTTCGTTATACGCCCAATGACGATGTTATCCATCCCAAGAGGATTGTAACTTTTCTGTATAGGTACTTTATTGTTTGGTTTTCCTTTTAAACAGATCAAATCGGTCTATCCAATGACCCAACTATTCAGCAAGAAGCTAGTGCATTACATAAAAGAAAAGTGCACCAAAGCGGGTGACAATGGACTCGATGGCAAGGATGTAAAGACAAAACAAACATAAACGGAAACGAACCTGTACTCGTAGATACTAATGTCTATATTTTCAGATTTCCCTGCGCTTTACATCGGAAGTTGTGACTGATTGTGCTTTGGGTATCAAAGCTGAAAGCTTAAGTGACAATCCAACACCAATTCTAGAAATGATTAAAACAGTCTTTCGGGAGACTACACTTTTTTCATTTTACATATTTTTAGCCGGATTCTGGCCAACAATTAAATCGTTTTACAAAGGAAAATTCTTCTACAAGAAAACCGAAAAGTTCTTTTGTGGTCTAGTGAAATCGGCTGTCGATATTCGCCTTAAACAGAGTGTAAGTCGTGTGGATTTCTTGGACTACATGCTTCAGTTGCATGAGAAGAAAAATCTCACAATTGAAAACCTCATTTCGAATACGATGACGTTTATGCTGGACGGTTTCGAGTCAACGGCAGTTGCTATTACTCATTGTCTATATCAGGTAAGTTTTTAAGAATTAGAGGATTCATTTGCATTTCATGCAAAAGTAGCCGATCAGGAACGGGCTTAAGATATATATACGTTTTTCACTCGAATTAGCTTTCTAGTTGCATGTAGTTTTTTACTTTTCAGTTCTTATTTGATTGCCAGAATCGTTCTAATTATTATTGTAGTAAGATCTAAAGATTTCCATTATTGTTGTATGGTGATCGACGTTTTAAATTTGTTCATAGACGGGCAGTTTGCATTCTTAGGGTTCCTCATTACTATTTTAAGTTACAACAGAACCTTTTTCTTGGACCCTGTTCCATGCTAAAAATCTATCTTAGCTCGAAGTTAGGTAGATGTAGTGCGATTATTGAGCGGGTTCTCATTTCAAAAAATACAAAAAAAAAATGTCGCAGTCCCACTTCACGCGAACGTCTGACAAAAATTCGAGAGTAAAGTTGTCATGAAGCCTCTTTCAATCGAAAAAATTGTCCTTCAGAAACGGCATAAAACTGCTTCAAAATAAAAATTTCAAAGAACCTTGTAACGTCAAGTTCGGTATAAATTGGCAAACAGGAGTAGAACTTCATTTAAATTCTAAATTTAGCTTGCAAATTTCCCAATTAGTCCCCTTACCTCGCGGGGCTGGAATCCCGGACATATGTATAGACATGTGTGGAAATTCCACAAACAATGGCAGATAAATTGAGCGCACACAGTGCGATCTGTTGGAAAATTTGTGCAAGATTATGCGTATGTGTTGGTTTTTAGAATTTGCAAAAAGTGAAAGCTCAGACCCAGCTGAGCTTTTAATTTTTTTTCTTTCAGAAAGTGAAATGGAATGATGCAGAATGTTCAGTGCAATAAAAAGGGAGAAAATTATATTTTTCGACTTTCAGCAATTTTTGTACTTTTTCGAACGCTTAATGCTTGAAACAGATGTGCAGCAAACTGCTTGCATTAAAATTAGAGAATATAGCTTTATATGTAAGAGGACACATGTGTTTGCTGCCCTGTCACGCATTGCTGCAAGACGTCTCTATTTCTAATTTTGATGCAAACCTCCAGTAGTAAAACAGGAAAATAGTACAATTTCGTACAATTTTTGTTTTTTGACGTTTCATGTAAGTGACATCGTTTTTGGAATTCAATTGTCAGATTTCAGAATGACAGCAAACCAATGCAGTGAGATGCTACACATGCATTCCTGCTTGCATCAATGCAAGCTGCTTTGCTGCACATCTGTTTCAAGCATAAGACAAATGTTTTGAAGAGTCCCAAATCCATCGTCATTCTACCCAACCCTTACATTTATAGATTAATTTTATTCAGAGCACTTTTAAGGTTCTTTGGAATTGGTTGTATATCTTCTTAGATATTACGCTCTGACCATGCTTAAGGTTGCAGACTCTCATCTTTATGTGGTCGGCACCTTTATATCCCCATAACACTTCCTTTGAAGAAGACTTTCGATAATGTTAGTAGGTAAGTGGATGCGTTGTGAGATCTTTCATCGGTTCACGTAGGTCCATTGTGTCTTTTGAAATGAGGGCACGAATTTCAGAAATTTCCTGAGTTCGACATTGCTTAAGTACCATAGATCGTCATAGAATTAATTACAAAAAGTCCTGCTTAAGAAAGTAACTACCTTTCAGTTAGACAGAGTGGGACATTCAGAAGTGATGAACGTGCCCTACTACTCTTCCCAAAATCTACAGGCTGAATCTAGAACTCGCAGTTTTGTCCTTCCCCTAATCGTCAAACTACCATTTATACTCACCAAATTAACAGGCCAAGTGGTACAGTGACTAAATAGGTCTCAGGCATGTTAGCCTAAAACTCCAGTTCTGCCATCTACCTAATGCTGATTTCAAAGCATTAACATCTCATGTACCGATGTGTTTGTCTTGGATCCGCCAGTGTAGAAGACCAGATGTTCTTCAATAATTTCCCAGTTTGTCTATTCTGGTGGGATTTCCAGTAGTAAACCTCCTATTAACTGCAAGTGACAGAATCGGTTCCTGCCAACTGAAGGACTTGATGTATCATCGACCATAGGGTGCTATCAGTGGCAAGTAAACAAATTAACTCAAAAAAGAAAATAAATGCACTTCCTTGAGCCAGGGGTGGGTTTTCTAAAACTACGTAATGTCTATCAGACATTCTTAGAAGCATTGTGTTTAGCTTCACCAGCTTTGCGAGTATGTTTCTCAAAGTTTGATTGCCTAAAGTGGGATAAGAAGACAAATTTTTAGTTCATGCATTTCATGGAACCCTCGCGGCTCTATCTCTACAACGATCCATTTCACGAAGAATATGGTTAAGATCTTTTTTGTAGAAAGTTTGATTCTGAAGAATTAACGTCTTAACATTTTTGTTCGTAAAATTGATATTTAGGAAGATATTTGCGATAAAGCTTATATCTCCCCTTTTTTTCAAGATGACGCCTTACGCACACCATTCAAGAGGGGAAAATTGATATGTTGTCCACGAAGTGATTCCGAATTGGAGTTCTTTTAGCCTCTCTTGCCTATGAATATAATGTTACATATTAAAATAAAAGTAATAAAGTAAGCCACTTTTATAAAAAAAAAAACATTTCAAGCAAAATGACAGCTCTCATAAAAAACTGACTTAAAAATTAAGAATCGTTTCTAATTTCAAATACTCAAATCAGCTTAGGTTATAGCTGAAACAATCTCCCAATCCCAATCTCATATGATATTCGTGATCAGCATCGAAAGTTATGGTGATTTACCCATGTCCGTCTGTTCGTCCGCAAGTACGTCCCCAGTTTTTGTTTTTTGTTTTTTTTTTTTGAGCTGGGATTTTGAGATAAAATTTCATTTATTCGCTTTTTAGAATTCGAAACATTACACATTTTTTTTTAAATCAGCACTTTTCTAAAAAATTAAGTTTTTTTCAATATTTTCATTAGAAACTTAAAAATATTGTCCATGCATTGCACAGAGCCACTCTACATTTTTGAGCGTTTTCTCAAAAAAAAAAACAAAAAAAACTATTTTGTCTTCTCGAAACTATTTACTTTGATAGTTTTACTCGTATTGTGGATAATTTCATCAGAAGTCATAAAGTTTTTCTATTAAAATTTCTTCATAACCTCGGAAATATCCTCTGAGTAGAAAAATGTCTTTGCATTTGCATTACAAAATTCACAACGCCACTTCCTCTGTACAAAGGATGAGTAAGTCATTTCCGGTCCTTTTGAATTTTAAATATTCGCCACCCATCATGGCCAATTTATAGCAATTTTTTTTACATCCTATTTATATTTCCAGCTTGCAAAAAAGCCAAGCACACAGGAGAAACTACGTGAAGAAGTCCTAAGCAACTTGGACGAGAATGGAGAACTAGTTTTTGAAAAACTTCAAGAATTACCTTACATCGATCAGTGTATTCATGGTGAATCACAAGAGCATTTACTATGAAAAAAAGAAACGAAAAATTTGTTTATCTTTCTAGAGAGTATGCGCATCATCCCACCCCAAATATACATGACAAAGCTCTGCACTGAACCGTGTGAGTTTACCAATAAAAATGGCAACAAATTGCAACTAAAGCCTGATGATGTCATTCTAATCCCCTTTCATGCATTGCATAATGACGAGCAGTTCTACCCGAATCCCGATGAATTCATTCCAGAACGATTTAGCCCGGAAAATGGTGGTCCAAAGAAATTTCGTGAAATGGGTGCATTTTTTCCATTTGGTGATGGTCCAAGAATTTGTTTGGGCATGAAGTTCGCTTTAACACAAACCAAAGCTGCTTTAGCTGAGATAGTGAAGAATTTCAATGTAAAACTAAATCCTAAAACCAGAAAAGATAATCTAATACAGCCAGTCTATTTCATTGGATCGTTGGAGGGTGGAGTTTGGCTGGACTTTGAGGAGAGAAAATAGTACAGCAGAGGCAAAAAATTGCGAAACATTCGGATTATCAAAGCGCTCGGATTATAGTTAATCAAATTTTTTTATTCTTATTGTTGTAATAAATAATTTTGTTATGTATTTTGTTTACAATTTCCTTTATCCTTTTAATAAGGAACTTATTACTACTTGCGCTCTGTTAAACGCGGTGACTGGAAGCGGTTGTTGCCAATTTTTGTTTCAATTGTTACACAATAATATATGATATCACAGAATGATATTCAGACGAAAGGCAAAAGGTAAGGAAAAACACAATTCAAGTGAATGTATCTGTTACCTATAATTAGGTTTTTTTAAAACTAGTTACCAATCTTAGATGCGTGATTATGGCCCTATGGCCCTGTTGAAGTAATTAATTTTCTCCATCTAAATCTGGTCATTTATAGATGATCAGAAAATATTTTGTTCTTAACAGCTCCCAGCGGAATATGAACTCTTTCTTCAGAGTGCCCAGCAAGGATTGATAGTAACTTAGCCTAAAAACACAAATTTTTCGAATCTAATTTTTTCACATTTGAAAGTTGCCACTGATTCATTAGAGATGCAACCGCCACCAGCTCTTTAACGAAACCCTGACTCAGCCACGAAGATTCTCACAAGCCTGTGCTTCAAATATGTCTAAGTATCCCATGTAAGACATTCACAAAGTAATTTACCGTGATTGGAAACTGTTGACGCCACGGTTGATTCCATCTGGAGAAGGAAGAGTGTGTTAGTGAAAATACTCTCAGACCTACAGACATTGATCATACAGCCGATGTATTAGCTGAACCCTTTTCATAAAAGCAAGAAGGATCAAAAAAGCAGCTCCATGGTGGACTAAAGAGCTAGGCAGTCAAAAGAATCAGTTCCGAGAAGACTTTCAGTCATTACAAATCCTCTCTAGAGAATCTGTAGCTCTAGGTTATTCAGGATTGCGCCCGGCTTAGAAATATTTAGACTACTATTCCCAAGGTATACATTAGAACAAAGTCTGTGGCACCGGAGGATATGATTACTGAGGAGAAAATTCAGTTTTCAATCAGCTCATTCTCTTCTTACAAGTTCTCAGATCTCGTAAAAAAAACCGTAACTGTGTACATTCAGCTCTATGTTGAAAAAAATATTCAATTTTTGCTTCATATAGGGAAACATATAGGCCAGCAATGTCGAGAAAATATTCGAAATTCTAGCAGACTGAATGTTTATCATACATTCGCAGCAAGCTAAGCTGCGTTTATTTATCCCCAGCACACCATGTCTATACAAAAGGTAGAACTGTAGAGGTAGTACTTCATAAAGTTGTAAACAAAATTGAAAAAACACTGAAAGGACAAGGAATGCGTTTTTGAGGCATTCTTCTATGTACTCGTACATTAAAGAATGTTTCAACAACGTTAAAATAGTCGCAGTAAACCTTAATGTAAGCATAAGACTGATGTTTGGCAGAAGTTAAATTGAGAATTATTTATTATTTAAGGGTGGCCGTGGTGTAGTGGTAACATCATCGCTTGTCACGCTGTTGATTCACGGTTCGAATCCTGATGTCAAGAATTTCGCATGAAATAAATAAAAAAGTCGATCACTTGCGAAAGATAAGTCAACTCTACTGTGAAGGCATAACACTGGCAGTACGGTGGTTATATGGAGAACGGAAAAAAATACTGTGAATCATAATCAACGACAATAAAACAAACAAAATACTCCCCAGTTATCTGGACAGCCACCCTTGGAGATTACAGAAACTGAATACCACCTGAGTTTCAAACTACACCACTTTGTCTTTCTCTCTGTCTCTTCCCCTTTCCACAAAACGCACGTGTTCAAAAAATTAGTATAAGGGTATTCATATCCCCTTTAATACGTGCAAATTATAAAAAAAAAAAAAAAAAAAAATTAATAAATCGATGATAACTTTCTACTTGCAAAGAAGAAGTTTCAGAAAAATATTGTTACCAAATCCTAAAATCATCTGTAAGACCTATACTTATCCATCGCTTAACAGAACTATCAGTGCTCCCAGTGCAATGAGAAATACACCAAAAAAAGACAAGACTGCGGCTAAAAATGCCCTTAAAATAAGCCAAATGAATCAGATCCTAAATAAATATCTACGATGCTTGGTACCTCACCTAGGACCTAAAGTACTAAGCACATAATCCATAGCAACCTACACTTATCTGTCTAAGATGGACATTTGACCTAAGCTCGGGAATTTTGTCCGACACGTTGAGATTATTCAACTCAATCAGACATCTGGTCCACAGCTGTGTTTTTCAAACGAAGGCTCAAGCAGTGATAATAGCTGCCCGACGTGCTGATATCACGTTTTCTATTGACGGCCAGCTTGTTAAGCATTGCTGAGCTCCTGGGCATGAGGCATATCAGGAAATGAGAAGGCTAATGAACTAGTGAGAAGGGCTTCCGCGCTGAATCCAGAACAAGCTCATCACTCTGTAAGGTCTCGCTTTGTAAACTTGTTAACACATGTGTTAAAACAAGTAAATAGTGGTCACCCTACAACCAAGCCACAGTCTACAGATTGGAGATACATGTGAAAAATCTAAGGATAAGTGAAGATGGGCATTGTAGGGTACGGTGATGAGCAAGAACACGATGACACATCCCACTTTCTCACTTACTGCCCAGACTCAGATTCCTATCCAGACTCAGAGCTATCCGATAAATTCATCATAGCCTCAGGGTGGTTCGAAACGCAAAGGCAATAAGATTATTATTTAGCGGTATTGCTCCACAAGCTAGGAGTATCTTCCCTAAATAGACATTGCAGTGAGTCCACTTTGACCTAAATGTGGTGTAAAGCAGTTTAAATCTCCTTCGTCAAATCCACTTACCTAACCTAACCTATATAAAAAGCTAATGGATTCTTCAGTTCCTTCAAGGTATTCAGCTCAATCATATGATAACTCTGATTATCGCAAATTTGTTGAATTTGTGTAATGAAGGTATGACAAAACATTTGTATTTACTGTTCACAGTGAAAGACATTTAATTGTCACCACGTGGTAAAAACATTTATTGACTTACAAAACACAAAAAAAAAACATGAAAACAAAACTTCCTTAACAAAATTAATGCACTAAAATTAACAAACATAACTTCACCAATTTTTAACCAATCGAATTGCAGTTAGTATCACTGGAATGTCCTTCTCCTCTTGGATTCCCAATTTTATAAGATCACGTGTTGTAAGAATTTTAAACACATCCAAGTCGATTTCCTCTCTTCGAAATACATCGCTGTACTTTTCTTGATCGATGTCTTGCAAGATTCTTAGAACCCTTGGACTCATTTGCTTTGGTAGATCATTTGAGTTGTTTGGAAAGCACGTGAATCTGGAGCGTTTGTTATCAGGTGCAAAATCCATTGACTTTGGTGTTTGTCTTGAATTTGGTGTCAGAATTCTTCTTAAATTTTTTAAATAGCTGGATTTGCTTGCTGATCCTTGCCCTGGTGGAGTTTTCTCTGAAGACACAAACATTTTTACCGGGCTTGGTCGATGCATTATTGTTGACTTTTTATCTGATGTTTGAGCAGAAGATCGCTTTCTCTTTGGCAATGGACATTTATCAAGAACTATTTTATTAATTGGCACGAGACTTGGCGAATGATCACGCAAAGTTTCACGCAAAGAGACGTCACATACTGGTCTCAATGGTGTGAGTGGAGAATGTGGATCTATCAGAGTTAAATCGATCAGTTAATAAACATTTTTTTTTCATAAAATTTGCTTGGAAATGAATTACCTCTGTAAGCACACCTGTAAGTTTCCATTATGATAAAAAGACAACAAAAAAAAAAAAAAATAAGAAAACCAGACGAGAAATATAAACCAAAAGTTATCAGCACTTTAAACCCAATTAACGCTGAAGGTTGAACAAGGACACTTATATTTCGTTTATATTTTTTTTTTTTGCTAAAAATCATGAGGGAATAAACAACACTCATACATTTAAGTAATTTATGCAAGAGAAAGTAGACCAGCACTATAGCAAGCAAATTTACGAATTATGGCAACATATTTCTAAAAAATTCTAGGCTTGCAGATCTGCTTATAAATATGTAAAAAATGTAATCCACTGTTGCATTTTTATCACACTTTATATCACATAGGTACAAATATTAAATTTTTGTTTGTTTTTAAATAGGACGAAGAAAAATATAATTAGAAGCAAAATAAAAAATCAAAGTATTCTTTTGGGTGCTCACATAATTTAGCTTTCTTGTTTTGTTCAACTCTTTGAGGTGAACATAGAAATATGGTAATGTATATTTTTATTACAAATGTAGCAGGGAAATATAGTACCTGCACCTTTGAAAAACATGACGTATAAAAATTAATGAAAAAAGAATTCAGGTGAATTTTTATATGTAATTCCTTATTTTCTTTTAAATTTAACGGTAAATCAAAGCTTGCATACTTTTGGGATGTAAACAAATTTAAGATCGCATTCAAGCAGATGTTTGTTGTAGCAAAGATTTTTTCAGTAAAACAAAAGTGAATCTACAAGAAAGGAGACCCCCTCAACTGCTCCAATTACAGAGGTATCAGTCACCTTAACATTGCGCACAATATATTATCTGCCATACTGTGTGAATGCCTGAAACCCCTCGTTAACAATCTGACTGGCCCCCTATCAGCGTGGTTTTAAGCCAGGTAAATCCACAGTCGATCAAATTTGCATACTTCGGCAGATCCTGAAGAAACATACATATGTATGTACGTACATATACGCGTATATGCGATCGGGGTTAATAGCGAAATTATTTGGGCCATGTCCGGCCAGGTTTATAGGCATTAGATTTAGAGCCAGTCGATTTTGCGCCTGCAAAATTTAACGAATAGAAAAGAGAAATTTTAGGGAGCTTTCAACTGATCAAAATAGGGAAAATTACTCCATACAATTTGATCACTCCCACAATCGTGTTAAATGTCGGATTTTTGGTAGAATCATAGATGTAGGCGTCTTGAATAAAAATTGCAGTTTACGACCATCCACTATCTATGCTCCTGGCGCAATCTTGAAAAATAGCTTCCAATACCGGGTTTTTGCCTAATATCTCCTCTTTAATGTGTGCTAGAACAAAAATGATTATGTAGAGGAAGCATTTCGTCACTTTTTTTGTCAGATGTCAGATCTACATACAAACTAGTAACTCATGGCATTGGTTAAATGAATTAACAGTATACGAATATGATTTGGATTCTTTAGAATCAACGAAAAAATTGATTTTCTCTTTATAAAAATGACCTACTTATATGCGTCTCCAGATCCAGAATTCACCCAACGATTTAGAAAACCAACGCATTACACACTTACTCGTACATCTAACTAAAAAGAAAGTAACAGAGCCAAATTTTGTATAGTATCAATATAAGGAGCGCCTCTCCAAACGCCGTTGAATAGCTGCTAAAGCTTCAAGTGGACCATAAAAGAAAAATACTTGTCTTCTCCGAGAGGCTTAGGTATACAAATACATACATATACCTATGCATATGCACAAGGTGGCACAAAAGTCATCACCCTATCGGAAGATGATCTCTTTTTGCGACTTTGACATTTGTAAAGTAAACAGAACCAGAATACACGTAAACAAACCATGGATTGCTATAGAGGGTGTTCACATATTACTGACGGACTGGATGTGTTTTTTTTTTTGACGTTTACCGACAAAGGGGGAAGTGGAGAGGTGGCTTGTTACGTCAATCGATATTTAGATCTTTTAAAATTTTAGGATTTTTTCTGACGTTTGAAAATGTCAATCGATTGTCTCTCGACAAAAGTGTAAACAAATAATAAATAAAAAAAAAAAAATAATAATTCCGTATTTTAACTATCACTGATATCACTCATTGTTTAATTAAATTTCTTCAATTGACCACACAATTGGGCATTAATAGACGGTCTTTACAACTAATTTTGGTGAAAGGCTTGGAGGTGTACCCCTACAAAGTGCAAACAATGCATCAGCTATAACCTGCCAATCGCATGTGAATTACAGACAAGCCATGCTCTCTGCTCCCGGCCGTTTAAGCTCTCGGTTTGCCGATTTGCACTGGCCCGAAAGATCGCCCAATTTAACCTATAATTTAACCAATTCCAGACGTTTTTCTTTGGGGTTTTTTGAAGTAGCGAATCTATGCGAACAAACCACAGAGCTTGGCTAAAGAGAACATCCGATAAGAAGTGCAAAATTAATAATTTTATGGTAAAATATATTTTGGTTGAATGAATAGTATAAGACGGAACATTATGACTGTCACATGTTTGGAACTTTTGAAGCGCCATTTTTTTAGGGGGCTTTTGCGGACTTAATATATATCGACAAATAATTTCCCCCAAATCCTGCGATACTTGAAATGAAAGCTGGAGTTGTAAGAAGTTACTCAGGATAAAGATACATAGGCTCGAGTGTTTCATTTAACGGTTATTGTCAGTTTACCATGCAATACTTACCAAAATCTGACGGCCACTAGAGAGCAGATTTGAAGATATGCATCAACAAATTAGAAAAATCAAGTTGCTTAAATCTTTTATTTCACTTTCTGTGTACGTAGAAACTAAAAAAACTAAAATATAAAACTATTTTCTCTCGTCAAATTGGAGCCAAACTCCCCCATCCAATTCTCCAATAAATGCTGTGCTATTAAGTTTGTTATCCTCCCTAGTCCTAGGATTCAGTTTGACATTGAATTTCCTTACAATCTCAGCTACAGCAGCCTTTGTTTGTGTCAATGCAAACTTCATGCCCAAACAAATCCTTGGACCATCCCCAAATGGATAGAATACACCCATTTCCCGAAACTTCTTGATACCACCATTCTGCGGACTAAAACGTTCCGGGATAAATTCTTCAGGTTTGGGATAAAATTGCTCATCATGGTGCAACGAAAAGACAGGGATCGTAATGACATCATTTACCTCCAACTGAAGTTTGCTTCCATTTTTATTTACAATCTCGCATGGTTCCGTACAAATTTTTGTCGAAAACAGTAGAGGGGGTATCAGGCGAATACTCTCTGAAAAGGTGTTCATTTTTATAACATTTGGCACTGCCATTTATGTATATTCATACCATGAAGACATTGATCAAGATAATGTAGTTCGTGAAGCTTCTCATAATCCATTTCACCATTCTCGTTCAAGCTCCCTGTGATTTCCTTTAGAAGGGTCTCCTGTGCGCTGGGCTTTCTTGCAAGCTTGGGAAAAAAAAATTTAAAAATGTATTGGTCAGTCGATTGGTCTTTACTCGTATGTTTATGTGGAACTTATGTCTTACCTGAAGCAAACAGTGAGCAATAACTGATGCAGAAGTTTCAAAACCATCCAACAAGAATGTCATCGTATGCGAAACTAACTGATCATTTGTTAAATTTTTCTTATCCTGCAACTGGAGGATATAGTTTAAGAAATCTACACGATCCGTACTTTGCTTTCGGCGTAAATCAAAGGCTGAGTTCATAAGGCCAAGGAAGAAGTCTTCCGTTTTCTGCTGAAAAAACTTTGCCTTGTAGAAGTGCCTGATTGGTGGCCATAGGCCGGCGAGGACGAAGTATATTGTGAACGATGTGGACACCTGAAATAGGGTTTTCGTCATCGCCAAAATAGGTGTAGGATTGTCGGATAAACTTTGGGCTTTGACGCCAAGGACGCAATCAGTTACCACCTCAGAGGTGTAACGAAGACTCAGCTAGAATGGTTAAGTGAATTTAAAGGCAAGTATAAAAATTTAAGTTTTTAAATCGTACATCCTTTCCATCGATTCCGTCATCTCCAGCTTGAGAGCTTTTTTCACTGATGAATTTTATCAGCCTTTTACAGACTTCCTGGGTGACCGGGTAGACCGCTTTGATCTTAGGGAATGATATGTCAGTAATGAACGAAAAAATAAGACTTATTCTCTATACTTACTCTATTTGCTGTAAATGCGGGTGTGATTTCCTGACGCCGTTCCTTCCATTCCTCTCCACGCAGCATAAATGGATTGTTGGCCATTAATTTCTCTTTCTTTTCGTCAATCTAAAAACGAAACATTAATCGGGATGCATGTTGAAAAATCCCATTTTACTCACCCAATCACCAGCTTCATTATCGCGAAAGTTCTTAAAGTGTGTCACATAGACTTTGTGAGCCAATTCCGGACTGAGCGCAAGCAATTGAGGTGTTCGAACGTTGTAAACACCGACAAAGTTTTCATCGTACCTAAATTGATTATAAATCTCAGATATATCGTAGACCATATGACGCTTCTGAGTGATCATTGCTGGGAAACTACCAAAAAATGCTCGTGGCTTGGATCCTTTTACGCCACGTTTTTTCCAGTGATCGAAGTTCCATGTTAGAAAAACGTAGACTAAAGCACCAAAGATTCCCACAAGTCCCAAGGTCACAAATAGACCAAAAATCATATTTCTTTTAAAATATTTTCTTTAAAGCCACAAAAATGAAATACACTCCTAGCCCTTTCAAATTCAGTTATTAACTGAAACTGAGTTTCTCTAGAGTTTTTTGAAAGCGATATTTTCTCTGTTAATCTACCATATGGGCAATAAAACGATAAATTTATCATTGCATGATATGTATATTTGTACATACAAAACGTTTGAACATTGCTAGATAAGTAATTAGTAATATATGCAGCATTGCCCAGTTCTTGACTACGTATAGCATTAGTATTCAAGGTCATTTCGTAAATAGCGCTAATTGTGATGAGTCGCTTCTCCATGACGGGGGAACAAACAAATAGTTTGGTCGGCTTATGAATTTAGAATCTATTTTAATGATATCGATGAATAAACAATGCAGTGATGCAACTTCTACTACTTAAGTAGTATTTTTGGTACCTTTTACCTTATGTAAAATTCTACTACTTGTGTAGTAAATGTAATCGCTAGAAAAGATATCAGACCTTCGTCCCTTGTCCAAGACGGACTCTGTAGAAAAATGTTATTAACTTTTTTTTAAAGAAAAATAACTCTTTAACGACCTTTGAAAAAACTTTCTTTTCAAATTCACTTCATACTTTACTACGATCGCAGTAAAGTTCTTTTGGAATCAAATTCTGCTACGGAATAGAACGTTGATGAACGAACTATTTTTGAAAACTATTTATGGAACAGCGACAGAGTCCTGCTGAAACCACGAATCTCTGTCGACAAAATGACTTCTGGCCCAAGGACTCACTGAAGATACCAAGATGTTGTTTCTGTAGTGTGTCATTCTAAACCTAGGATCATTGGAGCTTTGCCGGTAGAACAAATGCCCGCTCAGTCCGTAACCGAGAGGGGTTTTTGTCTCCTCTCAACGATGACACTTGGTCCTGGACCTTATGCAAACCAAACGGGATAGTTTTGGGCATTAAAAGACTATTCTACGGTGAACCGTTTCTGATCGAAAAACACAATTGACTTGTGTCTAAACTCGGCATACCGCTGTAACAATTCAATACATCTCTGCAGACGTATGCTCTTATTAGATGCCATGTTGAGCCTAATGTAATTTATAATGGCGTATGTGTCCTATACATCTGACAAATAGATCGTTTATTAAGATGTGTGAGGCTATTTTCCCAATGGATTAACGCGAATTTCGCTGAATCCGCAGTCTAACGATTTTTCGATTCCTAGGAGTGCAAACAGATGGTCGCTAACCCTTTAATGGACTAAGTTGCTGGAATCTTTTTATGTCCGAACAATGTCACATTGCGTTTGTTTGCTGTCCAGACCGATCTTTCTTTTAAACGAAGTCTAATTTTTCAGCTATAATAAAATCAAAAATGCATCCGAATAAGAAGAAAGCTTAACGATAAATGAACGAAATAAAGTTATTCAAAATTCATTGCCACCCTGTTTTTATGATTACTTTTATTATATGTAAACTGAAACACAATCGTTTTCTACAACTATCTACTACAATTTTTATAAGATGTCTACTACTATACTGTTAGTCATTTTCCAAGTTTCATCACTAAATTTTATATCCATTTTGTTGAATTTGTTTTCTGTGTCTAGTTGAGGTGAATAGACCACACGGTGCGAGCATTATTTTGGCAAGTTTCATCGTGTTCTACAGTATGGTGATAACAAAATTTTTGATTGCGTCAACATTTATAGACACTTTCCATTGAACTTGAAGTACATACCAATAGTTGTTTTTGTAGTTCAAGAACCATAAAATTTAGAGATATGATATTTTTAATAATAGCTAGCTTAAGTTCACAAAACAGGGGGATAATTATAGAAATATTTCTGATGTACTTACACATGCATATGTTGTACATAGTAGCTGGAGAAGCATACATATATTTTATATTAGTGCGGTCTTCAGAAGACTCATATGTACACTGATCATCAAATTTTATAGCGAATTTTCCTTTGACGTAGGACAGACAAAATTGATACAGAGTACAGACAGCGTAGACAGTGAACAAAATTAACCTTGAACCACAGATAATAAACTACCCAGATGTTTCATTCATATGGGAAGAATTGATAATTGATGAATTTTTAAAAAGCTTAAACTTCTTACAAAAGGGAAAAAATCAGAACACAGAACATTTGTTTTTTCTGCTCACTTTTTAGACCATCGTGTCACTCACACTGTGTGAGTCACACATACCCTTGTTTACCTTCACTGCAAAAAAGATACAAAAAAATATTTTGTGCGACTGCGGTCACGGAGTTCTGATGCCGACACGTTGGTAGGATGGATATGGAGTATCTGTATAGATCGTATATATATATGTGCAAATGGTTGGGCTTATGTTGTGTGCTTGTTATTTTGTCTGTATGTATGTACCTTACTTTCAGCACTTGATTAAATAAATAAAAACTCTGTAAACTTTGTGGACACAAATTTGCTCTGAAAATGGGTATGAATATGAGTTTTACATACTGCATTTTATATTTATGCCCTTATAATAACTGATCACTGCTCTTGGCCTACTTAAGTGAAGGTGACTAATCTTCGAAATTATTGAAAAAAAAAATAACTGACTTAACAAAATAATCATTAACTTAAATTAGGTTAATATAAGTTAGATTCAAAAGGTACTTTTCGAAAGTATTCGGAAAATATTTGTACATGAAGACGGCATACTTGAAAATCTTTTTCCGACGGCCATAAGAAAACCGTATTTTCTTTTGAATTTTCATATTCTTTTAATTTTATCAATACTTCCGTTAGATCGAAATTCTGTTTGTCCTTTGACATTTCTTCAGCACAATTTTCACAGATTTTGTTAATTTTTTTATTGTTTTAAAGATGCAGAATCCAGCAAAGTTTCTTGTAGCAAGGTCGTTGACCTACGGTACCTTGACTGATATTGCGTCTTCATCTGGTGAATTAACTATATTGTTCGTATTCATGTTATTTTCAAAACATTCCTCATTCTTAAGAATGTCGTGATTTTGTGATAGCTCTTGGGTAAGTATTATTTGTTCTTCTATATCACTCTGCAAAATAGCATTCCAATCCACCTGTAGATATTCCAAATCGTACATTTCGATTTGAATAAAAATTTGATCGATATAACTTTGGCTAGCAGGGAGTTAAATTCGGAAACACTTGGATTACTTTTATTAATATTCCGGGCTCTTATTTTACCAAATAAGTTCTCTAACGGATCTTGATTAAATTTATTTACATAAATGTATATAAATCATTATGATCCATGAATCAGTCGCAGGCGTTTTTCTAGATATCGAAGGGGCTTTTAACAATGTGAAAACTCAAAAAATTGAGGAGGCACTCTCGATATACTGTAATAACCAAATAATAAACAATTGGCTAGAACACATGCTTACAAACCGCATTATCACAACTTCACTGGGAGACGAAACAAGAAGGGGAACAGTCCGTACGGGAACACCACAGGGGGGATAATATCTCCTTTTCTGTGGGTGCTCACAATGGACAACCTTTTAAAAGCACTGGATGGAAAATGTGCGAAATGTGTAGCGTACGCAGATGACCTAGCCGTTCTGATAAGAGGGTGCAAAACACCCTTCGAATCATAAAAGAATGGGTGGAGGAGAGTGGATTAGAAATAAATCCAAATAAAATGGAAATGGTTCTATTTACAAAGAAAACCAAAACTAGTGACTTTCACATTCCACAACTCGGAGGAGTATCACTACAACTCCGCGACAGCGTCAAGTATCTGCTCATTATATTGGACAGGAAACTGACCTGGAGAAAGAACCTGGAAGAAAGAGTCACCAAAGCCCAGAGAGCATATTGGATATGCAGGAGGGCCATCGGGAATCATGGGGCTTGAAACCGAAACAGGTCCACTGGATATACTAATGCGTAATAAAACCTATCATCTTCTACGGTGTAGTTGTATGGTGGCCAGTGATGAGCAAAAAGTATGCAAGAGACTTGCTAACGAAGGTGCAACGTATGGTCTGCCTGGGTATTACAGGAGCACAATCTTCAACATCAACTGCGGCCATGGAAGCGATACTAAACATTCTACCAGTGCACCTCGAAGCGAAGAAGATTGCCGGCATTTCAGCCTCACGGTTTTGAACTATCGGCCATTTCATCGATGGTGCAAATACGGGACATGGAAAAATCACCGAAATGATAAGAGTAATGACACCTCTCATCGATTGCCCCAGTGATGTTGTTGAAAAATCGTATTCGTTCTCCAACAACTTCGAAACAATTTTCCCCGCAAGAGAATATTGGACGTATGAAAGAACGACAAGAAACTCCAATGGGATATCGGTATATACAGACGACTCTACCATATCAGGGGAATCAGGGGCTGGCATCTTCAGTGCTAACCCACCGATTGAACTTGCTATTCACCTAGAACCATTTGTATCGGTGTTCCAAGCAGAAGTCTATGCAATTATGAAGGCAACTGAAATACTCGCAGAAGACACCAGCGAAGGGAGGCAAATCGATATCTGCTCGGATGCAGCAATTAGCGCGATTACAAACCCCATGTCGAAATCACGACTAGTAAGGGAGTGCAACTCTAAATTGAACTTACTTGCCAGACGCAATAGAGTCCGTCTCACATGGGTACCGGGGCACGAAGGTGTACCGGGTAACGAAAAGGCAGACGAACTAGCAAGGCAATGAGCAGGCAACACAGAACTGAACCCGGATAATACAATAGGGGTCCCTCTGACAACTGTTAAAACAATAATCAATGAAAAGATACGACAAGAGTTCAATAACTACTGGACAAATCTAGACACGTGCAAAGTGGCTAGATCTGTAATAACTAAACCGAGTAACAATACAGCAAAAAGAGCTCTTAACTCAAGCAGAACACAATTGAGATTGATGGTGGGACTTTTAACAGGGCACATCAATCTCAACAAACATTCGTTCAGACTCGGGATAGCTGATACAACAATTTGTGCCAACTGTGAGGAGGAGGAGGAAGATATAGAACACTTCCTCTGCCACTGCCCTACTACAGCGAGGCTAAGACTGAAAATTCTGAGATCTCCAAGGATTCCGGATATTACACACCTCAGTAAGAAAGGAATCGGGGATATATTGGAGTTCGCCAGACGAACACTACGATTCCCCGATCACTATACGATATAGTTTCCCGTTGATACTACCCATGATCCCTAAACCTAAATCCTCTCAACACATAATTCCCAAAGCACAGCACTATTCCCTACAGTTACATAGATGAGGGGAACACAACGGGCCCAATGGAGGCCTAAGTGAAGAGCATAAGCTCACCCTCTTAAACCAACCAACCAACCAATCAACCATGATCCATGAATAATTTGTCTCTTATTCTTAAAACGCTTTCTATAGTTAAGGCCAAACCTTTGAAACAAAATGATCTATTTCTTGCGTTTGTGGGTTCTTCATTTCTTGAAGTTAAAGTTATTTTCATTTAGATTAAGTTTACTATATAAACTTCGATTTGTGGGTCCTTGATCACTGCAAATAGCTCTAATGGTTAGTTTCAGCTCCGCGCATATATGATGACAATTATATACCTCAATCTCAAGTTGTTTCATAGGTACATTGCTTGGACAAACGACATGATATAAAACTTGCTTAAAATTTCCGCATACACTCCGAATCATAAAAACACACACAGACTTAGCGCATATATTAGATCTTTGATTCCTTCCGTAATCAACAAAACCTTCAATTTCATCTTTGAATTTATTGCAGGTTAGATTCGTCTGAAGGCTCATCTCATCAAAGATAATCACGACTTTTTTTTCTTTTGGTGATAATGTCGAAGTTATTTTCTTTATTTCCTCTAGAATATTTCTATTTATTCCAGGTGACAGACTTTTAATCTTAATCCATGATCCCGTAAAAAGTTGTATCCGGAAGACGAACGGAAAAATGCACTTCCACTTCTCCTCTTCTGTGTATATTTTTATACTCTCAGATAGAATGAGCTTCGAAAATGGCTTAGTATTTTGATCAATACCAAGCAGTAAATCAATTTTCTCATGGAACTCTGTTTTTCACGCACTTGCAGCCTTTTTTGACCTCTTTTAAACGATGAATTCTCTGCAGCAAATTTTTTTTTCGATTTGCCATTTCCTTTTATTGTTACCCTTAAGCTATTGTTCAATTTCTTAAGTCTCTCAATTCCTTCAATATAAATAGATTGCCTTTTTATATGAGTCTCACAGTTGGCGCAAGTAAATTCAGCGTTATCATTGAATCTTTTTCTTGATAACCTTTTTGAAGACAAGTTTAGTTCTTCTACTGTAACATCATTCGAATCCAGTACTAATTTATTGCAGTTTTCATATGTAACCTTAGTTTTCATATGAACTCGTCATCAGATATAGCAACACTTCGTTTTAACAAGAGAGAAGGGTAAGCATTTTTTATTAAATATTTCTTTCCAATAAAGGCGTTCTTAAAATGTTTGCTGCATATATAGGGCGTTTTAAGGCTTTTAATGTGTTCCCGAGACTCCTCTGCTAAAGCTAGCCATTCATCGTATTTAACTGTTCCTTTTTTTTCTAAATAATTTTCCATCAGGCAATTCATTTTTGGGTATAGAACAGTGTGCAATTGCGCACTTCCTTCTTTTCCAGGACATTTTTTCCTTGGAGACAATTTTCTTATGCCTTTTAATTTGTTAGTATATGTATGTAATATATATATATGTATGTTAGTAATTAACCTGAAAATCTAAATGATTGATATTCGAGCAAAAGCTCTCAAACCTTCTCTTCATATACAACACATACGCGTTTGCAAAACTTCCATTCATGAAAATTTATTCTTTTGCTGCGGTGGTATGGAAATCACATCGTCATGCATCTTCATGCCCCTTTCCGCATATCCCTTTACACTTCCTCACCACCTCGTTCGTTTGCATGTCACAACACATGATGAGAAAAATAACTTTTCCCACACGAGCGAACGGAGTGAAGAAAAAGAAAAAACTTTATTTGTTGCACTTATTCTGAAAGCTCTTTGTCTGCTACCACGTTGTCTGCCACGATAAAAATATGCTTCATTTTTTTATATGGGCGTGCGACATCTGGGTAGTTTATTATCTGTGCTATAAGGTTATCAAAACATATAGGGTATAACCAGTCAACATAAAAACTTGAAGTTGGTTACAGAAATATGTAGTACCTGGGATCCGAAAATTTGAATTTTTCTTAAAAATGGGCTTGGGGCGCGGTCAAATGTTAATCACAGTATCTAAGTAAACTTTAACGTATAGTAAAAATCGGGCCAAATTTAAAAAAAAACAAAAATTCTTAGTTAATTGATCCACGAAAAGGATTGAGTTCTAATAGCGTGATAAATTCAACTCCTTCCAATGCATTTTTGAATAAAATTATCTACAGTTCATAGTCAATTTACGCACATGCAACAGACTTTAGATTCGATTTGCGTAATTCTTTTTGCTATTGGTGTTGGTTTTGGAAAAAAGATGAGATATTATACAGATTTTAACTAATCTTTTTTTTAAAAATAAACAGGACGTTCCTTTCCAAGAGGTCCTTCTACCAGGATATTCCTTAGGTCAATGTAAAATAAAGTCTCAAATTCTTTTATGAGCCAGCAATTTAGGTACCTATCTAAATAATTTTTGTACGGTATTATAAGTCGACTCCATTTTATTCTATCAAGAATAGTTTTTGAATAAATGCAAAAAAAATTATCGTGTTATGTAAGATACCGAAATAAATTTTCCTCAGCCCATTCGTATACAACTAAATGCATTTATGCTATTTAATCCAGAATTAAACTGCAAATAATTGGAAGCAAGAACAAAATTGTGCCTAAGGCAAGATATAATAAATTCTGAAACGCATCCAACGTATGGGGATACATACTCGTATACGACTGACCGATAAAATAATATGACGGACTGTAGATGCCATTGTGTCTATATCTTACATTTATATAGGTTGTCAAAACCGACGTATTTATATATTAAAATTAAAATAGTTTTCCTGTAATTTTTTGAAATGTGAAAGGTTGTGTTTAACAAAAAAATTTATTTTATGATTTTGTACTCTAATCTCCAAATTTCATTTTAGAACTGTCTGCGGAAAAGTCGTAGAACTCAATTTTAATCCAAATTTCAATATCTATCTCTGACGATTCAGACGGACAGACGACTTTTACAATGTATAAGACTCCTTTCTGAAATAATTTCTTCATATTGGAACATGTAATCAAATGAGAGCTTTCACACGATTCGGTTCCGGCCCCTGTGTCAGCCGGGTGTACCTACGCAGTGGTCGGTCATCAAGCCGGCGTAGTGAGAGTAGTAATGCATGTGGGTATATCAGCGCATTTAGCCGGCTGTTGCCTCAGTTTTTGTTCAGTTTACTTCATGTGTGACAATTGTGGGGTATTTGAAGCAATGTATGAATGAAATACAAATGAGGACAAGACTGGGGTAACTCCACCGGCAAAAAACCGGTGCGTATGAAAGGGAACCATTTTTTGCCAGCTTGTTTTTCTTTCACCGATTCGGCGGAAACCCTGTGTGTAAAAGCGATCAATTGTCCATCAGTTGCCAAGAAATATTTTTTTTATAATAAGTTTCGTAATAAGTTATTAAAAATAATTCACTCGAAAGTCAGTTTGAGTAAATCGAATTACAGCTAGAACTGCTTTGCCATACTCGTAGAAGAAGAACGGCAATGTACATTAAACACATTAAATTCCGACTTGGACAGCATAATCAAATGGGGTTTAAACCAACCGCTAAACCGAAAGACTTGCCATTCCCGGTATGTGTATTAATAACCATCTTCGATGGAACGATCACATATTCGAGGTCGCCAAACATGCTGCAAAATGTCTAGGATTCCTTAAGCGGTGCAAGAAATATTTTACCCCGTCTGATCTGGTCTCAATTTGTAAGGCATTCATCTGCCCAAAGATAGAATATAACGGTCAGGTGCACCCAAGACTGTTTTGCGCATTCTAGGCAGGGTCCATACATTCACTTGAACATCGTCGAAATGTGTCGTGTCTCTCCCTATTTTATCGTTTTTTTTTTTTTTTTAATAAATGCTCCAGCGAAATAGACAGTTGCATTCCTCCCCTTTAAAATTTCACCCGAAATGATGTGCTTCGAATGCACATCAGTTTATCCTTAAGCCCAACTTCGGTCGTACTGTTAAATATAGAGAGTTTCCTTTATAAGCCGAACGACACGAATATGGAATGATCTCCCAGACTCTGTATTTCCCCATCACTACAACCTTCCAACATTTAAAGCCAACGTGCACAGGCTCCTCCACTGTTATTCTTCCCCCTTTTCCTAACGCCTATGGCCTGAAACAGTTTAAGGGTATTCATATCCCATTCGGCGAGCGCAAATTATAAAAATAAAGGAAAGCTACCATTGTGTACCCCTTATGATACGTATATAGGGATTACTCGATTTTATTAACTAACGTATGTATGAGTATGTAATACTGTTTCTACTTTAGTATGTATTTAACAGAACACATACGAGTATATGATGAGATATGGATAATTTGCTTAACAATACGTACTAAAAGGTCGCTGCAATAGGGCTCAAATGTTGTGTAATCTCGAGAGCTTTATGAATATTAGGTAAGCCTTCGTAAATTGTACTTATTACAATAGAAGTGAATTCATTTGGAATTCACACATTTACCTTTCACTTACTTTCGAATAATTTATCATCTCATGTAGAGTCAAACAATTATTTTGACTATTGGAAACAGTCGAACTACATATAAGCAACCCATTCCCCATGAACAATCTCTTTAGTTTGTTCTGAAAGTCTTATAACCCCACCCAACCTTTCTCTCCAGGTTATAAAATATGACTACCAGCACCGCTCTTAATCGATATAATTTGTAACCTATCGCCCAATTACCATAACCCTAATTTATATGTTTTCCATTCACAAATTCAATCCGTCGTAGGCCACATCACGTACACAAAGGCGAAACTATGGTTTCATCAGAATAAAATCTATAACCGACCTTGAAGCTTTCATTTCTATGATCAAGGTCGTCTAACCATTGCAACATTGCAACATTAGGCCTAAATTTAATTTAGCTTTTACTCAATCTCCCACTATACAGAGTTTTGTGTTTTTAGAAATTAAATCAACACACCTCCATCAATCAGAGCCTACTCTTGTTTGATCCCCATCCATAAATTTCCCAATCAACTGCATCTTCGTCTTTCGAAAGGCCCCCGGTAGATCATTATCGATTGCAGATTTCATGGAATCGCATCCCGTCCAAATAATTAATTAATAATTCCAATTATTTAACGATGATTAATGTCATGCAAAACTTGTGAAGCAGAAATTGAAACCTTTCTGGGTCACCAAAATCAACAGCAAAATTATGCAAACATTCATCTCAAGCCACAAGATCTGTTATCGAATTTTGCAATAAAACATTCGAAGAAATAAATTTGTTTAATATATCTTTTTTTTATTTGTTATGCAAATTGGCACAAATTTGTCAATAGCTTTGTTTCTTTAATTTTAAAACTTAAAATAGATAACAACAAGAAATTTGCCTAATGACGGATGTATAACAATCATGGATGGAATCACATAAATCGAGTCTAACATAGCCTCCTTCTATCGACTTAAGAATGGGTAAATGGTTCTAAACTAAACTAAGTCTTAGGTGTATGTATACGAATGGTCTCCTCTCTAGCTAATGACTTCGATGACCCTCCTGTGAGTGCCGCAACACTCGAATGTAAGTCTCTTTCGCCTTGGGTGGAGGCAGGTAGGCATTCTGCGTTGGCAGTGAGACCTCTTTATGATCGGCAAAGATTTTGACAGTTTGTACAATGCCCTCTGGGTTGGGACCTTTGCTAATTACACGAACTACTTTGTGTTCACCCATTGGGTCCTCATTGGATTGGCCAAGGATTTTAATGGTCTTAACGCCAGCCTGATCCGCTGTCTCGAGGACTTGGATGTTTTTAACGGAGTTCGCCTGGTTATTGATGATTTGAACCGTACGGATGCGTCCACGAAGTTGTTCCATTAGCTGGGGCACATCGATGTCGTTGTCTTGGATATCTAAAAGTTCATCTAGAGGAAAGACTGTGTTGTCTTTGGGCATGATTCTGGCTAAATTTCTTCTAGCCTCTTCATTTAGTTGAAAGCCTATCGAGGTGGACTGATCGTCCTGAGGGAGTGCGTTCTCGACCGGTGGAAGGTAGGTAGCTGGAGTGAAAGTCGAGAATGGAGTGTTGGTTGAAACCCTGTAGGCCATACCAGGAGCATAGGCCCTAATCGCCGATGGTTTACTGAACATTGGAGGTGGTGTGACGGCTGGTGGTGGTGGATTACCTTTTTCATTTGGAGGTGGATTTTGGTACTGTGAGGTACCGTATCTATCATTGGGGTGAACACCGTTCATGTAGGTCTGAAGGCTAGTGATTTGGTTGTGATTATGCGGTTGAACGGGAGGTAGGTAGCCCTGGCCGACATTCGTGTTTTGATGGTGATTGTGGTGTTGATGATGTGGCTGATCATGGGTTTGATGTTGAACCCGATCTTGAGGCTGGTTGTACTGACTTCCAAGATCACTAGCCAGTGTGTTGTACCCACTTTCTTGGTAATTATTTCCATTGATCTGGTTTTGTTGGCCGTTTCCGTCGGGGACTTCCGATCTTGCGATATTTTGAAGGCTTAATCCGCGATTTGAGAGGTTATCCGGTTGAATGTACTCCTGATCAGCATGGTGATGGGCATCATGTCCTTGATTCAAGTTTTGTTGTTGCTGGTTACTAGGTGAGTGTTCGTGGTTTTGATGGTAGTCATGTTGTTGATCTTGATATTGCGGGGGCTGACTACTTTCTTGCCCATTTTGAGTATAACTCACAGGATTACTGTGGTGGGGTGCCAAGTAACCAAGACCAGCAAGAAGAGCTTGACCCGTAAAAAGAGCCTGGCGAAGATTCTGAGAATTTTGTTGTGGAAGCGTTGAGTGGTGAAGACTGTCTGATTGCTGATGATTTGCTGGTAAGAAATCATGAGATGTCTCAATTGATGGTGTTATAATGATTTCTGATCTCTGCTCAGCTGGGTGGTTATTCTTCTGTAGTAGGAACGTTCTCGTATATTCTGGAGTTGAAATGCGCTGCGTTGGTCTAGGATGCTGAGGACTGATGATCGTCGGAATGTTGAACGCCGGTCTAATATCTAAGGGATTTGCTTCGGTTAGACTAGGAAGCGTGGACACAACTCCGGGGACGAAGAAGTATCCAACTTGAGGGATTGGGAGCGGTACATTTATATGGCCTCTTACTGTAAGCTGACTCCTTGGCTCCTGATGTGATGGTCCAAGCTGTGGAGGAGGAATTATATGCAAGGCTCCTGATGAGTTTGGAAGATCTGCTGCGTTGTTGGGTGGAATGTAATCCTGTTGGGGTTGTTGGTGTGATTGTACATTTGGTACAGAGGTATGAAGATGACTCAATTGGTTTGGAGGCAAGCGTCCACACTGGTGATGTTCATTTATTCCACCAGGATGAACATTATTTGATTGAATTGGAGTAAAATAGTCTTGCTGTGGTTCCTGATGAGCATTCCCTAATTGATAGTTCGAAAGAGGCGATCCTGTGGAACTTACATGGTTTGAGTGGCTTGGCTGATTTGACTGAATTGGAGCAAAGTAATCCTGCTGTTGCTCTTGATGAGAATGTCCTGATTGTTGATTGTAATTCACGTGGTTCGAGTGATTTGGCGGAATATAGTCTTGTTGCGGTGCCTGGTGTGAATAGCCTGCGGGAGATACTCCTGAACTATCACGGCCCGAGTGACTTGGCGGAATATAGTCTTGTTGCGGTAGCTGGTGTGAATGGCCTGCGTGAGATACTCCGGAACTGTCATGGCCCGAGTGACTTGGCGGAATGTAGTCTTGTTGCGGTGCCTGGTGTGAATGGCCTGCGTGAGATACTCCAGAACTATCACGGCCCGAGTGACTTGGTGGAATATAGTCTTGTTGCGGTGCCTGGTGTGAATGGTCTACGTGAGATACTCCGGAACTACCATGACCCGAGTGGCTTGGTGGGATATAGTCTTGTTGCGGTACCTGCTGTGTATGTCCTGCGTGACCATGTACATCTGATTCTCCGGGGTTAATATAACTCGAGTGACGTGATGGAATATAGTCTTGTTGAGGAGCCTCGTGTGTATGTTCTGCATGAGAATGTACATTTGACACGGGATTTTCCTGACTTGATTGATTTGGAGGCAGATAATCCCGATGGGGTTCTTGATGTACATGATTGCCGGTGCTAATATGATTCGAATGAACTGGTGGAAGGTAACCTTGCTGTTGGCCTATGTTTACACCAGAATTACCATGATTCGACTGATTCGGTGGAATGTAATCCTGATTTGGTGCTTGTTGTGAGTGCCCAGTATGATGAATAGGAACTCCAGGATTTCCATGACTAGATTGACTTGGTGGCAGGTAGTCCTGATGTGGCTCTTGATGTGAATGTGCATTTGGAACACCGAGGTTACCATGGTTCGTTTGAGACTGACTTGGTGGCAGATAACCAAGTTGTGGGCCTTGATGCGTATTGTGATGTCCATCTGTGACTACGGGACTGCCATGGTTTGACCGATCTTTGACTACTGTGGCATGATTTGGATACAGGGATGTTGTTGGTTGTGCCGGAGGTAAATACTGATACCCACTATGAGGTGGAGGGAACAACTGTTGGCTTGTACTATGAACTGGGGTTAGAGGTGAAGGGCTGCTCTGAGGAAGACTGAAAGGCGCAGGACTGCTTACAGGTGGATGATTATGATGATAGTGTACCAATGAGATACTATGACTTTCACCACGAGTAGGTCCGACAGTTGAACTCACTTGATTTTGAATATTGTATGTATTTAGTTGAGGTCCTGCCGTAGGCGGAAGATAGTCTTGAATGGGAAAACTCGATGGGTTGACAGGCTCCAATTGCTGTTGATCGATTTCAACATGGTCGTCGTGCGAATGATCGTTGTGATGGGCATGGGATTCATCATTTACATGATTGTGCGGGTGTTGAATAGCGTAGTCGTTTTGGTAAGACACTTGAACACTGGGATCATAAGGATCTTGATATTGCTGGTGATCTTGATGGTGATCATGATGGTGATCTTGATGGTGATCATGATGGTGATCATGATGGTGATCATGACGGTGATCATGATGTTGATCATTACGGTGATCATGGTGTTGATCATTACGGTGATCGTGGTGGTTTTGTTGATTCTGATCTTGGTAAGGCGGCAAATATTCACTATTATGTTCATTATGTGGTGGCAAGTATCCACCTCCGTTATGCGGTTGTGAATTTATCCCATTGTAATCCTGTTCAATGGGTAAATTCTGAATGGGTGGTGGCAGATACTGATTATGTCCAGGCTTTGATAAATGTGACACATCAGCTGATCCATATCGAAGTAGTAATCCAAATAAAATTAATCCAATTGCGTTCTGAAATAATGGTCAAATTTTAGAATATTCCTTTTGTGGTAATCCTGCGTATCCTGTGACAACTCACCTTCATTTTTATGTTGGCCTAACTAAGGGCTACAGCAACAAGTAGCAGCAGCAACAAATGTCCAACAGTTAATGATTACGAGTCAAACCAGCTCATCACATTTTATACCGAAATTATAATTTTGTTTCGAATCTTCGTTATCATAAGTTGCGTACCATAGACACCACCACACCGTGTGCCCCCATCATGAGTGTTCAACAATGTGAAAGGTCCAAAACTTAGCTGAGGTCTAGAGTGCATTGTCTCAGTGACCTCCAGAAGATGATCGGAAAAAAAAAACTTTCAAACCATTCGATACAAGCAACGAAGATCGGTTCAATGGATCTGGATCATGTAACAACTTGTGGCACCCAATAGTCTGCAAATTTGTTAAAAATCGATAAGAAGCCCTCCGACAGTCACACAGCTAATTACGACTGCGCACATACTTTACTTTCTACATAAATATAGTTAGCAAGTGAAAGAAGAAGAATTTATGTAAAATTATGGCACCCAAGTGGGTCTCCACTTTGAATCTCATTACATAGAGAGCTCACAGTTGATGCTGTGAAAAATAGTCGAGTGTTTTAATTAGTCTGGGGTATTCACACAGAAAAAAAAATAAAAAATTAGCTTTGATGTAATACCCAGAGGAAACAACGCATAATCTTTTGTCTTTACTTTCGTTTCGATGGTGCAGCTTGTTTATGATTAATTTGGAACCAAAGATGGGAAGAGACGATATCTTTGGCGGAAATGACTGCACAAGGTCAGGTGCACCTATGAGACTGCATTCGGGTGGGTGATTAATGATGAGAATTGGATTTCATTTAATTGAATCGAATGTTTTTCTAATTAGAAATATAGGGGCTTTGGAAATGGGTTGGCGCTTTGAGCTTCCGACACAGATTTGAATTTAAATTTAATGTTTTCCTGGGCATGGGTAAAATTTATTTGAACATTTTTTTGGGACATATTGTGCAACACACTTATGGATGAATGCTAGCTTGGATGAAAGTCTGAATTTCAATGGAGGCGGTGGAAATTAAGTTTATAATAAGAGTATTTGGCGACAATGGCAGCCAATTGTAGATAACCTGTGATGTGGGTACAATTCCATAACTGAGTGAAACGAGAGTGTGACGTCGTCTAAAAATTGTATGTAGGAAGATTGAAGGAGAGTTTCCGCAGTTAGGGTGACAATTTAGAGAGCTATAGGTGTACACTTTACCCACGTATACTTCTTTTGTGGATTGCCCCTCAGTGTATCCATCAAATATCTACTACAATCACAGTATCATTTCGTCTATGTTATGGCCAAAGCAGCGTCACCCTTTTTGCTCAAAATATTAGAACGTTTGATTGACATGTACATATGTCAAGGATGTGATTGTTGATAATTATCTTTTTAAATCACAACAATCGTACATGAAGGGAAGATCAGTAGATACGGCTTTACACAGAATAGTGTCCACAGTGGAAAAGACGATGCATTAGAAGGAGTTCTTCTCCTATGAGCTTCTCTCGGCATTAAGGGGCCATCATGCCATCTTAAATGATGGCCCCTTAATGTCATCCTCTGCAACTGGATTGGACTCATGCTCCGGTCGCTTACGATCAACATGAGCACCAGGAGACATGAGAACCAGAAGAACGATCGACAGGGGAACATCTCAATTCATTTTCTATCCTTCAAGGGTTGATCTAAAAATTCCAATATCGACCAGATGCATAACTGGTAGTAATTTTGGATTCCAAGATAAGCTGAAAGGAGAACATCGGCGAAAAGTATCTGCGGTCTTTTACATGATAATACCTGGTTTACCCTATGAAGGTAGTACTAAACTGATTTTCGTGCATAGTTTGTAACATAGAGAAATAAAAAGAAAAGATACACTCTAAAAAGTATATTTATATATGATCAGGATCAACAGCAAAACCGTTTGGGCTATGTCTGTCTGTTCATCGTCCTGTCATAAATTCTGTTACAAAACTTCCAGCACAAACTGTATGAAGATAACATTAGGAATAGTACCATTCACTTTTTTCTCAAAACACATACACCGAGTTGGGTTTCAACCAAACCAAACCAATTGGGATGACAGACCAAGAAGTGGTCGTCCGTACGAGTGCGATTGTAAAAGCTGTACGCGAGCAAATTCGAAGAAATCCTCTCTCGGACAACGGCCACGAAAATATCGTTTATACGGACCAACAAAATTTCACCATCGTGGAAGTTTTTAATAAAAAAAGGTATGAAATGTATGCAAGGACATCTAAAGAAAAGAAAAATACAGTTCGTAGGGTTCAGCGCGACCATCTTCCTGCTACGGTAATGGTTTGGTGGGAGGTACTCGTATCCCATCAAGTAGTTATTTCCATTTTTGTGAAAAAGGAGTCAAAACTGGGGCAAATGTGTACCAAGAAGATGACCTAGAAGGCGTCGTTGAAGGCTTGGAACAAGGTGGGGTTTCACTTATTTGAGTTTCTCTATTACACGTAATAATGCAAAGAACGATCAAAATCTCGGAATCGAGAATTTTCACGAAAGCAATACTTGTCCTTGTGGGAGCCGTGGCTCAGTGGTTAACTGCCCGATCACTGAGCGAGAGGTTGAAGGTTCAAATCCAAGAAAATACGAAAAATAATAATAAAAAAAAAAATTTTCTCACGGTCCCACCTCTCGCGAACGTCTGACAAATATCCGAGAGTAAAATTGTCATGAAAAGCTTCTCTCAATCGAAAAAAATTTCCATTCGGAAACGGCATAAAACTCTAGGTCCCAACAATTCGTGAGGCGCACAGCACGAGTGACTGCGAGAAGCTAGGCCAGGTCCTGCATTGGGCTGTTAGCGCGAAAATATTTATTTATTTATTTATTTATATTTAATACTTGTCCTTTAAAAGAGCAAGTTAAAAAATGTGTTAAATTATTTAAAATTAAAAGAGTTATACATTTCTTTTAAAAAAATAGGGTAACGAGAATTTGATCAAACTTGACATTACTGTGACAGAGAAACTTAATAAAGTGGGTCTCTCAACTCTGTCTGTCTGTCTATCTATATGTCTGTATGCACGACAGCAGACTAAACAGCAGGACGAATTTTCTTCATACTCCATTTCTGGGGTCACAATATGAGGCGAAAATTAATTATTAAAACTAGTAAAGAACTGGGTCAAAGGCAGGCTATTTACGAGGTGAAAATCGATACCTGAATACAATTACCGTCGTATGAATGGTATCGAGCTGATACCTCAAGTATCTGCAAAATATCTCGGCGTAATATTGGATTTCAAATTAAACTGGAAAGCTAACATTGACAATCGAAATAAGAAGGCATATGTTCCACTATATGCATGTAGAAGAGCCTTCGGGGAATCTAGGGGTTTTAAGCCTAAAGTGGTACACTGGCTATACACTGCGATAGTAAAACCCATTTTGACCTATGGTCCGATTATCTGGTGAAAAACGCTCGAGAAGAAATGCCAACTTGAAAGCGTTACAAAGATTCATCGGGCATATATTCATTCATATGTTGCGGGAACACGGCAGCTAAAACTGCACTAAGACTAAGGCAAGCCGGTCTATGGAAAGCTAAACTCTACGGTCATGCCTCAATTCTAAACCTGTGGAATATATTTAGACTCCCACGCCAAACTGCAACCGGAAGTTCTCTATTAGAATTTCTAGCAGGGAGATCCCATTACTCCCTGCTAGAAGAGAGAAGAGTCTGTTTCGCGTCTACTGTGAGTCTCGTTTAGACTTAGGGATGGTTGAAGTGTTTTCCAAGCCGAAAACAAGCTGTGAATATGATTATTGTGGAACACATTTCAGGGCAAATAATCAATATCTATGTTGATAGCCAAGCGGCCATTAAGGCGTTGCAGTCAACATACTCGTAACTAAGATCGAAACTTGTAAAAAATTGCAAAAAATAAAATAAAATGCTTAGCACCCTATACACGGAGATAGACATCGAGTCTGATGAGAAAACTAATGAACGCTGGTGACGATTAGATACATGCGCTACAGCCAAATCATTATGGTTATTACGGTCAGTGATTGAAATTTTTAGGTTCCCAGGGTTCTAAATATGGGACATAATGGGCTCTAAGTGATCTAAGTGAGCTGTTGACAACCTGTCAACAAGGGCACCCAGTTACCTACTGACGGGATATTTGTTCCTTTTGTATTTACGAGTATAATTATTCTCATGGCAGAATACTAATGCCTCGGTCTACCATCCTTTTGGGATCCTAATTTCTCACAAGTTATTTCAATCTACTTTTGAAACTATTCATCGCAGATATCCATCAGCTGATACTTTTTTGGATAGTGGTCAGGTATTACTGCCATCAACTAATACCTTGTTTAGTTATTTAACTTCCAAACACTGCAGTAGCAAGAGAGGCTTACTAATTCAATTTGCAAATCACTTTGAAAGTAAACATAGGGTTTTTTTTTGTATGAATAAACAAATACATATCTCTTAACAAATGCATATTTGATATTTTAATTCACATTAAAAATAAATATTTCAAATGAACAACACATTAAGCCCGGCTTATGAAACAAAACAAGACGTAAAATAACTTTAAAAGGCATGAAAAAAATAGTTTACCTTTTTTGTATAACAATTTGCTTAAGTCACATCCATTTGTATATTTAAAATCGATAATTCCATCGTAAGATCTTTCAATAAGTAGGAAAATATGAAATGCAATAAAAAATTAATAAAAATGAAAGGTCTAAACGCTTTTGTAGCCTTGCATCGCTAGCTAAGGTCATCTAGATGTGTTCCCAAATTCAATAGGGAACACGTTTTATAAATTCCAAGCTACTGCATCCAACAGTTAGAAAAATTTCACAACAGTCTTTAATTAATTCCAAAAATAACATTCAAACTTTGGTTAAGTTATAAATTCTGAAACTGAATGAGCCCAACCCATCACCGATGCACATACGAGTATGTATGCAAATTAATGATCTTATTACAACTCACATTTAAGTATTCATAATGAGCTACTATTTTACCTTTTTTTGAATATGCGTTCCATCGATCGATGATTGAAATATCTGTAACGGAGCACCAGCTGCTGTTGAAAAAGACAGTGATGGCTTAACAAATCAATGCTTACACGATCTGGCAAACAAATTCAAAAATTATTCATCAATCATGATGAGAGTGTACAACTTTTCGAATATTAATTTGTTAGAGATTTAAAAAATGTTTGGCAACATGCGTCAGCACGATTAATTTTGCATTTGTTGTGTAGCAAATGGTTTACTTTTATTAAAAATTAAGCTATTTATTTATTTAAATTACATAGTTATCTGGTTGGATTTCAATTTGTTTCACTGGCGAATTGGTGATGAAAAATTGAAATTTATTGTTGTTTCTTTAAATTAGTTTATATATGTAGGTAGTGTGTAATTAACTACTGACCATTGTGTTTTTTTTTTAATTGACATGTTAGTTTAGTGGAATTTTACCTTTTTTTTGTCTCTAGAGTGTCATAATGAGCTTAATCACATTGGTTTTGAAATAGTCAGAGTATATAGATACGCATTTGTAGAAATAGTAACTTTGACACCCATTTTGACGGCAGATTTGTCTTGTAAGACAATCTTGATCGATTAGCTTAGTTAGTATTTTGCTGAGAAAATTTGTATTATTTATTATAATTACTATAACGGAATATCAGGTTTAAGTTCAGCTGAACCTGAAGAAAAGACCAGCAATCACTGACGTACATAGATTATACCTAGTAGGGATATTGGAAGAAAGATAGTTTAATGAAACTTTCGAGATTTATTTAGATATATATTCTGAATATAATAATCGGAACTTTAATTACAAGGGTTTCTCCTGGCCTTAATGCAAGTCTTTTGTCCTTTTGGCCACTCATCAATTAAAATACGCACCTCATTAATTGGAAAATTGGCCACAGCTTTAGTCAGAGCTCGTTTTAAGAGTTTCATGTTAGGGTATCTTTTGAGGTCCACAATTTGTGATCAAGTGGATTAAGGTCTAGGGTGGTGGAAGGCTAGTCTTTGTACCAATAAAAAGGGGTACATTTCTCTGAAGCCAGGTATGGGTAGTTTTCGCCTTATGAGCTGGCGCATGATCTTGCTGGAATGTTCCTTCCTTTTTGTTGGTATAGAGTATGGTTTAGAGGTTTCACAAAGGATCCTTAAATGGTTTGCTGGTACACTTTGGCCTAGGTTTCAATGCTTTTTTTTCGCAAAAATGCAGGTTAGTAACCGCGTCATAAGAGACTACCCATCACACTATGGCTAACTCTGCGGGGTGTCCTTTACGGACCCTTGAGAGACTGGCTCGAACATTTTCCTGATGACAGTGCATATACCCTATCACTTTATTTGTTTAATTTTTTCTGCACCGTGAAGATTTTCTCAACGGTAAACAGAATTTTTCTGTACAGAACAGCAGAGTATTCCACCAAGAGTGGCTTTGATTTTTGGACCCAATTTTTGTAAAAGCCACAGCGAGCATTTTTCTTGTATGACGTTTGAAAGCCCCCATCCTCCAGCCTATCTTAATATGTGAATCATTGACTTTTGTGTTACATTCATCTCGCGTACCAGTGTTTTCTCGTTTTATGGACCTTTTTGAGCCTTAAAGGTTTTGATGACTTGTGGCGTTCTTACCATGCGAGGAGGACCAGATCGCAGGCAACCTTTAATGTCGCCCGTATCCCCGAAAAATTTTATATACCTATAAGTAAGCATTAGGCTAATACCTAGCTGCTGCAGTGTCTTAAATTGAACCTCTGTTCACACCACACTTATGAAGCACTACGACAGAGATGAGATTCACTTTCTCAATTCATTCCAGAGCGAAAGTGTAAGCAGATTTGAAATATATATATTATAAATTTATAAAGAAACAATTGTGATGTTAACTGCTACAAATGTTATGTCAATCTTTGGTAACTCTTGGCCGCGCAATGGGTGCAACAAATGTAATAACAGAATTTTTGTCCCTACTAGGTAGGTACACTACGAGTATGTTACTCGATTTCTTATTAATTTGGAGTTCACGAATTATAAGTGAATTACAATTATTGGCTTATAGTTTCACTAATTTATGTTTACGTATATTTTTGTGCAAAAAGAGCACTCGGCTTATGCTGCTGTTGGAAGTTCTATGCTGCAATATTTTCGAAAACGCACATTAAGCTCCACTAGCCAAAAAACAGATTACCCAGATTTTATCGCAAGTAGGCCTCCAGCTTTAGACGTTCGGCTCACTCGTATTTATAGCCTCCTACACTGCGTTCCATTGTAACTCCTCTTGGCACTGCCACTTCATAATGGGTGCAACAGTATCGTTAACAAGGTTCCAGCCATTGTTCGTACTCATCATCTACCTGATAGTGTTGTCTGGGGTTAAGTCCTTTCAACTGCTTCCGTGCAAGTTAGGATAGGGGTTGTAATTGTACCCAAATCTGCGGAGATAAACCCTAAAACGACCATGGCCTGCATGCATATCAACTTCCTGTTGATCCATGCGCCTCTGTTGGGGATCACTCTGTGCGTCCACTTCCCTTTGTCAGAGTGATCCCATCTCTGCTGCCATTCTTGCAGACTTGATACTCTTGATGATTGCTGTGTCATCGTTGTTGATGGCCGATGTTTGGCATGATCGTTGCCAGAGCAGCGGTTGCCTTTGCGGCCTTGTCAGCTGCATGCTGCAGGTGTTGCTTAAACGTCAGTCTAGCCTCTCTATAATTGCTGTTTTCAAAGCACTATTGGGGATACCATCAGCACCAGGCGGTTTTTGGTCTACTATTTGTATGTAGGCTCTCATGATATCGTCAGCAGTGTCCTCGTAGTGTTCATTCACCAATCATTACTGTTGAGAAAAGAGGACTGCGGACCACGTTTTCCAAACACATTGTGGACCTAGGTGGGGTTTTTCGGCCACACTTTAACTTCAGCATCACCATTTAGTAAGCTTTGCCCAATGGGTTTTAGTCGGCTTCGTTGCACAGTTCGACAAATTAAATGACTTTGTGCCAGCGATCATAGCACGGAATGAATTTTGGAAGCATCATAAATAGAAGGAAAGCAAACTGGAACAAAGATGAACATTCAACTAATTTATTAAATCCTGTGCAAATCCTCCAAGCGAATGTCTTCCACAAGCCAGTGAATTTCAATTCTAATGGGTGAAAAAGTTGGTTGAAAGAGTGCGAAAAACGTCAAATTTTACACATAAATGGTGAGCATCTGTTGGTTTTTTTTTAAAATTGTTATACAAATTTTATATTTTACAAAGTGCATATTTTGCTATATAATACTGTGTTTCTGTCAATTATTTCAGCGCGAAAGAGCTGTCAGTGTCAAAATAACATGTAATTTAAAAAGAAACCAGCAGACCATCCACCCAACAAATACAACAACCGGCTGGCTACAACTCTTGCTTTTCTCCATAGCCAAAATCAACTGGCTAGGAATTGTTACACTTCTCAAAGATTTAATTTATGGACATTGGTACGCCTGCGGAATTTGTCGGTTATGTAGGGACTTGTTCGTAAAGTGGGACCATTTTCAATGCATCTCATGCAATGGATCTGATTGGCCGAAAAATAAAATTTGATCACTCTATATATTACGGGCAGGTATACACAAAATAAGGTTTTAGTCATTTTTGAGAAAACGAAATTTTGGGAAAAAAAAATCTTTATGTGATTTTTTTATTGAAAATCTGATCTGAATATTATTCAACCGTGCTCACATGTTAAATTTCTACAAAATCGTTTGAGCCATTTTTAGTAAAACCGAATAAAAAAGTAAATTTTCTAAAATATGTTCGAAATACATCTGTTCTGTTCGGGCCATTTTTAAGAAAAATAACTTTTCTAAAAGAGAAAAGCATAATTATGTAAATAAAAAGTATTTAGGACAAAGGAAGATTCATTCATGGAGCTACATATATGTAACTAAATTTAAAGTCGAAAAATCCAAATCCAATTTTCTCCACAACAGTTGTGCAAAATGTTGCGTGCGTAGTTTTATAGTGTGAAGAAACTTTAAGACAGTAATTCAACGATTGCTACATCTCCCTTTAATATTTCTTTCTTTTTGCTTAATGACTTCTTGGTATTTGATGCTAATAAAATCCATTTGTTCATCATAAATTTATTTCAAAATCACTTTTCTGAACTATTGAACCACAACCATCTACAGAATAGTCATCTCATGAATAAAATATTTATAATTTATAATTGTGCTTCATAATTTGTATTTATAAGTTCTTTCGTACAACTAAATGTCATTATGACTGCAAGCACATGTACCAATCTTCAAATAAAAAAATATTAAAATCCGGTTGACCAGGAATCGTTTTAATGAACGACTGGCTAGCTTAGTTTCAAAAAACACGCCCAATATCCCTCGTGCAAATTTAGGGGCAAAAAATCCGAGAATACTCGTATACATATATGAGCAAGCGATGTTCTTATTGTGAGGTAGAATTTTAATTCATTAAATGATACGAGTATGTGTTTACTAAACTAACGCAATAGTTATTTTATTTTTCTTTCTTCAATATAAATTCAAAAGAAAGTACTCGTTACCAGTATCTATCGAATTCTACTTGTGAGTCTTATAAGTAGTATCTAACTATGCTTACGGGATGGTCATTGAGTAAGTCAATCGGTAAATCAGTCCCAAAATAAGTGTTTTTAATGTTTTTTTTTTTATCTCAACAACCGCTTAAGCTAGAATCTTGGTATTATTGCTATCATTATTGGTGGCCGAGCTATAGGCAGGTTAAAGTGCCCTACATTGTTTCGCGTAAATAAGGTAGTGGTGCACAAGTTGCTGGAGAACTTACACTACAGATACCTTTCATTCCTCCGGAAATATATAAGATTCACAGTAGTTGGGAGAAGTTAGGCGAAGCCCTGCTGTTACCCCAAAATATTTATTTATTTTACAACATATACGAGTATTTATTTTCACCTATATAGCACATATCTATTGTTATTACTGAAGAATCCTGAAATTTTAAATTAGAGTCCCATTAATAACTTTTTATACGGCTAAGGTCACCACTTCGCATTCATCGTTTTGATATAAAACAATGGGAAAATTATGTAACCCGATTATGTATATTTGTGCACACCTTACCCTCTTTCCACGATAAAAGGTTGGGAATTATGAAGAAAATATTCCAAATAAATTTATTTGCCAGAATCAAATTCCATTTATTTACAGATTTTAATAACATTTTTTAGTGATGATTAATTATATTTATGGATAATACCACCAAGGAGGTACAGTGGTGGTGGTAGTAGTAGTGGTAGTAGCAGAAGTACTGGACCCGTGAAGTCGTTGTTTATTTTGAATGTACTGCACAAATCGGAAATTAAATCCATTTCCTCCATTGGTTTGATTACCATGACTACCACTTTCACCATAACCACCATTCCAATTATGTGGGCTTGCAACAACAAATGTAGCTATTCCCAACAAAACAGCAAGAGCAAGAATTACAGAGAATTTCAAAGCCATTTTGAATCGTTGTTTCGGGGAGATTGTACTTTGAATGCGTAACAATATATAAATTCCCGTTTTTATACTACGAGTACATTTTGTGTTTCCAATTTCCAATATTTTGTAACCAGTTGTTTAAACAATCTGCATCAATTACACATGTAAATATGTGTTTGAACAATTTTTTTTTATATTTTTTAAAATAAGTATGTAGCTACTTACACATTGGTAGAACTAATGATTGGGTAGCATTAGCATGTGCTGTCATCATGTAGTCTTATTAATATATTGAAGAACAAATTTCAAAAGTATTACCTATAATATGTATCTAACCTTATCTCCTCTTACTTGAATTGGTAGTAATGCTTATTATGACAGTATAACCATGACGTAAGGAAATTGAGTATCCCTTTGTAATTGAACAAGATGTCATCAAATCAAGTCTGCCGATTTGTAATGATGGCTAAGATATTACAGTTGCGCTATAATTTTGTGTCTATCCTACAGGCTTTTTTAAATCGAGGTCTATGAAATTTTTTTTTTTTTTTATAATTTTCGCGCCCCAAATGGGGCACGGGCGTTTGTAGAAAATTGAGAGAGGGAGAGAAAGAAAGATTGGTGTGGTGGGTTTGAAACTTAGGTGGTATTAAGTTTCAGTAAATTCCAAGCTGGGGAGCCTGGTTGTTTTGCTTTTTTGCCTTTGCTCATGATTCACAGTATTTTTTTCCGTCCTCCTGATATCATCACGATCAAGTTGCATTTTTTTTAACCCATATGACCACCTTACTGCCAGTGTTATGCCTCCGCAGTAGAGTTGACTAAGCTTTCGCAATTGATCGACTTTTTATTTATTTCATGTGAAATAAATAGATGATTCTTGACATCAAGATTTGAACCGTACTACACCACGACCACCCTAAAATTTTAAGATAGGTGTCTACCACCATTCAATGATGGAAGTGGAAGAGTATTCATCGCACTTCCATTGCTAAATTTTGCAAGAAGACCAGTTCGACCTAAAGTAAATGCATGGCGCAGGACAGTTGAAAATGTATCACAGCAACTGGTAAAGACTTGAAGGGATCAACTTGATCTTTACAAATCGTACTCGATGGCCCGTAGACGTTGTTGCGATCCTAAGACCAGTATTGAAAAACAGCATCTACTCGTAAGTAAAATAAATTGGTAATATGTTTAACACGTAAAACAGTACGTAAGACATACAATACATATTTCGTCTATGCATTGAAAAAAAAACCAACTTATCCGTACGTACGTTTATTTTGAATTTTGTTTTTCAAGACACGTGCCATACCACACCCGCGCAATGCTTGTACTGTGCTAGTATATTAATAAAACTACTAAAAACATTATCCAAATACCTATTTTATTCAAAAATGTAATTTGTGTAAATTATTTGCACAATTGGTTGAAAAAAAAAAAATTTTAAATTGCAAACACAAAATTTATTATAAAACGAAAAATTTGTCGAATGTTACACATTCAAAGTACAAGTTCCTTAGAATAACAAGTTAAAATGACTTTGAAATTCACTTTAATTTTTATTCTTGTTGCCTTGTTGGTAGTAGCTACATTAGTCGGTGCTGAGCGACATGATCGGAATCGTGGCAATGGAGAAAGTGATTATCGTGATAACCTAAACAATCTAGGAAGTGGCTTTAATTTTCACTTTGTGCAGTATATTCAAAATAAACAACGACTTCGAGGGGATATTACTACCAAAACGTCTACTACTACCACTACTACCACTCTTTCACCTCCATAGTTTACACATCATACCTAAAGTAAACAAATTGAACATTAGCATTATATTTTCAATTATTTACCAAATAAAAATATAGAGATCAGCAAATAAATATAATAGGATTCTAAACCCCAAACGAGGTTAGTACTTAGATGGGGGACCGCTTGGAACACCGCGTGTTGTTGGCAATGGTCATCACAATGGATCTACATTGATCTAAGTGTGGCGTAGTAGGTCTTTCAACCTCTACGTCAACCCATCAAACCTAACCTAACCTAAACCCCAAACAATGTCAAAGAACAAAGTGCTATTTGTGATATCGAATCCGTAGTGCTTTAGCTTTTTCTCTTTTTCATGTAGCTATACAGATACGGTCTTTTCGAAAATTATCGTTGTTGTCGATGAGGGTAAGTATCAGTGTTACCACATGGATACAATTGTACCCAATAGGATCAATTTTTGACTTGAACCCATAAGGACAAGTAGTGGTTTCCTGAAAATGTTCGATCTCGAGATTTTGATCAAGCTTGACATTACTATAATAGAAAAATTCAATAGAGTGGGTATCACGAGTCTATCTGTCTGTATGTATGGCCGACTGCAGCCTAAATGGCTGGACGAATTTTCTTCAATCTTCATATCTGGTGTCAGTGGGTTCACAGGCCGAGGAGGAATCAGAAATTTTATTCTAAACCCAAAATTATAAGTCGATTTGCTCGGAAACGGCTCTAACGATTTTGATCAAATTTCATATCTAAGTTAAGGCGGATATGTGTTATCAAATGGCGTACCACGATTTTACAGAAAATACGTATAACGGTATTTTACTTACAGGCCGGTTTTTGAAAATTGTCTCGTTTTCAAATATGATTCGGACGATTTTCTTCGAAATCAATATTTAAGCAATATTTGCCATATGCAAGGTCATTACATACCAAGTTTTAGAAAATTTTCCATATTATTTTTCTCGAACTTTAACGATTTTTTTTTAAGGAATTTTAACGATTTTGTATAGATTTCAAAGATTGTTTAAGTTGGAAATCTCGGGGTGACCGAAGTCTTTCAAATAATCAAATGTACCTATTATCCTCTATTTTGATTGTGTAATTTTTACTTGCTCCTACAAAGAGTAAAGGATATTTTGAAATTACTATAATAAAGAAACTCGAAACTCTGTTCGTTTATACCACGAACTACAGGCTAAACGGCTGGATGAACTTACTTCTAACTTCAGATCTGGGGTCTGAGGGGTCACAACTCAAAGAGCAATCAGAATTTTATTCATAAACTCAAAATTATTCGTGCTTTGCTTCAAGCCAATTTTGAAAATGTGTAATTTTCTCGAAATCTCCTTTCTAATGCAAAGTGTTTGACTGAGCGTTGCACATAAAATAACATTTGATGTTAGCAAAATATTCTTAGAATGTATTTCCATTTTTGTTTATAATAATCTCTTCTCTTTATCAATCTAAAACTAAGGGGTGGTCATGGTGCAGTGAGTAGAGTGTTCGCTTGTAACCCGAAATGTGTAGGTTCAGGCTTGGACCGGGAACAACAACCACAGCCACCCGAGCATAAAAAAGACGAATAAAATTCAAGCTTCTCCAACCACTACATCAAAATGAGTTCTGCTTGGTAGTACAATGGACTTCGAGTGAGCCTGAGTGCTCCGGAATTTGGACATTCCCTTTCAAAAAAAATTAAAAAAAAACCTAAAACTCTATTATGTCTCCGATGTTGCTTTAATTATTCTTAAAAAATGTATATATATATAAAGAAGGAAAAAAACACAACTTCGCTTAACATATTGCACAACTTTCCACAAAATTACTTTCTTCCAACATCTTAAAGAGTTTTTTCAAATCAAAGCAGCAGTTCGACATCCCAGGTATACATATATTCTCGGCTTTAAATCAAAACTCTCTCAAATACATAGGAGTGTTAGAGTTTACTTCAACCTGAGATACACTCCATATGAATACATACATATGTATATACATACAGTAGTGTGCAAAACATTTGCAAGTTTTTTTCAAATAAAATAATTCCCTTTAATAATTGCTCTTAAGGAAGAATTCGAATGAAACCTTTAAGGAAGGAAAGAAATCCCCAACATGTACCCTTGATATTTTATAATTAATAAAAAAAACAGTTTATTCACTTTGAAGCTGTGCAAAACATATGCAATTTTTTTTTATTTTTCAATATTTTGTCCAAAAACCATTATTTCTAATAACCTCCGCACACCTTTTAGGCATGGAAGCAATAAGAGAGTTTGTTAACTCACAGGGAATTTGTTCCCACTCATCCTTTAAAGCTTCATAAGGAGCCTTTTGCGAAGTAAACCGTTACCCCTTTATCCGCTGTTTTAGAATTCCCCATAAGTTTTCTATAGGATTTAAATCGGTGGACTGTGGAGGCCAATCTAAAACATTAACTCCCCGAGCTCCTAAAAATTCTTTAAATAACTTTGAGGTGTGCTTCGAATCATTGTCTTGTTGAAACCTCCACAACAACGGCATCTCTTCCTCAGCATAGGGAAGCATGACTGTGTCGTTATACACAAAGCGGTCCATTATTCCCGTTATTTGGCGTAAAGGACCACATGCTTGAGCTGAAAAGCATCCCCAAACCATTACGGAACCTCCCCCATGCTTCAAAGTAGCTCGGATGTTTCCCCGATTTAACCGTGTCCCTGGCTCTCGACGAACGTAAGCAATACCATCAGTAGATAAGATATTAAATTTGCTCTCATCGGAAAACAAAACGGTTCCCCATTGTGTCAGGGACCAAGTTGAATATTTATGAGCAAATTTCAGTCTAAATAATATTAAATTAGAAGCAGTTTTTTATCAAACAAAGCGCCTACCTTTTTTGACGGTGTTTCAAGGTTAATAGAGGCTTCTTAACAGCTCGGTATGCCCTCAAATTACTTTCTTTTGCACGTCTACGCACTGTGCTTGCACCAATTGACAAGTTGAGGTCCTTCACAATTGCAGCTGAGGACCGGAAAGGGTCTCGCCGGATAATATTTATATTTTTTTTATCAGTTTGCTTGTCTGTTTTTCGGGGACGACCACCAGAATGAAGCGTTGCAATTGATAAATTTTGTCGGAACTTTGTAATTATCCGGGAAACAGTTGATTCGTGAATCTTGAACCGTTCAGCTATCTCTCTTTGCTTCGATCCGTTTTTAAAAGCCTCGATTACCAGCTCCTTTGTTCGTTAACAAACCTAACTGTACTTTTACCCGTTTTTAGTGCTAAGACCTAAGAATGTGCTGTCAGTAACAGATTTATTTTAAAATTTGTCTTCTTTGTACAGTTAGTCAAACAAAACTTCAAGAGAAAAAAAAACTTGCAAATGTTTTGCACACTACTGTATGTAGGTAGTCAGGCAACAATAAAAGTTTTACCATCGAAGCACTCAGTATCGAATGCGAACATACCACTTTTAAATGGCGAGAAATCCGAATTCAATCCTTGTTGAATCCTCTGTAAACTCAAGTGGTGTTGAATGAAACAGGATAGACTATACTCAAACACAAACATTTTTGTGATCCAGTTGAAGTAGAGAACAGGGAAAAAGAGAAATATTTTTCATGAACTCCTCGTATGTCGTAGATCAGTTATGTAGATCTCTCAATTCGGTAAGAGAAAAAGCCTTAATCGAATTTGAGCTCGATCTCAACTTGATCGTTCAACCCTTTATATTTGTGTGTCGAAAATGTACAGCTGTTACATGTTATTTTGTGTTAAATAATTGTGTGTTGTGTGAAGAAGTAAGAAAATTGCTACTCGCCAAATTCCGAGTCACAGAATATGGGTAATTCTGGAAAAGCCGAGCTACAGGCTACCAGAGTAGCTAATAAACAGTTCCGAACAAGCAGCGGCTATTGGTATGGACGAATTTGCAGTTATTCTCTGTTATTTCCCATGAAAAGACACATACCTGGGTCCAATATCGAAAATGCGAACAGACGCCGCCTTCAAATAAACATCAAAACATTATCCCCTCCGCAGCGTCTGACCCAAAATGGGCGGCTGCGAACAGCGTCTGACAAAATCTATCCTTCAATCCCAAATATTTAATACCCTTCTATAAGCTTTCCTTTATCTCCATCACTGAGTTAATAAACTTCAAACGACATAGTCTTAAGTGCTGCAGAAAACTAAGAAAAAAAAGAAAGAATTATTCAGGTCCAGTAAATTTTAAATCACATAGCGTCATCCCCATTTAAATAAAGCTTTGTTCAATGAGGCTATCCAGCTCAGTCCAAAGCATGTAAATTACAGGTTTTCGTGTTCAATGAAAAAAATTTCTGTCCAGCTCATGTTTGCTTTTTGTTCATTGACTCTGGCTGGACTCTGCCCTGAGCAGAATTTCTGCACTTACTTTTGAGGTAGAACAGATTTGTGAGAAACGTCAAAATCAGCTGTGATTGCAAATTAATTGTTTTGTCCTCGAAGTGAAAAGTTGTTTGTAGATTAGTTATTTTGCTTAAAATGGAAGAAATCGAAATACAATCTGATAAAGGGCAATCGGTTGTTGTCAAATGTTCCCCCAATACAAATGCTCCCATAAATTGGAAAACAGTAAGTAGGTACATGATTAATGTTCATTAAAAAAATTTTAAGCTAATTTTCATTTCCTTTAGATGAAGAATTTTGCAAGCAAGTATCTGAGCAATCTTTCAGCGGTGCATTGGAAAATGAAGATATCGTGCCAATAGCTTTAACTTCTCACCAGTCACAGGAAGAGAAGCAGAAAGCGGTTTGGCTAGAAGGAGACTGACAACTGCTCATAACGATATACAAAGATGTGCACCCGAAATTGGGGAAAAATGTTGTGGTGAAGACAAAGCGGAGGCTATGGGAGTTGATTTCCAAAAAAATGAACCAGCTCCACAACAAAAAAACTGGCAACGACAGGGCCACATGCCCATATGAAAAGTATGTTTTTTCTGTATTAACGTAAAGTTTTTTCGCAAACCTATTTATATAGGTTTGGGGTCAAAATCTCGAAAACTGAAATCCAGAAAATCCAAAATCCCGAAAAACCAAAATCCTGAAAATCCAAAATCCCGAAAAATTATATAAAATTAAAAATTTGTCAAATGTTCAAATATATATATCCACAATACATAAACAGTAGAATATGTATGGGGGGGCATGCTGCAACTCCCCTGCTTGGGGTCACTGTAGGATTTGGAGAGGGTGCGAGGTGTTCACTTTCATTTTCGAGAATTTGGCCTTTCGGGATTGTGGATTTTCGGAATTTTGGCTTTTCGGGATTTTGGTTTTTCGGAATTATGTTTTTCGGGATTCTGTCCGACTCCCATTTATATATTAAAGTGAGCTCTCGGACATCATGCTAGACCGACCGTCAATCGTTCCTACCTATCGGTTAGGAAGTACAACTGGAAGTAGGAAAACCAGGAAACAATTCTGAAGAATGCGGGAATTAGCTCCTTTACAGGTAGTTTTAAAAGAAAACATAAAATGTTACTTCCTCATATTTGTTTACTTAGAAGCATTGCCAACTGCTTCCAGTGGAAACGAGACTGATGCAGTAGAAGAAGACTCTGCTTTGGTTCCTAAGAGGCCAAAAAAGAACAGCACAGTGGCAGCAGAACTGAAGAAGTGGAGGGAGGAATTTGCAGACATAAAGTTTAAGCGGGAGTACAGCAAGGCCAAACTCGAGGCAAATAAAGAGCGGACTCTCGAAATGAAAAAGCAAAGATAGCAAAAGCAAGATACATTAACAATATTTTTAAATAATAAAAACACATCAAATTATTTAATTCCTTTTCATTTTTTTACTGTATTTACTTTTCCCTATTGAAATGGGAGAAAACTTCTTCGCATAGCCTATTTCGGAGGCTAAATCCTTGCTCCTGGTGAACTGCATTATTGTTTTCAACATTTTCCTCAATGTTTTCATCACCTATTTCGAACTACGAATATTGTCACTTTCTGAATTCATCGCCTCTAATACCATTTGTTTCAACAAATTAAATTCCATTATTTTATTGTTTTTATTTCACGATTTATACTGAACTTGTAAACTCAAATAATTATCCAACAATCGAAAATGAAGTTGTCATTTTTGACAACTAACATATAGCTGTATTTTTCTGTTCTACCTTTGATCTGACATTTTTCACAAATTTGTACTGCTCTGCCTTGCCTTTTTTCTCATTGAACAAAGCTTAAATGTCATAAAAAACGTTTAAATATAACATATCAGTTATTTTATTATTAATCAGACTATATTAACATTTCTTTAATTTTACGGTGGTACAAATTGGTCGTTTTCGGAGAAGCACCTTTAAATAAATTATCTGTGGACAACACCTCTTGCGATAGCATACGACGAGGCTACTATGTGTGCTATTTTCAAAAATGGAAGCGAAGAGAAATCTTTGACTAAGTTTTTTTTTTTTTTTTTCTTAAATAGTAGTGTTTTTTATGTTACAAAACGAGTACAATACGAAACTCACGTATCAGTATTTTGTTTTGTTTTATATAAAAAAATAAAAAATATTAAGAGAAAGTATTCGATACCAATAATTATTGAAAACCTTTTGTAAATCTTATGAGTATTATAGAAACTTTCCATCGATACTACTCAAATAATTTGATTAAATACCTTACATGTATCTGTACAATACTAGAATAGTCAACAATTGAGTTAGGCACAATTTTTTAGCTAACAAAATCCCATCCACAAAATCCCATCCACAAAATCCCGTAAAACAAAATTGCACTATTTTTTACAAAAATAATTACACAGCCATTCGCTATTTAGCACGCTTAATTTATAAAGAAAATTATATATACCTATATTTAGTATCTCAATACACAAATAATCGCCATTATTTTCCTTGAAATAATGTACAAAACACCTTAAAATGTTCACAAAATGTACCAAATAATAATATGAAAATAAAATAAAATGTTCCTAATTGTTTACTAATATAAAACACAGCTTAAAATTTCACACTACATAATTTTGCAACGAGAACAAATCAATACCAGCAGCACTTATACATTTGTTAAGTGCATCACATGAGAATTGAAAATCATATATGCTTTCTGATTCTCATGAATTTGAGTAAGGTACCTACTTGAAAGTACCAGAATCAAGAAAAATGTACCTACTTCATGATTCTTACAATTATTAAGGACCTTGAGCTTTTAGATTCTCATGTATTTAGTGACTTCTTCATGATTCTCATATTCTGAACTTAACCAATTGAATATTTACACTTTCCAAGTTATATTTCAGAATGGTTAGTATGGTTGGCTGACCGGTGAGGTGGGAAAGGTGAGTAAGGGTGCGATTAGATCCAAGTTGACAAAACAATGCCGCGGATGTATTCAGCATATTGTCAAGAGCGTTAGAAACAGCTCTGCAGAAGTTGCTACTATAGTAACATTTTGCTACTCTTGCAAGGGGCCCAGTGGGGTTTAGAATTGTCCTAAGTACTCTTTACGATAAAGCGTGACAAATTTCGACTCCATTTCAATAGCGAAAATTGCTTTTGTAGCCACCTGGCTCTCAATGAAAATAGTAATGTGATCACTATTGAGGTCTAGGTGGCTACTTTTGGTATTTCTAGGACCTCTGGTTGAAATCGGCTACTTTGGATGGGGGCCTGCTTGAAATTCCTAGTTTTAGTGTTTTTTTTTTTTTTTAAATTTGGATCCAAACCTCTGTCCATTTAGAACTAAGTCTTCAAGTTGATGATTGATGTCTTAAGACATTTTCTCATATTTTCGGTTTCTTGAGACAGTTTTGATTGGATAAGGATCAAATTGGATGAAGCCATGTCCTCAGAGAATTCATTAAGTACAGTAAGGTAATTTAACATTTAATCAGACACACAAACTAGCAACATCATATACTCGTAAAAATAAATATTTCTTTGAAAAACAACAAACAAAAAGCAACCAAAAACGTTAAAAAAGTTCAAGTGATAAAAAAATTAAAAATTAATTAATTTTTTGAGCAAAAAGCTACTGTTTTGTTGAAGCCGATTGGTTGATCGCACATTCAATTGCAAAGTAGTTTCAAGTGCTAAAGATGGTATGCATTGAAAACCTTATTGACAGGAAATTTGATGGTACAATTCCTTAAGTCTCTTGCCCCACCGAAGAGTGACAGAAAATAGGTACTCAGAATTAGACTTATTCCTTAAAAATCCAGTCAACTGATCATTCTGTTACTTTGAAAAATACACATGTACAGCAGATGTTATACCAACTTTAACTGAAATTAAATACAAGTCTTCAAGCGAGAAGATGAACTGAAACTTACGTAATTTATGCGATTTTACCTACACACAGGAAGCCGAAGGTGAGTCATCTTATGTAGGCCTCTCTGTAGTCGCTGAAGTCCAAAAAAACATTACGATTCTATCATAATTAGAGCCGGCTAACTACCTATCTTTCCATGTTTTGGGTTAGAGAAGCAGCCGTGGTGGGAAGGGGGATGGAGCAATGTCAGATGTAAGACTAAAGAAATTCAATCCTATGAACTGAATTTAAAAGATCGATTGGAGTTGGAGACTATGATTAATTTCATACCTTTACATTCCCATAACATTGCGCCGCAACGAAAGTCACAGTTTGGCTCAGGGAAGAGGTAAGCGTCAATTTCATACTAATAATTGATTAAGTCGAATGATCTCAATTTAATCGTCAAAATGAATTTGTCGCTGACATTTTGCACTTTTTTTTTATTGGATAAGATACAGCTTAACATTTACAACCTATCATAATTACACAAACTTTACAAAAAAAATTTTATAATCTGATAAGAATCATAAACAGTGGCTAACAATTATTGAAAACTTAGCCCACTTAAATTCAACTAAGTTAAACATTAAAATTCATGAAGTTATATGACGCCTACCCATAATGCGGTTAAATCTAATTTAAAACGAATTTGTGTAAAAGAAAATTTGAATAAAAATAAAGCTAACACATTCACCTCATGCAGTGTCGGGCGCATTCGGGTATTTGTTTATATGCGCATCACTGTCGAACATAAATTCATATCTAATGAGAAATGAATTTTTCTGTAGTTAAACCGTCGCGTCGCATCGTCGTCAGTCGGTTGAGCATCTTTTATAATTATAACCTAAACCAGTACAGTTGCGCAGACGTCGTTCAAATTGAAATGGATTTGCGTTGACATCTAAATTACGAGCAATTAGCTTTTTATTTTTCCTGTTAATCAGCTGCAAGAAAATTGTCTGAGCCAGTTAGTAGCGATGATTTTAAATTTCCATTTATCGGTTGATGCGATATTTCATTCGTATTGCATCAGAATAAAAGCTGATGGGTTCAATAACTTGCGAAAGTTTTTGCTCTTGAACTTGTTGATAGGTGAGGTACATATATACAAGATTGGCATGTGCGGGTTATTATTTTCATTGATTTCAAATAATTAGAAAATCAGATAAACAAATTAATTGATTGTAGTGAATCATTTGTGATCAAGATGAAATGGTGGCAGTCGTGTTTTGTTCCATTTGTGAAAGTAAGTAGGTACGTATGGGATACAAAAACAGGATTAGTTCAGATGGGGGGACTTCCGGAAAGGGAATGAATTGAATTGACGATTTAAAGGTCGATTTGCGGGTGAATAGCGGGTTTTTCGGGTATGGGGTTGAAACTACACAGCCGCCTTTTGATCGTCACAACAAAACAGGAATTCTGCGGAAGAAGTTTTACCATCAATATTTGCATCGTACTTAGTAATATTTCTTTTAATTGCATCTGAGTTATTACTCTACTTTAGCATTAAAGTCTAGCTTTAGACCTTCTGTTGGGTTACCCCAACGTCCAAAATCCCAAATGAGAATGAAAGTTATAGTGAGCAGAGCAGCCCCCCATGCTGTAATGCCTCAGCGACCTTTGCATTTCAGAGGACTCTGGTAGAATGAAACCACACATCCTTTCTCCGTCGTCCGGTAATTAATAAACTGCTCTGGCAAATTTGTCCAATTTCAGAGTATCACATTTTGAACCTTTTTTAGTTGTGGCGTGAAAGGCCGATACACGTCTTTAATACTCGTGGGCACTGGTATAAACTTCACCGCAACAGAAGAGTTATCTGGGTCCATGTTTAGGGTGATCGATAGGGTAAATCGATAGTGAAATCACTTTTTTAGAAGTATCTAAATAGTTTAGGCTGTAACTATGATCTAATGATTTTCATTTCTATTTGAAAACCATCACAATAGCACTAAGTTGGTAACGAAAACTTTTAAAAATATCCCTGTTGATTACGAGAAAACACCATTCCATAACTTTGTGAATATTAGTTAATTAAATGACTTTTTTGGAAAACTTGAGATATGTATAATTTGTTTCTAGAATTTATAGAACTTGTGGAAACACAATATGAAATAAACAATCTGATCGATCATGATATTATCTAGAATACGTAAAATCAAGTTTAGACAAATTCGCGAAAAGGAATAAAGTGCACAGTATGTATTTTTTTACTTGCAACAGTAAGGGTAATTTATTGGTTTCCTGGAAATATCTGGTCTCGAGATTTTGATCAAACTTTTCTTTTTTTTTATTTCACGATATTTTACATCAGTCTATTACTGACATTAGTATTTTTTTTTTACTAGTTTTGGAGGGTTAAGCGATTTGGGACTTAATAAAACAAATCATAGATAAGGTACACTTAGTAATTTTTTTTTTTATCTTTTACGAGGTCAATTCATTGCGTTCTATTTGGTAAGTCTATTATTCTTGTACGTTTTAATCGGCGCCGAGATATATGTTTATGACTAGTTTTTCGTATTTGCTCCACTGCTGTTGAAATTTGTCCTTGTGATCGCTGCATTTATTATGGTCCGAAGAAATTTTGATTGTAGTCTCTATATGATATACACTCCAGAGTTGAAGTCCGTATATCCAGATAGGTTTAATAATGCTTTTGTGTACAAGTAATTTGTTATCGGTTAGTTTATAACTTGTCCTTGATTTGATTAAACTTTTGTATAACATGGTGCTTCCATATCACTTTGCTGTCGATGTACATATTGTATCATAATAATAACTACGCTCCCTAAAAGTATGATGCAACAAATTCCGAAGTGTCTTTTCATTCTGGCAGAATTTTGGTCCGAACTGTCCTTTCATTCGAGGTTCGTGTCTGCGATGAAGTCTCCACAGCTCATGTCAACGAAAGAGATGGATAATATCACGGATAAGAGGGAATTATAACTGCAAGAATTATTACATCAGAATTTCTCTTGTTCCAGTGGTCGAAGAATTTGCTAGAAGTTTCTGGCTATCAGAAACTTCTGCTATATAAGGACAGATGGCGATTGAGAAGGGGCAGTAGTTTTCAAACTATGGCGAAGAGATTAGAGAAGTGATAATGGGCGAAGTTGTAATTTTGTGATAAATTGAAAGTTGAGATTTAACAAGAAGAAGTAATTAGTTTGGATTTGTGAATTAAGTAATTGAAAGGAGATAAAGTGATTTGAGAGGACAGAGACCTTGTAAGAAAAGAATTGCGAAGAATAGTGTGAACCGGAATTGTTCTATAGACGAGAAAATAAAGAATTAATTTCACAGAATATTGTTTTATCTACTCGAGCCGTAGCTTGCATATTACAATATATTCAAAGTATTTAGCTTTGTAATCCATTTGTATGTTTTTACCGGATATTGTTAAGTTTGGAGTGTTGTTGAATTTGTTTGTGTTGTAAATTACTTGAACAGTTTTGTCTTCGTTTATCTGGATCCCCCAGTTCTGAAACCACTGAAGTACTTCGTTTAAGAGCGTTTGAAGAGCATCGACCTATTTTGAGAGATTTCTGTGTAAGAAGAGTATTATAACGTCATCCGCAAAAGTTGATGGTTGTGAGTTTTGAAGTCTAGGTGTTGGTATAACTGCCAGGTATAAAATAGGTGGGTGCTATGGCTCAGTGGTTAAGTGCACGATCACTGAGCGATCGGTTTAACGTTCGAATCCAAGAAAACACAGAAAAAAAAGAAAAATTTCTCACTCACAAACCCAGCCATTCGTGAGGCGCACAGCACGAGTATTGTGCTGTTAGCGCCAAAATATTTATATTTTACAAAATTGGTCCGAGTAGACTTCCATGTGGTACGCCAGCGTCTATTTTCCGTATTGTTGAACACTCATCTTTTTTTTTTACATAGAAATAATCAGTCACATAGCTCCTTATGAGTTATTAAAAATTTCTTAGTAGCAGACAGCTAAGTTTATAAAGAAGGCTTTTATGCAAGGGTTTATCGAATGCTTTTGATACAACCAGAGAGAATAGTAACGTCGATGTTCCTTGTCAGTAGTGATTTTGTTGACAACCTTGTTGCACAGGATTCTTTCTAGGAGTTTTGAAAAAGTTGGTAGCAGGATGATGGGTTTACAGTTTTCTGTTTTGATTGCTTGTTTCAGCGATTTTCCAAACTCTTGGAAAGTATCTGTGTTAGATAACTGCATTAAATACATTTCTAATGTCAGTATTTGTGGTGTCTGGGAGTTTTTTTTTAATGATTTTGTCATTATTCATGTCATAACCTGAGTTTTTTTTATTTCGTTTTCATTGGTTTACCTGATATTTGTTTTGTTAATATTTGCGTTAGGTTCCATAAGAGTGTCAATAGTTTTGTTGTCATTTTATTAAACGTTGTTTTGAAAGCGGTCTGATAATGTTTCGGCTTATTCTGCATTTGTTCTCGACCAGGTTCCTTTTTTGTTTATTTCTGATTGCCTTCCACAGGGAGTAATTGATGATGAGGGTTATTAGCTTATGTTGGTGCCTTTTGTGAGTCCAGTAGCGAAATTTAAGGGCATCCAACAGTGCTGTGAGATTTGTGTATAATGTATGATCATATTTCTGGATATGTAAACGATTTCCTTGATACGGAGATCCAAAATTATTTAGATTTTAATGTTCTAGTCTTTTTGTTCAAACTCAAGGAGAATAAAATGCCGGAGTATCTTTATCATAGACTTTAGTTCGCTACCTCTGAAAGAAGTCAAGCCTTAATTGTGCCAACCTTTCGATTTAACACGACCGAAAAACAATTTTTTGTGTACTCAGTACGACTTTGGAACTCTCTTCCAGCCAATATAAAAAGATGTCAAGGAATCGGTGACTTCAAGATAAGGGTCAGACAGCATTTTGTTGTTAAGATACGTTTATTTATATTTTAGTTTTAAACTTATCATTCCCACTACTTAACTCTGCACAATTATGGATATTACACCTACGTGTATGATTAATTGAAATAAAATTGAATTGAATTGAAAAAAATATTAATATCGAGCCGAAGTAAATCCGTCCCTACGTTAGGGCCATTAAGTCCGTGGTACAGACAGAGAGAATTGTTAGACCCACTTTTGTTAGTAATACCAAGATCAATCAAAATCTTAAGATCGATGATTTTCACGAAAATAATGAGCGAATAAAAAGATTGTCTAGTTATTTTCAATATAAATCATTTTTTTGATAACAGAATTTTCGTGGGCAAGAAGAACTTTAGTCATTTTCACCAACCTCTCTGATCCTTAACAATTAGCCCCATATCGAACACGAAGTTTCTGCAAATCTTCCAGCACTCACTCGGTATCGAATAAAAAAAAATTCTTATGAAAGTCTGCGACCAAAGACATACGAGCTTTAATCCATAAAAGTAAACATTTTCTCCTTGGTGAACAAAGTTTGCATGTTCTGATTTCCAGTAGCCTGGATCTTAACTGGATAACTGGCCAGGCTGTCAACTGGTCAACTCAGGGCAAGAGATCTAATTAACTAGGAACCAGAACATGCACATTATATTGATCTCTCATTACCATTCACATTCTCTTGCCATCCACTCGTGGAAGAACACCTTCCACGAGTGGATGATCCAATACTGTGAGATTCCTGTTGTGAGCTCATTGCGTCAGCTTTTTATTAGTTTTGATTTTATGACTGTGGATGCGATGGCTTTGATCTCCATCGACTGTTTGAGTATGTTCTTGGGAAGCCTCGATGGTATGTGAAACCTCCTCTGCCGTAGGTTGGTAGTTTTGTTGACTAGAAAATAGCTGATTCATCCAAAAATTACTCAATCTAAGCTGAGACAGATATGTGTTTCATATTTATGACCTTTCCTTCAGCCCAGTCTTCGCATGAAAGAAATTATTCGGAAATATAGGCCGCAGTGGGGGGTATGATGTTAAATAGCCTGCATTACTTATACCAGTAGTTATCAAATACTTTTGGTCTGTTTTATTTTTAGCAAACCATGCAAAAATAGTCTGTGGGTTTGTTAATTTTGCAAGGGTAGACAAGTTTATGGCTATTGCGATAGCCTCATTAAACTCACTCTACGTATTTATTCAGCAACTCTTTCAAATGAGTACAATTTCCAATGGTTTAACCTTATCGATGAGTACAGTATTGATTACAGAATACTCTCATAAAACCGAAAGGTGATGTAACATCGACTTTGAACTATTTATAAAAAGAATTCAAAGGCAAGCTGAGATTACAATTCAAACTATAAGAAACTCACATGTGTTCGACCCTGGCCCGCAAAAAGCGCTCTTGCATCGAAGTCGTATAACTATACGCCCTGTGAATTACTAATGATGTAGTTCAAATGAAAAACTGTTGCGAAAAGTATTTTAAAGTTACATACGATTAGAGTAAACTGAGTCGACAAATAATTTTCATTCATGTCGTTTCATTTATTTCTTTAAAATAAAACGTCTTAAGATGGTTAACTCACCAATGGTACTAGGTTATCTACAATTTGAATTGTAAATTTATATGCATGTTGAAACTGAAAAAAAATATTGTAAATCCAAGAAAAAATGGTGTCAGCCAACTTTCCAAATAAATATCAAACAAGAGACCAAAAATTGCATAAAGTTCAATCACATTTATTTGCACATTCGCAAATGTTGACAGAATGTTAAACACAAACAAAAACAAAAAACCTACTTCATTACACAAATCAAAATATTTACATTCAGAATGGTTAACAAAACAAATAACAAAAAAAAAAAATTAAAATATAAGAAAAGTCATAAAAATTTCGAGTACATGTTTCGATTATTTTATAACTACTCACACTACTATTTACACACCGCTTCTGTTTGACTATATCTGAGAGCACCAACTTATGCCCAACCACCGGATGGTTGCCATCCACCGCCGCCTCCTCCGCCAGATGGTTGCCAGCCGCCACCACCGCCGCCACCTCCTCCACCTCCGCCTAATTTAATGATTTTGATAATCTTTGTGGAACCACCACCGCCGCCACCTCCGCCAGATGACCACCCGCCACCACCGCCTCCACCAGATGACCATCCACCGCCACTACCTCCTCCTGATGCCCAATCACTACCTCCTCCTCCACCACCTGATTGCCATCCGCCATCACCACCACCACCGCCGCCGCCGCCTCCTCCTCCAAGGGATATGACCTTCACGATTTTAATATCTCCTCCACCTCCTGAACCGCCACCGCCGCCGCTAGACCATCCACCTCCACCACCTCCTCCCGAAGCCCAGTCGCTTCCTCCCCCTCCACCTCCACCTCCACCTCCAGAGGCCCAGTCACCTCCACCACCACCACCACCGCCTCCGTCTTCAGAAATGATTTTAATGACTTGAACACTTCCTCCTCCTCCGCCTCCTCCTCCTCCGCTACCTCCTGAGGACCATCCTCCCCCACCGCCTCCTCCGCCACTGGATGACCAACCACCACCTGGCTTACCAGCCACGCTGGCAACTCCAAGAACTACCAGACAAACAAAAGCCTGTGGGAATAGAAAAAGCGTTAGTCCATCGAATATCCAAACTATGATGTAATCCTCGATCGTACTTTCATCTTCAAGTGGTCTTTACGAACTACTCCTTCGTGTGCTTCCTTGAGTTACTAAAATTTTCCTCCGCAAGTTACCAACTGATGGCTTCTCGGGTATAGTCCAATTCTTTTATACCTTTAACTGGGAAACTCTGAAGGAAATTTCTGCAGACACCATCGTTGCAGATTGGAGGTGGTCGTATGGTACCGGTGGTGGTGGAAGGTGGTTGACGATGGCTCTTCATTTCTGGTGGCTGTGTTATGATGACGCTAGAGATGGGCCTCCTCACATCATTACATGCATTACGCTATCCACGTTAGCACATCGAAAATGAAAGTACACTACAAACTCATTTTGCTTTCCAAATTGTAGCTACCGGGCGGAGGGAGGAAGACTGTGGCTTGGACACAATGTTGTGTGTTTTGGGATAGACATACGTTGTTGTTCACCCATATTCAAGTGGATACTTGTGCTGCCGCAGGCATTAGTGGTTTTACCTTTGAAATCGCAACAAAACAATTGGCATAGAAACATACACACAACACAGGCATACTTCGGACAGGAGGAGGATCATTAGAGAAATGGGGGAACTGCTGGAGCGGAGGGTCTCTCCGTTAAAGTTATGAAACTTTAGTCAATCTTCAGGTTGTCGGTTGACGACGACGGTGCGAGAAAATGATGCACCGAAACGCTTCCGCAGTATGTATGGTTTATTTTTTTTCATCTTAAAGTCGATTTTGAATAAATGAGCAGGCCAGGAGTGACGCCAAAAATGGGGGACGGGTGCACGGGTCTGGTAGTGTGAGAAGCTCAAGACAGTTAATGGAAAAGTTGCTATTGGATTGTTTCGTCTTCAGTTTTTTACGGATATTTGCTGTAGTAAATTATGTGGTTATGTACTAACTTAATTGTGTCGCGAATTATGATGATTGATGGGTCTAACTGGGAGTGACGAGCGATTAAGCGATATTAATTATTTCCTTAATTAATATTTGATTGTCTGGTTGGGATGGAAATCACTTTAACAGATGCTCAAGGAAGTCGGTTCGATTTGAAGTGCTGGACTTGAACAGGAATGAGGATGCATCATCAAAGCGAAAAGAAGACAAAAGTGTTGTGCGTGGATCCTTAAATTAAAGCAATCTTTACAACTGATTTTTCTTAACCATAAATTTCACGTTGCGAAATAGGGGATATCTGTAAACTGAACGCTCTCTTGAGACTTCGATGGACCCTGTCATGATTCTCGTTTTTGCTTATGTTCATTTTCCATTTAAAGTCAAAACAATAACTTTTCCTCCATTGGCAATTGAAAGAACATAGCGGACTGTCAGTGATGCTTTTCGTTTCTGTTTCAACCAATCAAACTCGTATGCAAAACTGGAGTCGGCTAGCATGAGATCAAATTCACTGGAAACGCCTGTTGATTGAGACCCAGGAGTAACCTAATTTTTTGACAACTTCTGTTGTTACTCCTGAGTATTTGCATCTCTATTTAGTTGCACATACAATCTTAAACTATTGGCTTCGTAAACCTATTCACAAGGCAATAATAGCGCAGATTTATGAACGCTCTTAAGTAGTGCCAACCACTCTTAAAAATAAGAGAAATAATATCTTAAAATGTTTGTAAATTCGAAATTAGGTGTAAACTGTCAGTTTACAGATACAAAATGTCTGCCTTGAAACATTTTTTTTTTTAATGAATGATTAGTCATGTATTTTGGTTTGTGGAATTTTGAATGGAGTTTGAAAAGGAAAGACCGCATAATCAACTTAATTTTTAATTACTTCAACATAAAAAATTCCAATAAAACTGTCTACGCCACCGGCATCGACATCTTTGCCATTAATACCAGCATCATCTTCGCCGTAGGAAATATAATAATGATGCAAAAAACTACATGGAAGAGTTTGATGAGATACAGGAGGTCAAACTCAAGATTACAAACTGAAAAAAAATAAAGTGCAGGACTAGGTCGCCCGTAGTCGCACCTATATGTTGGTTATCTGCAAAAACTCAGATCTGAAATAAATTTTTCTTTTAATGAAATTAAAAAAAAATTGTTTGTCAGTTTTACAAAAACTTAGTATGCCATGGCCTTGCATATACCATTGTTTAGATATTAATTTTGACAAAATATGAGAAATAGCCAATATTGGAGAACCAGTTAATAAGTAAAGAGTGTAAAGGGAGCACATATTTTTGCTGCAAACACGGTACGCCATCTGGCAGTATACTATATGTCCACCATAATACAAATATCGGATTGATCAAAATCATTAGAACCAATTTCAAGAAAATCGCCTCGAATTGTGACATCACAGAACGCAGATATGAAGTTTGAAGAAAATCCATTCAGCCGTTTAAACTGCAATCGTGCATACAGGCAGACGGAATAGTAATGTCAAGTTTGATGAAAATCTCGAGATAGAAAATTTTCAGGAAACCAATACTTGCCCTTATGAAGGCAAGTAAAAACAATGTGAAAAGAGATCTTTACTGGAAGAAACTCAAATTTTAATTAATTAATTAGAAATTTTTAATTTTATCCTAAGCAAAATTTGTCATTTTTGGTATTACAGAGTGGCTGACAAAGACAAAAATATTGGAAATTTATTCAAATTCAAGGATTTAATTATTATTTTCGATATGGCCACCTTTGGCACGAACAATTTCCTTGAGACGATCAATAATAAAATTTCACGCAAGTGTGTCTGTGGATTGCGCTTCCATTCCCGGTGAAGCGCTAACTTGAGTGCGTCCGTTGTTTAATATTTTTTAGTGCCAACCTTGGCCTTCAAAATGCCCCAGACAGAAAAGTCTAATGAATTCGCATCGGGAGAATTCGATAGCCATTATGTCGAGAAAATGAAGTGCGGAACGTTTTTTCGCAGCCATTCTTGATTTGCTCGGGCTTTGTGGGAACTTGCAGAGTCCTGTTGGTTTCAACACAGCTTCCAAGACAGTTTCACGATAAACCATTGCTTTTATCTTAACGCCACGATCCAAAAATACGAGCGGAGACCAACCATCTGCAATCACTGCGGCTCAAACCATCAAAAGCGGTTTCGCTTGCTTCCTGGTGGCCATTCTTCGGTCGAAATTATCGTATGACCTCTCTAGCAGATAAACTCGATCATTTTGCTTGTTAACAACTTGCTCAATTGGAAATGGTGCTTTATCAGAGAAGACGATGTTTGGCAATTGACCACTTGCGTCCTTTGCTCTTCCGCTTTAACTTTTTTTTGGTCAGGTGAGATCGTGCACTTTTTGGAACTTGAAGGCCTTAAGTCCGAGCTCATTTTTCATAATTTGTTTCATCCGTTCTCTGGATATGTTGATTTTGGCCTTCACACTCTGAATCACCGTTGACGATGTTGCTGTCTTTTTCGGACCACCTCCACAGCGTTTTGCAAAGCTGTCGGTTTCGTTGTAATGCGATACAGTGCGATACACAAACATTTGGTTCACTTTCAAATGTTTCAGCTCTCGAACAATAGCTGGTTGAGAATTTCCAGCTATTACTTTTCAATTCCATTGTCGATAGAACAAAAACTAAAAACCCGATAAAAAGAAAAGCCTTACACACGCTTATCAACAATGAAATGAGTAAACAACTGTCAAATTTTCAGCGCGCTGTCATTCGTAGTTTGGCAGACACATAGACGTGAAATTGGTAACAGTTCATGTCAGCCACTCTGTATTTTCAATTTTGTTATTTACAGTTTGACACTGGCATTCTGCCCAGTTTGGGACGTTTGAAAGTTCGTAAATCTATTTTTCGCTGAAGTTTTAACTATTAGAGCCCGGTGAATCGCTTGCTACGATCTAAATTGAGAGCTTCATAAACTTAAGAGTAGTTTATTATTCCTTCGTAATTACCGCCCTTAGACATATTTACCTATAGGTTCCACGATTTACAGAATTCTTCTAATCTAGTCAACATCATCTGTAGTTTGCTGGGTGAATCTGCTAGTAGTACGATGTCATCCGCATACATAAGTGTTTTAATGGTGACGTTGTCGAAACACGGACTGAAAAGAAGTGTACTTAATGTACATTCTTGGCGTAACCCTATGATGACTGGAAACTCGTTGGATATATCAGTTCAGGTTCAAATTGATGACACGTTTTCCTCATATAAACATTTCATACAAATACTACTCCTATATACGAGTAACGAAAGCACAAAAAACTATACATAAAGGTAAACAAATTTAAAGCTATACCTGCATTTTTTCGTATATTATTTTTAACACATAGTTTGTAACATCTAATAAAAATACACCCTACAAATTATATATGTATATAAATGATCAGAACTAACAGCGAAGTAGATTGGAGATATGTCTGTAAGTCCGTAGTCAACAATTTCTTGGCTTTAACTTTTGAGCTTGGAAATGAAATTCCATAAAATAAACTTCTTGAATCCGTACAAAAGTATACAAGTGTAAATAATTTTAAAATATGTATATTATATAAACTGATGCTGAAATTTTCTTTGTATCACTAAAGGAATGTATTTCTTTTAAACTTAAACAAAAAAATATTTTCATTTTGCTGAATGTACCCCAATCTGGGCCCTCTTCGGCTTTTAAAGGCCCATTCGGCAAAGATTTTTTTTTTTTTTTTTCCTTTCGCAGCGTTCATTTCTTTATTCAATTATCTTGAAGTTCAGAATCATTTATGCACTGAAATTATAAAAAAGTGACACGTAACTGAATATATGTAGTTCTTAATTTGCAATATGCAACATCCAGCTCATAAATTACAAACGGTGAATGCGCCCCATCACTTCTTCACTTTTTTGCTCATTTTCTCTAAAACAAGTAAATTTATTTAAATTCTATTTATTCATCTTCAAACTTAATAAAAATTAAATATATTTATAAAAAAATTTTCGAAAACGGAATAAAAAATTGTACCTTATGCAGAAAACCCAAAATCATGTGTTGCTCTTTTGAACACAGAATTAGGAGTATCAAACTTGATTTCAGTACTAGCGAATTAGGGTCAGTTTACATTTTTAGTAGTTTATTTCCTTCATACTGAAAATCGAATTGCTGAAGGTGCCCCGAAGCCGAAAGTTAAGCTTACACTTAATGCCATCATCAAATATATAAAAGTTGAACTTCTCTACATTTTATCTGTACATATATTAAATATTGTATAGTTTCGAAAAAGTAAAGTCTTGTTTTTCTTAAGAAAACGCCTCCCAAAGTGGGTGTACACTTTGGAAAGCGTTTTCTTAAGAAAAACAAGACTTTACTTTTTCGGAACTATTTACAGGGATGACTTGGCTTTACTTTAAAAATGTCAGAATTCGAGAATTAGAACATATAGTTTCTATGTTCAAATCGGTTAAAAATAGAGGAAATAACTTCTACATTGCTACATTCCAAAATTGTTTGAAGAAAACGCCATCAAAAATTGTGCACGGTATTATACCAATACATGGGCAAATTATAAAGAAAGTCAGCGTCATATATATACATATATTTCATTTTGTTTAAACAATATTTTTGCATATGAAATTTCATCCTTTAGCTCAAAGTTAAATTTAAACAAAATCTGCCAAGTCTGCAAATAGAGTAGATTTTGGTAATTTCTAGTGGGACGATATGTGGATAGATCAAATTCATTAACAAAATTTCATCAAAATTAGACGAGTAATTCTTGAGATTGTTAGAAATATTGGAGATTTTGGAAATCCAATCACATATATCGTCCCCACTCATTTCATTTTCACATTAATAATCTAAATCACATTTCATTAGAATCTGTTCAATAATGTTAGAATGACCTAAGGGAAAGACAAGCTAACGTGGACCAAAAGCGTTTGGTTTTGATCCAAACAAGTCTAATCAAACGCAACTTGACAAGTTTAATTATCTGAAATCCTACTTACATAGAACTACTTCTTTACAATTTGTCACTAAGGTATTGCTTTCATGCATATAAATTTACTTATATTAAAAGCAATGTAAATCTCGAGTACATAACAACAATCCCGCTTTTCTTCTTTCCGAAAAAGAGGCACTAGAAACAAAACTCGGAAATTACACAGATTTTTAGAAAGTATTTGCATAGACAGTTCAAGAAGAACCAAAAGAATTTCAAATTATAAAGATCTTTCGGATAGTTTTCACGTGAAAATATTAATATAAAATAGGATCCCCACTTTCGGCAATAATTTTTAAGGAATAAATTTACTTTTTCAGCAAATTTCCGAAAACCTACATATAAAAATACGTAAATTTACAATTAACTCAGATCGCCACCACACTTCTGCCCATATCAGCCCATTCCTAACCCAATTTCACTGTTCGCTGATTCAAAAATTATATCAGAGATGCAGTGTTAAAAATGTTGCACACAGGCGCCATCATGTATCAGTGTGATCATAACTGTATCAGACCAAACAACTTACATATTTAACATACGAACAAAACTTCATCAAAATCGGTTTAATTGTTCCCTAGTAAAGCGCACAATAAGCACGAAACTAAAATTTTGATCTATCTCTTTCACAAAATACTATAGCAGCTTTCTCTTGTTCTTTGATTTAACAAGGAAGCAAAATTGGGAAAAGGTTAAAATGATGGTACTGAACACTAACGCCGTGAGGCCCGACTTGTTCTGGTATGATGTCAGAAACAAGCGTATACAAACTTTATACAAAAGGATAATCAATACTAAGCCGTTCCCCTCGCCATATAATATAAACAAATATTTAGTAATGCTTCATATATATGTATTTATTTTTATCAATTCGTCATTGACAAACCAAGTTTGTTAATAACCACCAGCCCTGATTGGAACAACAATTGGTAATGGTTGTGGAATAAGAACTGGTCTAGCTGGAGAAAGTATCACTGGTCCAAGGGCGCTAGCCATTGCGACCACAAGAGCGAATACAAAGAAGAAGATCTGCAAATAATAAAAGGAGAAATTATAAATATTCAAATCCAACTAATTTCCTTAAGAACTTACTTTCATTTTGATTTGAGTAGTTTAACAATTGAATTGAAACTGATGCTGATTGTGAATTTTGTTTCAGTATTTATACAATAATATTGTGGACACTGCATTGCACCAAAATTTATTAACAAGAAATACCTACTTAGTCTGGGCGATTTAAATTATAATATTTTCATACCGTTTACTGGTAGAAACTTGTTCCTGACGTTCTATTAAAAGTTTCAGACGTTCTCCGTACCGGTTGGAAATTGGTAGATGAAAAAAATATAAGTGGATCGTTAACCCCAAGCTACTTGAGGAGAGCTTGTTAACTAGCAGGTACTAATAAAATAATAGAATGAGTGTTTTCTTTTTATATAATATATTACTTCTACTGGATTAAATTCGGATCAGCTTCATAAATTTTAAAAATAAATCGGTTTGCAGGAGCAAAGTGTTTGGTTCCATAAAATTCTGATTAAAGGCTCAACCATAATCAACATTGGGAAACATAAGTTAATGTCATAACTGAACGAAATGCTTCCCTTTGTTCTGTCATTTCCAACCGATGACTATAATACTTTTGCCTGCATACCTATCTGTCAAATCAATCTTCCCAATCCTTTTGAAACATCATCCCATGCGCTTTCCCTTTCCATTTTATTCAAATAAAAGTCATTTTTTTTAACGAAAAGGCACCTATTTTATCGAATACTTTCTATTAATATGTGCACAAGTTCGTAGTCCGACATATTTTTTGGAAAATTTTCATAACAAACATGACTACTGTCAGATTTACATACGTATGCAATGAGCGACTGAGACCGCTCTCTCTTATGTTCGCTCATGTTTGCAAAAGTGAACGAACATTTAACGAATCGCTGCTGGGCACATTTTGAGTTGGATGATAAGATTGTGAGTATTCGTGAGTTTACATATGAGTGCATATGCAGGCGAATGTTGATTATGTTTCTCACTTAATTGTTAAAATGGGATATGTTGCACACATATCCCGCCTTTTATTTACTACTTTTATGAGATCTTTCGCCATAATTTGATTGTAAATACGACAAAAGCATAAAAGCATGTATAGTTCCTCATTGCCAGCTTGTGATTACTCAGCAACAGTGTTGGCAAAGTAAGTTACTTCGAGTAAGTTAAACTTACAGTCACGACTACAACTTATTGTAATAAGTTACGTCTCATTTCTGGAGTAACTAATCTAACCTATCTAACTAACGGCACAACTTTTGGAAATTTTTTTTTTTTAATTGTACACGAAATTTGTGGCACTATTTCATAAAATTTGTTTAAACTTGATCAGTTAAAATTCACAAGAAAGAAATTATTATAACTTAAAGTCGATTTTTTTTTTTTTAATGTTAGGACAGTAAACGCTATAAAAATTCCGTGCGAAATTGAGTAACAAAAAGGCTTGGAGCAATAAGTCCATAATATACGGATTGAGTAACTACACAATAAAGTAGTATACAGACAGCTCGAGAACTCAAGAAGGAACAGGAGCAGGTGCTTTTGGGCCAAGAACAAAGTACTCAGAACCTATGGGCAAAAGTACCAGCATCTTTCTCGATAGAAGATACAAAAAATGCGACATAGCAATATTGTCAGACAGTCTAGCAGCTATCAAGGCACTTGACTCCCATGTCAGTAAATCAAAACTTGTTTGGGAATGCCTATACAAACTTCATGAATTGGGCAGCAGTAATAAGGCAACTATCTATTGCGCTGGAAAAGAGGGCAACGAAAAACCAGACTCATTGGCAAGACAAGGAGCAGCAGAATCCTTTATTGGCCCTGAACCATTCTGCGGAGTAGGAAATCACACTATACGCGAAGAATTCAGAAAGATAGAGAAAGAAAACAGGGCGAGAACCTGGGTCAATACTCCTGGTCTGAAGCAAGCTAAGAAACTTCTGAGACACTACAACTGGAAGAGATTCGAAGCGTGCATCTTTGCAGATTCTGCAATGAGTCCAGTGAGACTGCAGAACATCTTCTGGAGACTTGTGGGGCACTGACCTACAAAAGATTGAAATGCTGGGAATGTACCAACTATCAGATGAAAATATGCCAACCATAAACCCACTTCTCATTCTCAAATTCCTAAGAAAAACCGGATTGGAGAGGGTGCTCTAGGGCAAACTATCATTGCCAAGGCAAGGAAAGAGTGTTTGACCCTCGATAACAATTCTGAAGGAATTATATTCTGAGCGAAACTCTAATGAGGGAATAAACGTCTCTTAGGTATTAGCAGGGGGCACAATAGATTATTAGGTCGCAGTGCAAGATAACCCTGCTCAACCAAGTTTCCTCCCCAACAGCCACAGCATCACATCTCCTCTTCTCAGTTCCTCAGTGAAGAGGTTTATGTTCAAAATCTTTATCTGATTTTATTCTTTCTGCAGTTATGAATGTGAGCTCAACAAATAAACTATAGCTAGTAGCGACAGATACACTGTTACTATATTTCTTGCACCCATTGCAAGGCCAAGAGTTTGGCGTCAAAATATCGTTGCGAAACCTCTCAACCATACCCTATTCCAAAAATATCAGTGGATATTCCGTACCCATACTGTACTAGCTCCAAACAGATGTACCCCATTTCATGTGTACCTAAACCACTAGAGGCCTGCAGTAAGGCCAAATGCTGCTGTTTTGAATAAAGCTTACGTATAAAAGCTGATAATTAGGTCTTTATTTATAGCAGTAAATGCGTGTAGCAGTATTTATATTCCTACTATAGGTACATTTCTACATTTGCGACGTGTGTAGCTCCGTGTTCGACAAATCACATATATCGTCCATTCGCCAGTAAAAATGAAGTTTTGTAAACGTTCTATCATTGCGTTTGTGTTTTGGGAATTACCGAATGACAAAAGTACCTAGTTTTTTTAATCAAATATTTTTCAATGGATTATATAAAATGTACTTTTCAATTTCATTACCATAAAAACAAAAACAGATCATCCGATTAGGGCACCTCGAGATTTTGGTTAAAGCGCACAAGGTGAAAAAAATAACACCCACTCAGCTACTCTAAAACCAGTATAATGCCTAACGTTATTTTATAAGTACCTGCTAATTAACGACCTCTCCTTAAGCAGTTCGGGGTTAACGTTCAACTTATATTTTTTTCATCTACTAATTTTCAACCGGTACGGACAACGTTTGAAACTTCTAATAGGACGTCAGGAACAAGTTTCTACCAGTAAACTTTTATTATTTTTATAATATTATTTTGTATAAATATTGAAACAAAATTCACAATCAGCATCAGTTTCAATTCAATTGTTAAACTACTCAAATCAAAATGAAAGTAAGTTCTTAAGCAAATTAGTTGACAATTAATATATCACTTACACATATCGGATTTAAATATTTATAATTTCTTATTTTCTTATTTACAGATCTTCTTCTTTGTATTCGCTCTTGTTGTCGCAATGGCTAGCGCTCTTGGACCAGTGCTAGTTAGACCAGCTGTTATTCCACAACGACCAGTTGTTATTCTTCCAGTCAGGGGTGGTTATTAACTTGGTTTCTGCTCCAATTAGGACTGGTTATTAACCTGGTTTGTCGCTGACGAATTGTTAAAAATAAATACATATATATGAAGCATTACTAAAAATTTGTTTATATTATTTGGCGGGTGAAACTAGTATGAACTATCCTTATCGACAATAACACAAAATTAAGTGAACTAAGAAATGGGCTTACGCATTGTAGCCGTGTAACTTAAGAACGGCTTAATAGATTGCGATGTCATTTGTTTTAGTTATTATGTAATTTAACAAAACATATTTGTGGTAGCTAAATATCACACTCTTCTCTGCAAAAGCTAAGAAATCATAAAAAATCTCAAAGCTCCCCAAAACGCGAAACTTACTTTATGATTTTAAACTGACTTCATTATGAACAAATAATGCTTTTGTGAGAAATTCTGTTTTATTAGTAGGTTTGTTATTGGCAAGCAAAGCAAATTTTTTGTATATAGGTATAAACGGGAAGAAAAATGGACTTCAAAAAACACTGCAAACACAAATCTTGTTAATCAAAGTTCTCCCCTATTATCCATTTTATGAGTGAGCAGAGTTTCTGCTTTTTAAGTATTCCGAGGGATTCTTGAAGAGTGTTTGAAGACGTAATAAATTTACACCACCTCATATTTGGAAATTCTAAAATTTAGCTTTGTTAACTTTTCTAAGATCGAAGCTATAAGTGTGCAAAATTCCAGCTTCGAAAATCATCTAGGTGGTTCTGAAGGTGTGCTCAAACATTCACGTTAGGAAATTGCAAATAAATCAGAAGAAAAATGTTCACTGTGGTACTCTGTTTTTCTAAAATCAAAAACTTTTTTTCTAATTTTACGTAGTACTTGCTGTAAGTCTACAAATTTCGAGCTTTCAACTTTATGCGAAAAAGAAAATTACAAGTGAATACATAATGTGTCATGAGAAACCCTGCATTTTGAGAATTAAAAATTCGGCTAGACTTTATTCTTTCCAGTGATCTGCTCTATAAATTTACTTTACTTAGGTCATCCGAGAATTTCGTGAGGGCTGCGGGAAAACGAACATCCATTGGAAAATTATATATGCATGAGGAGAAAAATTCTTTCTGCTAAACATTGTACTCCGCAAATGTTAAATTTGACTACATCAAATTCTTTCCCGGCTTTAAGTGTGTAAACTTTCAGCTAGTTACTAGTTAGGTCATCTGTGGCTTATTGGAGGTGTGCTTATAAACGTACACATAACAAAATTGTATATAATTCAGAAGAAAAGTTTTCACTGTAACACTTTGTATGTCGATAATTCAAAATTTGGCTACTTCAGGTTTCTCCTTGAGGTCCTTTCTGAATGCTCGCTAAGTTATAACTTTCAAGGTCATCCCTATTCTTCCGATGATTACTCGTACGAAAAACTACACGCAAAAAACTAGCTGAATATTTGCCCATTTTATCCGACTTTAATAATTTTTAGACGCGACTATTAAAATCCATACAGCAGTTCTTGAGTTAGTTGTGTGACAGGGACGGATTGAAAATTGTTCAAATCACACCTCCACATACCACTCCCACATTATTTGAGTAGTATTTGCATATTCGTCAGTACACTAGACTAATGCATTTTCATTCGTTTAGGCTGCAGTCGACCATACATACAGACAAAGAGACGGACAAACAGAATTGAGGAACCAATTTTTTTGAGTTTCTCTACGAGTATTATAGTAATGTCAAGTTTGTTCAAAATCTCGAGGTCGAAAATTTTAGGAAAACCAACAGACAGCTTTTTCGTGCTCAAAAAATTTACAGAAACATAGTATCATATCTCCGTGGTTAAAAATAAATCGATTTACGCTTGAACAACGTTGGGAACTATTGAAAATTTATTTCCAAAGTGAGTGCTGTGTTGCTGAAACAGTGAGAATTTTGAAAAGGAATTTCACTCGAAATAATGCACCAACTGTGTGTACGCAATTTTCAAAATATTTTTTTCGGATGAAAGAAAAAAAACTGTCGTGTTTGGGGCTCAGCAAATCCATACGCACCCCACACGTTTGGTGTTGTTTGCGGAATGGCATGATGATGTTATGCTGACAATTCAGAAACGATTCAGGCACTTAAGCACAATATTGATCTAACTATTCCTGAAGTAGATCCACGAACCATCAAAAATATACTGCAAAATTGGGTTGACAGGATGGTCTGCTGCTAAGCCAGCGGCGGCAGCCATTTAAATGAAATAATTTTTCATAAATAATTAGAAAGTGTACTCTCTTCATAAAGCAAATATTTTTGAAAAATATTACATGAAAGAAACCAACAGATGGCCCACCTTTCGGATGCAAATTAAAATATGCTGACCATATGAGTATGTCCAGAGTTTTAGCGTCATATAAATACTTATACTTATTTATATTTTTATTTTTTTGTATGGTTGCGCCAAAGGGTGTGTAATCTTCATAGATACCAGTAGCCCGGGGTACTGGCATGCACGGTTCGCAAACCTAAATGATCGAGGCCAGGACTACGCCTACGTACTAAACCACACCCTGCACACTTCGAACCACTCTCCCCGCGGGACTGTCGTTAGGTATTACTTCGCGGGGCTGGTTAGCCTTTTGAGCTACGTTCTCTTCTACGCCTTTTATGTTCTTAGGTGAGTTGCCCTTCACTGTTCGAATTATTCGCGTTACGGTAGCCCTCTATGCGCCTATGGTCGGTGAGTATGCGTACCGCCACATTACTTACGATGGTCCAGTTTTCGTCATTTTGAAGCATATAATTTACGACATTCTCTGCACTGGGCCATTCCCCAAATTGGTCCCGAAGGACGATCCTCTCGGTTTAATATGGTGGGCAGTGGAAAAACACGTGTTTCGCGTTTTCCGGAACTTTTTCACAATGTGGACAGTTTGGAATAGTTTCATGTCCGCGTTTGAAGAGGTATTCTCTGAAACAGCCATGTTCCGTCAGAAACTGAGTCAGATAAAAGTTCGCTTCGCCGTGTTTTCATTTGATCCATACAACGATCGCTTTTATAAGACGATACGTCCATCTCCCCTTTACGGATACGTTCCACTATTGTTGCCAGGTTGCAATACCTATACTGCGGGTTCTTTCGTTGTCTACCCGGCCATTTTGAATTCGTTCGCTTTTTAGTTTTGTCTTTTCTCCAGCGAGTAAGTCGATGGGTAGCATTGAAGATACGACGAGTATAGCATCGTTCGAGATAGTTTGAAACACACTGGCTACCCTTAGTGCGCTAAGACGGTAGACGGATTTAACACCACGCACGTACGACTTAACTTTCGCAGGACTTGACCATATTTCTGCTGCATACATATATTTATATAGAACTGGCGCTCCTATAAGTAGAAGCCTTTATTCTGTTTTAGGCCTCCGATATTATTTAATAGCCTTGAAAGTGCACTAATAGTTTATGAAGATTTTTCGTATGTATACTCAAGGTGGTGTTTGAACCTTAAACGAGTGTCAATAATCACTCCAAGGTACTTAATAAACGGTTGAGAACCACTTCATGCTGTCTCACTCTAAACGATGTCATTTCGCTAACTTTTCTACTTGTAACAAGCACCTCCTCGGTTTTATGGTCAGCAAGCTGCAAATCAGCGTTAGCTAGCCAAAGGTGTACCGTTGTGATTGGCTCGTTGCACTGGAGTTCAACTTCTTCTAGAGTTTTTGCTGCAACCATCACCGCGATGTCATCCGCAAAGACGATGATTGACGCTTCTCTTGGAATACATAGCACAGCAGGGGCCCAAGGACCGAACCTTTTGGGACCCAGCCAGTTACTTCGTATGACTTAGTTCCCTCGTCAAAATCGTAGAGGAGGACTCTGTTCGCAAAATAGCTCGTTATTATTTTGCACAGATAATCCGGTATTTGTATCTGATAAAGAGAGCTCATAACACGTTCCCAATTTGCTGAGTTAAACGCGTCTTCCACGTCCAAGGTTGTAATGGCGCAGTATTTTTTGGTACCGCCTTTCCAGAGCCTGCCTTCTGTAGCGGTTCAGCCTCTCGTTATTACCCCATTTTTTGCATCTATCGTGGAGCGTGCTTTACGGAAACCAAATTGATGTTCCGAGAGACCTCCTACTATTTCAATTGCTGGTAAAAGCCTATTGTAAATTATCCGCTCAAGGATTTTTCCGACCGTGTCAAGCAAACAAAAAGGACGATAGGATGAAGGTTCGTTTGGACTGGTCTTTCCTTTCGGTGGAAGGACTAGTCGTTGGCGCTTACATTGCTCAGGGAAAACACTTTCGTGAAGACACGTGTTAAACATTTCAGCAAATAAATCGGGTCGAGTTTTAATAGCGAATTTTAGGGCTCTATTTGGAATACCGTCTAATCCCGGAGACTTTCTATCGCTTACTTTCTTACATACCTCGAATTCGCGTGTTATCACAGGTATGGATGCACTTTCGTGAACGTTTTGAGTAGTCAACTCCCTGCTTTCCTGGCGAGAAAATGGGATCTCAACTATTTGTATAAGCAGTGCCGGACACGTTGGCGATTGCAAACGGGGTCCTTAGCCTCATTGATACAATTTTGAATGTTTTACTCCTGACGTCGTTGTTAAGTTGTTGACAAAGATCCTTAAAACAAAGACACTTGCTGCACTTAATCGCTTTTTAAACCGAGTTCTCGCTTCTCGATATGCGATACGGGGGGGGTTGTCGTTGCTGTTCATCTGCATACCGAGTCCGAGATCGCAGGTACATTCTTCGCGCTCGGTGACACACCGTTCTGAGTTCTGCTATTTCTATTTCCACCAATATACCTATACTTATGTATATACGAGTACATATGTATGTATGAGTGCCAGAATTGACTTTGATATCTAGCTGCGTAAAACCGACTCCAGAAAATAGCTCACAAAACCGTAGATAAAATAAGTTATCAAATTGGTATGAAATATGTCCCCAAATCAATGAATGAAAACGCGTCTTTCGGCGCAAACCATCGTACCTATGTGTATATGAAACGCCTTGTTATGAACACTTCATGAATTTTGTATCTTGTTTTGGTACTGAAAGAAATATAGTAACTGTATACCCGGCGCGCATTACTTTGTAGAAAGTGTTTTTTTTTTTTTTTGTGCTAAAACAAAGTTTTTGACGTAAATAATACGTGGTTAAAATTTCATTATCATTGGTTGAAGGGTTTGGCAGTCCATATGGAACATATGTACATACTCGTAGATTTGGTTGTCACATTTTAAAATTACGTAAAAGGATAATTAATACAGTAATGCTTCACATACTGTATATATATTTATTTTTATCAGTTCGTCAGTGACAAACCAGGTCTGTTAATATCCTCGAGCCCTCAGGAGAACAGTGGTCGTTGTTGTTTAACAAGAACTGGGTTACTTCCAGGAGGAATCACTGGTCCAAGGGCGCTAGCCATTGCGACAATAAGAGCGAAAACAATGATGAAGATCTGCAAATAAGAAAGAATTGAGTGATAAATATTCAAATTCAATATTAGTGCTAAATTGTTAAAGAATTTCCATAAGAACTTACTTTCATTTTGATTTGAGTAGTTTAACAATTGAATTAAAACTGATGCTGATTGTGAATTTTGTTTCAATATTTATACAAAATAATATTAATTAAAATTACAATATTTTCGTACTACGCATATTTACTAGTAGAAACTTGTTCCTTACGTTCTATTAGAAGAAGTTTCAGACGTTGTCCGTACCGGTTGGAAATTAGTAGATAAACAAAATATAAGTGGAACTTTAACCCCAAGCTGTATGAGGAGAGCTTGTTAACTAGCTGGTTCTAATAAAATAATACTATACATTATACTGGTTTCAGCTTAGTTGGGTGGGTGTTTTTTCATTTTCTTTTTTATATTGCTTCTGCTGGTGCGCTACAACAAGAATTCTAATTTGTCAAATTTGGGTCAGCTGCTTAACTTTTAAAAATAACTAAAATGTAAGCAAATGCACTTTCCGGAACCGAGAATAGTCACAATTACTGCCAAACGTGCAGTTTGGCATCCCCTGAATGGTCGATCTAATTCAACCAAAGGCAATAACACTTTTAGAACCTTTTAGTTTGTGAAGAGTATAACTTGAAAAGTAAACAGCAGTGTGAAGTTGGACACGTTAGTAAAAATTCTCAACACTGGTGAAGCCCAGCGTGTTCTTCAAGGCTGCCTTTAATACACCTCGCAGCAGTCAGAGATATATCGATGATGATAAGTCCGGTGTGGATGTTGATGATGATTAGAGAGATTTTTTCACATATTTTCGTATACAAACCTCTTAAAAGAGACACCTCCGAGTAGGGAGAGCGAGGCAGTAATCCCATCGGTGTTCCAATTATAGATGTTTTATGCATTAGTTACGATACTTATGTATAAGTTACGGTCTACAAATAGGACGAGTTTGATGTTGGTAAATTTTCTCCTTATATCTGAGCATCTCCTTCGCTTAGATCCTCGGAATTAGATACTTCTCAGGCTCATATCCAGACCACTCCATCTTTAGTCGGTGACCCCCTGTCGGACATGTAGATGTTTGAGTGAAGACGAGCTTCTGGCTTCGTCCTCGGACTCGGAGAGCATGAACACCGCGGTGGTGGAGGTTTCTCTGCCTGACTGTAGCGACGATGCTGCAGCTGGTACAGATTAATCTCCACCACTCCATCTCTCGAAGGATAGAGAAAATATAGCCCTGATCTAGGAACCTTGGGTTCTGAACAACTTGGAGCGTGGACTCAAGAATCTCAAGACTCAAGACAAGAATACTATTCCCTGTATGCTTTGGACAAAAGTAAAACTTGAGTAGCATAGAAGTAACTTTACTCTCTAATTACAGCGATCGAGATATAACCGCAGCAGAATTGGAAACCACATATTTCGCCCAAGACCATGTGGACTCTCTTCCTGGGGATAACCTGTAAAGATTGATCGAAAAAGCGTGGAGGCACAAAACTGGACTCATAGTGGACTGTGATGCTAATACTCACCATACGACATGGGGCAGTTCTGATGTAAACGAAAGAGGTGAGCTTCTTTTTGATTACATTTTAAAAGCAAACCTCATTTTGTGTAACATAGGGAATGAACCTACATTCATAACCAGAAACCGACAAGAAGTCTTAGATATCACCCTTGTCGCCGACAACATCTATTAAACGATTAAAAATTGGAAGGTATCAGGGGAATATCCCTTTTCCTATCACCACATCTTGATGATGAGCCTAATAGCTTTTAGAAATCATGGTAAAACCGATTGGCTCAAATACAGGAAAACCTTAAAGAAATTAGTTACCTCTGATCTTCATAAGGCCCCCCTGCAACATTCAGGAACTTGATTGTAGAGTTAGGGATCTTACCTCAGCCCTCAATAAAGCTACGGCTTCCTCTTGTTTTCCCTAAGTCTGATTACACAGGACAAACTTCTTTGCGCTCTACAGGGCTTCAAATCATATAAATCCGCCGCACCAGATGGCATAATATCTGCCAAATTACAAAAGACATCTGACATCATCTTGACAGTGCTAGAAATCATTCTACAGAGTTGTCTTGATCTGGTCTACATTCCACTATTATGGAGAGAAGTCAAAGAAGTTCACACGTGAGTCCAAAGGACCTCAAACCTATAAGCCTATCATCATTCCTTCTAAAAACTCTAGAACGACAGAAAGATATCCATTTACGCGGTAGTGCTGATATTCAATCTATGCGGTTCAGCATGCATGTTACAAAGGCAAATCAGTAGGAACAGCACTGCATACGTTAGTACGTAAAATAGAGTATTCCATGTATCATAAGGAGTACACAATGGTAGCTTTCTTAGACGTAGAAGGCGCTTTTAATAACGTCAATACATCAGCGATCATAGATGCGCTGGCAGAATTGATAATACACTTGGTGAGTTGATCAATCTACTGCTCACTAGTCACATTGTCAACGCAAAACTGTGTGGGGCATCGGCCAGAATATCTGTCAGCAGAGGCACCCCGCCCTCGACATTTTTGGCAGACAAATGGCGGATAGTGCAGCTATTCGTCTTAAAGCAATTGCACATTTGTCAAATAAAGAATTTGGCCGCGCCTGCATTTTGAATAATTTCAGAATTTTTCACTACACCATACCAAAGTCAAACCTTGATAGGAACCATCTCTTCCAGGTCTTTCTGGGAGGAAGATAAATTTGTAGAAGATAAGTCCATTCACTTTTACACGGAAGGTCCAAAAACTAACAACGGAATAGGTGGAGGTGTTTTCTCTGATCCAAGGTTTTGATTTTAGAAAAACAGAGTACCACAGTGAACATTTTTTTCTGATTTATTTGCAATTTCCTAACGTGAATGTTTGAGCACACCTTCAGAACCACCTAGATGATTTCCGAAGCTGGAATTTTGCACACTTATAGCTTCGATCTTAGAAAAGTTAACAAAGCTAAATTTTAGAATTTCCAAATATGAGGTGGTGTAAATTTATTACGTCTTCAAACACTCCTCAAGAATCCCTCTTAATACTTGGAAAGCAGAAACTTTGCTCACTCATAGAATAATAGGGGAGAACTTTGCTAAACCAGATTTTAATTTGTAGCAGTGTTTTACAAAGCCCATTTTTCTTCCCGTTTATACCTATATACAAAAAATTTGGTTTGCTTGCCAATAACAAACCTACTAATAAAATATAATTTCTCACAAAAGCATTATTTGGTCATAATGAAGTCAGTTTAAAATCATAAAGTAAGTTTCGCGTTTTGGGGAGCTTTGAAATTTCTTATAATTTCTTGGCTTTTACAAAGAGGAGTGTGATATTTAGCTACCACAAATATGCTTTAAAAAATTACATAATCATTAAAGTAAATGACATCACAATCTATTAAGCCGTTCTTAAGTTACACGGCTACAACGCGTAAACCCATTTCTCAGTTCACTTCATTTTGTATTATTGTCGATAAGGATAGTTCATACTAGTTTCACCCGCCAAATAATATGAACAAATTTTTAGTAATGCTTCATATATATGTATTTATTTTTAACAATTCGTCAGCGACAAACCAGGTTAATAACCAGTCCTAATTGGAGCAGAAACCAAGTTAATAACCACCCCTGACTGGAAGAATAACAACTGGTCGTTGTGGAATAACAGCTGGTCTAACTAACACTGGTCCAAGAGCGCTAGCCATTGCGACAACAAGAGCGAATACAAAGAAGAAGATCTGCAAATAAGAAAATGAGAAATTATAAATATTTAAATCCAATACGAGTATGTGCAAGTAATATATTAATTGTCAATTAATTTGCTTAAGAACTTACTTTCATTTTGATTTGAGTAGTTTAACAATTGAATTGAAACTGATGCTGATTGTGAATTTTGTTTCAGTATTTATACAATAATCTTGTTGACACTGCATTGCACCAAAAGTATTGTAAACAATATTTATTCTGGATTATTAAACCTTCTATGGATATAAACTTGTTCCTGATGCTCTTCTTTTGCAATAGCCTCGCTCACCCTTGTGGTCGTACCGGTTGGAAATTAGTAGACGAAAAATGTATAAATGGAACATTAACCCCAAACTAATCGAGCGGACCTCATTAGCTCACGGTTCGAATAAATTTGTTGGACATTTTACCGATTATAGAACGTTCGGGTGAGTGTTTTTTGTTGTTGCTAAGTTTTTAAGTGTTGCTGATTGATGAGAATGATAAATCGTCTATCGGTGAAAAGTCCTTGAAATATAGTAGCTTTCTTGCTTTGCGAAGGATGTATCGTTCCTGGTACAAATGTAGGCACCTACATACATACGTTATACTTACTCGTAGATGTAGAAGTCTTCTCAAATTCTGAAAAGCAACGAAATAATTGAGAAGATCTAGCCGGTATAAAAGTTCTACATTAATAGGCCAAAGTACGAGTACTTAAGCCACCTGCCATCGAATGGGAGAATAGCCTACCATCCATTAAACTAGACCATTAGATATCATGTTATTATGAAATTTCCTTCCGAAATAAATTGGTGCTCATATCATAATTCAAGAAAGCCTTCGGGCATATTTTGATTGCTCCACTTGCCCGATTACATTATAAAATAAAATATCTTCTCATTATGCGCTAAATGTGAATATTTTACAATCAGCACTCATACTGCCCGCAATATGTATGAATATATGTAATATCTGTCCCCTAAAGCATCAGATTAGCATAACAATGCACTTGATAATCTACATCAACATTATTGAAACGAAATGCTTAGTAATATCCATAGTAATGATGTAACTCACAGCTTAGGTAAAATCGAATACTATTGACACCAGGAAAGGAGTAACGCAGTATTTACATGTTCCATTCAATGGCCACTTGATCACAGGCAGATTTCTGCTTGATGTTGTTGAAAGGAAATGTTTAGAAATTACTGTTCAGTAAGATGTTGATTGGGAAAATGTCCAGAAAAAGCCCGTAGAAGATTTGTTCTATACTACTAAAGACCATCCATTTGGAAATTTATTTTTATTGTAAAAAATTGTTTCCCCTGCGTCTGGCAGTATAAAATGGTTGCCCTGAAATCTGGTTGATATCCGCAAAAACACGTTTCATCGTCCATCGTGCATGAAAATGTGGTGAACAGTTTTTTTAACGTTTCAATCTGGAACTTTTTAGACTTAGTACGTTGTTATGCCGGCAATTTTATTTATTTATTTTTTTTTATGAACCAACAAATTCAAGTATTCAGCCGTTTCCGCTAAATTTAGTTCAGAAATGTTCAGAATTTTTCCGAGAAGCTTCAAAATTGTTCTTGTCTTGTTTTCAGTTCTTAAAACCTGGAACACAAGTCTTATATGGAAAAACTTAGACTATTTGAAAGAAAATATCTTCGAGCCAGCATGCGTATGTATAAAAAGAAGCGCACATTCCAATTTTCGCTATTACGTTTCTAATAAGAAGACTATTGGATGCTTCCGGTGTATCCAGAATTGACAATGTCATTCTAGATCTTGTGAGGAACCATTTCGCGTGGTCAGCGAGCGTTACCGAAAATGAACTTGTGTCAGGCTTATTTTATCATAACCCTGGGTATTTTGTACTATGGTGAGTAGTTATGGTGAGTGGTTATATCCCCCCTGCATCTGGATGCACATAGTTATTTGTCAGATTCACTGAACGTTCCTATTATTTAACATCTTGCTAGAAGGGCTACAGAAAAACGTATCCTCTACGAGCCGATGGACTCAGGAGAAGGAAACGCTGATTTTTGAGATACTGCGTAAGCATACCTGAGCGGGATTCAGTAAACGACGGCAGGTTGAATAGGGAGAGATATTGGTGGCTCGAATGGGTTGAGGCTAACACTTAGGTTAAGGAGGGTCGGACCCTGATATGTGATTTTTGGCATACCGCTGAATGGCCGATTGAATGGTCTAACTCTCATTTGAATGATCTTTGTAGTGGCGGTTCAGAAATCACATATCAGGGTCCGACCCGAAAATTAGATTAAGGTAGTTAATCTTAGTATCAGACAAATTTTTCCAAGTACGCACTTGTCTTTGTTAAAAACAGTAGCCGAGGTTTGTGAGCCAAACCTTATATTTCCCTAATTCCAGCCTAAGAGAAAAGACGGGGTTCACTTGCAAATTTTCATGATGAAAATACATTTCTTTTTGTTTGCTCCTTAGCTCTGATAGATCGGCCGCCGCAATATGTTGTCTTTTTGAATGAACGGATGTCTAATGAAGCAAACCACAGGCAAAGTAATTATGTGTCTAAATATTAATCCTGTCAGTATATCATTAATATCATTATTAACAGAATTACTTTATTTTTCCAAAAAATTGCTATATATTCAAAGCCAAATGCAACACATGGCTGATTACTGCAGATATACGAGTAGCTACCAAAACTCAATCTCGTGGGGTAGACACCTCGTCATTGGTGTGAGGGCTACTCATCGAACCTGATGATTAGATCAACACTGCCAGGTTGTGCTTGCTGCTTCCAGTTTTGCACACGAAGTTGGTTGAGATCCTTTTTCACTTGTAAGCCCCACTTAGGTTAGGTCTTCCTTTAACACGTTGCGTTGATATCCATTCGCTCTACATGTCCTAGCCATCTAAGTAATGAATTTGAACCCTTCTGACTAGGTCGATTTCGCTGTACATCCGGTATATTCCATTGTGGTATCTTTTCCTCCATTCCCCGTCGATACAAACGGGACAAAAATTCACTCGAAAGCTTTCTTTCAAAACAACCACGACTATTTTCATCCGCCTTTCATAACGTCTACGCCATATAATAGGACTGAGATGATAAGGGTTTTATACAAAGTCGCCTAAGTTGTCTTTGAAAGGGCTTTACTACTCAATGCCGTCTTAGCCCAAAGAAACAGCGGTTGGCAAGAGCGATTCTTCGCTTGATCTCTGCACTAGTAAAACTAGTGAACCTGCTTTTATTGCTGGTATCATAACTACATTGAGAAGAGTTCATTAAAAAAACCTAAAGACTGAAACGATTCCAAAGAAACTATTAAGGATTACATAGCCCAGGAATTTAAGTCGAAGTTTGGGTCAAATGTAAAAGGTATTGCTGAAGATGTTGAAATAGTCCTGAACAGCATTCTAAAGGTCCCCTAATTTCTCATGTTCGCCTTCTTTTTTTCTCTCAAATAACCGAATAATTCGATAATTTCCTTCAAAGTTGATATTTTCGAATTAATATAATAATACATTTTCAAGTTTTAACATGAGGCCCTGTAAAATGGAAAATAATTATTGTTTCATGATTTATCCGAAGATATGAAGATGATTAAGAAAGTCGAACAACTTTTAAGTGTTAGATTTCAGAATTTTCACTTGTGATGCCGCTAACTCAAGAACCACTGAAAGAGTTTTGATGAAGTTTGGTCGAAAATATTGGTGTGATGTATAGATAGCTGCATCTGAGAGTCATTCAATTCAAATGGAACGGGGTAAGGTACATAAGACAGCGGATTTTGATTGAATTTGGTTTATAAGTCGCGCTTGACGTGTTGATGATCACATCAAAAACCATTAAAATTAGATAACAGCTGAGTAAAGCATAAACTAATATTCACCTAAAAATTATTACTTACTCTATGTTTGCATAGGGATTGTATAGAAAACTTTTGAATATAATGATTTCCAGGGTTCCGTAAACAAACTGATTACTCACACATATTTATTGTTCTACAACCTAATTGTTTTAATTTAATACCACATTAACCTAACTAATAAAGCAATGAAAACCATAAGGCTTGGCGACCAAATATAGAGCTCTGCTCGGGATAATTTTTAATTGCACCTGCAAGGTTGGTTCCCTGAAAATGTTCGATCGCGACATTTTTATCAAACTTGACATTACTCGTACTACTCGTATAATAGAGAAACTAAAAAAGTGCGGCAGACGGACCTATCTTGTCAACTCAAGCGAAAAAGTTGAAACTAATGTAGAGCAGCAACCTCAATGGGAAGGATGATATTAGAAGAGAAGGCTGCGCTAAGCCATTCCTTCACTTTTTATTGGCTGAACTCAACCACAACCAGCACTAGGTTTGTTTGATGAGCGCACTAAGGCGCTCTGATGCGCACTAGTTTCTAACTTTTGCAGCACTGCATTCGATGTGTGTACTGCGGGCACACCGAACTTACCGCAGGTACTTTCTCGGGGCAAACTAAATTGTTGGCTCTCATTCGATTGTGATGTTGTGTTAAGGGCCAAATACGTTGCGTTGTGTAGAAAAATAGAGCATGCACCGACACTAATCAGGACGCACTGGTGCTGGCGACATGGAATAAGCCTACTGATGTACAGAGAACTGTCAAATTTGAATGATTTGAAGGGAATGTGGATTTTTCCGAGTAGTAAGATAAGATTTGTTTTGTAATTTAGGGGAAAAGAATACATTTTTCAATAGACCCTGGTTAAAAAACAACGAATTTTAATTTTTTTCATTTTCCAAAATTTAAGTGATACTGCTCTTTTGACATGATATTTAATATTTTTCCTTAATTCTTCCGGAAAATGCGGCAAGATTTATGTACAAAATTACTCCAGGATGCTTTGAAATGGGGCCAAACTAAGTAAGGCAAAATCAAGATCAACCTGTACAGGTTTGGGGATCGTATATAAGTATATCTAACGTGATAAGTTATAGGCATATGTATGGCTTTTACATGTTTTATTAAAAACGGCTTCTGTCAAATCGTTCCTAATACACAAATTATTTATTAATTAACTTATTTTTAATATGTTTCTTTGTTTTTTGGTATTTGTGTCTTATATTAATCTAAATTTGTGTTCATTACAAACGAGATCGCAAATTAAGCAAACAAAAAAAAAACAAAACACTTTTAATGAACATAAACAAATCGATTTGATTATTATCCATCGACTTAGGGTCATTGTATTATATTTATTTCATTTCTTACTGCTTGTGTTCAACTTGATTTTCTGATGCAACACGTTTAATACAATGGCAGACGCTATATTACCGCAAATCTCCAGCTATGTAGGTACATGTGTATTTATTTTAAATCAAATTATGAAAACAAACTTCTTATAATATAATATACAAAATTTGTTTAATTAAATCCTAACTTCCTGATGACAGTCAGCGCCAGTGTCATTCTTCTAGTTGTTCCTTTTGTCCTGATAGAATAAACTATTTGAATGTAAATTGAAATGCAATTCCAGAAAATACGTTGAATTGTGCCATCTTGATTTCATAAAAATTCATTGCAAACTGAGAGGGAACACAACACAACGAAAACAAACGAGAGAAAAAACGACATAACCGAGTCATCTTTTTTTTTAAATTGTCCAACTTTAGGAGATGTCAAAATTAAAAATTTAACTTTAGCCTTAACGCGTTGCGTATGCTTTTATTTCCAACTGAAAAAGAAAACACTGAAACAATCGAGAAAAAACTGAACAGAACAAAATGAAGTTAAGCAAAGTGCGTTCATCTTTTCGAACCGTAAAATTGTGTTCATCTTTTCAAATAGTTAATCTTTCTCAGATATTATAGATTGCTCAGATATCGATTTTCAACAAAATCGTTTAAGTCTGAGAAATGATCAACTTCCACAAATTCGGTAATAAAAAGAGCAACGTTATAAAATCATTTTTTCTTAAAATCAGACTTTAGTAAAGTATCCTTCATTTTGGGGTTGGAATGAAAATTCCGATTTCGCCTGGAATTGTTACACCACAGCCTATAGATGTGTGCCCACAGATGCTGTACTTCAGCACACGTCCGTACAGACAGGATTGAAAGACCCGCAGCCATACAAGCAGATAAACAGAGGGACAGACTGATTAAAAGACATACATGAGTGTAGCACAAATAGAATCTGACCTTAATTTGGATACAAATTTTCGACCCAATTGCCCTATTTCTATTTTATAAGAATACAGAATTTATTATTTCTATAAATAAATTAAGTACGTATCATGTGCGTATATTTTCATTACATAGGTACTGTAAATGCTCATTTATCTTTTCCAGTGCAAACTACGAGTGGAAATATTTTTTTTTATTTTGCGAAAGTATCAAAATGGTAAGTACCACACCATAATTATGAAGAAAAAGTATCACTCTTGATACAAAAATATCCATATGGCAACACTGACACATAACATAAGGTTTGTTCTATGAACCCCAGATATACTTTTTTATATCGAACATAAAAATGTTGCCCTGAATGCTTTCATTCTTTGTTTTTCAAAAGTGAAGCGATTTGTTTTTATATTTTTACCTATTATGGGTTATAGATGTTTGAATTTCATACGAGTATGTACACATTTTTTTTAATATTTTTCACAACCGAATGACAGCACTTTTTCCTTGCCCCAAGGAAATACAGGGGGTGAGTTCAGCGCACACATCCAACGTGCAGCGAACAGCGGTCGCGAACATCGAAAACGTTAGTGCGAAACCAGTACTCACCAGGGCACCCAAGTGTACTCATCAAACAAGGTAGGTAGGTAGATAGGTAGGTGTGGTTGTGACAGCATGCGATGCTGAAACATAATTAGCGCAGAGGCTCCGTTTTAATACCACAACTCAAGTGACCTAAATTGTTGTAGAAACTGACATTGGACTTGTGGGAAAGGAGAGAAAAGATTATTTAAAGCCACCCCGTGGCATTGAGGAAACTGATGATGTCCCCGATGCTTGTCTCCGCTAACTCACTAATATTATCAAAAAGGTGTCTGCCAAGTATACGGTCAGGTGTCTGACCCTACTAAGGGCCGGACACTTACAAAGGAAGTGAATGATTGTTTCAGGATCGTTGGCCACATTTCAGCTACGACAATGTGCATTAAAAGTAATGCCCAGTCTGGCTGCGTGGACCCCTATGGGCTAATGGCCAGTGCTATTTGCCAGAACTCTAGCAATATCTGCCCGGCTTCTGTTTAATAGCTCTTGTGTTCTGCGCCAGTTATACTTGGGCCACATCTGCCTGGATATGACACAGTTCTGCAACTCTCGCCATCTATTACAAGCATCTGTAAGGAAATGAGCAAAGATTCTACCCTTAAGGGCCCCTAACGGAATGTTGACATCCTCCGCACGGGAGCAGTCAAGGGCAGATCCCTGCCAATGTTAATATGACCAGGCACCCAGATGAGGCTGATCCTAGACCGATGACCGAGTGCGGCAAGCTCCTCCTTGCATTGTTCCACAAGTTTGGAGAAGGAAGCCGCAGATACGATGGCTTTGTTACCGGCCTGGCTATCAATGAAAATGGCTATGGTGTTAAGTTGTATCGATGTATGTTTGAGGAGACGGCACGCCCTCGTACAGCAAGAACTTCCGCCTGGAATACGCTGCATAAATTGGGAAGACGGAATGAACCAGAGATATTTAGGGATTCAGAAAAGATTCCCGCCCCTACCCCGCAGTCCATTTTCGACCCGTCAGTGAAAATGGTTGTATTGAACTCGTTAGTCACCGTGCCACATTTCCATTCCGCCCTGGAAGGGAATCTCACAATGACATCATTTCGAAAGTTCACCCTGGGAATTATGTAGTCGGTCGGATTTGCCGCCAACTCCCGAGGTAGCAGATTAAGGATGCTGTTGTGGCCGTAGAGACTATCGCACCAGCTACCTGTTTCTCTTAATCTAACCGCACTACATGCTGATATGTACTTTATATGAAGGTCGAGTGTTATAAGGTGAAGGATTACGTTCAAGGCTTCAGTTGGGCATGTTCTCATCGCCCCTGTAGCACCTAGAGCCGCAGTCCTTTGTACTTTGTTGATGAGTTTTGTAATGTATGCTTTATTAACCGCCGGCCACCAAACTAGCGATCCATAGGAAAGAATAGTGCGCACCACCGCAGTATACATCCAAATGACCATCTTCGGACGGAGTCCCCATTTTTTACCGAATGTTTTGCTACAAGCATAAAAAGCCACACAGGCTTTCTTTACTCGCTGTTCAATGTTAAGCTTCCAGCTTAATTTAGGGTCAAGTACCACACCTAGGTACTTAGCACTAGATGATAACGAGAGTAATTGGTTATTAAGCCGTGGAGGCGTGAAAGCCGGTATTTTGGTTTTTGTGGTAAAGAGCACCAGTTCAGTTTTGCTCGGATTGACGCTAAGTCCACATCCAGTGGCCCATCGTTTCGAGTATCGTTGTTTTCAAATTCATTGCCTATTTTTATCCAAGGCACCTTCCATAATCTCACTGATCACAGAAGGAAACATCCCCGATACCAACAGCACCACATCATCCGCATACGCGACAACCTTGACTCCGTCTCGGTCAAGCCTACACAGAATTTTGTTGATTACCATAAGCCAAAGAAGAGGAGAGACAACCCCACCCTGAGGAGTTCCCCTTACAACGGATATGGTGGAAACACTATTACCGAGTGTCGATTGAATGAATCTGGTTTTTAGCATAGTCACTATTCACTTGCTAATAAACTCCCCTACACCCAGTTGGGATAGAGCTTCCTGAATCGATTCAGTACTAACGTTATCGAAAGCACCTTCAACATCTAAAAAGGTGGCAAGAGTAAATTGTTTGTAGTGTATTGTCTTTTCTATCGTATGCACAACTTCATGGAGCGCCGTCTCAGTCGATCGCCCCTTAGTATACGCATGCTGAGATTTTGATAGAAGGGATGTATCTATTGTATTACGGATGTGCGTATCTAATATACGTTCCAACGTCTTAAGGAGGAAAGATGACAAGCTGACTCATCAAACAAACTTATATTGTTGTTGGTTTTGCTGATTGCATCCAGATTAAGCAACAATTTACATTTAACGTGAAGCTTGTCTATATTCCCCTTTTCTCATTTAGTTATTTGACACAAAGACTAGAATGAAATCATGGGGTAGACACGCCAACATGAGCCAGGAATTCACACAGAAATGTCCAAATTTGCTCCACTGTTAACTTGTTTATTAAGAAAATATGTATCTCTCCAGATATCCCCGGATTTGAAGACTGGACGTCCTTTTTAAGATTCAGCATAGGAGAGGGGACAGGGGTATTTAGTGTCAAAGTTTCAAAATAAAAAATATGATCAGCCAAGTAAAATTTATTTATTTCTAGCAACGAAAATTATCCAATGTATATCCTCAGGGGTAGACCTCAGCCTTTTCCCAAACTCCTTTTGTAGACCTAGAAGGCAGAAGGCAATGGATAATTTCTTCTCCCATTCAAATATATTTTCTTCCGAATAATTATCCATCTGTAGGTTATTCACTATAAACATGTAAAATTTCCAAGAAAAGTCTGCACTTCTAACAGTCCGGTTAAATTTTCATATACCCTCGAATATATACTAATCCATAAGGAATAGCGCCATCTACATACGTGACGGGACTTAACTTTGAATTCAATGTTAAACTAGGTGCAAATTACATTATATTTATATCCTTTTGTCCATTATCCTGTCTAGTCCAGGGTGCGGTGTTGTAATAATCATACGCTTTAAAATAAACTAATCTGACGTCATTGTTAATAGAAATTAATATTAAGTGAATAGGAGTCAGCTGTACGAATATAAGTTTGACTGACTGTCATTTAAGTCAAATAAATTCCTTAATAACACACACATACAACAATCGTTTATTAATTTTCAACACTCAACTTTTTCATCACAGAATTTGCCTAGCCATGAAGACGCAATGTCCTGTAACCACGAAGAGAAACGATTCTCACCAAAGGTAATGTTTCAACAAGAGGGACGGTACGAATTATTGGAAGTGTACGCAGAACTGGAATAACTGGAACTGTACGAATCAGTATTGGTACAACTAAAACACTGGAAGCGTGAACTACAGCTACGCACAACAAAAGGCACAGGAGGACCTGAAATAAAGTAAAAATTACTTCGTATTTTATGAGGACTCGAATGAAGCCAACCTTCATTTCCACAATATTTAAATACTTTTATACGAGCGACTTGATACACTGACTTGACACTGACGATTATGTTTACTAACAGATTCGTATTTATAAGAGTTTCATTTTTAAAAACAATTATTTCTCTAACGTCACCAGAAATAACTAAAGAACTCGTTAAAACACATTCCATGAATAATAAGGACAGTATGTCAAAGAGTATCTATTATCTATTATCTATTTTAGTGAAGTGCAACGACCCGGAAAATGTATACTGCAAAGAATATAAACAAGCATCTCGTATAGAGTAGGTAAGAATTTTAAGAAATAGCTAAAAGAATGCTGATTATCGTCTACATTATGCAAGAATCCTTGACTGTGCCAATTTGCGGTTACGAGAACTAATTAATGTCTGATATTATGACATTTATTCATATTCAAATTCATGCAACGCAATGAAATTAATTAATTGAATTCAAATCGTTTCGAGTATCGTTGTTTTCAAATTCATTGCCTATTTTTAGGAGCAGTTTTAATTCTACTCTCTTCTCGCGTGACTTGTATGTTAGGTGCATGATCGTTGAAATTTTTCAAAGTAGGGATAGGGGCAGCTGTATTTGCCGAAGCTTGAAATAATCAGTTCAGGTACATATGTGGGTTAATAGAGAAGAAAAGTTTTCTTTATCATACTCAGGTCTATGTAGACCCATTGTAATGTCGATAGGGGGTAATTCCAGAGATTTGGAGGTACACTTATAGATCCATATTATCGGCCTTCAGCCAGCCCGATGACTTTGGGAATCTGTACAAATCTGAGAGCAATATGTCAGAGAACTTGTCAATGCCAAGGAAGTACAAGTAAAATTGAATGGATATTTCTCTATAGGTGCTCAAAAATATACATGAAAACGGTTTTTCAAAGTCTATACAGGGTGTTTCAGTTTACGAAGCAAATAATTCAGTGAGTGATTCTTTCGTCTTAGGGTGTCATAGCTTAATTTTTAAAATCATGAACGACTTTGCGATTTGAGGAACTGTTCGCAATCTAGAGCGTCTCGAAAAAGAAAATGAAATATTGATTTTTTTTCAAAATTGGCCATTAGTAAAGCTCCTTCAATTATGAGGTTAGAATGAAAATTCCGACCCTACTGATTTTAAATGTGAAAAGATTAAAGAAAATCCGTCCGTTCAGGTTGCAGTCGACCGTACATACAGACAGACAGACAGAATTGAGGTACCAATTTCTTTGAGTTTCTCTATTATTGGAGTTAAGTTTCTCAAATTGGATCTAAATTTCGAGACCGAATATTTTCTGGAAGCCAATACTTGCCCTTATACATAGGTGCAAGTAACGCTTTATCTTTGTGAAACTTCACTCCTTAGGCCCCCACGACATTCAATTTTAATAAAAATTTTATACGCAGGTATTGTCGCACCGAGACCAACATGAGAACCAACTTTATTAAAAAAGCATGCAATTCTTCCTGAGCTATTTGATGAGAAAAGTTTTTGGAAGTTTTTGTTACCTTACCCCACATATTTCTGTCCCGATTTTATTACTTTCTGGCCATCTGCATCCATCCAGATGCAACTACAATATATCATAAAACTCCCCAGTTATCTAGACGCCAACCTTGGAGTTCACTGAAATTTAATACCACCTGAGTTTCAAACCAACTACACTAATCTGTCTTTCTCTCTGTCTCTTCCCCTTTCCACAAAAACGGTCGTGTCCTAAAAAAAAAAAATAGTATAAGGGTATTCATATCCCCTTTGACAGGTGCAAATTATAAAAAAAAAATCCGAAATCGAAGTCCAAAAATTGTCCAACTTTCAGAATTAATCACTAAGGTAATATCTTACCTTAGTGATGGACAATGAGTGTCCAATTTGACGTTTTACAATTAGTAGGTAGGTATTAAATAGGGTCCCAAGTTGATCCAATGAGAATTTCAAGTATAGAAGCACAAAAGATGTGTATCGGAAAGTATTTTTTGTGTTGTGACGAAATGGACACCCTACCTATCTTAATATTTTTTGGGTGCCATTTTATTCAACTGATGGTATTTATGCAAAATAATTATAATGCAAACAATCCAAATTCAACAAATTTGTATCCAAGATTGAAAATAACGGAATTATGCGGCAACAAAACATGGTAGCATTTTTAATGCATGCTTAGTCAAAACTTAACTTTCTAATACTGTTCTACGCTTCTTGAAATGAAACACGGTATATAAGGCGATAGCTAGTCGTTTAAATATTTGCTTAGGATCTGCGCTTGCTAGTCTAATTCGACTTCCAGCCTTTTTTCTGTCCGAGCTGTGTGCCTCTGAGATCGAGAGTTATTTCCAATCCCGCTGTTGGATTGGATGTTTTCATCGAACCAGTTTTGCTGGCGCATGCAAACCTCCATATTTTTATAAAAGTTTTAAGATTAGTGACTTTGTTGGAAGCCTGCCACCAAATTAGGTTACCTTATGTAAGTATTGGTCTGATAATCACTTTGTACTGCACATCCAAAAAATATTTTTTGGGTTTAGTCCCTCGACATATTCATTTTAAGCCGTAGAGCTCCATTAGTCATTTGCGTTAGAGCGTTTACTTGTTTGACGAAAATGGACTCAATTTCTGCCATAAACCCTTTTACCAAGTTACTGATCAAAATCTCGAGATCAAAGATTTTCACGAAATAGATGTGTGTTTATAAGTGATATGTACCAACAAGCTGCGCATTACACTCAGCAAGAAGAAGACTTATTGAGGATTTGTTTACCGTGGAAGTTAATATTATTGAATTGAACTTTATAAAGTTTGGTAATACAGCAATATACCTTTCAAATGTTATTTGCAGTTGTATACACTTAAGCAAGTAATTAATGCTGAATATCGGTATATTTTTACTAAATTATTACAGAATATTATAAAAAGTTCACTGGGTTTCTTAATAATTTTTGCCAGGTCCGATGATACTTAACCATGATAGTATTGGCCGGAATCCCGTCCCCAGTAATTCCTTGCGATGGGAAGTGCCCTAAAACCATGAACATTGGTGGGCAAATCATAGGCTCTGACATAACTCCTTGGAATTTGTGGTACGTAAGGTACTGACCGGATTCCATGATACAAATCATTGCCAACATTTGAGTGAGTGTATCGCGATACTGGAGCATAAGCTTGAACTGCAACAGCAACGCAAGCGAGGAAAACAAAGATTATCTGTGAAATTATTTTAAGATTTAGTAAAGTATTTACAATAAAAAATATAATATAAATGTATATTTAGAAGTCCAGGCTTACATTCATGTTTAGAGTGGTTTTTTGGTTTACTCGCTGTGGATTCAATGATAATCTGATGAAGATTTACAAATGTACACCGTTTTTATTTGATTTTGAAAAAGCAGCAATACAAAAAGAACGTCATTTTCAATTCAATTACTCACTATGAGAGTACACTATAAATTTGGTGATATGGAACTTACGTTGACGGCTGTTCCTGGAAATTATTTGTAATAAATTTAATATTATCTCAAGTATACCAGGGGTATTTGATTTGTCTGAAGTTTTCAAATCATTGACCCTGGAATACTCGTAAAACAAAATAGGATTCATTGTTGCTTTTGAATTTACTCCCTCAGATTAGAAGATTAGAGTTCAGTAGGTATTTCTTCTATATTAACAATATCTTTCGAAAGTTCATGAAACTGCAATTAATGTTCAAACACGATCAAAGAAATGTTTTTTAAACAAACTTCTCAGAAAACAGAACTGTCTTACTCTAATCGCCATTTTTTTTTTTTTTTTTTTTCAACATTTACAAAATTTTACCGTAAGCAGCCTGCGAGTTACAAAAACTCATCTCTAGTCTAAAAATTATGAGGCTATGACAGGCACATAGATGAACAGGAGGATAGACAGACAGGCAACTGGGACCGCATTAGCGCATCAGTTACTACTCGTACCTAGTTATACATTCACTGATGCGTTCCGGTTTCCGCCAGCCGGCGATTTCTTCGTATGCATTTAATGGGAACTTTCACGCGATTCAATCCGGGCACGATAGGCGTATGTCTGCTGAGTGTAGCTTCGCAGTGGCCGGTCGCCGGGCCGGCGTAGTAAGGGGAAAAATACTTGTTGCTACATGGGCGCTTTCACACACGCAGGCATTTAGACGGTTGTTGTCTCAGTTTCCTTGGAGGGGTGTTAAGGGTTGAATAACGAAAAAAATAAAAAAATAAAACTAACAACCGAAGATTAAACTGCCAACAAAATGTTCACCGAGCCAAATTTTATTTGGGTTTGAAAATATTTTTCAATGAAATAGCAAGCAGTGCTGCCATTTTTAAACACTGCTCGAAAGAAAAATAACAAATAAATATTTGTCGTCGAAAACAGTTTCATTAATAAGAAAGATTTGTGGACTGAATAAGTCCGTTAAGCAACAGATAGCTAAAAGGATTTTTAACGATGGAATAAGAGTTTTTAAGTGTACTTTTCTGAATTTTGATTTCAGCAGGTTAGGCAATAGAGTATATACCCCTAGTAGAAAAGGGCGAAAATCTGTTACATCCAAAGGCTAACTTTATTAAAAATATGACGTGTAAGATGAACTAAGTGATATGGAAAAGCGTGACAAGTTCAACTTTCAAATTATCATACTATTCTTACAAAATTGAAAATATGACTTTTCGTGTTTTTAGTGTTCAGTACCAGAATGATATCAACGGAACACGGTGTCCAACTGCCCGAGTGTACCACGCCTGTAATCGATTGAACTAGAGAGCTGACACTTTGTACAAAATAATACAGAAAAGTTATAATCTATCTGGAACGGATCGTTTGATACCCTATTCCTCATCTTCTAACTACCTCTAATAAAGTGGTCGTGGGGTTTTTAGGAAATGTTACCAAATAATTTATAGCTAAGCCATATTCGCACAAGAAAGTGGGTGTGGCAATCTCTATTTGTAACCGAAGGCAGACAGGTTTCTCCTTAAATAGTTTCGAGAAATCAAAATATGTTTTTTTTTTTTTTAAGTGAACGTTGGCGTGGCATTATACTTATATGTGTTTCGTAAAGGGGATATTAAAGATATTTAAACGAACATTGTGGGTGAATTTTAAAAATTGTTTTACTTGTACTGCTTCGGGTCCTAAGAAGGTTATATAACAAATTTCATCTTTCTGGCTCAAAATTTAAAACCCAAAAAATGGTGATATACTGACAGGACGGATATGGCTAGACCGACATAACTTTTGATGCTAATAACAAACTTGTGTACCTAAATATGTATGTATGTATATACTTTATATTTCAAGCCCCTCCTCATATCTTACCATCTTCATTTCATTCGATTTCAATTATTTTCAACAAGCACTACTACCGGGACAGTCTACAATCCAAATTTCATTGAAATCCGCTAAGAAGTTCTTAAGTTAGGCGGCTAATAAGGATGCAGTCTTCAAATCTTCAATCTCACACCTTCTATCTCAGATTTCTCAAAAACTGTAAATTTTTCGAAAACAAAATTCCTCTCTTCTCAAAAGATTCCAAAAAAGTTTTTCCATGTACAATACTTTCGATTGACTGTCTCCAATTCATTTGCTCCCATTTAAAAAGCGCATGCAAGGTCCGAATGTCTATAATCAAGGGCATTCAAGGTCACCAAACAACTTCTCTCCTAGTCTCTTAACAGTTTTCTTGTTAGTATTTTTCTCATATCCCCACCCATTTCGAAATATTGAGGTGTCACTGTATAATTAACTAATTCAAATTAGTAGCTGCTTCTTCAAGCATTATCTTGTGGGAAAATCGTGGGATTTTTGGTTACATGAAATAGGATAAAAGGGAAAAATCGCCAAAACTCAAGAGAAAAGTAACGAAAAAGACATACCAACAGTGGTACGTGCTGGGTACTTCGCAATTAAAGGGCTTAAGGAAATCGAAACAGTTCAACCGTGCCAATCCAAAAATTGTATCCTCAAGTTCTCCGTAGAATGTTAGATAATACAAAAAAAAATAAGACATACCGGACTAATTTTTAAAAATTGCAACAAACGCGTAATTGAATTTTCTCGGATTTTCATGGAGATCATCGTTACTTCAAATAACTAGCTTAGATCGAAGTTTGATACAATTTGACTAGTCACATACTTTCAGCAAAAATAAAATTCATAAACGTTCCGTGCAATAACGTGCCCCTAAGCCTTGTACGCCCATTCAGTTCAGTAGTTTGCTCATATTGGATAATCTGTTCCTAACAACAAATAATTTTTTGTTCATCATAGTCATTTCAAAATTGAACATGCAGTTTGACTGACTTATCAAAAATTACAATTAATGCTTATAAGGTCAAAATAAATGTATCACAGGTATATAATGCTTGGTCGAATCTAGATATGTACCATATTTGAATAAAACCCAATTTGAAAATTTCAAATCATCTCGTGCACTTGAGATAATAATAAATTTATTACAAATAACTTTCAGGAGCTGCCTGGTGTCATCGTGGGTTCAAAAAACTCCATCAAATTAATTACGTACGTAAGTACGAGTATTATCAAGTAATAAGAATGTTTTCTTTATGAAGTGGAATTGGACTAAGAATAAAGATCTTCTTACCAAAGTACAACTGGTAATTGGTAATTTTCATCACTGAACCCACTGGAATTTAACCAACAAATTTATTAATATATTTTGTGTACCCTGTTTTATCAACTCCAACAAACATCTTACCCAATACTTCCACAGATGATCCTTATTCTCCGGGCTTGTTGCTGTTGCTGTTCAAGCGTTTTGTCCAGCATCGCGATACATCTATTCAAATGTTGGCAACAATTTGTATCATGGAACCCGGTCAGTGTAAAGGTACAATCAATTTCAAGGAGTTATAACAATGCCTATGATCCAATCGCAAACAAATACTGGAACGAGATTCCGGTCATGGTTAAGCAAACACGACTACTCGTAAATTATGGAACTTTGTAAAATTATTTCGATACAACAGTTTGGACTTTATAACACATTTGTAAATAAATTAATCAAAATATACAGAAATTCAGCATTATTTCTTTGACTATTATTAGGGAGTCGGACAGAATCCCGAAAAACATAATCCCGAATACCCAAAATCCCGAAAGGCCAAATTCCCGAAAATAAAGAGACTTTGCATACACCCACTCCAAATCCGACAGTGACCACAAGCAGTGGGGTTGCAGGGCAGCATGCCCCCCATACATATTCTACTGTTTTTGCATTGTGGATATAATATATATATATATATATTTGAACATTTGAAAGTGACAAATTTTTAATTTTATATAATTTTTCGGGATTTAGTTTTCGAGATTTTGGCCTTTCAGGATTTTGGTTTTTCGGGATTTTGACCCCAACTCCCTATTATTACACTTTATAAGGCGTTAGAATATCTAACCTGCATTTCAGTTTAGAAGGCCTTTCTTGAAGTTTTTCTTTTTCCTGCTACTTTCGGTGGTACACTGGGTTGAAAAGTTTTGGCATACGCAGACAACATCACTATGATTTTGCTATAAAACATAACAACTGAAACTATTTACATAGTGTCAATAAGAGCAGCAGAAATTAAGTGTGTGTTATCTAAAGTAAAGCTGAACAAAGCATCTGATGCCTCGAATGAGTTCATAGAAAAGTTAGCATCAGCGTATGGTTAGGCCCTAAATAGAAGTAGCGCAGATGCGACCTTTGGTGTGAGCATTGTGTTTCTCATATATGCAAAAAGGGGGATGTGAATAAACCTCGCAACAACAGAGGCATATCGTGAACTGCATAGCCAAAATTGTATATAAACGAGCGGTTGTCAGAATGAATTGAAAAACATAGAAAACTATATGAATACTAAGCTGGATTTCACAAACAATACTCGACAGCAGACACCATCTACAACCTAACAGCAATAATCTAACTAAAATTTGCAGATACAAGAAAGTATATCCATTTCTTGTAGATTTTAAAGCGGCGTTCGACAGAGTTCCAAGAAAGCTCTTAATGTACAAACTTCTCGAAATGACATTCGTCTTCAAAAATAGTTAACTTTTTAAAAAGTGTGTATAAAAACACAAACTCGGTGGTGTGGACTGGATGTGTATTCTCAGACTCCTTTGAAACACATACAGGTGTGAAACAAGGACGCCTGCTATCACCATTACTTTTTGCGATGTACATATCTAAATGATCCGCATGAACATCTGTAGCGAGGACTCCATTTAAGTTTGCTAAACAGTCTACAGGCTACTATTGTATGCCAATGATATCAAAACTTTTCAAATGATGATAAATAAGGAATTCGAAGTCCAAAGTGGGGTTCGGCAAGACTGCATACTTTCACCAATACTGTTTTTATTGGTGATTAGCGATGTGCTGAATGCGGCCTTATCAACAGGAAATGGAGGAAATTGATGGACTCTCACATCTGAACTCAAACACCTCGACTACGCCGATGATGTATGCCTACTGTCTCACAGAATAATTGACCTTCACCAAATGACGGCAAATGTGGAGAGGGAAGTAGACGTCGTTGGACTGAAAATATAAATAACTCTGCAAAAACAAAAATGATCAGCCTAGGACCAAACTCATCAACTCATATGTGCATTGCATTGAGAGAGTAGAGAGTTTCCAATACCTTGGGAGTATTGTCTCAACCGATGGCGGAACCGAAGTGGATATAGCCAGCCGAATAGGTAAAGCAAAATCTGCGTTTGGGATGCTATCCATAGTTTGGCGAAGTAATGCAATTAGCTTAAACACCAAGCTACTACTGTTCCGTTCCAACGTTGAATCCGTGTTGCTATATGGTTGTGGTACCTGGAGAGTGACCGTCACTATCACGAAAAAGCTGCAAACGTTTGTCAATAGGTGTCTACGTTACATCTTAAGGATATTCTGGCCAAACCGTATCTCTTACGAACAGCTTTATCAGAGAACGGGCCATAGGCACAACCATACGACGACGAAAGTGGCAGTGGATAGGTCACACTCTCCGAAGGGGTGACAGGTCCATAGCTAATCACGCGATGCAAGGAACCCGCTTACCCAGAATGGCGGGATTCGCGGCGGTCCTAGGAGTACGTGGCGCAGAACAGTTGAGAAGGAAGCACGACAACTGGGAAAGAGTTGGGGAGAGCTGAGGCACATTTCTAGAAATCGCACACGATAGCGCGTAGGCGTTGTAGAGGCCCTAGGAACCACAAGGGTATACAGGACATAAGTAAAGTGAGTAACTAATTGAAAACCTGAAAGCCAAACGCGAATCTACAAAAACTTCGGTTTTAGTAAAGGCAACGCATATTGCAACGACAACAACTTGCAAAGCGAGATTACTTAGATTTTTAAAACGCAAGCGGATCTTATCCACCTAAATGGAAATAGCTTTAATATTACAGGCACAAGACTTTTGTTTCATCTCTTGCGAATATCTGACAAGCCTACGAACTAAAATTGGGCCATTTAGAAGCTTCTCAATAACGTTCTTAAACGATTAAGTGCTCGTCAGGATTGTGCGGTCAATCCTATTAAAATACTGGCATGTTTGGCTAATGGATATTGGATATGGTCATTTTGATATTCCCCGTCGTTCTCGAACGTGTGTCCTGTGAATGGCCTTAAAGCCCATACACGATAGGATTTTTCAGGCAGGCTTTGATGTCCGTCCTAACAATCTGATCGTGTGTCGGATGCAAATAAAACTGTGTTTGATATTTTGGGGCGGTGTCAGAGTATCGTCTTACTCTAATCGTTTCGAAAGGAAAACACAGGAGGTTTTCACATTTCACATATTAGAGTGAAAGAGTAGAGGTTGTACAGATCTTGTTATTCGACTCATGGTATCATATGGCGCAGGATTATAAGTCCACAATGGACCCACCTGGGTCCACAAATTAATTGTTAACTTATAACCCACCCAGGTGGGCCAAAGTTCACAACATTTCGGGCCACAGTTCCACAATCTTAAAAAGGAAGTAGGCCATACAAGTAAGTCCACAACTATTCTTATGACTTATATAATCTATATCTTAACTATCCTTGGGTGGCCCGCTTCCCGAGTTAAAAGGATTTCACACTATGGGATATCTCTTCGACTCATATACCGGACGGCCTTCGGCCTCACATGCAAGTGCTAAGGGCGCAGCTACGCGGCGTATAACCCAATATGTATATGGATATGTACTTTTCTAGTCCTTTTTTCCAAATTTCATAAGGAAATTTGGGGCCATTTTTCATGAAAAATCACCCCAAATTGAAAAATATGAGCCACCTTAGTGAGCCATAAGACCACAGTCAATGGGTCAAAAGTCCACAGGAATTTCTTATGGACTTTTGGCCCAACTGGGTGGGTTATAAGTTCACAATTGATTTGTGGTCCATTGTGGACTTATGATCCTGCGCCGCATCATATCATTTTCACTTTGAATCTCCCACGAAAACTTGATTTATTTAGGTGAAGGTGTATGGCAAAGCTCAACCATGACGGTCCTGCAGACTGTGTCGCATGACAGATCGTATTGGGTATGGACCCTTTTATATATGAAAGAACGCACATGTTTAACAGTTACAGTGATGACAGCAAATAGTTGATTGTGTTCTTATATATGTACATAGATGAACCTGGTGAGAAAGAAAGAATGTCTGTAGTCCACATCGTTCTTAGATCTTGGTTTTCCCCTACACGGTTTTGCGAGGACTAATAATACAACTGAAAAATCGTGATCCTGAGAAACTGAACATCTGAATTCTTTCAAAGTCAAGGTTTATCCACTACAAACTGCAGAGATATTGAAAACGGTGGAGTACACTACTTGCCAGTAGCTTCCATTGATTACCACTCAGACCGTGTGGGCAACTCAATCATGGGTACAACTAAATATTGCTATACTGCGAGGCCACTGTGGATCTGGAAATATCCCACAGGCAGGGTAATCAGTACGACTTCTAATATCTAATTCCACTTCCTTATTTGTAGTGAAAGAGATAACTAATGCGTACTAAATTTTCTATTTTATTTTACTACTGTTTACAAATTTGTTTTTTTTTTTTTTTTGTTAAATATAAAGCACTATTTCCATTGTAATATTTAGTTTTGTTGGGATTCAGTAATCTGTTTGCAAATCAGTTAACCATGATAGTATTGACCAGAATCCCGGCCCCAGTAATTTCTTGCGACTGGAAGTGCTCTATACCCTTCGACATTGGCCACATCATAGGTATTGTGAATATTTCTCAATGCGGGAACGTAGGGTGTATAAGGCACTGACCGGATTCCATGATACAAATTGTTCCGAACATTTGAGTAAATGTATCTCGACTCTGGAGCGAAAGCTTGGACAGCAACAGCAATGCAAAATAATAGAACTACGATAATCTGTGAATTATATTTAATTAAGTAAAACACTTTAAAATAAAATACAAACAAGGACTACCTTCATGTTTAGAGAGTCTCTTTGGTTTACTTGCTGTGGATTCAAGAATGAACTGATGTACATTTCAGATTACTGTGCTTTTATTTCATTTCACAATTGTCCAATTTGTATGACTACAATACTTTTAATACTAAAGCATTTAGAATATCGTGCTTTGAACTCATGTTAACAGAATTCTGCTACTGCCAAATTATTTGCCATAAATTAATTCTTATCTCAAGTAGACCAGTATTTTATACTCGTATCTCTGACATTTCACTCAGTGTGGTAATAAACTAATCACGGATTAATAAATTCGCAGGGCACTTGCATTGCAGATTTACAGGAGTATATTAAACGAAAATTGTATGTATGTACATACTCGTATGTACATAATTTAAAATATTTTACATACAGGAAAATAAACTATGCCAGTTAATATAGAATATTTAAATTTGTATTAATAAATCCACAATCCACATTGGAAGTTACGCGCGAAAATAACAACTTGACCGCCTATAAATCTGCAATACAATTAGCAAATTGGTATTTCATTTCTGTGTCCAGCGATTTTACTAAAAAGTGATTTGTTTATTACCATATTGAGTGAAATTTCAAAGAAATAACATACTGGTCCACTTGAGATACTCGTAAGAATTCATTTATCACAAATAATTTCGCAGTAGCTTAATTCTGTCAATATGAGTTCAAAGTACGATATTTTGCTAAATTTATTAAAATAATCAGCACTTTACAAATGCTTTGGTATTGAAGTCATATTACACATTTTTCTTCATTGTTATATCAAAGTTTTGTATTTTGAAATCAAATAAAAGCATTGTAAATTTCTCAAATCTACATCAGTTCATTCTTGAATCCACAGCAAGTAAACCAAAGAGACTCTCTAAATATGAAGGTAATCCTTGTTTATATTTTATTTTAAAGTGTTTTACTTAATTAAATATAATTCACAGATTATTCTGGTTCTCCTATCTTGCATTGCTGTTGCTGTCCAAGCTTTCGCTCCAGAGTCGAGATACATTTACTCAAATGTTCGGAACAATTTGTATCATGGAATCCGGTCAGTGCCTTATACACCGTACGTTCCCGCATTGAGAAATATTCACAATACCTATGATGTGGCCAATGTCGAAGGGTATAGAGCACTTCCAGTCGCAAGCAATTACTGGGGCCGGGATTCTGGTCAATACTATCATGGTTAACTGTTGGCAAACAGATTAATGAATCCCAATAAAACTACTCACATATTACAATGGAATTCTGTTTTAAACAATTTTTTTTAAATAATGCAGTAAAATAAAATAAAAATTTAGCTACAGTTACGATTTGAAAGTCCTTACATGTTACATACAAAATGGTTAAACCTGTTACCATGAGTTAGGGTAATAGCCTCCCCTTACAACAGAGGCACTCTTTCTATGTATGTACATATTTACGAATCATCTAACTTTATTACGAGTACATCCATTTCAAGTTGACCCATACGTTGTCTTGCTCAGTTTGAAGAGGGTTTGGTACATATGAGGTGAATAGTTTATTATGTGCACGTAGAAAGGGTAAGTATTGGTTTCGTTAAAATATTCGACCTCGGGATTTTGCTCAGATTCGATATTACTATCATACAATAGGGAAACCTAAAAAGTAGGTTTCTTAATGCTTTCTGACCGTCTGTATGTATGTAGAGCCATCTGGGCTGGACGGATCTATTTCGAACTTAAATTTTCAATTCGGGGAGGAATTGGAACTTTCATTCCACCCGCAAAATTAGCGATACTTTTGAAAAAAAAAAAAAAAAACTTTCTCAAAAATCGCTTCTACAATTTTGCTCAAACTGCATATTTTTGGCAAAAGAAAAATTGTACAACCGTACTTTACTTATTGAGTGGTTTTTCATAATGGGCTATTTCTCAGCTCTGGGGCCTTACTTCGTATTTCAATTCGAAAGTCAAAATGTTCGAAATCAGATGATTACTTACTTGTTTACATGCGACCCTTGGAGGGTCAGAGTCGGAATTGCTGGGTGCGATGTTTTTTTTGGCGCGGAGTGTAAATCCATCAAGCCGTTTAGGCTGCAGTCGGCCATATATGTACACACACACACACCCCCGCAGGTTCGTGGTCAAGAATAGCTCATAGGTAAGGTATGTCTGTCGTACCAACAAGTAGCGTGATTACGTTTCGGAACGTGAGCTGTCACAGTGTCATAGGTTCGCCTTTCCTAGGAAAAGTTTGTAAAAAAAAAGACAGGCGGACAAACTGCGAGACCCACTTTCCGAGTTCCTCTATAATAGTAACACCAAGATTGATCAAAAATAAAGTGCACACCTGGGTCGCACGTACTTGCATATGACTGTTTTCCGTAAAAAAATTTGTTTGAAGATTTTCCAAACCTTCGCGTGCCATAATCTTGCACATGTCAAATAGGGTTTAAATATTGATTTCGAATAAAATCGAGAAGTAGCCAATTTTTAAAAAATTGTTAATAAGCAAAGAACCGCTTAACGTATTTTTTGGGAAAACCTGGTACGCCATCTGATAGAAATTTCAACAAAATTGTTAGCCGTCTTAGAGAAAACTATTTTTTTCAAAATCGAAAATTAGTAAAGTACCATTAATTTTGAGGTTACAATGAATCGGGATACAGGCCCACAGACTCCAGATATGAAGTTTGAGTCAAATCTGTCAAACAGTTTACACTACAACGCACTGAACATATGGACAGACAGACAGAACTGCCAGACTTACTTTTTAGACTTTATCTATTTATTATAGTACAAAATTGATTGAAATCTCTAGATCGACATTTTTCACGAAAATAACACTTTTGCTTCTCCTGATTGTGCAAGAGCAACAGAAAAATGTTGGTACATTGGTGGGTGATTATATTATTAGAGCCACCCTAAGAAAAATTCTTTTTGATGGTTTTACGTGAAATTAAGTTTTTATTAAAAATTGTTCACTTCATTCGTACATTAGAAATCATGATTCCACACAAATATTGAAGGAAATATAAACTAATGCTTGGTAATGCCGTCTTTGCTGTATTTACCTCCTCTATGCAGTTAAAATGATTCGCCACATTTATTTAGACAAGTTTATCTCTATAGATTCATTACTGTGACAAAAATATATCAAACGATTGATAAACTGACATCTTTTGTTAACTAGTTCCCTGGAAATTTTCCCAGTTAACGCAGTCTCAAGATTCTCAGCTGGGTTTATTACCGGAATCCTTTAGAAGCCTTCTGCAATTTGTTGGTTTAATGACATAAAGCACAATCATACATTGTGGCAAATTTACTACTGCACCCAGTTTTCGATTTTTCCAATAAATTTGACATCCTGTTACCTAATGATTCAATCAGATTTAGCAAATGTGACGCCCACTTTTTTTTCCTTAGGAATTTGTGGGTGTGTCTTATCATTTTGTCCCTGAGTGTACAAGATTGAACAAGGCTGTTCGAAATGAAAGTAAAATTAAAACCAGCAAGCAATTCAATGTTAAAAATCCATACAAATGTTTTTCTTTTTTTATTATTATTAATTACTTTTTTTCTTTTACAAATACAATACCGTATGATATTGTTTCATAAATTTTCTTTTGATTTTGTATAATTATTACATTTATGTATGTAAATTGTAATTTTATTCTTAAAAAAAAAAAAAAAATACTTTACACACAGTGTTTTTTTTTATTGCAAATTAAGCACAAGAAATATCAAAATCTGGTTATAGTTTTTGTGTACAACAATTAGTAGCAACCAATAGCAGGCACCTACACCTTATCTTAAGTGATATCTACGAATACATCCACTATCCGACGAGTATTTTTTGTTTCTACCAAATTACACAGCAGCACTAAAGCGTCACACCACAACAAAAGACAAAACCATTGACACAAAAACTATTTTTTTGTGAGTCTGTGTGTTTGGTGGGCGAACATTAAGTTAAGAAATTTATTTTTTTTTTTTTCATTGTTTTTTTTTATTTAGTTTATTTTTTATTATTACAATATAAAAAGGGAAACAATGAATTCATTACAAAAACAAAAATTAAGAAACAAAAAATTAAACATTAAATACAAAATACAATTTTGGAAAGGAGCGTTATTAACGTAAATTTTAATTATCATTAATTTTTAGGCCAATTCAAGGTTTCACTCTTGACGCGCAACAGTCAGGAAATATTATATTAAAATTAAAAAAAAAAAAAATTAAAAAAATCATAAATTGTTAAATTTAAAAAAAAAAGAAAAAAAAAACAAATAATAAAATAATAAATTATACATCCTCATTTGATTTGTGAAAAATTATTAATAAATTTTTTTTGTTTTAATTATTTATGGGATTTTTGGGGGGGTGGCGGGATTTTATTTTTTTTTTACATTTGCGCTCATTTGTGTGTAATAGGAATCATTGTTTCTCCACCGGCGGTCAAAGCTGGCAATGGTGCATCGACAGTGAGTACACCATCCTTGCTGAGGGATGAACGAATCGATTCCGGGTTGACACCCTTTGGCAAGAGGAACTCCCGGTTGTATTCCCTGTAGACGCTCTTCGTGTCTGATTTCTCTTCGTGTTTAGCGTGCACCTGTGAAGAAGAAAATGTGAAAATATATTAGAGGGAGATAAAACAGAGTATGTTCAATATCCGTATATGTAAGTGCATTCACATCAGGAAGCTAATGAGTTGTGGTAATTTGCGTGGGTGTATTTTTTTTTTTTTTTGTATTTCTTTGTGTAAGACCAGACGTCTGAGTGTACTCAAGATAACCATTCTTTTGTAGGTATGTGGATCAAGTGGAGTTCCACGTAGATAAACATCATGGCTCATGGCATACGAGTAGGCAGAGTGGAATGGATGAAAGTAAAGAAAAAGTAAATTTATGCTCACATGAGACGGTAGTTGTGGAGGAGAAGTATGTTAAGAGTAGGCTAGCTACCTTATACGAGTGTTTCATTGACGTAAGGACTACTTTATTACACATTTATCTTGAAACTAATCTTTTTTTTTTAAAAACAATTGCTTAGAAGAGATTAACATTTAAAGTACATTATGTTGAAACAAAATAAAAAAAAAAGTCTATGAATAAATTAAAATGGTACTCATGTTAGCAGAACTCTGGGAGCGCCACAAGCATGCAGGCACTGATACTGATTGAGTAGCATATTTCAGACCGAAGGGGGAAAGATAAAATTACCGGTGAATGAGAGTAAAACACGTACTTGCACTTACGAATATGTTATTTGCAAATCTCTCCGTTTGAAATTAAAATTCGAAAACAATTATAACGACCACTTTCAAGAACTTTGTATGCCATTAGGATGCAAATGTCAAATGTTGTTTACATATTGATTTCGAACAAAATCAATTGAATCATATCCGAGAAATAGACAATTTTTAAGAACGTATTTTATGCCAAAAACGTGGTACACTATTAGTAAAGTACCGTTAATTTTGGGCTTAGAATGAAAATTCCAATTTTGTCTCAAATTGTGTACACATCGACCCAAGATATGAAGTTTGAAGAAAATCCGTCCAGCCGTTTAAGGCCCCGACCCATAGAATACGTCGACCTCGTTCCGTTGAACGGCATACGTTCGCGTATTGCTGGAAAGAACAGTCCCATAAAATTCGTCGCAATCAGATTGACTTGTCAACCGATTGTCAACGGCGTTGACAGTTTCTCTACATTCTCTCAATGTTTCCACCAATGAATGGGCTTACTCTCAATTTGTGAATGCGTCAACTTCAATGTGTGAATGTGTGAACTGCCAATAGATTAACGGACTAAAAAAGTAGAAAGCAAACCTACTTAATCGACGCAGCAACGGATCGACGGATTCTATGGGTCGGGGACTTTAGACTACAGTCGTGCGTTCAGACAGAAATACTCTTGTCTATCGCTGTATCTTTCGAATAGAAATGCATTTAAAAAATAAATATGTTGGTTAAAATAAGAGTCCTAACATGGCCTGACTTAGCTTCCAACATGAAATAAATAAAAAAGTCGATCAATTGCGAAAACTAAGTGAACTCTAGTGCGAAGGCATAACACTGGCAGTAGAGTGGGGTCATATGGCTGAAAACGCAACTTGATGATGATACCAGGAGGACGTAGAAAAATACCGTGAATCATGAGCAACGACAATAAAAGCAAAACAAAAATGCTCCCCAGTTATCTGGACGCTACCCTTGGAGTTTACAGAAACTTAATATCACCTGAATTTCAAACCACTACACCAAATCTTTCTTTCTAACTTTCTTTCTCTCTCTCTGTCTATCTGCACAACGCCCGTGCCCTGTATAGTACAAGGGTTTTCATATCCCCTTTGGCGCACGCAAATTATAAAAAAAAAAAAAAAAAAATATTTCCAGGAGCTTTCCACTTCCAGTTATTCAAGAGCACAATCAACAGGCTTGCATCTCCGGGAGCTGTCCGAGCGTTATAGGCTCACCTTTCCTGAGAGAAGATAGTCACCCCTATTTGGAATGAAACGGGGAAAAACATTACAAAAAAAAAAGAAAACTCTCCATGTTGCGCAAAACTTGGTGTGGCAGATAGTTAAACCTTGAACTGCCTGGATAAGCTTGTCTTTCGAAGTCCGACTTTATGTAAAAAAAAAAGTATGTATGATGTCATTTTATGCCACCCGGTTTGGGTGAGATTGAATCCCTCTTCTGATGTGCATATCCTCACAATCCTAATAACTACCACCGGTCCAACAGATACTAATTAAAAATTCACAACAATTTAACATGACTCTCTAGACTCATCGGCTATAAGCCTTAAAATACAACTATAACCTGTAATACAACTCATTCGCTCTTTGGTCCTCTAGATTATGGAGGAATACTAAGAGGAATACTAGTTCGATGTCTACCTCGCAAATGCTTGAATAAAGCATCTGACAGTATCTAGATGATTAAAAGGTGTCTCGACCTCTTTTTTTTGTTTGCGTCATCACTTTAAAGCTATTTTTAGAATACATTCATGTATTGCATTTTACAAGATCGCCAACACAATGCAATGTAATGGCAAATGGTTTTCGCAAATTGAAACGCACACCATTAACTAGTTTCTAAAAAAAAAAAAATGTCGAGCAACTACGTAAATCTCCATACACTGACTACACACGTCATAATATATTATGCTAATACCAAATTCTATCACCTTGGCTTAACCCACATCCCAGTATTCCATTCAATTAATGTCATAATCCATCTGCCCGTCTAACAATCCCTCTAAACAAATCCTCTGTATCTTGCAATATGTCATCGTTTCCACTGAACAAACAAACAAGAGTAAAATAAAATAAAATTCCAAAAATAACAACATGCCTACATTTGGAATTGGACGCTTAACAATTGATCTCATCTTCTCTTTTCTGTTGTTCTAGAATCATCCAATATGACTAACAAAATTTGGAACAGACACAAGGACAACCAAATAAAATATACTTAAATGTTCGTTTACGACCATAACTTATTTGAAATAATAAATTCAGAAAAAAAAAAAAAAACATGTGAATGCATAGATATAATTTTTTTTTTTTAATAAACAATTTGACTCACCAACAACTTTTGATCAACAGTCTTGACAACGATTTCTTCGGGGGCGTATTGGCTGACATCAAACCTCAGCTTCAGCACTTTGCTATCGCCATCCTCCTACAGGTAAGGTAATACATAGAACACGATATATATTTTTTTTTTAGTAGAATGTGTTGGCAATTGGCCCAGAGATGTGAATAAATAAATCACCGCATACGAGTATACAAAAAAGAAAAAGAAGAGAAAAAAGATACAAATGAATAAGAAATGCAAATCAAATTTATTCAGTTCAATGCAAATGCAATAAGATTACACTTTACCTGAATCAAAGGTGAGCTAATATCGGAAATGTAATTCTGTTTTGGTCGGCCCGAGGGTACTGCTGCATTAGTTGTGGTCGAGCTGCAATGGAAGAAGTTTTTATTTATAAGAAATTTATGTCATTGCTATATAATGCACTAAGTGCAAAGTGTCATCGTTGCGGTTAGGTAATGCGGGTGAACCCATAGTGTTAATTGATCATCACTGTGTGTGGTGGAGATTAGTAAAAAAAAAAAATAAAAAATTAAATTAAGTACTTAAATTGAATTAAATGATTCGCAGGGTGGTGTTAATTTCCTTTGCAAGTTTGAACAGAAAGTCATTCGAAGTCATACTACAATGAACCAGATGCATGTACTGTACTACAGGTACAATATGTGTTGTTAGAATGTGATTGGAGATGTTTACCCTCGAAAAAAGTTACATTTCAACAAATGAGTATGGACATTAAACATCAAATGAGTTGAGGATGTCGCATCAAGCGCCAATCATTCCTTCACTGTAAAGTTATTCACTAATGAAGACATACCTAAAATGTGCGCAACTCCAGTCAATTGTTCCAATGTCATCGGTTTTACGAGTATATGGACCAATGCCATATTTTATGACCGTCAAATTTTCAAAATAGAATTCAAAAATTCCGTATCATTACTCACCACCCATTTGTTTTCGGTGAGCTGAACATATAACATTGAACGAGATGACATACCTATACAATAGTATAAACATTTTATTAAGTATGCCATCAATCCATGCGAAATGAATCATTAGCGACAGTACATAGCGCCTAAGAATCCCAAATGAAATATTTCAACTGTTTGTCAGTACGAAGAAATTTCGGAAAGGTGACTTGTTTAGGTATAAAAGCCTTTAGGTTAACCAAATTCACTGCCTATATGAGACCCATGGGTCCCAGGAACAACGTGGAGAGCGGAGAGCCTGTGGGACCGATGGGTCACCAGCAATAATGTTGCCTGCCACCAGTGTGTTTAAAAGTGTTATTATTTTATTACAAGATTGCCCCTCAACTGAAAATATTAATTTAACAAAATTTATGCCACCAGGCGTGCACCTTGCCTGATAATTCAGCAGTAAAGTTTTAAGTTAAGCCTTAACTTATTTACTCGTAATTGCCTTGATAACTTGTATTTGTATTGTAGTTAACTTATTTCGCTCGGAAAGGAGATTGGGCTAATTTGTATGATACTTGACGAAACTAGGTGGAATATTTAGAGGGCATCTTAGGCCCAACGCACACCAAAGCGACGTGGTAGTGACGTGAAAATGGCGTGACAAATGTCAGATGATGATTGGAACCAATGTAGACATATGAATCAACACGCACCGAACTAACGCGACACGGCAAATGTTTACATTAGTTTCTGTTTGTGTGTCATGTCGCTGCTTCTTCGCTGTCAAATCATAGGTTCCGTTCTTGTTGAGCTTTAGAATGTTTGTATGCATACACATTCGTGTATATGAATATTTTCGAAAATTCAACCGTTTATGAGATATTGACTAAAAAAAAAGGACTTGGAGTACAATTCACAATTGTTTTAATCTAGTGGATGTTTAGAATAGATGCTTATTTAATTAAGAAATTTTTGAAATCTTCGGAGACAACCCATAGTAGTTACCTACTGGACTCTTAAATTGTACACATCTCCGAATTAAGTATGTATAAAAATCATTTTCAGTTTTCAGAGGAACTCTAATTTCAAGCACTGAACAATTGTTTTCGATTAGAGAAGGATCATTAGAATCGGTAGATATTCAATGAAGGTAGGGCCTGATCAAACCGATTGTAGCAAAAGAGATTGAATAAATGCTTCTCGTGGCTTTCTGTTTGCCTTGTACCTTTTTGAAACACCTTGTACACAAATAATTGTAACAACTTTGCCACCAAATTATACCAAGGATATCGAGAGCAAGCTAGTAGCAGATAGTAAAGTCTTTTTAAAATACATTAAACATAAACGTAACTCCTATTGTATTCCGGAAGTAAAGGTATATGAAAATATTAAATGTAAGAATGTACAACCTTCCTGTGAATTGCTTGCTCGTTTTTTTAAATCGGTTTATGTAAAAACTATCTCGATCCAATTCCCTTCGGTAGTCAGCGACAATCCTAAAGTGGATATAGGGTCTATTAATTTGCAAGTGCAGGATGTCTCTTTGGCTCTTGACAGTATAAAACCATCTGCAAATGCAGGGGTGGATAGAATTCCTGCCTTTTTTCTGAAAAACTGTGAGAACAGTATTAGTTACTTATCTTTAATACTTCTCTTAGACTTGGAATTTGTTTGAATGAATGGAAAGCTTCATTTTCAGTTCCAGTTTTCAAAGCTGGATCCAAAAATGATGTTAAGAACTACAGGGGAATCTGAAAATTCTTAGCAATTCCAAAACTTTTTGAAAGTATTATCCAACACGGATTTATTTCAGCAAGATCCACAGCTTCCAATCTCGTCTATTTTACATCGCCTCTTATAAACTCGTTTGAAAAAGGTCATCAGTTTGACACAGTCTACACTGACTTTAGCAAGGCTTTTGGTTCTGTGAATCACAGTATATTAATACATAAATAAATTAATTAGCTATGGCTTTCATTCATCTACATATGTTGAGATGGATCACATCCTTCTTCAAGAATAGAGTGCAAATGGTTAGGATTGATTCCGTTCATTCAAAATCGTTCGAATGTTGATCAGGCGTACCTCAAGGTAGTCACTTTGGGCCCTTACTTTTCATCATTTTTCTATAAATGGTGAAACATCTGTTCTAAGCTACAGTGAATGCTTTTGCTGTAAGCGATTGCTCAAATCTGCAATATGACATTGACATTTGTCTTTTGCTAAATATTAAGAAATACATCACTACAATGCAGATTCTTCCAGTCCAATTACACATACATAGGTATATAATTGATTTTATAGAGCTTACTAGAGTAAATAAGATAAAAGATCTCGGTTTCATCAAACGGAATACAGTTGAATTTTCGAATCCCCACGACCTAATGACTCTATTTTTAGCTTTTACTCGATCACACTTGGAGTACTGTGATATAGTATGGTGTCACTCTTATCAAGTGCATATCGATAAAGTAGATAGTTGAAAGAAAATGTTCTAAATTTGTTTTTTTTTTACAAATACGCTGGAATTTCTCGCCTGATTACGATGCTAGGTGACAAATGCTTGGCTTAGCTAAGCTTGCGACGAGGAGGAAAATCCATGATATAATGTTTGTAAGAGACATTCTTTATTATCATTTAAAAAGCCCATGTTTGCTGGCTTTAATCCAATACATGCTCCCGAGAGGCCTTTAAGGCAAAGAGAGTTTCTTCTTCGTGCTATGTCTCGTGCTATCGCAAATTTCAACTCAGTTTGGTCTACAGTAGATTTAAGTTTACATTTACACTATTTAAATTAGTGAATCATTGTAATTACTTTAGTTTTAAGTTATCCTTGTAGTAAATTATTCTGTTTTGTAATCTGATACGTTATTCAACTTGTAGATGAAATAAATATATAAATAAATATGTTCCTTTTTCCCGAATAGACTTTTTTACTTCTATACTTAAAATAAATTCAGTATGACGAGCTCTAACAAAAAAACATAGGCAAGTGTTGGGTCCAAATTAGTCCAATCTCATTTGTCCTGAGGTTTCCTCATGCCATACCCACCCAATCCCTTTTTCATTCTAATTTCTAACAATTAGTAGCAACTCATACATCTCTATTCCCCTTCTCATTTGGTAAGGACCAAACCTTTATCGTCTTCAGAACGATTTTGGAAAACCATTATTTTTTGTATAAAAACCCCAAAAATTATTTCAAATGTTCCACCATGTACAATTACCATTTGGGGGGGGGGGCTTACTCCGTATGAATAAACTCAGTTATTTGGTTTTTCCTGTAACATGCTCGTGTTTTCTTGGAAAGTCGCGTGCTAATAAGATTCATAATTCAAATCGAGTACAAGAAAAGTTGATCATCTTGTATTATTTTCTGTCACAAAACCATCTAAACCGAATCTCTTAAAACAGATAAAATAATTAATTACCACCACAAGTAATTGTTGCGTGACACTACGAGTATGTTAAGCACAACAAAGAAAACTCATGAATTTATTGCAATACGAGTATCGTGCAGTTGCGCGCACGATATTCTCTTTTTCTGACTGCATTCTTCGGTCTTCATAATAAAGTCATGTTTGATTATTACAGGTTTTTGTATCTACAGTGAAATTATTTTAATTTGTTGGAAGCTTCACACCCAATTTCACTGCACCCTCTGATAGCAATGTAATGAAATTTAATACAAAATATGAAAAATATTTACGGTGTCTTTAGGTGCAAATATATGTACCTATGTAGACACACAGTCCTAGCTATTTTTAGGTAAATTCACGTAACGAACGAACGCCTTTTAGCCGAATCGACAACAATGCCAAATTTCAATGCCAGGAATACCATTTTGCTAGATAATTTAAAAAATTGAAAAACACAAAAGAAATGGACGATAATTAAATTTTGTTTGTACAAGAAAATGATGAGTTTTCCAGAAATACTGCTGTGGAGTTGGTTTACGAGTATAGGTTTCTTTATGGCAGTGTGTAAATAGAAATGCGAGTACATACATACATGTTGGCGTTGTATCAAATATCCATTACGGGCAAAAGGACTGACGTATAGTAAAACATTTTTGTAGCACGACTGCATTCGCATGTGTCTATCAGGAGTAAACAGAATCCTTGCAACCATTTTGTAGGGGATGAATGCTACAAAATTGAAACGGATATCCTGACAGATGGTGTTGCATATGGAGTTATCCAATTACAAACTAATTTTTGTTTACATTAGGTTCACAGAAATACAATTTAAAATGAATCCAAGAGAAGGATCCATGCTTTAGTTAAAAATAATTGCATTACAAATGCATGTTCTCTATCACGGCGGGATGTTGTTGTATGTCGAAAGCAGATGTGACATTCCTACTTTGAATGCCTTTAAACAAAATTTATAATTTTTAATTTCCGTTGTCTCTAGAGACTAGATGAACTGGAAACACAAACCAGATGGTATCTTTCCTGTGCATAAGACACATTACATTCTGTATTACATTTTGAAGAGCTAAGCTTAATTTCGTAACTTTTGAAAATGATCGACAGAATCCATATTAAGACCTTATCCAGATCACAACATTCAAAAGGGTAAATTTACAATGGTGACCTTCCTCAATATCGAGGTAGCATTCAAAAACATTAAAATAGAGTCGATTATAGACAGTTTAGGCAAGGTAAAAATATGGGAATCTGCGCGTTGCATCTTGCATCAAATAGAGGTGCAAAATTATGACATAACCGGACGATGTTGCTGTCTTGGTATAAACTTGTAACAAGATAGTCTGATAAACTGATAATGGTCAACGCGACCAAGACAAGAAGTAAACAAAATTCCAACCATTATTCCTGTTTAGGAAGGAAGCTACATATGTAATATGACATCAGGGCCGTTCGCTGTCGCCTTGTAGAACAGAAAACTGAGCTGGGTGCACACCTTCTATGAATTACATTTTCTACAGAATTCTACTTATCTGCCCCTTAAAGGTGCATATTATTATACGAGTATTAAGAATTTGAAAATGTTGAAAATTGAAGGCAGACACGGTGTGAAATGGCTCCGAAAAGGAGTCAGTGGCAGCGAACGTGTTGACAGGACGAAGAGCCACAAACCTTAAAAAAAAGCTGAGTTTTTGGAGCTTGTGTTGATGCAAGTACGTCGATAAAATAGGGTCTGAGGAAAGTCAGTAATTTTGAGTAGGCTAGTTTTAAAATGTAAAATAAAATTAGATGACTCCGTGGCAATTTGTGGTTGGAGCTATTCCTAGGAGTTTGTTGTTTAAAAACTGCACTTCATTTCGATCGTCATGTTTTTAGATTGCACGTTATTGTTCCCATTGCTCACATAGACCAACTCAGTCAAGTAACTGTCTAGAATTAAGATTGCAAGGCTATCTATAGAAGTCAACTAGACCTTCATAATTCCAGCTTCTGCTGAAGTTGAAAGCTTTATGAATAATGTCCATGATTGTCCTATCTTTAGTTTGTAGTAGACAGACTTTTGCATAGGAGACGTTTGAGGCTACCAATGGCCTTATAATAACATTTAATGGCGGGGAGTAGCGCAGCAACCAAGTTCGAAACCGAGACGAAGTTCACAGAATATATAAAACTGCGAAAAATGGAGGACTGAAGGATAGGTATGACAATCTTTGCAAAATGGCTGGACTTGGCTACAAATACCTTCCAGCCAATGAAATTGTACCGCGAGGGCAGATTCGCGAAGTACGCTCTTTGTACCAACCTGGCAAAGAGAGAGGTGACTGCACACTTTCAAACTGTGATGGGACGCAGATGGAACGGTGGTAGATGTGACGAAATTTTTCGGAGTGGCACCTTCACTATTAATGTGAAGCGTTATAGTAGACAAACTCCCTGGCAGGTTAACAACTCATGGTATAAGGTGTATATGTAAATTAAGTCACCTGCACTGTACTAATAGCCAGTGGCAAATTCGAAGAAACAATCTGTGAGATCATACGAAGAGGAACTAGGAATGGTGTTGTCAATCCAACAAAGAAAACATATTTCGCAGAAAAAAAAAATTCACTTGAGACCCATTCGATTCGCAGAAGTTTAAATCGGCCAGACACAAGAGATCAAGCACCTAATTCTTGGTAACAAAGATCTTTACAGCAAGCATTCTCAAGAACAAAATACTCGGGAAAATACGGCAGGATTCACCAGCATTTTCTAAGCGGAAATTTGTGAGAGTGGGGGGTATGCATAGGACAAGCTATCATACGAAACTTAAATTGGAAGCGGTGTCCAACAGGGATGCCTACTGTCCCCAATACTTTTTTTGGTACTGATCAGTGGACGAGATTTATTAGTGGGAATCATAACGATTACGCCCATAATAGTCGCTTGTCGCTTATCGCATAAATTTGAAGTAGAGAGTAGTACTCAAAGGTCGAAGGGAAGACAAATGAAAATGGGTTAAATTACAAAATTTTTGCTCCAAGACCATAAAAACAATTTTTATAGCTCAAAATGTCGACCGAATCATTCCTATTTTAACAATGTTGTCTTCTAGTCTCTTTGATGAACTCAAGATACGGAAATAAATTGAATGAGGTATTTCGCATCATATACGTTTTATGTTAAATTAAAAAAAAACTCTTATTAACGATTAGGGGCCTAATGACATAAACCTAACTTCACACACAAAGTATTATACTCGTAGATATAGTTGCTACATTTCATTCTCAGTTGAAAAAAAAAAAAAAACAAAGCAAATGAACTTCTTGGAAAAGATGGTTTCATTTTTCACATCATAAAACACTTTCTGACTAAAAGAAGGAAAACTACACTAAACAGAGGAACCCATGTCGTGTGAAGTGAGAATTTAATGTTGTAATTTAAATTTTACATTTTTTTCAAATTTAATGGACTAAAACTAGCTCAAGCAAACAAAATTATAACAAATGACCATCGATCGACGTATATTAAGTAAAAATTGCAAATTTGCCAACTATTTTAATGCAATTTGCTTTATTTACGTCATTTCAGTTATTTAAGCTATGCAATCTCTAATGGAATACCCTAGCCTCTCAGTGAACGATAATGTTTCCAACAAATTCATAAATCTTATAAATAGCTCACACTCATGCATGCAACAACACAGATAGGCATCTGGCAACCAAACACTAAGAATCGACTAGAATATCTAGGAATCTTCAAGATAAACACCGAAAAAAAAAATTATATTTCGCTGTTGACCTCATTTTGAGGGCACACACATCCACCAATGCTAGGCAATACCACATGCCGGTGTGCTACTGTTGCCGATGCCACACACCCGAGCTTTGAGCTATTTTCATCCAAGAAATGAAAAAAAAAAAATAAATAAAATAATTCGAAACTATCTCAGCGTGTGACGTTATCTTTTCAAGTATGCGCCACGCAACAAAGTAAAGAGAAAGGACTCTTTTCCTCTAAAGACGATGAAAATTAGTTACAATATGCAAAATGTCTATGGAAATTAACAAATACACATCTCAGGTGCTACAGATACAAAATTAGAACATAAACGAAGGTAAAAAAAAAAAAATCACTGAACGAACGAAATTAAATAAAACATCGTGTGATGACTGTGCAACAAAAAAAAGAAGTTTTTAACAAAAGATTTTTTTTTTTTTTTTTTGTGTTTAAAAATGTTTAACATTGAAAAATACCTGGTCGTTGTTGTCTTTTTTGAAGAACTGTATTTTTTTTGTGTATTTTAGTAGATTTTATATTGTTTATAGGGGAAGTTTTTTTTTATATATATATCAGTTGTTATGGCACAGGATCAAGCGGATTTTATTTTTCACCCAATTTAGTTGATTTTATATTATTTTGTTATCGAAAAATATATAGCAGCGTGGAAGGAAAGAAATAAGAAAGATTTATTAATGTTATTAAATATTTTAAAAGGAAATTATTTTTAGGCATTTCAAAAATTCATCTGTGGAGTAATAAGAAAATTCCAAGCACAACAAAAGGAGTACCTATATTAAATATTTCCTTCAGTGGGTGCGCACCTTTCAGTTTCATGAATGTCGTTACATCTCTGAACGCACCCATTTGAATGGATGTCTCAAAAATAAAAATACAAATTAAATTGGGAAACGAAGAGCGGTAGCTTAAAAATACCAGTAACTTAGACCGTTTATTGATACTTTTCATAATCTAATAATCTTATATTACAAGTGAAAATTAATTTATTTTCGGATGTTCCCCAATATCATTGTATATGAGTAGTAGTTTCATATACAATGCCAATATTTATAATCATTTTAGCAAAGACACTCTCTAATGTAATTCAGTCAAGGTCAGTTCCTTGTCAAAAGGCAAATGACAAACCCAAACGTCAAAAATTATACTTTTTTCTTCAGTTATTGCGTTGGCAGGAAAGTAATTTCGGTTTTTACAAGTAGATGGCGTTATATTTGTTATTTCTCGCTTTTGTCAATGTTATGTTTTTTTTTTTCTTTTGGCATTTGATAGCTGTCACCTTAAGCTTACCTTAGAAGCAAATTGACTTTAATTTTGTTTACACCTGTTAGTACAGTGTCAATTTTACCATGGATTTCAAAAACGAACATTTTCGACATATTGTGCTCTTTTATTTCCGTAAAGTCAAGCAAGCTGCTGAGGTTCACCAAGAGATATGTGAAGTTTACGGTGTTGACTGCTTAACAGGACGCACGTTTCAGAATTGGTTTACGAAATTCCGTTCCAGAGGTTTTTAACTCAAACCAATGTTCTGGTAGACCAACTGAAGTTGATGATGACCAAATCAATGTCATAATTGAATCAGATCGTCATATATGTAGTATGACTGTGCGAGAGATTGCAGAGAGGTTAAATACATCACACACAACAATTGAATATCACTTAAAAAGCTCGATATTTGGATTCCACATGAATTGAAAGATATTTAATTAGCCCAACGAATAAATATTTGCGATATTCATTTCAAAGGCAATAAAATTGGTCCTTTTGTGAAACGAATCATCACTGGTGATGAAAAATGGATCGTCTACAACATCAATCGAAAACGATCATGGTCTAAGCGTGATGAACCAGCACAAACCATCGAAAGCTGAACTGCATCAAAAGAAGGTTATGTTGTAAGTTATTTTGAGCTGCTTCCAAGGAACCAAACGATCAATTCAAATGTTTACAACTAATAAAACTAGAAAAACGGCTAAAATAGGAATCGTGTTCCACCATGACAACGCTAGACCACACACATCTTTGGTAACTCGTGAAAAATTGTTGAACCCTGTTTGGGAAGTGATGTCATATCCACAAACCTCTAAAATGCAAAAGATGCAACATAACCTCCAAAGCTTCTAAAGCAGTACTTAAATGCCGTATGCCCTACTATTTCTCCTCCATAAGTTAAGTTCAACTTAGTGACATTTAAGATCCACTTTGTATTTCATGCAAATCATTATGTGGAACTCATGCCTTTAAGTGGATCTTAAATAGTTATGACTTGTATCAGCACGGGCCTTAGTATTTTTAATCAATAGGTAGCTTCGAGGAATGAGGTTTTTTTTTATTGACCTAACATAAACTGGTACTTACAGAATGTTTGTCTACCGGACCGTCGAACTGCTTCAGAATTCTGGTGGAGCAGAAGATCTTCAAAGATATGCAAGGCCACAAGCATTTAAGGTCCGAATTGAACAGACTCCGTCCCAAAAAAAAAGTTACGTATGTCGCGTGAGATATTAACACTGTGTCTTGCATTACTTTTAAGTTGGTGTATATTTATACTTGCACTTTTCTGACTTAAAAAAAAAAAAAAGTAATAACTTTGATGCATCACCCTGATGGAAAGCACCTACAAGTGCTCTTTCCAGGCGAGTAATTCTTCTCAAAGCAAAGTGAACTGGCCCTCCGAATACCATGCCTGGAATCCGTTATCTTAAAACAACATATGCTTCTTTAGGGTAAGTAAGAGTGACATTCTTTACAAACGTATAACTCATTCAATATTGCTGATTGGAAAAGTGTGGCAATAATTTATTATATATTTCTTCTTAAGTGTTATTCAAAAATAATCTCCTTAAACAATTTATTGTTGCTTTCACAGAATTAATCAAATTTCAATAGACACATTCTCTCTTTCACCCAGAGTGGACGGGCATTGTGAAGTAATTAGATCAATTGAAGATATAAATCAAGCTAAGTGAACGACCAACAAGATGAATGAATTATAATTTTCGATAAAAATCAAGTCTATCTGAGTTATTTAAGAACTTGAGCTTGCATAGACAACAATAGCACTGCAGACCAATGTGTCTACTTAATAAAGTAAAGGAGGTAGCGAGATATCGTTATTGAAAGAATTACTACCTAAAATATGTTACATTGAAGATATATCCGCTATGATATAGCGATCCAATAGAAGTTGCTACATAGGTACTTTTGGGTGATTAACGTGTATACAAATTTAATTTGAAAACAACGAAAAACATCTTCACTTTCCGAATTCTATCGCAGGCATGGATTCTGCTAATTCAATGAAAGTATCATGAAAGTTGCTATCAGCCCTTTTTCCACAATTGTACTTTGTATGCATGAAGATGCAAATCTTTCGCAAGAATACACTATAGAGTGCTTCTCGAAATGTCCAATTCTTGACCACGGTGTCAATTGATATTTCTGGACTCTCAACGACACTCTCATGAACTGCTTCTATGTTTTGTGTTGAACGAGTTGTTGAAGGACGGCGAGAGTATCTAAGATCACTAATTGATCCAGTCTCCCTGAATTTTTGAATTGATCTTTTGATAGTTGATAAAGTTAAATCACTATTCCGACCATATTTTGTAAGAAAATTGCGAACTGTAGCTGCTAAACCTCCATTATTTTTAAAATATTGCTCAACAATGAAAACGCGTTGTTCTTTCGTGTAGCACTCCATTTTTAATAACCCTGAACTGTCAGCTGTCACGCTGTCTTTTTTTTTTTTCGTTGGCAACACTTTACCGCAAAAATTGCGCAAAATTAAAATTTTGCGTGAATTTTGGGAAACCCTTTACTATGGGAATGAGAGCGTATATCTTGGTCTACTTTGAAGATAGACTTTGTAATTTAATATTGCCACCAATCATCCAGTTGAACTTTTAGGTGCAAATTTTGGAAATGGTGCAAACCTGTCCTGATATGTTAACCTAAGCTTCATTGGATTTAAAAAGAATTGATGAATTTTGCTGATACCAACAAAGGGTCATGGAGGCAGTTGATACAACGGCCAGTAAGTCAGCCTTTTAGTGTCAATAAAGCCACTGTAATACGAGATTCAATAAAATATAGATAAATAGGTTATTTTAATTGAATTCGAAAAATACTATAAAGACTACAGCCAAATGTGAGAAGAGCGATTCATATTTTTTTCGGATTTTGCAGCCGCAGCGACAATGGGTAGACCCGATCTATATTTCCTTTTCCCCTTATTTCTAGAGAATTGGGCCTACGTCTAATAGACTTTGTTGAAGGAAGTAGTTTTACCTCAGTGATGGTATGAGTACACCAGTTTTCAGTAAACAAGGCTTTGGAATACAAACAATAGGACCCACTACATACGCTTTCCAGGTGATTGGTGATAATTGAAAAATATCTTCTGTAATTTTAAAAACTAATCAAATACCACATCGTAAAAATATACAAAAGCCAACTAAAATCACTGTCCTCTTGACCTCATCAAAATAAATATAAACATCACGATATTACTACAGCCATTAATATTCCCATTAACCTAACCAACAACCAGCTAATACAATTCTAATTTGTAACACTTTATTAATAGCTTCACAGCCCACATGCCAATGACATGCCATAATGTTGCTGCGCTGCTGCTGTTATAGCCACTCTCCGATCGGAGTGGCCCACGTCATCTACTCTCTGACCATATGCAAACACACTCACTCTTTCGCAGTCCAGTGTGTACACACTTTATAAGGAAATTTTCAATTAGAAACAGAAATATTGATTTATGCACAAAAATTTCGTAGTCAACAATTGGCAGCTGTGTGATTAATTGGATGACTTAGCCCACAACTTCGCAGCTAGCTAGGCACAACTTGACCAACATACCGGTTGTCCCACTAATGACATTCCTCCGATTATCAGCACAGTGCCATTTTCCCCATCCGCATTTCCTCTAAAGAGCTCTAGCCAACTCCATTCATAATCAAACGACTTAACCATAATAGACCTATCTATCGCTTATGAAGTCTATCTAAAAAGTTCAATCGCAAGACCCTGCCCGGGTGAGATAGCGTGAAACTGTGCAATTCTGTTTGTCTGTTCGTCGGCGGCGTAGCCCACGGTGGTATTATATTCTCACCGATGATGTCATAACTTTAATTATACATTTCTACTCTGTTGTTGCTGTTTTTTTTTTTTTTTTAACGATCGCGTGCTATAGTGATCGCACACAGACACCCATGAAATTATCAGGCGGGCATGAAACCGCTGTAGGTTTTTGTTCGACTTGTATTAAACGAACGGTGTTGACGTTAGTCTTGTTTTTTTTTTTTGTAGATTGTCGTGACAGCGACCTTGCATGAAGTCAGCCAACAGATTAAGCCGCCAATCTTTGATGAATTTGATGCGTTGGTGCACTTGGTGCAGTTCAACAAGGACAAGGAACTGTCTTTGTTAGTTGGTGGGTTTTGGAATCAACTTTCTGTCTGCACCTACTTTTATCACAGAATCAATCTTTTGCGGGCGATATTTGAATTTATTATGTGGGATTACAAGGAATTAGGCGGAAAGGAATATTTATTTAAAAATAGACAAGAAATCAGAACGCATTATGCAAATGTTTGGCACCAATCCGCAGCGAAATGAAACAAATAAAATATTCAGAACAGCTGTGGTTTTCTTGTGTGTCATTTATGTCATAAATTATTTAAAATAAAAATCCGCAACTAAATAAGACAGCAGAAAAGTGGTCCAATTCGGTGGCAATATGTCAAAATGACGTACAAACATAATGTATACACATGCGTTTTCGGTAAGTCAGGAGATCACAATTTGGGAAGACATTAGTCCAATGAATGTATTTTGAGCGACTGTCAATTAAGTGAAAAAACAAACATTAAAATACTTTTGACTAGGGAAGTATGATGGTTCCTTTTAGACCATAGATCAGCGACCGAATTTTTAAGTTTGGGCAGTGGGGTGAAAACCGAGTTGAAAAGCCTTGTAAACTACCATTTCCGGTTACCACATATTCGTTACCCTCACTGATCTGTTTTAAATAAATGTTTACACTGATTTACGATCATTGCATAAATCATCTTTATGCGTTGCCTTGAAGCTGAGTAATCAGCAAAATATACTCGATTGCTTTATCAAATTCACCAAATGTTAGCTGTGCAGCAGTGCATGGATTGGTGCGGTTGTGTATGCACAACATCAGCACCGCACAGGGGCATGATATCTCTATTTGTTTATTTTTGTTACTTTCGTTCGATTTGTTGCTTGTTCCTGTAAAGGACAAGTATGCCCGAGATTTTGATCAATCTTGGTATTCCTATCATAGAGAAATTCGAAAAAGTGAGTGAGTATGCCTGTCCGTCTGTACATCAGACTTCAGCATAAAGGGCTGGACGGATTTAATTGCAACTTTAAACTTCTGTGTACCTATACCCTGAGGTGAAATTGGAATTTTCGTTCTAACCTCAATATCAATTCAAAACTGTCATTTTCTCCAAAACGGCTCTAAATCTATGTTTGTTTCCCTTTTCTTTTCTTTCTTTCCCGACAGTTTCTTTGGGATCGAAATTCGACGGGGATGAGAAACTACGAGTACAATATTTTGTTTGTGTTTGATTGGTACTCGTAGCTACCCATCTGTACCTTCGGATTGAAGTAACGCATATCGATTTCAACTGCGAATATCTCCAAAACGGTGCGCCCTAAGAACAAAAATTATTTCAGTCCAAATTTTAGAATTGAAAATTCTCTACCAGTTGGTGTCGAATGCAATAAACCAAAATGTCCGACCTTACCGGGAAGCTATGAAAAAATCGGTTTTCAATGCGAATATCTGAAAAACGATACGTCCCACGAAAACGAAAATATTGCGGTCGAAATTGTAGGCATTCAAGTTCTATAAGATGGATGCCGAATTTTTCAAAATTTACAAAAATTGAAGGTAGGCTATCTTGAAGAATATCCGGCTTTTCTTGGAAGTTAATAAGAAATTGTTCCTTCCGTTTGGAAATTTCTCGAAAACGATGAATTCTACGAACAAATTATTACGATCCAAATTTTAAGTTTATCTACAAGGTGGATACCGATTTTTTTATATTTTTCGAAATCGTCCCAAATGTCTGACTTTACCCCGAATTAAATGGAAATCGCTTTTCAGTGCGAATATTTCTTGAGACCGAGGTCCCCATACAGTAACATGATGAAGCAAAGCATGAAAAATGTAATCATTTCTGATATCAACTTCAGTTCTTCCATGAGTTTCAAAGTCCAATGTGAATATAATTAAATTTGTTGACTCACTTTATCTCTATAATAAAGTTCTCTAATATATGCATTAAAATTTGAAAATTATTCTCTACAAAATGTTATTCACGTTCTGACAGTATGCCACTTACTCGTATCAAAAACAATTAAATTGCATCAATCCATTCAATTCAAAATTTATGCCAAACATAAAATTGCTTTAATGAAGTAGTTCCATCATTCCTTTGACATTCTGCAGGGGCAGACCGCAGACAAACTCATCGAAAGTTTTCAAAATTTCATATTTTTTCCACTTGTCCACCAGAAAGTATCAGCATTTTGTTATTCGCTTTACAAAATCGTGATTATAAATCAACTTCACCTTACTAAGAGGCTTAAATGGTGCTCAGCACAACTAGTGCCAGCTCAAACGTGAACATCATGTCAGTGATTAGATAATCAAGTGTTTACTTGGCAGATTTATGACATCAGGAACTGATTATTCATAGTGTTCTACGAGTTGTTTTGTTCTTCTTATATAGTTTGGTAATGAAAAGTTGTTTTTTTTGTATCTGTAGACAGCGAATGATTTCATGAGCGAATCTAGTCAAATTTTTATTTACAGCGATGTAGAGACTGGCCATTGAACCGTCATTCTTTGACAATCAAATCGTTAAGTACATGCGACAATAATGACTTTGCGCAAATATTTAAGTTTCTATTTTTTTTGGCCAATTTTCAACTCTGTTGGCCGTCCCTTATTCGTATTCATCACAAAGAACGTAATAAATCAGCGCCAAAGAAGAACCTCTTTTGGAAGATCATTGACTTCTTGAAATCCCCACAGAAATATTTTTTTTTCTTTTAATATGTTTACTGCCATCAACGGAACTTGTCGACACCACCTAATGAGGTAAACACAATTTAAGCTTTCCTCTAACTCCCATTGAGGACCATTTGGTGGGGTGATTACTGTTTAGACTTAATCAAGATCGTTAAGGTGACATGATTGCTTTATTGTATTCCACTTAGCAAAATTCAATCAATTGCGTAATTGAATTCGAACAATCTTAATAGAAGTGCTATTGTGAATGCAATTGGCGATGGCGATCAATGAATACAACTCTCGGAATGTTCTCCTACATCACTCAGAACAACAATCGCGGTGCAATTATTTCGCCGGGCATAATTAAATTACGAAATTAATTTATCATTCAGCAGAGCGTGACATCAATTATTCATGCTATCTCATTATTTTTGTTCGGTTTCTGAAGTGCATATTCCTAGAATGGTGTATATTCGAGAGAATGACTTATGTGCTTGGGGTAGCGATCTACTTTTGTAAGTATTTGGTTAAATTTGAATAAATCTATTTTAATGAATTCACACTCAGTTGAGATTTATCTTTACATGCAAAGAAGCTTTTCTTGAATGCAAATGATTCGAGTAGTTCAACTCTGTATACATACGAGTACATATAATTCTACTCAAAAGATAAATTTGACCAACTGGCGGAAAAAATTAGAAGTCTAAATGTCGGGTTCCAGAACTTCTTATTTAGCATAACTTTTTAGCTGAATCAGAAGCTCGATGTACTAGGTGTCGTGTCAATAGGAGACGAAATAACGAACGATTCTATTGTTAACATACCACATACGACAAAAGTACGTAGTACATGTGGATCTGAGAGATGAGTCAACGCATATACATTTTGTTGCTTTAGTTGTCAAACCACAGTCAAACCGCATCGTTCCGCGTGGACGAATGCTCATACAATTGCCAACATTTTCCATCTCATTTGTTTTACGGTTAGTGTGAATAAGTTTGTTTAATTTTGTTGTGACATTATTAAGTGTAAGTGGTTGTGTTTTCTAAGCTTTTACATGTTCAGCCTGAGATAGTTTCTAACATAGTTGATTGACCCCATTGCATGGTTTACTCGTACTATGAAAAATGAAAGCGTCTCAACTTTACCTTCACCTAGAATTTTCTTAATAGATCTTATCTGATATGAAGACGAGGTTAGCAGTCTTAAGGGAAAGTCAAGTCAAATTTTGGTATCCTTTTAAATTTCTTGGAGTACATACTCTCTTTCGTTTTTTTTGGAGATCATCCCGGTAGTGATGATTATCAAAAGCGGATGAAAATAACCTTAGTTTGTTCTTCTTTGACGGGATATTGCGGAGAAGATACAACAAAAAACTATACTGGGGGCTCAAATCCATCGCCTAAGATGACTACTTGTATGATATGTAGAGCGAATGGACATTAATGCTCCGACTCGGTAAGTCTTCGAATCCATACCGGAGGAACGATACAGTAAAGAAAGACTTCACCTGAGGTGGCGCAAACAAGTGAAAACTAACTTCGTGTGTAAAGCTTCAAGCGACTAGCTACAGATCGTGCTGGATGTAGACGCTTGTTGGTTGAGGCTCCAGACAATTGGGACATCTAAAGTAAAAGAAAGTTTGCAATCTCTCCAGTGTTGTATTAGTGCGGAACTTATATATCAATAGAACTTAATCTTTAAATCTGCATTGCTCTGCTATGTCAAGACTAGACCTCTTGTGATGCAGCACTTCCTATAAATTTTTGTCAGTGGACATAATTTCGAAGCTTATTTTGATTCAACACTTTTCCGACCAAGCTTCCACATATCAGTTTTATTCTCGACTTATGGACCCATCTCCAAGATGTGAAACCCGGATACTTAAAAGAGACTCCATTGTAAACTATTTGATAAATATAATCAACCATGGCATCTACAGTTCCAGTCAGCTTGAACATCTTATATGGGCTACCTCAAAATACTCGGCGTTCACATGTGCAACATCTCTCAAGACATCCACAGGCTTACTCGGCTATTCTACGAAATGTAGCAGCAACCCGCCCAGTAGCTAGAGCTTATATGAGCGATAAACTCTTAAGAAAGCCACCACTAGTTACAAATGTCAACGACTAGGTGTCTCACAATCCATAAAGATGTTGCCGATACCACTGCGAACAGAGAGAGAAGCCCTGGTCTCGTAATCAAATCCGGAGATTTTATGAACCAAGCAAGTGGAATTAAACCTGGAATGTATGCTATTTCAGGAAGCAAAAATATTCAGACAGACCCCCAGTAAAGAAATGTCTGCCTAGAGCCAGATATCTGCTAAGCAAATGAGTAAGAGTTTAATGTTAGTAATTGCCCAAGCAGGGAAGTGTGAAGCCAGTGATTCTGATTTATGTGTGCGGAGCATTAAATCAACTTTATTTAATTAACACCAGCTATAATCTGTATCAAAGTGCTGATGTAGTCCAAAAGGCTAAAGGCTCAACCATAATTAAAATTAGGAAACATAAGCTAATGTCATAACTGAACGAAATGCTTCTCTATGTTCTGTCAATTCCAACCGATGCTCATAATACTTTTGACTGCATAAGTATCTGTCAAATTAATCTGCCCGTTCCTTTTGAAACATTATCCCTTTTCTTTTTCATTTTATTAAAATAAAAGGCATCTCTTTTGCGAACAATTTTTATTTTTTGGGAAATTTTCATAATAAACATGACAACTGTCAGATTTACATATGCAATGAGCGACTGAGACCGCTCTCTCTTATGTTCGCTCATGTTTACAAAAGTGAACGAACATTTAACGAATCGACGCTGAGCTTATTATGTTATGAATGATAAGATTCATGCAGGCGAATGTTGATTATGTTTCTCACTTAAGACTCGACGATTGCTTTTGAGCGACCACATCAAGCAAAATCACTACAATTCAGCTGCTGCCAACAGGGTTTTCGAATCAATGATTTTTGGGAGACTATTTCAGAGACTCTCCACAGTATCTCTTCATTGGCTAATAGCCGGAGTAGTCAATGACTACTCAAATCCGATGTTAGATTTTCCAATAGAATGTATAACTAACGTGTTCATATTTCTTTTAGCATATACAAGTTTTTCCTGCGAAATCGGAGATGAAATACAGGGTAAGTCGAAAAAAGATACTACAATTTTTCAGGACATGTGATTAATGCAAGGTCATTTAAAATTAACATGAAAAATCAATTTGGAATAAAACAACAACTAATCTGATTCGCTGTCATCACGTACGTATGTATATTCCTCCTTCATCTTCCCTATTTTGTACATTTTTCTGTTCGTCAAATTTTTCAGAGCACTGCGTGCCAAAGCACCTTAAGACAAACTCAACGTACTGTAAAATGCAAGGTATTCCTGTAAAATACAAGGCATATGGTCACGTTATGTAAAACCGATTTACATTACGTAATGTAACTCTACTTCTTCCCAAGGCTACAGCATTTAAACCAGGCCCTTGTGTGAGTTTTAATAAATCTTAATTTTCCTATTAATCCGCTTAGATTCGAAAACAATCCACTTGAAGTGGTATGCATCTACTTATCAACAACCAAACAAAATCATCAATATTAAGTGAAATTGTAAAGTTATTGAATCATCCCTAAAAAATGTATCTATACAATCATTACGTTAGTATAAAATGATGGGTAATTAGAATCCAATTTACATGTTAGAAAAACATTGTAACCTATAATCACACACGCTCGTAAGAGATTCTTTCAAAAGATAAAGAACCTAACCACTTCGAATGCTAATTCGTGAATGAAATTACCTCTGTGTTTTCGAAACTCCCATTACCAAATGCACTAAAAATCTAAACCTCCCCCCATTTTATGAAGCAATTTATTTACTCCAATAAACTGCTGCCCTACATTAAGAGACACGTTAGCGTGCCACAATAACAGTTTAGCTTACGTCACTTTTTTGTTGATTGAAAGCAAAATGGAAAGGCATTCGGAAGTAGCACACTGCCCTCCTACGGGCGGGGGAGAGTTTTCATCATCCACACACCCTAGTATCATATAATAATGCCAAGGACATCATTAGAAACTATAACAACTTCCAAGTTCTTTGTAATGTTTCAGCAACAACACTCTTATTATTCCATGTTTACTCAAACGCACAAGTGTTATTCAATAAGAAAATGTATGTCTGTTTAATTGTCGTTAATGGTATTCAAAAAGTATTCACAGAACTACAACAAATTGGAATATACCCTCATCAGTGCTTGAATTTAGAATCTAATGACATCATCGTTTAACACTTCGATTATGATTTTTCTTCACATTTTGTATCTCATTTTATTTAGATACAAACTCTGTTAATCTGCTTAGAACTTTGGAATACAGCGAATTTGAATACCCTTCGGTAGAGGATGGGGGAGTAGGCTATGGTCGTAAAAATATTCTCAACGACTTTTGTGGTGAACTTTACATTTTCTTTGAGATAAATTTCATAGTTAAAAATTTTATAAATACACTCGAAAAGAAGAATCTCGAAGAGCAAAAAAAATCCTATTCGCTGTGAGTTTAATTACTCATCGTGGGCGATACATTTTTGCTGTTTTAACGCCTCCCTGGATTTATTTCTTCATTAAGAATCTATACACGAGAACATACTGATTAACAGATGCCATGCAAATCGCACATTCAGCGGGTTTTGTGTATACAAAATGCGATGTTTACATTTTAGTTGATCCTAGGAGCAAATGGATTATGCACATATTCGTTTGGCTCTGCGCTCTATTTGAGAAAGACGAGATTTGTTTGTTTATTGTATTAAGACGGATAAAAAGCGGGAATGGAAAGTCTTACGATGAATTAGAAGGAATCTTGCCCAACGGTACAGAATTTACTAAAACAACATTTAAAACAGGAAAGTATCTTATAAAAGATCAACTATATCTAGTGGATCAAATTACACCTCTGAATGTAATTAGTGAATTCAAAGGTGTTATGCACTAGCACAGCGTTGCAACTTTGAAGTCCCCTCCGTTCATTACCTACCTAGTCGCGGTGAATGGGCTTACGTAGGTTAATTCTTATTTTAGTTATGTGGCGTAAATGAGACCTACCTTTTTTGGCTAAATCCACCGAGATTGATTGCTTCAGGATCAAAATCCTACAATTAAGGTAGTGATAGTTTGAAAATCATGATAGTCTTGATATGTATGTAGGTACATAGTTGATTTCGTCAACAAATTGCCAAAATCTATTAACCGCCTAATTCAAGAACGTCTGAACAGATTTTGATGAAAATTATCTCATAAGTTTAGCACGGTGGTTGCCTCACTTAGGAAAAAGTTTTCAAAATCTTCGAATCATCTTTCTCACAGATCTAACTCAAGAACCATTCAACGGGTTTTGATGAAATTTGGGCTTCGTGCTTAGTCGAACATGTAATTGTGTTTGCCCCGAAATTTTTTCAATTTGTTTTACTTTATCTTCTCTCAGGAGAGGCAAACCTATAACGCTGAGCCAGCGCCCTGAGATTTGATACCTGTTAATTCTGTTCTTGAATTGCTGAAGGTTGAAGCCTTCTGGAAATACTACCTTGATCAAAAAGTTTCAGGGATTTTTTCCGAAAATTTAAAATACAAGTTTATTCTTGATAATTGATATTGTCCTCTTCAAAGTGCTCTCCATCGAGTGAAACGCACTTACTCGTATGCTAGCGCTTGATCTAATCCTCGAAACATTTTTCTATTATCTCCCATCTGCTGCTAAAAGGCGTTCCCCGGAGCGGTTTCTTGAGTTGATCGAACAGGAAGAAATCGCAGGGAGCCAAATCAGGCGAATTCGGTGCCTGTTGGATGGTATTAGTACTGTTCTTGGTCAAAAACTCATGAATAAGAATGACTTTGTGCGACGATGCATCCTGTCTTTTTTGCCGAATTGCTTCACGCAAACGTCTCATAACGCCCAAACAATAAATCTTGTTGACTGTCTGATCTTGTGGCGAGAATTCATGATGCACAATACCGTTGTAATCCATGAAAACCGTGAGCATCGCATTATTTTTCTACTGAAAACGACGTGGTTTTTTCGGCCTTGGCTCATTCGGTGAACGCCATTGACTCGCGTGATGCCTGGATAGTGTTTTGTACACATTAACCCACGTCTCGTCTCAAGTAATTATGCTTTTGATGAATGTTGGGTCAGATTCAGCCGCTAAAATCATGTCTTTCGCGATGTCAATGTGGTCCCCTTTTTTACATGAAATTCAGGTTTTTCGGCACCAGCTTCGCAGCGACACGTCTGAAACCAAAATGTCTTGAAAGGATCCACAAACAATGTTCAAGTTCTCTATCAGTTCTCTGATGGTCAATTTGCAAACTTGTTGTTGCAAAGTTGATCCCATTTTTAATATCGTAAAAAATCGAAAACATACACGGAGGCAGATGCACTCTCGACAGCGTAGCTTTTACAAATGTCAAGCTACGACGCTAAAATTTGGAGGGAATGTTAATGACAGATGTGTCAACCTAAAAAAGAAAAACTCGAACCAGATGACTGAAAGCGCCACACGCTAGTCATTCCTGAAACTTGTTGATCAAGGTAGTATGTCTCCTAGGAGTGAGTTCCAAAGTTTACTTGTAAGTTATGGTGGATTGATTTTTACCCCCATATCTTCCAACTTTTTTCAAAAACAGCTTACGCCAAAATAATATTTAGATATTCCAATTCCTAGAACTCTAGCTTTCAATTTTATGTCGAATGATGGGGTTGAGTTTTTATTCTCAGGGTACATTATGTCACCAAAAGAGTTTGTGTGGCCACAATGTATGTGAAGCCGTAAACTGTTCCTAAGACTTTAATTTGATATTTGAAGATATTGTTAAAAAATTAAAGAATAGTTCACTGTTTATATTTTCAATTCAATGACGTTTACTAAACTATCTGCTGAGAGTCAGGCAATTGAGGCCAAAATTATAAAAGATAGTTTTGTATCTATCATTATATACACAATCTGCTGATACGACCTAATTTGACGCTATCCACCTCTAAACGTCAAATTCTTATCTGCCTTTAAAATACATCTTTATCTTCGTCAAAGATAACCAAGTAACGGTTTTTCACTCTGGCGCTTACCTACATATTTATTTATTTATTCTTTTACTGTAATCTATTTTTTTTTTTTTTTTTACTTTTTGTCGCCCAGGTTTCGGTCGATCTAATTTTTATCTATAGACTTCGTTCTTAATAATGTCCAGATAACGAACGACCAAATTTCATGAATTTCCGTTGGATACCACCTTTAGCAATAAATAAATATAAAATTTGGTTCGTGGTTTTTCACGAAATTACAAATTGAAAAGTTATAAAATACATACATCTGTTGCTAAAATTCGCCAAATTAATAGTAATCTACAAAAAGATAAAAGAGAGCTGAGGCAGAATTTCTAATTTCAATATGTATTTGGCAAACAGCATTCTAAGCGCAACAAAGATGAACAAGATACATACATGTTTACATATATTTTTCTTTGCCAAAATTATCAGGAAAAGTAAAAAAAAAAAAAATGAAAATAATAATAAAGATTAAAAGATAAACTATTAAATTTGTTGATGACTCAATAAACAGCATGTGTTCTTACAGTGGATGGTAAAAGTTTCGATTGAGTTAAAAATAAAACAAAACTTGCATAATTAAATAGTAAGGCTAGCGCTCTTCTTTTGGCGGATGTCAGCAAGGTTTCCTAAGAGGGCGGACTGAACTCAAATATCGAATTTTTGTAGGGGTGGACGAGAGCCCTGACAGTCATAAGGAATGGGCACACTTAAGGAACAGTCCGATCCGAGATTCATGTGGTTTCATCATTCTAGTCTTTCATATAAGAAATGTGAACTTTTTATATAAGAACTTAATGTGTAGCCGTTTGATGGTCAGTTTATCTTAAACTTCATTAAATTTGATTGTAGATAGACTATTCGCATTGTGGGGGCTATAGTAAAAGCCAAAGTACTTGAATGGTATCGCTTACAGCTCATATTCCGACTCAATGTTCAACAACAGAGTACTGAGCAGAATGCTTTCTGTTAGGAGAAGGGTTTAAAAGGCAAGTGCAATGCCCGATTTCGGTCATATTTTATAGGACAAAGCAAGAGGTATGGTTGCGTTTTCTGGCATGTATGGACTTACAGGGTCGTCCTCTATATACTAATACGTCCATGAATTTTATTTCTGAGCACACACTATAACACGACGAGTTATCCGTTCGCGGATATGTTAAAATTACCTAAAGGCGTACTTTTATGATTCTCGGGAAAGCACGTATAAAGTTTTCGGATGATCCTTGTTTAAACGAATGAATTCTGTGACGAGTGCCAAAGTGAACCTCAAGTCACTTCTACTTAGGTCACCCTATTCGTGTCAAATTCAAGTACATTCAAGTGACAAATCTCACTTTCAATAAAAAAGATGATCCAATTGGAGGTTACAATTTAAATCTGGCACTACTGTGGTTCTGTCAATGATAAACAGCTGATATTTGACATCTGTTAATACTAACCATTGCAATTTGTAATTGTGGAGCGAAAGAACAATGCACTTTAATTGTTAAAACCAATCTCCCATATCGAAACAATTTAATTTTCGAGTCATGTCTGTATTCATTACTATATATGTCCGTATACATAAATGAAATGAAAACTAGAGATACTATGAATATGACCGAAGGAGCTAGAACCCGGGCATATTTCAGCCAAAATGACTAAATGTCATCTCTCACTGACTACAAGATAGTCATCGATGCACATTATAACGTCATGATGAATGGCAATATTTCACCTATTATTAGCCAATTTTCAGCTTTCAAAATAGTCAATAAAATAACAATATAATGTGCTCTGACATTTGTTGGACTTTAAATTGTCAAAGCTACGTGAGGGTGACCACGACCCGTACTCATACATACATACGAGTATATCATCAGCTTGATTTCCTTATTCACTTTCATAAGAACCCAGGTTGGTATTGCTTTCGCAGTTTTAATTGCTAGCAATTCGAGTTGAAAAAAGAAGAAATAAAAGACTCCATCTGTTTATGCCTTCGATTAAAATCTGACTGAAACTTGCGTGCTAATTTCTTAAGGGCAATTTTATTCTATTGCTGCTGTTTGAGGAGCATTAGGAGAAGCTATCGTGAAAATTACATAGCAAATACAACAATTTATTTTCTTGACCTTTGTTTCATGCTATAAACATACGAGTCACTAACATCAAATTGTAACTTTATGAGTAAGCACGTTTCTCAAAACGACATCTAAAGGGCCAATAAATCGTTCACAACTAACGCACCATGACGGAATAGAAGTAACTCTAAAAACAAATCTGTCAAGCACGACTCTGTTCGCAGATACATACAGCGTTCCTAGAACGAAGATGCTTTAAAACTGTAACTATTATTTCATACGAAAACTTATTGAACCGATTTTATTGAATTTTTTTTTTTTGTTTATAGGTTTTTCTTGGGAAGCCTTTTTCTCGAGCAATCCTTCAGGATGCGTGATAAATTTATTTATTTAAAGCTAGATAAGAAATTGAAATTTGAAATTTAGGAGTGAAGGCTTGAGCATTGCAAAAATATCAATCAGGGAAGAGAAGTCGAACAATAGTAACAAATTTAATAACCGATACCGAAAATTATGGCAAAAGAAAATCTCCTGGAAGACCAAGAAAAAAACCTGCGATTTTGGGGAAAGCTTCTTCTTTCACGGTTCGTTAAATTCCAGCTAAAGCGGGAGTTAAAATCAACATAAAAAATATGAGGAGAGTTTTACAACAATGCGAACTTCTCCAAAGGTGCTTCGGAAACTACTTTTAACCGAAGCTCACAAAACGTGCTGTTTAGCATTTGCTCACAGCCATTGTTTTTGCACAAAAGTCATATTCACAGATGAAAAAAAGTTCAATTTAGGTGGACCTGATGACTGGTACTACTATTTTCACGATCTGCCTAAGGAACAACGAATTTTAAGCCGCTGTCAAATGGGAGGCGATTCTGTAATGGTATGGCCTGGATTTGGCTACAATGGGAGGACCGAAATACAATTTGTCAGTGGCAGAATTAATAACACCAGATACATATGTATGTAGTATACATTGAACTTATTAACGAACAAATTGAGAGGTTTGCTTCAATTATTGCAGAGGAAAACTTCATTTTTCAACAGGATAATGCGGCAGTCCATACTTCGTTCACACTGGATGACGGACTGGTTTTTTTTTTTTCACATTTCATGTTCAGACTGATAGTCCTGTCTGAACACTTCCGCGGATTCTTTTTGACATATTAATTGTCAGCGTCCATCAAATTGGTTTGTTTTTCTGTTTTTTTGCTTACTTCGAAAATATGAAGAAATTTAATTAAACAATGAGTGATAGTGAAAATACGGAATTATTTTATTTTTTTTTTTTTTATTTATTATTTTTTACACTTTTGTCGAGTGACAACCGATTGACATTCTCAAACGTCAGAAAAAATCCTTAAATTTTTATATAATCTAAAAATCCGCTGAAGTAACAAGTCACCTCTCGTCAAACGTCAAAAAAAAACCCAGTCCGTCAGTCCTGTGTGAACACCCTCAATGAGTACTTTGACTCAAAAAACATATCACTTATTAACCGGCCAGCAAGATCACCTGACTTGAACTTAATTGAGAACATGTGGGGAGATATTGCGGATTTAAAAGAATTCATTAGTATCGAATGGGACAAGACGGATCAAAAATATGTTAAAAAATTGTTTAAGTTTACCTAGTCGTTAGAAGTTGTAGAAAATAAAGGAGCTAGCACACACATTACTAAAAAAATAAAATATTGAAATTTTCATGTTGTTATTCAATTTTGAAATTCACCTGTCCTATCTTTTTGTTCCAACCAGTTTTCGGGTTTTCTCCCAGAATAGGAAAATTAACGGTTTTTCCAGAAATTATTTTATGACAGTGCGATCTAAATAAATCCCGTTACCATGTTACGCAAATTTTTTTTTTCTTAAGAATTTGTCGGGATATCTTATCATTTTCTCCGGGAGTGTAGATATTTTTTTGTTGTATTTGGTTTTATTGTTTTTACATACTACGAAAAAGCTAAGAAAAGGCTCGTATGCGTTTCACGTGGCAGTGAGACGATTTTCATGAAAAAGGTATCAAACGATTTTTCTTATTGTCAGGAGTAACAACAAGACGGAGGACAGTGGGCGCCAGTTTAGTAGGCTCAGAGGTAAGGGGAGGGTACATAACTTTTTGCCAGTTTTTGGGATTTTTTTCGAAACCTATTTTCGGAATTGTATACATAAGTTGTATATAATCAAAAAAAAATTTTTTCACTTTTCCACAATTAAACTCTTGAAGATATCTGCGGTATGCATCCCTGATTAAAATTTCACCTTTCTACATCAAACGATTCAAAAACTATGAGGCTGTGACAGACAAATGGACAAACGGACGAACAATTGACTCCCACTATAAGGTTTCCTTTCTTACTTTTTGTTACCTTGTAAGTACCAGAACGGTGAAAAGAAGCGCTTATTGTCCTTAACACCGCAGAGAGAACCACGAGTTTCGAAGTTAAGCAACATTGTGGTGCTAAAATCGATAATCATTAGTCAAACCAAGGAAATGTCTTTCCGAAGAAAGCAACTATATCCTGGACTTAAGACCATATCCCCATGAAACGAAAAAATCCACACCTATGCGAATGTTTCCGTTCCCCACTGTACACAAGAATGAAATCTAAACTCTACGCCAGGCAAAACGAAAGGAAGTAATTTCTCTGGCGCTTCTTTGCCGTACACTTGGCGCGATACTAAAGTTGTGCACTATTTATAGCTTTCGATTGAATTTTTGGTCGTCGCGTCGTCAATCAGTGAGAGTTAATCAATACCACAAGCAAACACTCTACGTTGCCATGAGTTTCTGTAGTACGCTGGGACAAGTAACTATGGATATTCTTGGCGTGATATGGTCATTGAGGAAAACCTTGACGGTTCTACCTCTAGTTAATTTTATTTTTTACAACATGATGCAGTTTCTCTGCACAAGAAGCCGGCTTCGATTTCCTGGCATCATCCTTTCGTTGTGCTTTTTTGGAATTACCTTAGTATATTCTCCAATCAGACGGCGTTATTAGTATGGTTAATGCATTAAATTTCCAACATACCTTGTAGATTCGAAGAAGTTTGCTTCACGATTCATTAACTCGGAGCGGAATTTAGCCATTTCCTCTTCCATTTTGCGCATTTCCGAATCGAATCGCTCCCGAATGCTTGAGAATTCTGTATCAATCACACTGAAGTCGCCCAATTTGATGGGAATATTCCTCTTGTTGGATTCTGCCATTTTTTCCGTTTGTTTTTTTATTTAAATAATTTTACACTAATGTCACAAAACACAAAAATGTTATTTTTTTGTATATTAACACGACGGCGTAAATTTGAGCAACAACTCTTTACTGGATGAACGCGAAAACTGATTTAACTGAACGCAGCAAAATTTGCTTCACAAATTGACGTTTTCTTTGAGACTGATTATTGAGGCGCTCTCTCGAGTGGTTTTATTAAAAAATCTGATTCACTTGAGAGAATGTTCAAGAATGATAGACAGAGTTGGTTCTTAGTGTACTTGTTGACATTTGAGTGGTTTTTCTTCTGACAGTTTGCAAATGCGGAGAACACATTGATGGTTTAATGGTGTGACCTCACTTGTGAAGTGGGCAGAACGCCTACGTGTGATGTAGATTTACATTCAGTGTCACGCTTTTTAAGATATGTTATTGTAATAAAAACTTCCGAGAAATTTATGTTAAGTGGCTACATATTTTTAAATATATTGGTAATAACTAAATTTAAGATTTACAACTTGCGGGGATATTGAATCAAAAGAAAAGAAGGAAATTTTCTATATTTAAGGCGTGTGTCAATTCATTTCTAAATTGTATCCTCTGACTTAATTTTGACGTTTACGTGATGGTGAAAAGCAAATTAAAACTTGGAAAAATTTAGCTGTGTTGATTGGGTTAAATTGTGACATAAAATGTACGCTACTTATTAGAATATCACAGTACTACAAGCATTATCATATTCGTTCAAACATTCAATTATTATGTAGTACAGAAATAATTATTTCGTTTCTGCCGTCCGCCATTTTATTTCCGAAAACTAGAAATACCCAGCCAAACACAATGTGGAAGGAAATTTAAAATTGTATCCTAACAAGTTAAAATTCATTCAGCTCCATAGTAGGTTAAATTTTGACGTTTAATATTTTCTCGCATGTCTCTATTTCTCCATCTAGCTTGCTGTCTGCATATGCTTCTTTTAGTTTCCCTTGAAGTCTATTGCATTATGTGTTTCACCCATTTTGTGTTGTCTTGTGCGACATTGCCAGACGAGCAATGAAATTAATTCGACTACAAACTCTATCTCTTAACGTGATTCCTAACAATGCACGTTTCATTGCTCGCTTACAAACCAACTGATGTTATGCACTCTCCTGATTAGACTTGAAGTTTCAAGCTCTTATTTCGATATAGGAAGGACGTGATTGTCGAAGACTTTTCGCTTGAGATTTATTGGTATCTAGTTTTTTCTAAGGAGGTTAAATTTTGACGTCTAATATTTTCTCGAATGTCGCTATTTCTCCATCTAGCTTGCTGTCTGCATATGTTTCTTTTAGTTTCCCTTGAAGACTATTGCATTATGTATTTCACCCATTGGGTGTTGTCTCGTGCGACATTACCAAACGAGCGTCATTTATTTTATGAAATTAATTCGACTACGTCTGCGACTTTTGTCCTCCTCTTGAACTTTTCGTCCCAAACTCTATTTCTTAACATGATTCCTAACAATGGACGTTTCATTGCTCGCTTACAAACCAACAGATGTTATGCACTCTCCTGATTAGACTTGAAGTTTCAAGCTCTTATTTCGATATAGGGAGGACGTGATTGTCGAAGACTTTTCGCTTGAGATTTATTGGTATCTAGTTTTTTCTAAGGATGTATTCAAGTTTTTCAAAACTCACACCTATTACATTTATTTTCCTTGTTATTTCGTCTGTCTGATTGTTTTTGCATAGTTTAATGATGTGGAAAATGTATATGTACATATTCTTTCACTACTTGAAGTATATGCTTATCGATTGTGACCTGGATGTTGTTTGGACTCAAAACCTTGGTTTTTATAAAATTTATCAACCTTCCTTTCTTTCAACACACTCAGCATATTTCCAAGATCATCTGCATGGGTGCCCCTAAGTATAATTTCGTCTGCAACTGGCAGATTATTTAGGAATCTGCTGTTGATGTTAAAATCATTCTTTACTTTTAAAAACACATAATTTGCCTAAAGATTTGTGTTTTTAAAAATATGTAAAATAAATATTTTGGCGCTAAAATCGTCAGTGTCTAACCCAACTCTTGCAATCATTCGTACTGTGTGACACACGAATCTTTTTATTCCTTAATTATTAAAATTTATTAAAATTTATTTGATTTACAAATTTTAAAAAAATAAGTAAAATGCGGACTAAACAGCATCGCATATTGCATGTAAAATTGTACCAAAGTTACAGAATTGAATTATAACTTAAATGAGGTATTTTCATTCTAAGATTATGAGACTAAATGCCTTTTAAATTATGAGCTGTTTTTCTTCAATTTTACAACTGTATATTATCCAAATGTAAACAAATTAAACACTAAAGGAAAATTGCATAAAGAAGGACAAGCAGCGGGTATTGGATAGCTGTAGAAGAATTTGCAGCTCCACTTTCCTTTTTCCTAAGAAAGGCCACAAGGGTATATTTACATGTTCCCCATTTTGTGAAGGCGATTGGAAGCATGTTGTAGGCCTGATCGCGTACGAATAAGTATCAAGCCATGATCCCTTCCGCAGCGTCTGACCCCAAATGGGCCGCTGCAATCAGTGTCTGTTTCTCTGAATTAGAAGTGGATGAATTTATGTGCTCGCCAGCACGCAGGGTTAGCACCGCATTTTTTATCTGGTGAAATCTATCTAATAATATTGAATGTAATGAGTTTACAACAACACAAATTCCCCTCGAACTAATTCCAAAAAATGTATGCACAAAATAGCTCATACTAATCCATACATGTACATATGTACCTACTTAGTTGAATATTTCTTTTGAAGTTTTTTTTCCTAAGTGTGATGCTTCACTAGACCTTTTAGTATATAAAATGTCTTCAAAGTTTAGTAAGTAACTGAAGGGCATGCAGTTCGTGTCATCGTTTGTGGCAAATTCAATTTTGTATTATAGCAACAAGAGTTATACATTACTTGTTTGCTTTTGTGCAGTTGTCAAAATTCATTGAACATGTCCAACAAGAAAAATCCGCTCAGAACTCACTTGAATCAACTACATAAACACGCTGCAGATTATCAGAAAGCAATCAGCTGAGGATAGGTCTTCGCTTAACTTGCTACTCATCGACTTTAACAAGACTTTCCACAGAGTCATGGAGTCTCTCCATAGAGACCTTGAAATCAACCACTTCAAAATGTTATATTGCAACATGCAGTATATCACTACAAACTACATTATGATTGTGACATGGTGTCAAGCCAGTGGTGGTGGGACCTATCAATTCCAAGAATGGTGTAGCTTGGTTTAGTTCGACTTAGGAACTTCGTGAAACTAAAAAATAATGACTACCTATATAAGTACAGTCATTGGGTGTCATATACAAACTTGCTTTTTAATGGAATAAGCTAACATCTTTCAATTTTCACTCTCAGAATGAATCTTGAATGAAAAATATCTGTGACTAATCATCATTTCGGAAAACATTTTAATACTCTATACAGTCCATAATTGGGAAACTCTTTCGGTCTGTATACATATTAAAATGTGTGTTGTTGTGATTCACTTATAAACCCATTTATTGATTTTTCCTTAAATCCTATCTTTGGCTCTTAATGTACTTTTCCGTTTAACAATCTCACTCTTTACTGAAGTACAACTCAATATGACTCACCAAAATCACTCACTTTGCACTATCACTCTCATTCATTCATTTTTCTCTCTGTTATGAGGAAGCAATAGTGTATTTTGTACTTTGTCTACCGATTTAGTGTGATGCATAATAACCAAACAATAATGTTTTGTGTCATATTAATAACTATTTCTGTTCTCTGTAGAGAGAGAGAGAGCTATTTATGGATATTCTTTTTGATTTGAATTGTTAAGGAATGAAATCATTGAATATTAAAATAAGCCGCGTCTCCCACGCCGGTGACGCGACGCTGACTACGATGCAGAGTTGATAAATCATTTAAATTTATAGCAAATTAAATGTGTAAATCTGTAACGTAAACAGAATGAATATGAAAAAAATAACAAAAAAAAGGTTTACGCAATTGTGCTTTTGTTTGAATTGTATTATCGTTATCTGTTTGTTTTTTTTTTTTTAATAATGCAATTAATACCTATTGCCTCACAGGTCTACTGAGATAAGATTTCTTAAGACATTATCAATATTTTATTATAGCAACAACGTTTTTCATTTTTTAACAAATAAATTGCATCAAATGATGTTTGAATACGAGTACGTATTTCGTAATGCAAGAAAATTCGGTGAAATAAACGTACCTATACTCAAAAAGGAAATACTCGTATTGCACAAATTGGTCAAAGTGTATCTACGTGCCACGTAAGGAATTGATCTATTTAAATTTTGTATTTTTAAACAGTCCTCGAGAGCAATCTGACCAATCCAAACTAACGCATTCCCTTAATTTTAGAAACATTGCAATTATGGAGATACATTTTTCAGTTTTTACCGTACAATAAGCAAGCAATTCTTCATACTCGTATTATGGTCTGCAAGATGCTTTTCAATTAAGCAAAATGTACGAGTGGTCCTCTAGAGTCTAGGCCCTAACCGATTAGAATAGATGCTCACAAGGCACTAAATAGAACTAAAGAAAGCCCAACGCAAATCTTGAAGTTTTTTTTTTTTAAGAAGAAGAAGAAGAAGAATATAATAGACTTCTGAGCAGTGCAGGTTTTAATGGCAAAATGCTCGCTGAAATTTCAGAGTAGTAGTAGTCATCCGGTATCATCCTCTGGGTTGGAAGGTGTCTTTAAATGGAAACCCAATCTACTCCGCATACGACGGATGTGCACAAATATTAACTGAGCTTTTACACCTTACCTCTTACTTCTGTCCCAAGTATTTAAAACCCGTTAGTCTATCATTCTATGTATCTTCTTAAAAACTGGGAATAATTACCTATAACCGTACTCGCTAGTACGTACATACCATGTGACGATTACTAAAGATAAATACGCTGGTGTCTCTCTATTCTCTTGGAACCTGGTGACCTAGAAGAGGGCGCAAAAGAACTCGTGCAACATGCTGTCTCTCTAAATAGACCAATTTAGGGTGATATGTTTGGGTTGGGGATAAAACCCCACAAGACTAGATCTTTACCACAAAATAAACAAATTTCCACATCATTCTGCTAAATCACATGGTATCAGCCTTTGATATGTATCTGTACATACATATGTAGGGAAGAGTGGGGCAAAACAGACAAATTAATCTTCAGAACCCCATTATGTGTAACTATTGGTTACTTTCTATTCGAGCTATCTTTCTACAACAATATGGACTTCTAATTTTAGTAATTTGAAGGAAAAGATTTGTTAAGTTCGTAAGAAAATTAATGAAATAAATGCTAATACAGGCTAAAAAGTCCGCTTTGCCTCGCAGCAGGTGCGGCTTTACGTTGAGACATTATATGTATATCAAGTATAAAAGTGGACACTAACGTCCACTTGCATTGCTTTGCTGGCATATACGCACTCTTTTGTCAAAATTGTCCATGACAGTTTTGCAAAAATTTGGCTGAATTTCATTGATACAGCGCTCAATTTGCTCCTTCAAGGCGTGGCTGATCGTGGGCATTTTGGCATAAACCTTAGCCTTAAACAAAAAAGTGCAACGGCGTTAAATCACATGATCTGGGCGGCCAATTCTGATCACCAGAACGGGAAATTACACGACCAGGAAATGACTCATGCAGTAATTGAATTGTTTCTCGGACTGTACGAGTATGTCATATGGCACCGCCTTGTTGAAACCACATCTCGTCCACATCCATATCTTGCAATTGAGGCACAAAAAATTGGATTATCTTGTCGCGATAGCGAGCACCATAACCATTAACTGTTATTGCTTGACCAGCCGCATTTTCAAAGAAGAATGGTCCGATGATGCCTCCAGCCCAAAAATCCGCACCAAACAGTGACACGTTGTGGATGCATTTATTTCTCAATAATCACTCGTGGATTTTCAGAACCCCAAATTCGTCAATTTTGATGATTAATAAGGCCATCAAGATGAAAATAAGCCTCATTGCTGAAGATGATATTGTTTGAATAATAAGCATCCACTTGTTGTAGGGTTCAGTTCTTGAGCACGGTTGCCACTATGGTCCTTTGGGTCCAAATTTGGTCCCTTTTTTACCCTTGGTTACTTGGTACCTTCTTTCTGTATTTGGTCCCTTTTTTGCAGAAATAAAAAAAGAAGAAAAACACGAGATTCAAAAAAAAAAATGGCAGACTTTTTTTTTGTATTTTAGCAACGTTTTCAGCTTTAAATTTGTTGATACCTTTTTACAGAGTTTGGTCCCTTTTTTCTGATTTTGGTAGCAAATTTTTTTTTGCAAGTGGGAACCGTGTTTTTGAGTCAATTGCACTTTGTGTGCATGAAGATGCAAATCTTTCGTGAGAATACGCTATAGAGAGCTTCTCGAAATGTTCAATTCTTGATCACGGTGCCGAATTGATGTTCCTGGACTCTCAACAACACTCTCACGACCTGCTTCGATGTTTTGTGTTGATCGACTTGTTGAAGGATGGCCAGAGTGTCTAAGATCGCTAATTGATCCAGTCTACCTGAATTTTTGTATTAATCTTTTCACAGTTGTTGAAGTAAAATCACTGTTTCGACCATATTTTGTACGAAAATTGCGAAATGTAGCTGCTTAACCCTGTCACGCTGTCTGTTTATTTTCGTTGGCAACACCTTACCGCACAAATAGCGTAAAATTAAAATCTTGCATGAATTTTGGGGCTCCCTTTAGAAAGTTGTGAATAAGTAATACGTGCACAAGAAGTTGAAGTGGAAACTCAGAAAGGATGGCGAGTAGACCTGCCAGATGTCCTAAGGCCTTTAAGGGGACAAATGCCCTAAATCATCAATGTGATTTGAGCAGATAGTAATGAAGAAACCTGATTAACTGCAATATTTCTAATGGACTGTTGACACCGTTGCACTGTTCTTCCGTGCTTGTTTTTACTGCTTGTTCGTGTTCATCCTTGAAAATTTTCAACTCCAGAATATTAAAGAGGTCATCTCTTTGGTAAGGCAATCGAAAAGCAGACCTAATTAAGTTCATTCAGTAGTAAGTTTATAAAAAATAAAAAAAAACTCGCTAGCCACGTAATAGCATGAAGAACGAGTATCTGATAAAGTTAGTAGAAAAGCTATGCATACTTATAATACATTATGTGCAGCATGCATGTATGACTACGCAAACAAAAACTACATTCTGACAACAATCAAATTTGATCGCTATTATCGACCACACATAGTGTAAACAAACAAAGTTAAGGACTTCAATTATATCTCAGCAACACGCTAATTAGCTCGCAAAACTTTTACAAAAGCGTGATCATTTATTTACAAACACAGATCGAGAACAACAACAGCGTCGATCTGACGTGTTCGTGCATAAATAATTATTATTATTTAGAGATAATTCACTCTCGGTAAATATGCTCTAAAGTCGCTACATTTGACCGTTTCGATATAAACTTCATTTTATGCGTCTAACTTTACAGAACTATATCACCCGTGGAGGCTTCACATGAATCCTATACGAGTACTTCATGTGAGTACTTCATGTAAAATATGCATCGAGTTAGTTAACACTCACTAATTACTTTCGCAGATAGAATCTACATGAGATTTCTCCACACTATATGAGTCAGTCCGTAGCTATGCTGTGACACTGTCTCTGCGTCAATATCTCTAGTAAATTCCAGACACTTCCACTTTAATTAACCCGCACCGAATGAGCAAGATCCGCCCACTAAAAATTACAATCACCGCTCGGCTTAGTGACAAATTTAGAGACAATTAACAAATTATGAAAACGTCATGAATTTTAAAACAATCAGTTAAGCCCAGCATCATCTCTGAATGAATGTGTAGGATTTGTTTTGTATTATTTATTAATAGACAAAGATATATCGGTTAATAATGTATACATACGTTTTGTGCATTTATTTTTGTTAAAAATAGGTAATAAAAAAAAATCACGTATACTGAAAAAAAAAATGTTTTTATTTTTAGCAGGAATGAGTAAGTTCCCACGGCTCTCCGGTTGCCAATTGTGTTTAAATGATCATTTAAATTTTAAATGTTTGCTCATATTATATGTACTAGCAATAGTCTTTTTTTTAAGTTATTTTTAAAGACATATTTTTTTAACAATTTCGTCGATTCGTCGATGTGCGTATATCACCAAATGTCAACAGGAATTTTAAATTCATAATATCTAAATTCTCAAAAGATAGAAAGAAAATCATAAACTACTGCTTAAGTGGAAATATAAAATTATATTTTCACGTCCATAAATATTTTAAGTAGAATATAAAATTCCATTGCTGATGCAGATTTAACTTTATACTAACGATGCTATTACGAGTACGAGGTCGCACTTTTGACATTGAAATTCCATTTCAACTACGATTTTCTAAAATTTGAAAACTTTTTCAACCCTGGTTACATACAGGGTGGCTCAGGTTAAGAAGTCAACCAATCAACTGGCGATCGATTCTTACGTCAAAGAAAGAAAAAAAATTAATTGGAGGGGGAGTGTAATTCCACCCCCTTATCCGCTACGACCATTTGATGGTCAAAAATATTGTTTAGAGTTGCCATCACTTTTTATGCTATAACTGTTGAGTTATGGTAGCTTAAACAATTCTTAAAATAATTCTGGAAACTGCATTCAATTTTTGTGCCCTAAAAAAGTTACAACTTCTCAAAATCAGAAAAGAAATTAAGCTTTTCTCGAAATTTTGTTTAAAACTTTTTTTCCTGGTGACGCAGTTGCATTTCTCTGATGATCAGAATGATAGTTGTCATGCAAAAATGATAGTTCCACTACGCAGCACGTGGGGATGGTTTGTGAATAACTTGTAGGCTGCAGTTACAATGCAAGAATGATAGTTCCACTATGCAACACATGGGGATGATTTGTCAGTGACTTGTAGGCTGCAGTTACAATCAAGTCAATATTTTTTCTTTTTTTGTTTTACACTCAAATATTAAATATCAATCAAAAATAATATTGCTATATGCATACCAAGTGTGGAAAAATTTACCACAAGATAATAAATTATCAAATGTATAATTTCTTTACTATTCTTCAAATAAACTAATAAATATGTGTGCTTAAGTAATTCCTTTGATGATACCAACTGAGCCGGTCCTGCTCTATCTTGCTTGTGATGGGTTCGAATCTTTGAACTTCTTATTCTATCAAGCTTTGTTACTCCTGCTGTCATGCGAAGCATCTTCATATCAGCTGCCGTTAATTTACCCTCATACTTTTTGTACATTGTCCAGCATTGTGAACCGTATGTGAGTGCCGGATGTACAACTGCGGTGTAAAGCCATCCTTTCAGCTTAGGGATCACAGAAGATAGAGGAGTTTTCCCGCCACTTCATCCACCCTACGCTTATGCGATGATTGATGTCACCATCACAAGTTGCTTCGCTATTGATTATAGATCCCAGATATTTGAACTTTTCGCACTTTTCCATTCAAGTAAATGTCTGGAATAGGCTGGTGTGGATCAGAGAACGGGTAGCACAGATACTCTGTCTTTTTTTGAGAAAAATTTATTTTTATTGTGGTATGTTATTTAAATAATAGCTACATGGAACATCCACACCCATCCATTGATAAAGATGCATGTATTGTAGATTTATGTATGTGTTTGAAGCTCATACGAGTATGTCTCAAATAAAATGTACTGAATTATAGTTTATGGTACATGTAATAATAATTACTACATGTTATGTAAGGTTGTGTATATCCTCCTTCTCTTACCCTACAAAGCGTTGTTGTCAACATTATGATATTATAAAGTGCGCGACTGAGTCGCATGTATTTGCACCTTTTTGTTGTTTATCTGCAAATCACTCGGATTTAAAATTCAAACGAAATCGTTAAAAATACATTTTGTTTTATATTCGCTAAAATTTTAAAACTAAATTTTTTAATTTTCCGAAAATTTGGTATACCATAATCTTGTGCATGCCAAATATTGTTTAAATATTGACTTTGAACAAAATCGGTTGAGTCATAGCTGAGATATATGCATTTTTTGGCAAAAACTTGGTAGGCCATCTGTTGGCATATTCCTACTGTAACTCAAATATTAAATTTGAACAAAATCTTTGAAGCCGTAATTTTGGGGTTAGAATGAAAATTTCGATTTCACGTCCACACCCACACACCCCAGATACGAATTTTAAAGAGAATCCGTCCAGCCGTTTAGGCTGCTGTCGGGCATTGTACATGACTCATTTTTTGAAAAGTGAGTTTAACCTAGTCCATCAATTGCGACACTTGCTAGTAGAGAATGTAATCATTACAATGTGTATAACTGATCTTTATATATGCAACTCTTCATCGATGAACTTCCTCACCATTATGATTTGGACGTGCAGACGTTTTCTGCGGTGGGGTATCCTACGGATTTTGTTTTCCAATGGACTTACTAAAAATATTCTCCTTTCCTATCTTGGCCTCGAAATCTCTAAGGACAGTTTTAGCTTCAGTCTTGGGCATTGGGCGTGAGTCTTCTCTAGATGCTCCTCGTAGGTACATCTTTTCAAAACTTGGTACTTTTTGAGATGAAAATATAGGTGTCTTTGCTGGATGGTCCCATGAATGTAAAGGCTATCGTAGATTTTCTTTTCACCCACCCCCGGCCCATCTTTACCATTTCTTCTTCAATAGTAGCAAAAAAAAAAAAAATTTAAGTAACTACAAATGAATAAAAAATACTCGTGGAGTATAATTAATAGAAAGTATCAAGCAACCAAACCAATAAGAGAAAAATATTTCCTTCCCACACAGTACAACACAGGTTAACGTGTCTCATAAAAGCTAAAACAAAGCTTCGGGTTCCTATGGTTTCCGTGGATGCAATATTCCCCCCACACAGTAGCAATAAGGCTGTGGGTTTCATTGGTATACATACCCAATAAAACCATAAGCTTGCAATTCGTTTGAATACTAAATTATATCTAGGTAAGGTGGCTTTTATTTTTCTCTACCTCTCTTCAATGTACACAACTTTTCCCAAAAGTACTGATATGGACGCCCCCACTGAAATTCGAACGCATTTTTATTGAATTCGTTCTCCGATGATAAATATCCGCATGGAAATCTATTCAAATCATTCGACATCATCCACCCACTGTGTTCGTTAAAAAGTCGTCATTTCCATTGTTTCTCGTGACTTATTTTCGTTTTAATCACTGCACGTCAGTACGAGTATAAAGGACGTGTGAATCTGGGTGGAAAAGTGTGAAATACGTTGCCTATTAACCACATAATGAATTGAAATGCTATCCACCTAAGTTGATATACATATGTACATATATATTTTTGTCATTTAAATTTTTACTATAGAGCAAGTATTGGTTCCGTGAAAATACGAGTAGTCCATTACACAATTCTGTCTGTTTGTATGTATGGTCGGCTGCAGCCTAAATGGCTAAACGGATTTTCTCAGAATTCTATAATTCGAGGCGAAATCGGATTTTTCATTCTAACCCCAAAATTAAATTTTTTATAATGGCTAATTTTGGAAAAAAAAAATATCAATTTGGTCGAATTGACAATTTTGATCCTATTTGAGTTTGGGGAGGACATACTATATGCTGCCAAATGACTTACCAGGTTTTTGCCAAAAGGTGCTTTTTCTCAGCTGTCACTCATTAGATTTTGTTTCAATTTAATATCTATGTAATATTTGACATATCGATGTCTTAATCTGCAAATCAGCTAATTCTAATTCAAGTAATTCTACAGGAGAGTTAAAAAAAAACTTCATAAAATAATTGTTTAAATCGATTTTAACGATTCCGTTGGAACATTTCTTCATCTACTATAATTTATTTATTTATGTCGAATTTTTGAAGTGAGCTGGTTTTCCGGCAAGATTATTGTTTTTAAATGCTTCTCCGTTTTTGAATCTATTATGTGTATGTGAGTGCATTTTATGATTATTTTAGGTGAATTAATCTTTTTTGGCTTAAATGGTGATCGTTTTTTGTTTGCATATAAGGTGCATATCTATTATTTAAATATTCTATAAAATATATGTAGACCAAAAATTTGCAAGAAAAGTATTGTAGTGATTTTTTCGAACTTTGGTAAAACATATGATATATACTAGGGTATACTCGTATCAAAAAGGAACCTGACTGATAAAATAAAACACACAACAGAAGTCTCTTAAATATTGTTTAGAGGCGATCACTCTTTCTTTAACTAAATAATAACTTTTTTATCTGACTTTTTTGCTTTGGATTTTTTAGGTCCACTCTTTTGACTGCATTTTTGATTCTGAGCCCTAACTTTTTTATGTTTTGAATTTTTTAGGTCCATAACTTCCCTCTGGCAACCACTATTTTGATTACATTTTCGACTCGGTATCATACTGGGAGATCTATACCCAATTACGACTCGGATAAAAATGTTGTATGGATCCGTCAGAAACTTATTTAAAAGCAAAACGACAGCTTCAACATTTTAGACCATGTATTCGGCGCACAACGCTTTAGACCCCTAACGTGGTAAAGGTTTGGAAAGTTCCAAACGATCAATCAAAATAGCTTTGCAGATCCACACGAAATGCCGAAGCTATTGGGTATTTACATTTCCTGAATTTTAGAATACATACCCACATTGCTTGACGTTGATGGTTTTGTTGTCCTGATCGTTGATCATCTTTGAGCTGTTCCCTGCCTTATTTAAAATGTTTGATCGAATTCGATAAAAAATTTATGTTTGCCTGAATTTCGAAACTAAATTTTAAAAAAATGAATTCAGAAATGAACTAAACAAACAATCGATTATACACACCTTAAATTTTGTTGTTATAACTTGAATGACAAATGCTGTCCGGTTACTTTTTGATATAATCTTGTATGTTGTCCCGTTAAAATATTTTTGAGCTTCAATTGTAAGAACAGTGATAAGTCCAATATAAAATTATCCTCTGGTTTTCAATATCATTGTTTCGTTTAAAAGACATGTCCCATTGAACACTTTGCGAGTTTCGAGGAGGGCCTTAATAAAATAAAGAGAAAGAAATTAATTATTCCACTTAATATAGTAAATTGAATTTAGTACCTACTCACTTTTACTGCTATTTTTTTTTAATATTTTTATGGCAAATACAAAATAAAGAGGGAAATATAATACATTTTTGTTTTATATTTCAACACCGATTTATGTTCTTCAATTAAGATCTAGATTCGTTCCTTTATATTTGTTTGTGGTGGCTAAGAAATGCTGTTTTAAAGTTAAATATCTTCGAAACTGTTAAAGCTAGGATAATAATCTGTACACAAATTTTTAGGCCAATCAAGAAATTTTTCATTATTGGTTTCGACGAATTTACATCCTCCTCACAGATTTGAAAATAAATTAAAAAAAGGAAGTAAGTGCTTATTGAAATGCAAAAATTTTTAAATGGTCGTATCTCCGAAACTAAGCCTTAATTCGAATATTGTCGTTACTATATTTTTGTCTCCAAAATATCCATGTCATCTTAGTGACATCTTAATAGAAAAATCTACACTTTTCCAATTTTGCACAAATGTGGATTTTGGGACGTTCAGTGGAAAGATAGCAAATAACCCCACGGGTTAAAACAACGTAGACTGCAAGCAAAAAAAGAACACGCTGCTAGACTTTTCACACTTCTTTATTTGAACAACAAATACGTGCGACCTAGTCATAAACTTTATTTTTATTTGAAAAAGGAAAAATATTATTTTTTAACAGACGTAGATACATACGGATACATACAGTGCAATGTTTTGATTTCGAAATCCCTAACTATTTTGTCAATTTTTCAGTCTCCTTTCATAGATTTGAAAATCAAAAGAAAATCGTTTAATTCCCTAGAGCTTGTAAAAATACTCGTAGAGAGAATCAATGGATTGGTTCCAATAAAAGTGAAGCTGGATACAATCCTACCTGTTTACCCATGATGTACGATGTACAACCGTTGGTTGATGAAAGTGTGGACGAAATCTGTGGCTAGGGTTACCGATAGGTGACATATGTTAACTGCCAGGATCCGGGGCGACCACATTTCGAAAATAGTGGATTACGGACCTTTTCGAAAGTATTGGGACCTACTTTTATAATAAATAATTTTTCGACAAATGCTTTTATTTTACTTTTGTCCTCATTTCTTCTAAATTTTTTTTCTTAAAGCAGCGTTTTTTTTTTTGTCGGATTGAACCCAGTAGTAAAACAATGTAAAGTAAAAAAAAGACACCAATTATTTATTATATATATGTAGTTATTTCATTCGAATTTCCGATTTTGTTAAAATTTGATATTTGAGTTACGACGGACATATGTAAGCCAACAGATGACATAGCAGATTTTTGGCAAAAATACGTGTAACCGTATTTTACTTATTAATTTTTTTTACAAAATTGCTATGGTTTTACAAGTTTTGGACAATTTAAAAAAAAAAAAAATCATAGAATTAACAGATGCAAAAGAAAAAAAAATATTTTAACAATTTCATTTAAATTTCAAATACGAATACATACGTAGGTGCAAGTATGTACGTCCGACACAACCGTCCACTTTGTTTTCAATGTGAATAAACTTTTATGTATACATATTTGTTAGACTTTTTTGGGCGACCTTTCCCATCGGTAACCCTGTTATTGTTTGATTTTTCATCGTACAACGTGACGTGATACCGCGTACGTCGTAAGTATGGGTGCATTAGATGCGCTTAGCCTCCAGTTTACCAGGGACGTGCCGTAATGGTATGGCAACAATTTTATTACGAACTTGGTGGGTATGAGAATTTTTCCAAGAGTTCATCGAATTATATATAAGTTTTCAATGTTTATGGAAAATTAAAAACGAGCAGTATTCTGATCGCGATAAAAGTAATTTGCCGCCCAAAGAATTCGTAAACAAATTACGGGGACTGTTATCCACGTCACTACTAGCAGTGTTTTGCCGTATTGAAATTATGAATATGGCTGGGAAAATATCGTACAGTTTGGATGACTTTGAAGGTACAATGAAATTATATGTATCATCAAACACCGACCATGTACATCGTACCACGAAGGTATTAACTCAGTTGAATGCACAGATTCAGTACCTACAGATGCACAAGATGTACATACGAGTATCTATGTATGCACAGGTGCGTAGACATCTTTTGATAAAATAGGGGTTCAGATACTTAAAACATCAATGGTTAGAAACGTAACAAAGTATCACATGTGATTTCCTTGTCATGAAAATTTAAAACCCTTTGTCAGGTTTTGTTAATGATAATGCGTGGAATGTTTGTAATTTAGAAGGTCATAGTAATAATGATTAATAGTTAACCATATTTAGATAACAAATTGTGTGTGGTGGATTTTTTCGCGTAGTTTGTGTATATATTTTCCTATACGCAGTGCAACGACTTCTAGCGGATATGATTCCAAGTGTGATTGTTAACCGGAAATTGTTCGATGCAGTCTAGTTAAAATCGGTGGTTTACTCGTATCACTAGAAAAAGACGTGGAAGCAGGTGTTAACTTATTTATCTACAACTGAATAATCTGGGATAAAATAACACTCGTTGTCCAAAAAATATACACACATAATGTTCTTTGTATTGTTAAAATACATGGTTGAGGGTTTTTAGAAATAAAGAACTAACAAATCTCGGATGTATGATAATACGCGTGTGTCTTTAATAGAAAACCAAATTGGCCATAGTTATGGTGAAACTACAATATCCCACAATCTCACATGTGATTCAGTGGTAATATTCGCGAAAATAAGTCCTAGGTTGCTTTTCTGAAACAGAAATAAAAAAAAATATTTTTGCTGCCAAACCTCTTCGGATGGCGAAATTCCTTTGAAAGAAAAATTAACGAAGACAAAATCATATCTCTCTCAATTTCGTTAAGTCTCTCAGTACGCGTACGATTTTCAAATGTTTTCAGGCGGAATATCACGTTTTCATACGAGTATGAGCACCCGAAGAACCTCTTGTTCACCCATTCATCAGAACTGTAGCTAACGAGGTGGTGGAGAAGCAAGATATCGTGCTGAATAACCACGATAACTAATTAAATCACATTGGTGATCTGTTGGAATCTGTTTACAAGTACAGTGAGAATATGTGATGCATTGCCCTACTCAAGCAGCACCCTGAAACAAAGGTGCTCCGTGGGAAGAGAGTCTCTACCGCCATCTTTTACTCTTCTAGCTGCACAAAATAATTCTAGCTATCGTGCAAATACGATAGACGGGACAATATCAAATTGCATTTCTCGCGTTACGTTAAATTAAAAGCTAAAACGATATCGTTCAGTCGATGTTATTATTCGATGTTTACATGATCCAAAACTATCGCTGAACGATTGTTGTCTTACGTGATGAAGGCCCAGGTCTACTGGTCTGGTCACTGTTACTCTTCTTTAACACTTCGATCAAAGCATTTGTGTCGCTATTGGTCCCTCTTGTTTTCCGTGCTCTAAGATTCATATCATGATGGTTGAGGCAGAAACGTAATCACGATTACTTCACGGAGCCTACAGCAAAATCGAATTAAAAAGGATGGGAAAACTGCTCCAGTTTGTTTTTAAAATTTCAGATTTGAGTCCAGTGACCTCGAAATTCGATTCGGATTCGGTGACCCCGAAAACATTTCTATTACTAGTATATTGGCCTTTGATTGACTTTACTTGTTAGGTCTTTTGTGCGCCATTTTGTATTTTGGAATTCTGACTGCGGATTTAGATTTAGCAACGCAGAATACGATTTTGCCATTTACTTCAGTAGTTTACGAGCAAATTAAATTGTTTTAAATGTTTCTGTTTATTTGCAGTAACAAACAAATTTAAGACGTGTGAAGAAAATTTGAGCTATATTTTCGTAAATAGCAGGCTCCCACCGAGAATGTCCTTTAGATACGATTGTTTGTTTTTAAAAATTACTGGACTTAAGGAACATTTTATTTAGTGAGGGATTTTATGAAAATTTAATTGAAAATGTATGCTTAATTTTTGCTTTGATTCTCGCCATCTTGTACTCTGTTCTATTCCATAAGGGTGTTCCATTTTTATGCAAAGTCAGAGGGATTAGTTTTGATCACGAATGGGGGGTTTTGGATAGTCAGATGATTGAAATAAGTACATAATCATCCCTTGTAGCGGTGTACATGCATTGTAGTCCACATCCAAAGCTTTCAGCATTTTAACTTAAATTCTAAAAACCTCCAATTTAAGAGTATATAAATAAACAAATAAATAAATATACATATATGTAAATATATATATAAATAAATAAATAAATAAGTAAATAAATAAACAATTAAATAGAATAAATAATTAAATAAATAAAAAAATAAATGAATCAATAATTAAATAAATAAATAATTAAATAAACAAATAAATAATTAAATATTCATGTATATAAACACATTTATTAGCAAACAAATACATAATAAATAAAAATGTATAATAAATAAATAATATATAAATAAGATAATAAACTTACATCTACACAAATTATAATTGGTATTATTTCTAAATTTATCTGTGAGTTTATGGATTCTATCAGAGACCATTTCAACATTCGCTCTATTATGTAATTCAGCAGTTTATTTTGAGATATCTGTAACCTGTTTATATGACATTTGCAGAATTCCCCCAGACTTGATATCCATATAGAAGAATTGCTTATAAAATTACCGTGTGAATATTTCCGCATTTTTAATTGATATTATCAGAGAAAACTGGTGCTACGACTTTTTGTTACAAGAAAATGGGCATGGCATTCGTAACTAAAATTCAACGATTCTGATGACATATTTCCAGTAAGTTAAGGCTTTTGATGAAAACTCTCCAAAATGTGGGCATGGCAGTAGACGAATTGTAGCGAATAGTAACGCCTTTATGTTTTGAAAAAGCAAATATTTTCCAATTTCTAGTAAAAATATTGGAAAGGACATTTTTTTGAAAAGTGGGCAAATTTGAAAAATGTTAGCACTTGTACTGCCTCGGATGCTAAAAGGCTTATATATAAAATTGTATGTTTCTACCTAAAAATTTAAGACCCAACAACTGGTGATATACAGACAGACAGACGGACGGACGGGAACGGCTATATCGTCATAACTTTCGATATACCTATATACTTTTCGGGGTTTACATTTATTTACCTATGTTACAAACTATGTATCAAAATTAATATACCCTATGGGATAGCGTATAAAAAAACATACACACAAACAAAAGTTACAATCCATCCGAAACCAAACGTATGATACCCTTCCTTCATCTTCTAACCCATCCTTAATAAAGTGGGTGCGGTGTTGTGAACATTTTGGTTAAAATGCAATAAAATCTTTTTGCTCAGATGATATTCTCTCGATTTTTAAGAGAATTTAATAAATAATTTGTAGTTAAAATATTTTCTTAGAAGAATATGAGCATGGCAGTCACCATGTATTACAGAAGGTCAAGAATTCTGGTGAAATATTCACAATAACAGCTTTAAGAAATCAAAATACGTTTTTTGAAGAAAAAAATTGTAAATTCTGACTTCAACAACTGCGAAAACCATTTGGCCAACATTATCATTTGCTTTATTTCATTAACGAGAAATTGAAACACTATATTTTTAAAATGTAGTCAGTGTTAAAATGTGTTTGGACATCTTTGTTATGAAGTGATTTGTTGCTTAAAATCGTTAATTTATCTTTAAGTAGTGATACGTTTGCAAGTCCCTTATCGTCCCCGTTCGAAAAAAAAAATATAAAACTCATAGGAAATGGAGGATTTTAGACCTGTCAATACGATGTCCTTTGAAAGTAAAATCATTGAAAAGATTGTGTATAATCAACTGCAAATGTATTCAGAATCATTCAATCTAATATCTTGTTATCAATTTACTTTCAGAAAAAAACATAATTGTGGATCCCTTCTCAATCTAGTGACCACTAAGTGGAAAATTGACATTCATGACAAGAAAGTTGTTGTAGCCGTGTTTCTAGACTTAAAAAGAGCGTTCGAAACTGTGGATCATTTAATTTTAATTGAAAAACTAAAAATGCATAGGGTGAGAAATACAAAACTTGAATGGTTCACATCATATCTTGAAAACAGAACTCAAAAATTCAAAATTAACGATATTTTTTCGAACCCTGTTCCTGTACTTCATGGTGCCCCTCAAGGATCCTTGCTTGGCGTGTTGCTGTTTTTGATTTATACGAGTATCAATGATATGAAGAATGACATTTGTTTTTCAAAAATTGTGCTGTTTGTTGATGATGCATTATTGTTTACTTCTGGTAGTAATGTCGATGAGTATATAAATAAAATAAATTCAGATTTAGATAATTTAAAAGAATGGTTTGACAGGATCATGTTATACTATAATTGAATTTAAGAAAAAAGAAAACCAAAGCCATAATATTAAATGGTTGTACTAATAGAATCATCAACATAAAGCAATCAGAATATAGACATAGTTAATGAATTGAAATATTTAGGTGTTTTAATTGACGATAATTAAAAATGTAAAAAGATGGCAAAAAATAAATTCACTTCATAGGTAGAATGCGGAATAAAATTACAATAAATTCGGTGTATTTAAAAGTATATAATATGATGATAAAACCGCATTATGAGTATTGCTCAAGTATTTTGATTATGTGTAATAATCAGAGGGCAATGAGAATTGTTTTAATATGCAATGGATTTACTCCAAGGGAAATGTTACTTAATTTATCTTGGATGAGTGTGAACCAAAAAATTTTGTATAATGTAATAGTATTTATACTTAAAATAAATCCAATATATTATTATTATATTTAAATGAATATATATTTTATGTTAGTGACGTCCAACCTCTTGCGTTGCTGGTAATTTTAGGTTACCAGTGTATAGAAATTTAGGGACAAGGAATATGGTTCTCCATAAATGCTTAATCATGATTAAAAAATTGAACAAAATTAATAAGATTTAAAAAACACTTGATTATATTGTTAAAAATGGATTTATTTAATATAAAATGAATAATAATTAAGATTTGTAATGAAATTTTTTAAATGGCAAATTTTTGCCAAATTAAAATAAAAGGCAATTTTCATTTGCTGTATGTTGTATCAGCGCCGTGGCTGAATGCGCGATGAGCAAGAGATTCAAGGTTCGAATCTAAGAAAACACGAACAAAAAAATATTCTCACGGTTTCACCTCCCGTGAACGTCTGACAATCATCCGATAGTAAAATTGTCATGAGAAGCTTCACTCAATAGAAAAAGAATTGCCCTTCGGAAACAGCAGTACAGTGAACCAAAAAAAAGTTGGACGGCAATTAGAATGCGACAGGCACTTGTGGGGGAAGGGGGTATTGTGTGGGGGCTATTGAAATCAATAAAATTTTAAATGAAGCACAGTTCCTTAAATATTCATAATAACTTTACTTTTGTTTCCTAAAGTGTTTAATCTTAAGTTCATTTGATTTGAAGGTTTTAAAAGTCGATACCCCCCGAAACAAAAAGCCACTTTTGTCAGATACGAGTAGAAACATAAGGAAACGTTTTGCGCAAACCTATGCGCATCGATCATTAGACTTTTGGAATGCTGTCATTTTCTCAGACAAGTCCAAACAAGGTACGAGCTTGAATCCGCAAAATCTAAATACTACTATTAAACATGATGGTATGCGGTACAATGGGATCAGATGGTGTTAGAAATATGTTTTTTGTTGAAGGCAATATGAATAAAAAGGATTAGGGCGGATGAATGCCTTATAAATTGAGGCCAGATCAGACGGGGTAAAATATTTCTTGCAATGTTTAAGGAATCCTAGACCTCGAATATGTGATCGTTCCATCGAAGTTGCTTATTAATACCCATACCGAGAATGGCAAGTCTTTCGGTTTCAATGATGCAAGTACCATCTATGAATAATGGTTGAGGGTTTTGGTTTTGCTTGAGAGACAGAAGACAGCATTGTGTTGGTTGAACCCAATTTGATTATTCTGTCCAGGTCGGAATTTAATGTGTTTAACATGCGTTGCCATTCCCCTTCTACGGCCGAAGAGTAAGGACGTGAGTAAGGGAACGAATATGAAAAACTGAGGGTACTGTCACCAGCGAAGGAATGAATTGGATTAGAAGTTGCAGACAAGAGATCATTTATAAAAATAAGAAAGAGTGTTGGGGACAAAACAGACCCTTGGGGAACACCAGCATTTATTTGGTGAATTGTAGACTTGAAGCTACAAGCTGTGCTGGCAGCCAAAGGGCACCATACTAAATATCAACTATAAAAGATGTAATCGCTTTTTTATAATGAATTTCGTATGTGTTAATTTTTTTTTCTTTTTGTTAAAAAAACAAAACAAATAACTTTAGAAAACTGAATTGAAATTGTTTATAAAATTTGAAAAATTATATTTCTAGGACCCTTATGAATTTCAATGAAGCCAGTAGACTTTTAGATTTTCATTATTCAAGAGATCGCTTCAGAAAGATTTTGTTCGATTTTCTAATAAATTAAATCTGTTTTCGTTTTCCTCCTCTATCCTTATTTTTATGAAATTAATTTATATATATATTTATATATTTATTTATTCGGCAAACCCCACAGGCGGACCAGTAGGGATGCAGTAAAGTGGGAGGGTTGTGATCCTTCTCGCCGTAAGGAAAAGAAGAAAGAAGATATTTATTTATCCGAGAATATACGAGTACTTATCTCTCTATGTAATCTGTAAATCAAAGCTGGTAGATGAATAAACTAAACTAAATTTGCGCTTTTACTGAATTCAACAGCATCAGGGGCTGTAATGTTACCCAATTTGAATATTCACCCACAGTTTCTTGTCCAACTTTTTTTTTGGTTCACTGTATGTCCCAACTATTCGTGCGGCACACAGCACGAGTGGCTGCGAGAAGCTAAGCCTGGCCCTTTATGGGCTGATAGCACCAAAATATATATTCATGTTTGTATGCGCCGCCGTGTACGAATTTAAATGCGTTTTTTTCCTACAAATTTATGAGCCATAAAATCTATAAAGTGTTACATCAAACATTAAAATTTGTTAACAGAAAAAAATTGTTGTTTAAATTTTTTTCATATTCTTGCCAGTAAGCCTGATTTATCTTGACTTTTACTGAACAGATTAAAATTAAATTTATATATCTGTTTAGAATTAATAGCAAAGATATTGATATACATATCATCTTTATACGTTTTTTTTTTTTTGTGAGAACAGTGATAACAAAAAACACATATATTATTTTATATTATCACGATAACAACCAGTGGAGACTGTCGATGTACAAGTGGTTATGCAAGTTTTTGCGCGTACGGACTGTACCTATATACCTACATACATATCTTCTTGTTCTTGTTGTTTGTTGTTCTATCTTCTCTAACTTGATGGATTTGACGCAGTATTTTTTCAATGGTATACAGATGCTGAATTTTTTAATATTTTCGTCATTTCGACATTTAATGCATATAAGTATTTGTTATCAATCTTATTATGATTTACTTTAACAACAAATTCCCAACCTGTTGTCTCATATACTCGTACATATGCCAATAGAGTTATATCAGCTAGCTTTGAATTCCCTATTTTCAGTTTTAAAATTCGGATTTCAGATCTGCCACCTATTCATCGTAATTTGGCTGAACTACTAACTAAAATTTTATAAACTAAATATGTATCTCACAACTGAGACTTTACATCAAAATACGATTGTTTTTTCTATAATCAGCATCAAAAAAGTTAACCAGAAAATAGTACCATTTGGCATGTAGGTAAAAATCATATTGACTAGTGTCGCATTCCCTTCGAAAGAAAAATACAATTTTAACAGTTAACGACTATTTACCAATCGCTCTTTGATAAGATTTATTAATTCCTTGAATATTAAGTTAACTGAAAAGCTCCTCCTACAAGCTACCAGAATTCTTCCCCAGTGAAACAAACCCCCTCTCCACAAAGAGCTTACCCAAGAGAGAGGCGGAATCTTTCTCTTCCAAGCACTGCATCACCAGCATTATCAACAATTACCACGCCATGATTGTTTTCATCTGAAAAAGAACATTTAATTGAGAGCAGAAGGGGGAAACATATAAATGGAGGCTGTTATGTGTTGGGCGCTCGTTTCATTATCACTGCACCATACATAAAGCATTCGCATTTTTTTTATATCCACAATCCAATTTGTGTCAGCGCTATGAATTTACTTTCATTCGCCTTCAGTTCTCAAATAACAAATTGCACAATGTCATCGATAATAAATTCCTAAAACAATATTTTGTTTTTTTATTTCTAAATGTTTTTATCCTTGTTTAAAAACCGATTAAGGGGGGCACAACATAGAACATGGTTATTTAATGTGATTTGCTTTTTATATATTTTTTTTTTCTCATTTTCTTCAATTTTTCATTTCATATCTATCACACAATAATTTTTGTCGTTTTTTAAACGTTCGACTGTATCTTTCTCTCACGTTACACATCCACACGTATTTTCTATGTTCTAACTTTCTAAAGTTGTTTGTTTTTTTTTTTTTTTCTTTTTTTTTTTCTGTATTTTGCTCCCGGCTTTTTACGATTTAATATTAAAATTACATTATCCTAAGGTTTTTTTTTTTTTTTTTACATTAAAAACACTTGTAAAATAATTTCTATATTATAGAAAATATTTTTTTATTATTATTTTTGTCTATCTTATGCGCTAGGTCCTATGTGTGATTTCTCCTTATATTTTTCTTTTAACTATAATTCGCTCTGTACAGTTTTTTTCTCAAATTTTCATAAAAAAAAATAACAAATTTCTTTATAAATTATTTTACAATTTTTTTTTTTTTTTAAATTTACTTAGAAACATTTATTTTATTTTTTAAAACTGTTAGCAGAAAATGTTGTTTTCATTATAATTTTCTGTATTTTGTTTAACTATATTTTTGGGTGGTGTGTAAGGTTTTGTTTTTTCCTAAAATACATAGATAATAATTTTTTGATTTTAATTATTTTTATAAATTGTTTTACAATGTTTTTTTTTTTTTTTGTTTTTAATTTGTTTACCCTTTTCTTTAAAATAAAACAACAAATAAATATAAAAGAAACTAAGTAAGAGGTTGTGTTTTTGTTTCACTTGTAGTAAGTAGCTTACAAAAGTTATCATTGTCTTAAAAAAAAAAAAATACATAATTAGTGCGAGAGGTTTAAGGAAATTAGCCGACATTCAGCAGGAAGAAGTGGAGAAAGGCAAAATTATCTCAGGTAAAAGATATCTGTTTATTTTGAAATAAGAAAATGATAGAAATATATTTTCAACATATTAGCAAAGTTAAATATTTAATGGAAACACCGGAAAATTTAAAAAAAAAAACCTTCCTAATTAGTTTTCTGGAGCCTTTCTTTGTGGAAGGCAATAGTCAGCGGAGAACCTTAAAGATGTGGGGATTTTTTTTTTTTAATTTTTTTTAGCATGCGAAGTTGAATAAACTCGTTATACCAGAAGCCATACGTACATGCCTGTTGAACTTTCACAGTGGTGACCACGAACGATGATATATATATATATATATGGCCATCTAGTGAAAAATTTATGTTTGCTTGGCAGTAAGCTTATTCATAAGCCACTTAGAAAGAAGCAAGTTTATAAAGACAAACATCTTCACACTTCTTTTAGAAGTCCACGACTTAATGTGAACTGTTCAAAACACATTCGCCATGATTCCCGTTGTCGTTGTTCGTATGCGACACAATTCTGATTTTATTCGGCGTGTCGTATACCAACTTCCAGCAGTATTACAAATCTGTCGCGTCGAAGATGCTATGGAATGCCGATTCAGAAACCGAATGACAAATAAAATATCAACAAATGACAATGGGTATATATGGTGTTATTATACTTTGCGATAACAATTATTTGTTTTAAAAAATATTTAGCAACAGAATGCTCTACTGAAGTCTAAAGATGCATTTATATTATATCAAGCAGCACGGAACAAACATTTGCATACATCGATGATCTGTCTTTGGCAAATCAAAAGCGAACGAGAGTTCTATTTGCCACTCATATACTTTAAAACAGGAATATCGCTCGCTATTTGTAAATCCATTATGCAAATGCTTGCGCTTTGCTGTTCTCTATAATTTAATAACACAACTTACTACAAACATTCTCGGTCTACTCTCAAAGTCTTCGGCTAGGACTGTTTGCGTTGAATGACTCTGTTCTTGAAAACGTTTTCGGTTATGAAATTTCAACAACAAAAACAAGTCAAGTGTGTAAAGCAGCTAGCCTTTATTCGTGAAGGTTTAAAGAGCCTTGTGGTCGCTGGATGTTCAAGATACTCTCATAAACGCTCATGTTATTTACACAAACTAAATTTTAAGCCGTATTGGGATATGTAATTTTTATAAATAAATAAATTTGTGTCAAACAGTGATTGGGTTGGGAGTGCTTGGAAAATATGCCGTAGTGAGATGGTGTTAATTATGATCGGAGGTGTGTGCGCTACAACATTTCTTTTAGTCTTGACACTACTTGCTCTTCGGGCCTATTGAAATAAATGTTGTAATAATGAGAAAAACTATGTATGAAATCGACAAAAATATGAGGTGCTTTTAATTTCCATTAACTTCTACGGGATATTTACTTCAAAACTATTGAGATCACTAGGTTTTACAAATTAATTCAGTCACTATATGAGTGGATTATGAACGTTGACACAACAGAACCATTCCGGGATGGTTTAGTTAGTTGAAGGTCAGCGTAAGTCATACTCGTACTTTGTTTATGAAAACTACACACACTTGAGTAATTACATTTATTCTTAAAAGTGACAGGTACAAAAACTTATAGTCTCATTAATTCATGCAAGTGACATCGCACAAAAGTCCTCTTCCCGCATTGAAAGTTTGTATAATTTTGAAATAAAATAAATGAAGTGAGGTGACAATCTGTCACTACAACTAGGGGAATAAGGGTGATAATCATGTTTTGTAGTCATTTCATCGGTGACCAAACGTCTTTTTGACATTTTGCAGGTATGGACGGAGTTGTTAACAGACTCGAAATAATTTTTCATGCTCATTCAGGATCAAAACATACTGAAGCTTATTCCTCATTTCACATAATCGTGCAATGAAGTTCAAGAACTGAAAAAAAAAAAACAAAATTGCGAGCATTATGATATATCACAGTTCAAGGATTTTTGACCGCTATTGTCACCAACAGAGTAGGGATTGTCATCCAACTCTAACTGGACCCGATTAATTGACTTGCACTACAGGCTACGAATGATGAGGAATTGGGATTGAAAATCGTCAACGCCAATATAAGTGATTCCAACATATAGCGTAAAATGATCAACAGAGAGAGTTTGTGATCTCTTAGCGTCCCTAATGCAATCGCATTTCCAATTTAATCGTCTTCAGCGCTTAAATTTTATAAACGGAGCAGACTTATGCCCTAAAAGTTGAACTACTCTAAGAGCAACATTTTGTGGATCAGTTTAACAAAATCATTATGTGTTGATTTTTTCCGTATTATGATGTTTGTTTGAAAACGAAGGAAGGTCCTTTCACATTTTGGACTACTACCGATCCTGTCTGTATTTTAAGGTATTTTTCTACAGGTTGAGGAAGAAAACACTACTCACTGGTAAAAGGTGTGGCCCATATTTAATACCGATCTTATTGGGTGGTATTTGAAGAAAGCTTCAAATGGCATAATTTCTAGCGACCGCTACTCGTCCATTGTACCACTATTCTTAAATCTATCCTATAGCTTTGAATAATTCCAGTTTAACGATGATCACTAAACACCAGTGATCGATCCTCCAGATTTTGTTTCTTTTGTTGCGTCTTTGGAGGTGATGAAAATATTTGCATTTGTCTTGAGGAGCGATAAGCAAAATAGGTTTTATAGTAGTTCTCGATGACAGATCTTGCCTTGATCTATTAGCTTAGTTCTGTGTAGTTGTTCGTCGGAAGGACGAACTTCATTGGCAACAGTTCACACTAAGGAAAGGTAAATCAAAATTCAGAAGCAACACAGGGGTTAAAAAAAGGTTAAGAATGAAGTTTTTTTTTTCAAAAATAATGACAGCCAATCCTTGTTTTTTTTTTTGTAGTTTTCAAAATGATATATGTACGCATGTATAGAACTCTATTTTTTTTCGATTGTAATGCTATTTACAAAATTATCGAGTTTTTTTTAAAGTTTTGTTTCTTTTTTAAGAACAAAAAAATAAATCTGACTACTCTCTTACTACAGTACTACTACGACAACTACTATTACTACTACTACTATTACTAGTATATACTACTAAAGCAATATAATGCATCTGAAAGAAATAAAATAAAAGAAAACTTGTGTCGTTCTTCTTAGTAGCTATGCTGTTAGCTCGAATTGGTAGAATTTTGCATTGGATAACTACTGTTGGTCCGTTTATCCCACCACTCTTGTATGCTGTTGGCCATTAGGCGGCGTCGAAAACGCAATGATTCGGTGACACACATCTGTATGAAATTGTACTTTGTCTCGGCGTCTCCTTTGATAAGATTTAGGTTTTCCAAAAGTTGCGAATAATTTCTGCCTGGCCGGCGAATGTCTCTGAAAACTGTCCCCCGCAGTTCGATGTTATGCCGTCGAATGGCATCACGTTGTTCGCTGGTTAGAATTGGTTCCGCTGCTGCTGGTGAGGGTGTTCTATCTTTTTTGAGACTATCAAAGTTCGAGTTTATTGTGTATGCTGCTGAACTGACACTCGGTCCTGGATCTGGATCGACTTCCACTTTTATGCTAACATCACTGTCGTTGACATGTGCGTCCACGAAGGGTTCGTGTTTTAAATTGTCCGCCACTATGGGCGCTCCTGGTAGTGTAAACGATGCAGCTGTCGCGACTCCACCACTGCCATTGTGACATTGTTGAAGTATTCTAGAGATCTCCTGGGCATCACTGCTTATGTCGGTGTGACCGTTTGTTGTTGGCGCTGGTTGTAATTGAAGTTGTGATGCTGGTACTGTTACTGTTGGTGTCGCTGTGATTGATGCTAATGCAGGTGTTCCTACCGTCGCTGTCGCTGCAACCGCCATCGCCGCCGCCACTGCTGTATATGGATGATGTGGTTGATGGGGATGTGGTGTCATTGCACCCAACGGTAAGGTATGATGGTGGAGAATTGACGTCGTAGCTTCGCCGTACATCGGAGAACTATACGGATTCGGTGTGTGAATGCTATTGTTTAGAATTCCGTTGCCAATGCTGCTAGAGCTACTGATGACAATACTACTACTACTACTACTAGCGCTGCTGTTCACGCCTATCGCACTAGGACTATTATTACTAATGTTGATATTATTGCTACTACTATGGTTCAGTTGCATAGGTGTGGGAGGCGTTGATAGATGGAGTTGACCGGGTACAACAACCTCTTCCATGTCGTCCGTCACTCCGTTGATGAAATTTCTCACGTGGCCATTGATAGGGAAGTCATCGGGCGGTTCGTTGAACTCAAAAGACCCCAGCCGATCTGGATCACCGTCCTCTGATGAAGCCACTGATGATGTATCAGACATACTGTCTTCGGTGTCCGAGTCAATGCCCATGCATGAGGATGATGTCGAAATCGGGGTGCTTGGCCTAGAATCTGTCGATGTCCGTCGAAAGACGAAGTCTCTGCGGATTGGTCCCGCTTTTCGCTTTCTGGATCTATTGCCCAGTTCCTGCTGCTTCTTTGATTGTGCATTAGGCGCGTTTGGTGACTTGATTGGTGCCACTTCGCTTAGATCCGCTTCGTCCACCATAACCATATGCTTGTCCTTTTTATATGGATTTCCAAACATGTGTTGACGCACGTTAGTTGGTTCGATCTCACGCAACGGATTGTCTTTGTTCTTTAGATACTCCTGGTAGTTGCCCATCTCCGAGATCGGCAGACAATGCCCAGAGTCCTTGTTCACCAAGCCAATTCCATTGGCCGTCGACGACCGCAAGAAGTTGTCACGCATCTTTGATATTTCATCTATTAGATCTCTCCTTGGAATATCAAAGGGATTGCGATAGTTTTTCGCCGGCGTTTGCCTAATCATTGAAGGAACTACAATGGTGTAATTCTCGATCGGTTCGATTTCACTGTGCAGCTTGCTAAATGTATCCCGCAACAGAGGATTTCGTACTAAATCCCTTCGCAACGGCGGACCTACATTCAAACGCGCTCTCTCAATCTGCCAATAGGGCGGTCTAGGTTGGCGCAACTGCTTCAGAACCTTCTGACACAGGTTCTCCTGATCCTGCTTAGCTGTGTTCTTTATGTGTTTCAACTGATTCGCTATATTCGGACTAAGATAGTTGTCAGCATTCTCCGGCAACAAAAATTGCAACAGTGGATATGGAACGTTAATGTTCAGCAGTGCTCGTCGCAAGAACGGGCAATAGTACGGCGGTATCGAACGAACGTACGAATTGAATTTATACATCAGATCATTCGGTGGACTCATGTTGTACTTGTGGATTAGATCATGCAACAACGGCAGCAGGGCTGGATAATTATAAGCCAGCACATACAGATGGACCTGCGCAAAGTTCGGGCTTGCTTTTAGGTAACCAAATGGCACCTCGAAGCCGTGCATTCCATTTGATATAATTACTGGCCAGCACTTATTCATTTCGCGCTTTGATAAAATCTGCAACGTTAGCGGACTAGCTTCCACCTCATACTTGTCGACCGGAAAACTCCTCACCATTTGTGGCTCGTCGACACATGGAGTCACTATTCTCAGCTTTGGATGGGCGTCTCTGGGTGGCAGTGTAACTGCCTTCGGATCGGGCCAATAGGGCTCTGGCAGCGGCCAGAATCCAACAGGAAATGTCTTTTGTGAAATGTGCTTTTGTACATATATCATCTTCTTGGTCGTCTGAAATGCAATGTCCTGTATTTCGCCATCCTTCAAGTCTTTCAACAGCATCGGCTCAAAGTGTAACACAACTCCAGGTTGCACCTTCTGCACCAGGCTCTCTATGCACTGATTCAGCACGTAGTGTGACTTAACGCGATACGACCGCCCGCCAGTCACCTCACACATCCTCTCTATGGGTGAGTCATCGTGCGGCACCTTACCGTCCACTCGCTCATCGATCTTATTCCCCGACATCCTTAAAACTAGAGAGAACAGTCTTTGATCCCAACGAAATGGTTCCTTGGTGAATTTCGTTCCTGGAATTTGTGTATTCAGCGGCAGGATTATATCTTGATGCACTCCATTGCGGTATGAATACCTCCCACCATCGGTGATGACGATAATTACAGAGGGTTCTAAATAGAATGGGCATCGGCCTTGCCCATAAGTATCGATACCCGATTGCATACGATTTAGGTTCAGCAAATCGAAGGCATTCTTCAGCGACTCACCCATCGAGGTGAGTCCATTACTCTGCAGGTTTTTCAATTCATTCATGAACGTAGCATGATTCTCCTTCCATCCGGCTTTTACATTCGCTGGTGGTTCTTCAAAGGTCAACAACATATACCGATCACCAAGGCAATCCTGGGTGCGCTGTCGAAACTTCAGAAATGTCTCCACTGCTCCCTTCGCAATGTCCAAGTAACTTTTCTGAACTCCATTCACGTAGGCCTTCTGACACATGGACGAGGATGTGTCGACCAGAAATAATATAATTGTCATCCTTTCAAATTCTCTTCGGTTCTCTTGTGTACGAACACTCCCTCTCTCTCTCTCTTCTCTCTCTTCTGATCAGGTAATTCTCGTGGTCATTGATAGGCAAAAGTGAGACGGTAATTTAAAGACAAAATTTGGTGAATTTGGTCTCTTTCCTGTGAATAGAGTTGGGCAAAAGCATGTAAAAGAAAAAAAAAAAAAAGAAATTGATTTTGATTATTAGAAAATGTGTTCTTTTGTAATGTGTCAGTCGAATGGCGGAAAATGTTTGGAAAAGTCGACGAAATGTTGCTGCTGCTGTGTCATGAGGTCACATGCTTATGGGATAAACGTGACGACGTAGTACACACACTTATTCGTGTAGTGCTAATTGATGGATTATTATCAAATGATGATAACACGATAAACAAAAAATTATTTTATTGGTTTCACTTAGCATTTCTGTGTACACTATCTCAATATATACATAGAGAGGAATGAATTAATGCTTTTCACTCAGTAACTTCCGATGGTCATAGAATCTACTTCTTCACACTTCAAGATGACTCTTTGACTGTCCAGACAAAAACATCTAAACATCCACATTTGTTTGCTGATGAATTTTGGATCACGTATCAAACGAGCCGCATAATATATAGTGTAGCTTTATCGACAACGATTTTTACAATACTAGGAAATCTTATAGTGCGCTGCAATACAACGTACCATTCGACAAAAGAAAACTTGGTGCATTTGTCGCCCATATGTTTGAGCAACGCAAAGAAAATGAAGTAGTACGCTAATAGCAAATGTTATCGTTTGATTTTCGTCATTTCCTCCTACATAGAGGAAGTGACTTTACTTCCTGTACAAATTCAGCAGGCCATCTTCAGCATATTTGTAGTACCAAATTGGTGGAGAGTTTGTTTTTACCGAGGATCGACAGTTCTGTTCTAGCTTACAGGATACCGATAAACCTTGGAAATAGCTTTAATGAGATCAGGACCGCGATTCTATAAAACGACAACACAAAAGGTGTGCATACACTAGTGATAGTTTTGCTGTCTGAAAAGTTATAAACGATTGAGAACTATGATTTTGTTGTTTCTATCATTTCTCTTCTCTCTTTTTGCATGCAATTTGCTATTGTTTATCACTCTACAGAAATCAAAACTCTTACTAATGATATATTTTAAGCGGGTTGTCTTTTTATGGAATCGCAGCCCGGCTATCGTTTTAGAGAATCGCACCCGTGATCCAATGATAATATGGTGATAAATGCCAAACGACAACCACCAAAATTAACTAAGAAATTTATTGTGATAGATGAACCAAATACAACACTGTTTCAGTCATAAAGCATCCTTAGAAGATTTCACTTTAAAGTTCTTATTTATTTTAGTCTTTAATACAGAACAATAACCGAAGGCTACTGACCTAAACTAAACCTGAGTACTGCTTTAGATTTGATTAAGAAAATTCAAGAATAATCAATCGACACAAGTCAGTAGAAAATTCCACGAAATTAGGTTTGACAGTGTGTGAATCGTAGAGCATCTAATAAAAGTTGTGAAGAATAGATTTAGCAGAATCATTCTTAGCTTAGGTGGCTGTCATTGCTCAAACAAGGGCCTACTTAGATTAGATTGGGATTCCTCAGTCCTATCTTTAAACCACTTAAACTTTCCAATGAAGGTTTTATAAAGAAACACTCTCAAGTAAACCTTATTTCTAACATGGAAGACCAGATAACGTACAACGGAGATGAAGAGTTGTTTCTGCATCTTGCTTCTCCCTACAGTTTCTATAGAGAGCAAATCTTTCAAGAAGAGATCAAGCTTTTTTGCATGTCTGCCAATGAGACAGCATCTTATAATGACTGTTGTACTGATATGCGTTCTTTTAAACGAGTCCAGACTGCTAGGGCACTTCTGATCCAGCTTAGGCTAGATCTATCTTGTAACATGACAATTAATGCAATTTCCCCACCTTCAGTTGATCTCCTTAATTGCATTCAGCTTGAGTAATTTAATTTGTTTCGTTCCCTGGAATATCCCTATAAGTACCAGCGCAGGTGAGTATTAAGTTCCTAAGCTGTCTCGTTTAAACGACAATTTAGAACGACTTTGATGAGGAACACGTCGATTCCAAAGATGTTTATATAGATTGGATGTCAATGAAGTTGTTAATATTCTTGGCAGATATTAAATTCCATTTCAGTCAATAAAAAGATTCTTCGATTGCCATTATTTCCGCTTTAAATTGGTGGGATTGACTATAATCCGCCAAAACGGTTAGTCTTATTAACATCACAAATAGGCACTGTTGAAGAGAGAAGAAACATCAACATTAGCCTAGAAGGCTAGAAGAAATTAAATTGAAAACAAGGAAAAACGAGAAATCATCTCTCTCAAAAAATTAGTGTCTCTCATTGATAAATACAATTTTCAATACGAGACTGTTTGGAAGTAAAGTTCTCTCCATCTGACTATCAAAGCTGAATGTCTTCCTGTCAAAATATAGTTTCATTTTAATATGGAATCAGAAGTGCTATATGCATATGTCATGAGCTTTCAAGCTTTCGTTAATTAATATCTCTGATTTACCTAATCTATATGGAGAGGCCAGAAACCTGTAGGGGCAATGAGTAGTTTATACTTTACGACGAAAAACAATTCTCTGGGAAAATATGTCACGAAGTACATCCGTTCTGCCTAGAAGGAATCATGTTGGAGAATCATTTAAAAATAAATGAAAAGCCTTTCATAACTCCGAACGTAGTGCGTGTTATGAATTTTGTGGAATGACACAAACTATCCCAGCTCATTTCGAATCTATCACTATCTCTGGAAGTCACAGCAATGTTCCAACAATCTATGATTTTTAACTGGACACAGTCCTTTTGATATTCAAGGCGAAAATAAGTTACAACGTCCACTGTATTAGTTGCGGAAACGCCAAAGAAATCGAATCTTCATCTGCCACATGATAGACGTTTTCTAGCTACAAGACAACTGAAAGCTGTTGGTAAGCAGTCCCTAATAAGCTGGGGCTTTTGAGGATTGATGTTAATTATTGATTTCTTTAAAATACACATGATTTTGCTGGTCTGTGTAGACTGAGGACTGTTGGCACTGAGCACTCATTAACCAAAGTAAATATGATTGCCTTCTTTAAGTGTAGGACTTAGTAAGTCTCTCTATTTGATCAATTGTGATTCCACGGGTATTGAAATTTGTTGCCGGATCCTGGGATATGGGACCTGTTAGTGAAAGATATGATTTATTGCTTTTGAAATTTGTCTGTAATCTCACATACCGATTCGTACATATTGCCTTTTAACTCGTAGCACTTAATAGGATCTGTCAACCCTTTAATGTCACAGTGTAGATGTAGATAATAAAATCTCATGGTGACATTGAACAACTAGATTTTTACTTTACGTCAGACCCTGGAGAATGCTCAAGAATACCAAGTTTATTCTTGCCGCGTATGGCAGGCTGAATATGAATGAGAAATGTCGCGTTACATCTAACTTTGGCATCTCCTCTGAACACATTCGCAGAGACCTTTAACAGCACCAACATATAAGGCAATTCACTATTATGCAGATTTTTCAACATCGTTTCAACAGGGTTTCAGACTAACTCATCGAACACTTGCAGACAACATTGGCACCATCGGTAGACGTTGTCGCTTTCGCAGGTATTTAATCAGAAGCGGTCAAGATCTTTCTGATTATAAAGGAGGATAAGATGAGTCGCCCACCAATAAATATTCCCACCACTTACGTATTGATCTAATTGTGATGACTGACCTTATCTCCGAGGTGTCTACCGAGGCTGAGGCGTTTACCTTGGCCCAACCCTAAATTTGCTTGAGACCGGTATGCAGCAGTACATCTTTGATCTGGGGTAACTAGGTGATAAATGATAAACACACAACAAAACGGTTGTACAAAAGGCCAATTTGCATTGCGACAATTGTAGAGTGTATACAGAGCGATCAACGCTTAAACCGATGTCGCAGAGTTGTATCCATTCTACCAAAAACTGCGACCATACATACAGGTTGCATTAAAGTCGGATGCGAATTGTATGGTGTGTATTAGAGGTCTCTATTTAACGGATAATAAAATACGCTAGTATTCATGTAAATAAAATTATTAAATATTGCATAAATTGCCATGCCACGAGCCCAACACTCGAGCGGCGTGTACTAAATACACGAGAAACTATATCTGTGTGCTCGGATAAAAAGGTGCATAATTACACGTGTATTAAGCACACGGATTACGGTATCCGTAAACACGTGTTCCTTCAGTACACGTTCAAAATTGTAGGCTCTAGTATGCATGTATGTGTCGAGATGTAATTAAAGTGATGAATAACATTTTCTGTCTATATAACCGTTCGTCCAATATCATAATAGCTGGTGCAACGGTTGCATCGTGTATTTCCCACTGAGTAGCACCAACTTTTAAAATTAAGAAAGCAGTTGTAACACTAATCCCGTAGTTTCTATGCACGTAAAGTAAAATTGTTAAATGTGATCATACTCAAGTTTGTTTGATTGTTCTAGTTAGAATATGTATACCAGTTGTTACAGAATAAAATATAATCAATTTATTTTGAATTATTTTGTGATAAATGCATTGGCGCTTAGTAATAGAAAATACTAAAAACAACTTCTAAAGTCTCTGTTAGTTGCTTTTAAATGTTCGTAGTAAGAATTTAGATTCAGCGGAAGTCAAATTCAGAATATTTATTGTGATACATTTTCACATTTTCGCTACCGTGAACTTGCACAGCTGGCTTTTTGCAGATCGAAGAAATTCAATTCAGATTTCAGATTAAAATTCTGCATTAGTGTATGTAGTATTTTAAGGCATTCAACCGTTCGTTCCTGAATTGAATTATGGTGCTCAAAATGTCCGCCGAGGTATTTTTCCAGGCAACTACTATTTGATAGAAAAAAAAAAAAGAATCCTTATTCCTTACAGCTCTAACTATTAATTCTGCGATCTACAATTCGTCATAGCTTCGCTATGCGATTGAGGATGCTGGATTGTGCTGGCCAATATAAAACTGAAATTCTGTTAAATGCAAACATTCTTCCACAACTTTAGCAGGTGTTTGGAAAACCCACTTTAATAACACTCCATCCACATGAGGCAACATAATATTCTGAAGGATGTCCTACCTTAAATGGTGCCTTTGCATTATTTCTTCCATATTCCTTGGCTGTCAAATTTTGCGGAAATTGATAGCTTTTTCATTCTTCTGTTTAACTGTCAGAAGAAGTTATTCATTCAACAGGTGGTTTCGGAACCCGAGAGGCCATTTTCTCTCTAAACACCTTACCTGTGTATACATATGTGTTTCATAGACTATGAACTTTAGATGAGGAAGGGAGAAGCATTGTAAACGGAACCAAAATCAACAGTCTAAAGTACGTCGACGATTCGGTAATTATTGGAAAAAATGAGAGGAAGCTCAATACCATAATAAGCAGAATAGGCAAGCAAAGGGTATGAAATCAGAAACATCACTCCTAAAACCAAATTTATGGTGGTTTCCAGAAATCATGTAGGAGGTGCGACCGCATCTATAAAATGCAGTATTTGGTAATTTAAATTAAATGGAACAAGCTCCAGGGGCTTTCAGCAAATTGAAGAAAGTACAAGCGGTAGTGACCTACAATTGCCTCTAAATATAAGGTTCTTGAACTGTTGTATGGAGCGAAAACTTAGAAGCATCATAAAAAAGGCTGGAATCCTTTAAAATGTGGCTCTTCCGGAGGATCCTGGACGGGCATAGTCCCCAATGTAGAGGTTCTGACAAGTACCATAAGGGAGATGCTGAACACACTACAAATTCGAAAATTAGAATATATACCTGGGGCACATTATCAGGAACGAAAAGTATTGCAGAATTAAAGGAATGAGAACAGCAGGTGGAGAGTAATTAACATAGATGTACAATTTGAGGCACTATTACAGAATGACCAGCATGGAACTTTTCAGGAGTTTTTCATGTCCTGGAAAATTACAAGAATGTTGATAACCGTAGGTCGGTTAAGAGGAGAGGCACAATAAAAAGTACAAAGGTAAACTTAAATCAGTTCTAATAGAGGATCTTGGAGATGGATTTCCGACGTCTAACGCCTCGATGAATAGCTCCCAAAGAACAAGAAGCTCGATAACAGCCTATTATTCGGGAAATATAGAAATTGTGGATCCATACCATTTCCAGCAATTGGTGTTACTGATTCACCTTTATTAAATTCGAGTATACTTTCGTTTTTAAATTATGCATGCCATTCAACTAAATGTCAACTCGTAGTGTCTAGAATGCAAATTACATACTTAAACGGTGATTGTTGCGTTTAATATGCAACTCCTAATTGAAAATATTGATGATTGAAGGCATGTGCTATAGTTTTGCTCTTGCAGTTTCGAACACATTGCTCTGGTTTGTTATAATTTCAGGTTGTTATATTATAATACTTTTACTAGAAAACAAAATAATAGAGAGCGTTTACATTTAACAATTTCACTTAATATTTCGTGCTTTAGTTTTGTCCGACACTGTGTCTCTGAAATGGCATCGTATTCGCGATATACCGTTGACTAAGTAGAATTTTAAGAAGGAAAAAAGTAATCTTCCCTATTGCACCAAACAAAACAAATTTCTGTCCCACAGACAAAAATAAATCGAGAGTGGATATCATCTCACTAAACGGGCAGTCATTTGGAACGTTCGGATTTCAACTGAATTTCTTGCTCATATGATTGTTCAAAAGCTCATGAAAACCAGGGATCAATTCGTCTCAACTGTTAACGAATCTCGTAAGTTTGTATTTGTAATTAGGTCTACCAACAACATGCGTACTTTTACGTGGAATGATCCATTCCCGGATGAGACTACATATTATCCATCGAATTTCACCAACAATTTACAGTTTCCACCAGTTTCGTTCAATGGGTTTGCCTATTTTAATTTTAATATCATGATCCTGCGTATCTGATTCAAATGATACGTGCTTACACTCAATTGGAAGCAGATAACTAACAGCTTCCGATAAGAATCTGCATTTCTACAAAATGTGCAGTCTCCAAATTTGAAACTTCTTCAACGACCATATGCCAACCATTCACTATGAGCTTCTTTACTTTCAACCCACACTGTATCAGCAAAGAATTTTTGTTTTGCCAATATTCACCAGCAAATAAAATTTCACTCCTCCTATCTCCGACTTTTCCAAACGCTTTACCCACAAATTCTTCTTCTTCTTCTTCTCATCTTCAAATAGAAATTAAATACAATTTCAGAATTATCAACAAAAAATAATTAAACAAATTTTAAAATCAACAGTTATTTTATGACTGATGCCCCTATCATATCCGAGATGGCACCATCATAACAACACCTATTGGCTTGACACTTACCCAACGTCCCCACCAAAAAGATTCCGATCACGGCTATACGCCAAAATGCTGTGTACTCTGCTCCACTCTCTCTCGCCTCCTGTCAAAATTGAGTACGAGAAGGAAAAAAAAAAAAAAACCTTTTTTATATTCTGAAGGCACTACAACAATGCAATTGCGAGTGGACGATTTTTTACCCCAAAAGTTAACGTTCTACTTCGATTTAAATGTGCCAACGAGCCGAATTGCCAGAAACTGCATGTGCCCGCCGGTCAAGATTCGAATTTGGCTCCACAATTCAATTGACAAAACCAATTAACCAATGCGCTATTTGTTGAGGAGGTAACACACACAGAAAATTTTTTTTTTTTTGTAAATAACGACACTGTTTTTCACCGAGAACACTTGAATTTCACTATTTTACAACCTTCCTATTCAAAAGCCAGAGACGAACTGTCAGATTGTGCCCTGCACGTAATTGGTTGAAGTGAGAAAGTAGGCTCGCATCGCCATCGTTCAAATAGAAGAAGAGAACAGGAATTGGGGGAAAGAAAGAAGGAATACACCAATTTTCGTCGAAGAACTTCACAGCACGACAGCGAGGTGTTTTCGATGAGCTGGTTATATGGATCGGGGTTGTCATGTGAAGCAAAAAAAAAAAAAAGGAAAAGAAAACGCGCAGAGGTGGAGATTAATGGCTTGGTGTTGCCAGTACAGTGGTGTTCTATAATTAGATGAGGTCTGTTGTTTGTGTCGTAAGCGGTGGTTGTTTGGGGTATTTTTGTTCGGCTGCCTGATGGGGAGCAAAAGTGAGCACATTTTTGAGACTCATTTTCACGAAGAAGTGTGAGTAGAATTTTTAGAGTTAGTTGGAGAAAGTCTTATGTCTAGATTCCACTTCTTCCAAAGGAGCATGAAAAATGGTTTTGCTCAATTCTAGAATTGTAGTAGAGAAGTGTCAAAAAATCATACAATTATTCAATCTTTTTTAATCACACTTTTACTTTCAGCTTTGTTCTGTAACGAAAATGTAGCACAGAATAGTACATAATAGCACAAACGAGTGAAAACTATAAAAACAAATTGGAACCGAAAAGCGTATATTTGTGTTTAATGAGTTTTAACATGTTCTAAAGTGTTCTTCTCTTTAGTTGCCAAAATATAAGAAAAAGAATACAAGCATCCGAGGTGAATTAAAACTTTTTTTAATTCAAGGCGAGTTTAATTCTATACAAATTAATTTCAAAACGAAAAAAAAATTTACCTCACAATCAAATTCAGAAGGTTTCTTTTAAAACGACAACAACTGCATAGCTGAGCACAAATTCGTGCCCACTTTGACGTACAGAAAATGTAAATTGTGATTATTAAACCAGTTTATAAATTATAGAAAACAATTTTAGATGTTTGCAATATGAACACTGTGTTAATTGTAAATTGAAACTGACTTTTTTTTCTCATCGCAAGTTTAAAAAAAAAGTGCAAGAAAGTTTCAAGGAATTTATTTCAATCTATTGGGCATATTTTTTTCTTTTCTACAAACTGTTTGCTCAAAAATATTGATTGTCTGCATAATAGTTAATATTAAGCCATGTATACATGCAGTACAGCTGATCAATATAATTAAAGGAAAATTATGTACCCAACATTTCGATGTTTAATTGTACTGTTAAAATATTTAGTTTCTATTGAAATATTGGATAGATCACATTTGTTGTATTGAAATAAATAAAAACAACAATTATTTATATTTACTCCTGCGTGAATTATCTGCACGAAGCAAAATATAGTTCAAAATATAGTATTCAATATTTTACTTTCTTCAATATTTTTTGCTCTGTATTATCACATTGGACGTAGAAATTTGATCTATTATGATGCTATTCAAGTTTATTATCAATTTCGCTTTCGAGTCCTATCGGTAAGTTTTGTGTCAATTAGAAAACGCTCCCAAAAACTTATTAGGTGAATTCAGTAACTGAATTTGTTTATTCAAGTTTATTATCAATTTCGCTGTGTGGTATCTAAATTCAGAAATGGCGTGCCATCCTAAAGAGAAATTTTCCAATTGAGTATCATTTCCAAAAGTCGAGTCCCATCGGTAAGTTTTGTGTCGATTAGAAAACGCTCCCAAAAACTTATTAGGTGAATTCAATAACTAAATTTGCCGTTTAATTATAACCCATTTAAAATTTTAAAAAGCAGATGAATCGAGCTCAACTACTGAATCGTATGAAGCTTTTAATTTTAATAAATATCAATGTTTCATTCAGTAAAATTCACTTAACATTAATTGTGAAATGTTCGCAGTCAGCTAATAAGTTAAGCATATTTATTAAAAACTTTATCCAGGAACTGAGTATACCAACTTACTCAACAGGACCTCAAAGATATCAGTTTCGAACAAAATAGTTAATCATTTCGAAAATAAATAAATATATTTTCCAAGTTCGTACAGACTAAAGTGTCGTTGATTTGAGATAAGAATGCTTCTAATTTTTTCTCAGTGTATAATCTCAAAATTCTCAGGTACGATTTAAAGTAAATCTGCCAACCGTGCATATGTGCATATGTCTCAGCTTCTCGCAGATATTAATATTGTTTATTCCTCAGATGAATGCAGTACAGTTTATTACCATATCCGAAGAGCCTAAATGGGAAGACTATTCACCACAGCTTTACTTTCAGATGTTTTGTGAGAAATGGAAATGTAGAAATTTTTTTTTTTTTTTAATTTGAACCCTCCCGCTCAGTAGGAAAAAATTAAAAAATGCACTTTTCAATGAAACATTTGTCATTTTCTTTCAAAAGTGAAGTAGTGGCATACACTAGATATGGTTTTTGGGAACACATTAATGGAACAATCTAATATCATTATTTAGGAACAAAAGAATACTCCTTTGCTTTTCCATTTCAGAAGATGATCAAAGTCATAACACCTAAATTAAATATCATAACGCCCAGTCACATTGTCCAAAAACTCAGAAAAGAAAATGTCACAACACATTTGCCCAATCTATTGGTGCTTTGGGGACCATCCTCTCAACAAATTTCGAACAATAATTGTTCAGAAACTCGAATCGTTCTTATTTAAATGAAACCTAGAAGATCATTTGACAGAAGTTAATTTCTTCAAAATTTCTTCGTAACTCACTTTTAAAATCTTGTGAAAATAGTTTGACGTTTCTATTCTTTAAAAAAAAACTTTTTACAATTTTTAACATGGCAACACTGTAAAATTTCTCTCGCAAACGCCATTCGCACCTGAGCGGGCAGTTCAAAAGTGAGGGTGGCACCATTAAAAATCTTGTGCAATTTATTATAAAAAAAAATCAAGAAACATGCAATAAAACCAAAGAACACTTCAAACAATATGCTGAAGAATTCCCTGCCTTACAAGGGACTCCACTTGTGACCTTGGCAGGTAGTGTTGGCTGTTCTTTCGTAATAAAATGACTTCACCGTCTTCCAACTCGAATTTTCCATAATCCTCCATACAACGAACCTCTATATAGAGCGACTTTGGAGGTCTCAAATCAGCAGTTAAGTCTAATCCCTGCCCGTCACCAATTGAACGCATATACGAAGCCAGAGACTTGGAGTAGCAATTGAAGAAATTCACTTCTGGCTCACAGAGGGCTTCTTTGATGTCGGCGGGGATAATGGGACCGAATTCCCATCTTAGTGCTTTGATTCTCTGTAGTCTTTGATACAAGTAAGCCAGTAGACAACGTTTGTTACGCTGTAGAGCCGCGTGGCGAAAGTTCAACAAAGGCCACAAAGTCCGATCACCAGAGGTGGAGTAGTTTGCCCTGCAAGTCGACACGCATTAATTATCAAGAAATTTACACAAATAAGCAATATACATACGCCTGGGTACAATTCTCTTCGAATATCGCTTTGATTTCCTCGAGTACTTGGCGCACTCCATCATCCTGAAACAAGAGGCTTGGATTTTGGATTTTTTTGTAACAGAAATTAGAAGTACAACTCACGTCGAATGGCGGAATCGTTTGCGATGATCTCTCCAACTCTTTAATTAGTTCGAAAGCTTTATCAGTGAACATTGCGCCGTGGTTGGTAATTAATTTAATCAAATGTAAACAAGTTTTGCAATTGTTATCAATTCTCTATTATGTGCCATTTTTTGTCGGTTCTTCTTTTTGCCAGTCTTCGCAATATGTCCAGGTTTGAGTTCTGCTTGCTAGAAGGCGCAATTTTTACTGATTGTAGCGCCAACGGGCAAATTTGAAGTAATCAAACAGGGTTGTTAGCTGATTTCAAATTGTTAGGTATATTCGAACCAAGTAAACACAAATTTGGTCGCGTAGTAGGGCTGTGATAGGGCTGACTATTGAGCGAGAAGTTCAAGGTTCAAATTCCAGAAGAAATATGTAGACGATAATTGTGGGTCGCGGAATATTGGGAATTCTGCGTGGAAGAATTTGAAGTTTGGCTCTGCGATTTCTTAAGATACCCACTTCACTTTCAACTAAGCATCAAACCATAATTTCAACCGAAACGTCTCGCCATTGACCTACAATTCTAACCTAAACGAGATGTGGTCAGTAAGCATGAACAGGAGTTTCAGTTACTTGACCTATCGTGTCGTTGCAATAGCAAAATAATATTCTGCACATCACAGTGAGTTTTTATTGATTTATACATATTAGGCTCGTTCGGGTATTCATATGCAAACGTAGTATTACTAAGAGTCTTAATGAAATTGAAAGAGATATGATTTTGTCTCTATTCATAGTGAGTTAATCCCACTTAACTCACTGATCGCTATCAGGAAGTTGGTCTATCACTCATGACTTAGTTCCAAACGTGATGAGCGCATTGTAGAACTGGGTTTATATAAGCCAGGAATTTTGCCTCATGGAAAATTGAAAACTGTCAAATGAGTTACAGCTGATGGGCCTGATGGGCCGTTCTTATCTAACTAGTTTTTGCAGCGAAAAAGACTCCTACACCCGCTCCAAATTTTGATGGCCATGTCATCCTGGTAAGAAACTCGTTTTGCTAGATTCTAGGCAGTAAAATGTTTATCAAGTCAAAATGATGGAGTCAACTTCATAACTTCCAATCATATTCTTTTTGGGCTGAAGTCATTTCCGTTAATGTGTAAACACAATTAAAATTAGAGTAGTTTTGAAATAAGATTCCGAAGGGAAATAATGATTTTTTTCTAACTAAAGCGACGAACAGAATGCTTCCGATCCTATCCATTCGTTCCGGCAAAAATGCTGCACATAATGCTTCCGATCCGATTCAACATTTGTCATTACTGAGAGCCGACGAAAAATCGCAAAATTATAAATTAAGAACGAATAATTGAAACTTTTGAAAATGTCTTTACATATTTACGACACGTATTTTATGTAAAAATAAACAAAAATTTGATTTGTCTGAACATAATTTCAGCTTTTTTATTGTGAATTTCCGAATGTAATTTAATTTTCTAAATAAACTCTTCCGTTATTCGAATTGTGTTGCAAAACACTTTATGAAATTATTTGCGCCAATTTTACCAACAAATAGAAAATTAATTGGTTATGCCTCCGAGCAACAAATAATTTGCAACATTTATTACATGTATTCATAATTATCGATAGCAAACGATAGTTTTTTTTTTTAATTACGATTACTTTCGGCTTTTATTCGAGGACTCCATCACTAATGAATTACATTAGTCATGTTCCACTTACGGATCCTTCAGAGACCTATTAGGGATCAGATAACGATAACATATACTTTGACAGTTAATTTCCTCACCAACGGAGAATTCGTGTTCCACTTAACTCATATTCTTCGCTGAGGATTCGGAGGAAAATATCTGAGGGATCCCTGTAAGTGAAATATTCTTATTGACAGAAGATGACGTTTTAATTTTATTTTAATATTTTTGTTCGTAGCAAAAAATATCTTCGCTATATCATTTCCACATTTCCATTCTAAGGCAAGTAGCTCAATATTTTGACGACCTAGAAGCGTAATTGCAACGAGCAGATTATTCTTTTTTGGCCAAATCGAAGACCACGTAAAATTCAGCAATTCAGCAACTTCATCATACGTTCGAGCTGCTCACTAGCCTTATTGAAAATGTGACAACTAAGAAATGTCAAACGAACGTCACGTTTTGAGCGCAAAACCGCGAACGGTTGACAATTCGTTTCAAGTATTGTTTACTAAAATTGCACAATTTTGATTTATCTGCATTTTTTTAATTTCCATGCTGCGGTAACTGCCATCAAAATGCCAGAATACATGATTAGTGATATTCCTGTAAATTTCCCATTCGAACCATACGATGTGCAAAAGGTTTTCATGGAAAAAGTAATCGAGTCGCTGAAGACGAGTACCAATGCAGTACTGGAATCCCCTACAGGCACTGGTAAAACACTGAGTTTATTGTGCTCTTCACTGGCATGGGTCTTGTCCAGGAAAGCCGAGGTGACTCATGTTAAAACTAATAAATTATTCAATTCATGTCACGCATTTCGTGCAGGTTCAAGCTCAATTGCAGAAGAAACAGCAGTTGAATCCACAACCACCCACTGCCGAAGAAGTCCTCGCTCAGCTTAATGATCCCACAGGCAAGTTAGCCAATTGGGGAGTTCCGAAAATTATCTACGCTTCTCGTACGCATTCGCAGTTGACACAGGCAATGCAGGAATTGAAGCAAACATCTTACTCCTTCATGCGCGCAATAGTTCTCGGCTCCCGCGACCAGCTCTGTATCCATCCAGAGGTTATGCGTGAGCAAGGCAACTCCAATAAGATAACAATGTGTAAGTTGCGCATCCAAACGAGAACGTGCAGCTTTCATTCGCGAGTAGAATCCAAAAAAGACACTCCAGAGTTTCGAATGCAACCCGTTATGGACGTTGAAGACCTAGTCACTTATGGACAGAAACTGAAAATGTGCCCGTACTATGCGTCCAAAGAGCTTGTCCAAGATGCTGATATCACATTCATGCCATACAACTATTTGCTTGACCCGAAAGCTCGAAAAGCAAACAAAGTGGAACTAAACAACACCATTGTCATCCTTGATGAGGCACACAACGTCGAGAAGCTATGCGAGGAGTCTGCATCGGTTCAGATCAAATCATCAGATATTGCTTTGGCTATTGATGATGTAACGCACATTATGAAGGCGATGAGTGAGGACGCACTGGGGGATGTGTCAGATGAGCCAAAGGATTTCACATTGGACGACTTGGCGCTGCTGAAGGAGATGCTGTTGGACTTTGAGAAAGCTGTGGATGGTATCGAGGTGCAAAATAAACTTGAAGGAGTGACACATCCAGCCACCTTTATGTTTGAACTTCTCGAGAAGGCCAATGTGAGTTGGAGCATTAGGTTGGTATTCCGTGTCTTTATAGTTTCCTTTGCAGATAACCAAGAACACATCGCATATGGTTGCCGCTCTGCTGGATAAGCTGCTTCAATTTCTTGCGATGGCGTCGCATAATACAATGTTCCGTAAGGGAGCTGGATTTGAGGTATTGCAGGACTTGGTTACCATTGTGTACTTCAACAAGGACGAAAACCTAGAGAAGATGCATAAGAGCTTTAAGGTTCACGTGCAAATGGAGGAGGTGAAACAGCAAAATCATACAGCGCGCAAGGATGGTTGGCTAACAACCAAAGGACCAACCAGCAGTAAGGTGGCGAAAATTATCAACTACTGGTGCTTCAATCCTGGCTTCGGGTGAGAATATATATTTTTAGTGTTTTGCAGTAGCGTGGCGCATAGAAATTGAAGGAAACCATATAATATTTGTTAGCTCTAGCTTAGCTACAGCTTCAGTTAGTCAACAGGTAGTTGTTGAATAACATATTTTAAGCTTATGTCTGCGAGAATTTTCAATATGAGTTAGGAAAATAGGTTTGAAGAATAGTTGGTGTCGGGTGAACTTTTTATGAGGTTAATGGCTTCGGTTTAACCGGTCACTTATCCTGAGGCTTTTTTAGGGGTTGTGCTTCGGGGTAACTAATTGCGATGGGGTAGACCAGGCAAAAGAAGGATGACAAATGCAAATTTGTGATCATAGACAGACTTAGGTAAGAAGACTTTTCGTTAGAAAAGCGTTGAAAAAAGTGAATAAACGCCTAATGAAAATTTACCCTTAAGGCTAAATATACCAACATTCAGCCTTACAAGTGCTCACGCTCACACGAAGGATAAAGACGACCTCAGTAAGCATTGCTGCTACGAACTCTTCGACAGGGGTTACATGAAATGTCGTAAATGTGTCGCTATGATCGTGCTTGGCGATTTTAATGCAGAAAATATAGTCTACATGATAGCAGCTCCGAAATTTTCGAAATTTTTACCAGAAGGTAAAGAAAACATGCCAAGGCTACAAAGAAAATCTTAACTTCTCACTTCTGCAGAGTGCTAAACTGTGATGGCGACCAAGTCTTTGCTGCCTTCGTACAACCAATATTTTCATCCAGTTTGGCAAAGTAAGGTAATGATAGTAATATCCAAACTTAAATCAAGCAAAATCGAGGTATAAAGGACCATGTCTTGTTTTGGTATATCTGTCAAACTCGTCCGTCTATGCAAGACGACGATGGAGAATACACACTGCTTCATCAAGGTCGGTCGGCAACAACACCTTTGAAACCTCTGATATTTACGGCCCAGAGGGTCTTCAAATTCTTCTCTGAAGGACGAAAGGTAAAGGAAGATTTCACCTTCCTCTAAAAAAGGCTGGATAACGCGATAAATAAGGACAGGAAGTAAGTAAAGGGAACTGGAATCACAATAAGTAGTGACCTAATAAATGCTGAGAGCTGTAAGCGTTGCATTGCTAAGCAATGCTCCTTTTATTATTTAAGTTGGACGAGGAATAAGCAAGCACCAGCTATGTATGTAGTGCTTCCGTAAATCTTTCGCTTGTCACACATATTCGTTCATTTGTTTCTGCGAACATCATTTTGAAGCAAATGCGTTTGTCCTGCTGCATGCTATGTTGCAGTTCTCATATTTCCTTGAGATCTATGTACAATACCTTCTGCTCTAGAAGCAAAAGCATTTTTAACTTTAAATTGCTTGTAGTCGTTCCGCAAGATTGTCTGTTAATTATTTGGGTGCAGGACAAAGGGTACATGATATATGTAATGAAAGTTTCAGTTTTATTCAATGTTAAAAAGAATAGGTTTCCATGATGTATGCACTCGAAACAAGTTTCGTTGAATTTATGTTAGTTGCTCGCGTGATAATTGTCATAATGCATGGTACATTCTTCTCTTCCTCTGGATCAGAATGGAGCAACTTCTGAACAAAAACGTCCGCAGTGTAATTCTCACCAGTGGTACACTGGCACCGTTAAAACCCTTAATTGCCGAATTGGCAATTCCGATAGCTCAGTGTCTCGAAAATCCCCACATCGTTAGTAAGTCACAGGTTTGTGTAAAAATAGTGTCCTATGGGCCGGACAAAGAGCTGCTGGTATCAAATTACCAAAACAGGTGAGTAGCCATTCTTGATTGCACAATGATTGAGTCTAAAATTGTCCACTTTTAACAGAGACAATCCGAAATATGTGAATTCCTTAGGACGTACCATCCTTTCATTCTGTCCCATCATACCCGATGGGTTACTAGTGTTCTTTCCTTCATACCCGCTAATGAATAAATGTGTAGATAGTTGGCAAGCGAGTGGTATTTGGTCACAAATCGCTCGCCATAAACCAATTTTCGTTGAACCACGTACCAAAGAAGCATTCAACACAGCAATGATGGAGTTCTATGAGAAAATTCGTGATCCCAGCACGAAAGGTGCGTGTTTTATGGCAGTTTGCCGCGGTAAAGTCTCAGAAGGTCTGGATTTTGCCGATATGAATGGTCGAGCGGTGATAATTACTGGTTTACCATTTCCACCATTGAAAGATCCTCGTGTTATACTCAAGAGACGATATTTGGATGATAATCGAACCATGCAGAATGAAGTGAGTGAACGAAGTAGGCAATCTCGTAATTGGATACATTTTATTTTTCTTGCAGCTCCTGAGTGGACAATCATGGTATGCCCTGGAAGCTACAAGAGCTGTCAATCAAGCCATTGGTCGTGTTATCCGACATCGAAATGATTACGGTGCCATTTTACTCTGTGATTCACGTTTTAATCAGACGGGTCAAATAAATCAGCTCTCAGCGTGGATTCGGGAACATCTGAAAGGCTCACAACAGCATCAGAGCTTTGGTCCAGTGGTAGGAGAGCTTTCGAGATTCTTTCGGAATGCTGAGAAGACTGTAAGTAAATGAAAGTGATTGTAGATTCATGTGTGTAATAGTCTCTCTAATAGCTTCCTAAACCTTCAGTGAGGTCCGTCGAAACGCTGGTTCGTGAAAGCGTTGAAGATCCCGTAGCTAAACTGAAACAATTTTCTGATCCTGCCATGGTCTTAGAGTCAAAAAATAAATTCAAAATTGCCCACAGTCAAGCTTTGTAGGTATTACAAATGATTGCATTGCTACTTCTCTCATAATTTGATTATTTTTATAGAAGCATAGAGAAAACTAATTCCATAACGAGCTGGTCGCCAGAGGATTATTCATATGCAACTGGAAAGCCACAATCGACAGCTGCACCGTCCGCAATGGATTTTATAAGCCGCCTTGATGCTAGTGTCTCTGTAATTTAAAGTCTCTTATCACGATGTGTTTCTATAATAGTTCTCCATTGCAGACCATTGACTTTAATGCCTGCTCAGCGGATACTTCGAAATTAGTTACAATTCACAAGCGCGAACGAACTTCTCCAAACCATACACTAACATTCAATGAGGCGAAAAAGAAACGTTTGAAATTGGTTCCAAATACGCCTCTGTCTGGGGGTACTTGTGGGCTTGGGAATAGTTCGAGTAGTACTTGTTCTAGTCTTCTGTCGCAATATTCCTTTACCAAAACGACAATTAAAGAGGAGAAGGATCCTGAATTGCCTCTTCATCATGTAGAGCTCTTGAAATTGGTAAGAAAAGATTTTTATCAAAGATCACTCATCATAACTTTATTTTATAGATCAAAAGTTCCCTAAGCGCCGAAAGTTATAACAAATTTGTTAAATCACTAATGTCGTATAAAAAGGAGAGTAGTATAACAGATCTTCTAAGTGTGCTGACAGAAGTCTTTGGACATCCCAGTATGCACTATCTACTGAAAGGTATGCGAAGATTTATTAAGGAGCTAGACAAGGCTAAGTTTGATACCACAATAGCTGAAGTTTGTTCTGGCTGAGATGACCTTGATTAGATTATTTTTGTTTTAGTTTTTGTTGCCCATTCGTGTTTGTATGAAACGTGATATCAAATTATGTTATTAGCTTAAGGTTTGTTACGAATTTTTCCATTTAAAAAAAGAAAGAAGAAGAACTACGTTTGTTACTGATTCAAGTTCTTAGAGATAAAATGAGATTCAAGAGATAGTGGTGTATAGTGTCCTTACTTTTTAATTTGAGAGCATGCACGCTAAAGCGTTAGTGTCAGAAAAAATGTTCAGTAAACTTATAAAATATATAAAATAAACATATAGCTTTGGCCAACATAATTGGCAGTCGCTAGAATGTTATATAAATATGGTAAATGACAAATAAAATAAAGCGTAAACTAGAGTTTTTTTGTTTTTGTAAAACCTTATATAAATATGTGGTAGTATTTGTAAGCATCGTAGAATACTCGGCTAGACGTCGTGATGTTAACGCCCAACACACAATTTGGGGAAGCAAGAACATTAGAAGGGAGTTACGTCATTCCATTATAAAAGGTGTCCCAAAAATTCACGCAAGATTCGAATTTTGCGCCATTTGTGCGGTAAAGTGTTGCCAACGAAAGAACGTGACAGCTGACAGTTCAGGGTTATTAAAAATAATGAAGGTTTTGCAGCTATATTTCGCAATTTTCGTACAAATTATGGTCCGAATAGTGATTTAACTTCATCAACTGTGAAGAGATTAATTAAAAAATTCAGGGAGACTGGATCAATTAGTGATCTTAGACACTCAGGCCGTCCTTCAACAAGTCGTTCAACACAAAACATCGAAGCAGTTCGTGAGAGTGTTGTTCAGTTGAGTTCAGGAACATCAATTCGGCACCGTGGTCAAGAATTGGATATTTCGAGAAGCTCTCTACAGCGTAATCTCACGAAAGATTTGCATCTTCATGCATGCAAAGTGTAATTGACTCAAGCCTACTGACCACGAACAACGAAGAGAGTTCGTTGAATGGATTATGGAACAACAAGTGGATGCTGATTTTTCAAACAAAATTATCTTCAGCGATGACCATTCAATAACAGTTAATAGTGCTCGCTATTGCGACATGATAATCCAGTTTTTTGTACCTATGGATGTGGATGACATGTGGTTTCAACAAGACAGCCCGAGAAACAATTAAATTACTGTGTGAGTCATTTCGTGGTCGTGTAATTTCCTGTCTTGGTGATCAGAATTGGCCACCCAGATCGCAATTTAAAGCCGTTGGACTTTTTTCTTTGGGGGTTTTTGAAGTCTAAGGTTTATGCTGAAGTAGTTGCAGCATGACTTCAATGAAACTATCAGTATAGTTCGAGACTGCCTGACATGTATGGGTCTACAACTTGCAAGGGAGAAAACAGAAGTAGTGCTCATCAGCAACAGGAGAGTGGTGGGAATTATAATTATAATCGTGGGCGATCACGCAGTGTTCTTTAAGTCGGAGTTAAAGTTCCCTTGCAGTACCCGTACCGCTGGCGGCAAAGATCATGTCATGTTGGCTCTTAACAAGAGTCGCTGTATTGATAATGCTCTATGGGTGCCAAATATGGGCCGGTGGCATAAGACCATATTCCTCCTGAAGATTTTACAGGAAGAAGACGGAGGTATTATACAGATTTACCGCGTTGAGAGTATGTAACGCCTTCAGAAGAACTTGTTACGACGCGGTGTGTTTAGTGGCTGGCATGGTGCCAATCCATCTTCTTGCGAAAGAAGCGCAAGAGTAGTACCTCGCCAGCAGAATAACTCCATCAACAACGATGACACATAGCAATACCCAGTTATCACCAAGGGTAACAAGTCTGCAATAATGGCAGCAGGGATAGGTTCACTCTCACAGAGGCAGGTGGACGCACAGAGTGATTCGCAACATAGAAGTATGGATCAACAGGAAGCTGGAATATAACGCCCATATTTGCACCCAAGAACGTTCTGCACATTCTTGATAGGGAATAGCGCATTAAACCTTATTGGTGATAGAGACATTGTGAATTCCATACATTCACTTGAACATAGGTTTATGCCCACAGATTTAGGAATGGTAGCAACTTCAGGGAGTAGTAAGCCACCAATTAGTACCACAGAAGAGATTATACATATGATACCAATTAGGCATTATTGAGTACCACACATGAATGAGTAAGAGGCGTGAGACTATCGATCAGATAATCGAATGTGTACGAACTGAATCACAAATGACTACTGGATGTTGCAGAATACAATCAGTCATGAGAGGACCATCCATAAATGACTATCAGAAAAGACAGACTACACCGGTTTTAAGTTAAGACTGAGTGTCAATCACGAATGAGTTTCAGGAACGAGAACCTCCGGATAAAACTTGATGGAGTACGAGTATCAGCTACCAACGGTATACAAAGACGAGGTACCAGTCGTGTCCGGGTACCAAGTATGAGTATGAGAGAGGGAAGGCAGAAAACCATCCTGAAATGACTACCAGAGTCCTATCAAATAGAAACAAACATGACTGCCAGAGTACAGCGACTATCAACTAGTGCTGAGGAAAGAGAAGGACCATCTACGAATAATTTTCATCTGTCAGCAATCAAGCAGTCAAAATCATACCGTTATGGAAATATGATAAATCGTATGAAATGGCAACCCTGCTACGTACTGATGCGTTATATCTTCAATATTTTAGGAAACTAAAGTTTCTATAATTATTAGTTCTTTTTTTAATTTTGAGAAACAGGTCGTCACTAGAGATATTCTGAATTCCATTCATCCACTAGAACATCGTAGAAATGTCCCCTGTCTCTCCCTGTTTTATCGTTTTTTCCACAAAAATGCTCCAGCGAAATAGCCAGTTACATTCCTCCCCTTCAAAATTTCACCCGCAATACGCGACATGCTTCGAATGCACATCAGTTTACCCTAAAGCCAAACTTCGGTCGTACTGTCAAATATAGGAATTTATTTATAAGCCGAACAACACGAATGTGGAACGATTTACCAGGCTCTGTATTTCCCCATCACTACAACCTTCAAACATTCAAAGCTAACGTGCATAGGTACCTCCTCTGTTCCTCTACCCCCTTTTCCCTGACGCCCGTGCCCTGAAACAATTAAAGGGTATTAATACTTCCTTTGGCGCGCGCAGATTATAAAAAAAAAAAAAAAACTTGGAATCTGGGGTATGACACGGGTTGGACCAGGGTGTCCACTCAGCCGTGTCTTGAAATACATTCAGTTATTAGTTGGGGCTTTGAAACTATTTGCAGACACGGTCGGCAGAAACAGCCGTAGCCTGTTGGATCAGCTACTTTACTCAAATAATAGGACTGCACGGATACATTTCTGAAAAAAAAAAAATAAATAAATTCAAGAAAAGTACCCGTATGCTTTTCGTATGAAATCTTGAGAAACGTCAATTTTTTAAGTTTTCAAATAAATGTCGCTAGTTTTTTCCAAGCAAATAAATCGCAGATTCCACAAAATATATTAATTCAATGAACCTTTTTTAGTTAAAAATTTATTCCACAAATTTGTTGCTTTTGATTTTAAATCCCTTTTGCTGTCAAACCCGTCAGCTTTAACCCATGTGACAGGTATAATTTGTTCGTGAAGCGAAACTACTCTGTAAGACAATTACAGAAAAACACATACGGGAAAGTTACAATCCGTCTAGAACGTCCATAATAAAGTGGGCGTGGGGTTTTAGAATGTTCAATTCTTCAGCTTTAGAAGGTTTTTTTTTTTTAAATAAATGCTCTCAACAAACGGGAATGACGTTATACAATGTTTGGAAATCTACGTATTTTGCTATCGCAATATTTTTCAGTTTCTAGTAAAAACATTGAAAAAGGGACATGTTTTGGAAAGTGGGCGTGTCTGTGGGGGATTTAAAAATGTTTCTATATACTTGTGCAAACGAAATATTCCGTTGGCATAATGTTCGCATATGAGTACCCGAACGAAGTTAATTTTAAAAAATAATTACTCTTTTTGAAAATATAACAATGTCGCAAATTTGCTTTTAGGTCGTAGTTTTAGGTAATCTTGAAGTGAATAGAGGGGCATTACTAAGTGTTTGATATGCCTGAAATGTATTTTCAAAATGATTATGTACTTAAAAAAAAACCACTTATTATTATTTAGTATTAATTAAAACTCAAGAAAAATAATATCTTTATTATAAATCTATACAGCGAAATGATATATTTGTACGATTAAAATAAATAATTTAAAATTATGTTTTCTATTCACAAGAGTGCTTTCGGAATCACTGCATAAAATTGTATATCAATATAGGCTTAAAGCATTACGCATTTATTTATTCGCATGCCTAATGCAATCCGTTTGTTGTTTTATTGTTATTTGAAAAATCAATGCACGTTCCCGAGGTGAGGTCGATTTCTTCAGAGTCTGAACCATCTGTATCGGAGCAATTGCTCAGGCTACCGGCACGTGGCTCGCACCCCATACCATTCATGGTATGATTTCGCATCGCGTCGAGAGATACATGACCATTTCGGTCTTTATACATTTTCAATTCGGTATAGGTCTTTTCGCAACCGCCTATATCGCCTATGACACCACCACCGACTGCCTCTGGATTTCGGTCTATTGTTCTATTTTGATTCTGAAAGGCGGGATGCATCATGGTAAAGTGATGCTGTTGTTGTGCTTCTGCTGCAGCAGATGAATCGTCCGGTGGCCCTGTTGAGTTGGGTTGCGGTGGTTGTGGGGGTAGATTTGATTTTTCCGAACTAGAGAGGTTCTCTGGTGTTTGCTGTTGGTTGGCACTTGTTGCTTCCATAGAATTATTATTGGCGCCACGACCACCTAAGGGAATATGTATTTTTATAAGGATTTATCACAAATTGCAACTTAAAGTACCTCCAACGATAATTGGTGGTGAACCCAGGCTAAGGCAACGCATTCTCCATGCATCTTGAAGCAATTGAAGACGAGCTTGTTTTCGCCATTTGGCTCTTCTGTTTTGAAACCAAACCTGAAAATGACAGCTCTGTTAATGTGCATAATTTTTTTTAACTATTTAGTGACTATTTTTATACAAATATAAATAAATATTTGGGAGCATCAGTTTTCTTCTATTTTTTGTACTACTAACTCGAACAATATTTGATTGGAATTTAGTATACGCTCATATGTATCTTTAACATACGTCCCACGAGGACCTAAAATAATTATGAATTGAATGGAATGATTCACGAAACTCGAAAATTGGAATCTTTAAATCCGCTGAAGTGTATCATTCTCAGTCAAACGGATCGGAAATTCCCGTCGCTCATTCGATCACTTTCACTTCAAATTGATAATTTTGTGGAGGTGGAAACACTTTAGCGGATTCAACGGTTTGGATTGTCGAGTTTCGTCAATCATTAGCCCTGGCGGATTTTATAATAGGGGTGATATTTTTATAGAGAGTGAGTTTTTTAATTCCCGCCCGCGACTTCATTTGCGTGGATTTAGAATTTGTCATTTATAAAGGCTTTAGGGGTTGAATTTTGGGAAATGCTGAAATACATGTTTCATTATTAGTATTGTAGAGTAGTTATGCTAAGTTTAATTCTGAAAAAAATTTGTATTTGTATACACCATTTTATACCCTTAGGGGTTGAAATTCGAAAAATCCTTAATTAGTACAAGGGTGGCCGTGGTAACATCATCGCTTATCACCCTCCTGGTTCACGGTTAAAATCTTGATGTCAAAAATCATCTATTTATTTCCCATGAAATAAATAAAAAAGTCGATCAATTGCGAAAGCTAAGTCAACTCTACTGTGAAGGCATAACCCTGGCAGTAGAGCAGTCATATGGCTGGAAATGCAACTTGATCGTGATGATGACATCAGGTGGATAGAAAAAAATACTGTGAATCATGAGCAACGACAAAAGCAAAACAAACAAGCTCCCCAGTTATCTGCACGCTACCCTTGGAGTTTACAGGAAACTTAATACCATCTAAGTTTCAAACCACTACACTAAAATCTTTCTGTTTTTCTCTCTCTCTCTCTTCTTCACAACGCCCGTGCCCTGTAATAGTATAAGAGTATTCATATGCTCTTTGGCGCGCGTTCTAGCTTCAGCAATTTCAGCTCGGCGACTGAGTCAGGACATGTTTCTTTATATATTTAGAAGATAGAAGATAGATGATCAGAGATAGGAGCAAAGGACCAGTGATTAAAGTTGTATAAAACGAATGTTTTTGATATGAACCAAACATTGATTACGTGAGAATGTTCGTTCTCAAGTATTTAATTAAACTTAGTATTTCTAATATAGGTAAATATAAATAAATATTTTGGCGCTTAACAGCTTAGCTTTTCGTGCTGAGCGCTGCACTAATGGTTGGAACCTACAGTTTTATGTCGTTTCCGAAGGGCAATTTTTTCGATTGAGAAAAGCTTCTCATGAAAATTTTACTTCATATATCAAACTTCATATCTGGTATTAGCTGTATCCCAATTCGAAGCTGAATCAGAATTTTCATTCTAACCCCAAAATGAGCAGTGCATTGCTACTAGCAGATTTTTTTTTAGATTCTCTATTATAGTAACACCAAGATTGGTCGAGATATTGACCAAAAATTTTCAGAAAGTTAAGTAGTAGTAAGTAGTACATAGTAGTGCTTTGACCACGAAAATAAGAGTTTTCAAATATCCTTAACGTACATTTATCCACCTATCACCTTAAGCAACAAAAAAAAAAAAAAAAATTACTCAAGGGAAGGAAGAATACTTAATGAAGATATGTGTGCTACAGCAGGGGAAAAAAATCGTATAGAATGGTAAAACGAGCAGACCAAAGTTTCGTAACTCAATTTCTGCAGATTTTATAAGGGCTAGTAGTAGAGACGATATCGCGATATCTTGACTTTCCAACCAACCGGATCAAAACCAGAACACCTACTACAAAGCTAAACGAATGTAGGGAATTCTGCGAAAGATGAGCTACGGATGGGTCCACGTGTTTGTGGATGATGGAACGGCCTTTAGTTAGATATAAAGGTTAGCTGTGATTATGGATTTACAAATAAACAGACTTGAACAATCAGGAGATACTGAAAGATGTGGTGGAAATTGCAATTATGCTCTGCGATTTCTTAAGAAAAACTACATATACTCTTACATGGGTCCAATATCGACAAGGCGAGAATATGTCGCATTCAAATAATCGCCTCAGTAGCAGTCTGAACTAAAGTTGGCGGCTGGAAAAAGCGTCTGTCTCTCCAGGTTAGCAGAGACTGAAATTAAAAACTCGTCAACACGCAGGTCTGGAATTGCGTTTTTAATCTGGAAAATCTACCTTTCCTTCCTTAATCTTTAGTTCTTCTCTATACTCTTTCTTTTGTCTCCATTACAATAAACTATAAAAAAAAACATAGCCTTCAGCTCTCCGCCCGGTCGGATGAAAGTATTCCTTCAGTCCAATCTCCATAGCATTTGTCTGACTCACATGAGAGGATATCGCGTCATCAGCGGTATAAACCTCCTCAATATCCCTAGAATGATCTGCTGGCATAATATTTAAGCACCTAATACTCGACGAGCTGATGGACTTTTAAAAGAGCGGCTTTGTGCTTTAAAAATCGACAATAGACCTAATCGTTACCTTAGGCTGGAAGTTAGATTTTAGAGAAGACTAAAGAATAATAATTGATACCCCCTTCTGTTTTCAAGGTTACAGATAAGACCTATGCAGGATGAAAATCGAGAACGATTGTTATTCCTTCAAGGTGGGAAAATGCACCTCGATATCTTCAACACAAACAGAATTTTCAGGCAGAGCATATCGATGTACGAGTAGTGGAGCTTCTTTAATATCGTACTGAAAAAAATGCTGCAAAGACTTGTGCCAACTCAGAGGGCGCTATTTTTTTTTTAAAGTGGTTTAAATATTCAAACCAATCTAAAGCGATTAAGATAGGTTAAGTTTGTGTGGGTATAAATAAAGATAAGACGGAGTATAACAGACAACTCTTTCATACATATTTACGAGTTACCTATTTATTTCCTGCTAAAACATTCAAAATTGTCAACAACGTTAAAAAACTAACAAGAATCTGTAAAAAAAAAAAATCATTCCAGTCCTGCTGTATGTGGATAGTGAACTGGTGGCTAAGCCTTGTGTAGAGAATTAGTGGCATAGACTGTTGAACCCGGAGAGAGGCAAAATTGATTTTAGAAACTTTGCTGTCCGAGCAACGATTTTCTCCAAGATAAAAACAAATTTGACTTGAGGTATGTACCTGAACGAAATAAGGCCAACTTACATATTTGTAATTTTAGATAATTTGCATATCTATTAAAATAAATTACCGAATGCTTTTTTATAATCAACACTTATTTATTGCACTGTAGAAAAATCTTAAGTAATATGAAGTAAATATGACATATAGAAATCTTGCAGAAGTAGAAAGGGCTACTCTGGGCTACTCTTTGATTTCGCATAACTTTGCTTCGATTTCTACCTCATTTAGTTTTTACCTATGAAAAAGTGCATACCTAGAACTATGCTTAGGCAAATGAAAGTAATAAATTCAAAAGTAATAATTCAAACTGAGAAGTTGCGACATTCAATATCGACTTAAAGAAATTTTAACTAAAGTTCAGGATCAAATTTTCATTTCTTCGATCCCTTCGATGTCCCGAGAAATCTATTCCGCACAAGGCAATACGACGCCAACAGTAGAAATTTTGCTAGTTTGCAACAAAACTGCAGCGTGATCGTTCAGAACTTCCTACGTTATCCATAGAATACTCGTAGTTTCTATTTAAACCTTCTAATGGTTTTCTCAGGCTAATCAAAACTAAGTTATACAAGTTGGCGCAAAAGTCATCACCCTATTGGAAGATGCTCTTCTCTTTACTCTTTCTTCTGTCTCCATCACAATAAACTATAAAAAAAAACATAGTCTTCAACTCTCCGTCTGGTCGGATGAAAGTATTCCTTCAGTCCAATCTCCATAGCATTTGTCTGACTCACATGAGAGGATATCGCGTCATCAGCAGTATAAACCTCCCTAAAATGATCTGCTGGTATAATATTTAAGCACCTAAGACTCGACGAGCTGATTGACTTTTAAAAGAGCGGCTTTGTGCTTTAAAAATCGACAATAGACATAATCGTTGCCTTAGGCTGGAAGTTAGATTCTAGAGAAGACTAAAGAATAACAATTGATACCCCCCTTCTGTTTTCAAGGTTACAGATAAGACCTATGCAGGATGAAAATCGAGAACGCTTGTTATTCTTTCAAGGTGGGAAATTGCACCACGATATCTTCAGCACAAACAGAATTTTCACGCAGAGCGAATCGATGTGAATGGTAGCTTCTTTATTATAGTACTGAAAAAAAAATGCTGCAAAGACTTACGCCAACTCAGAAGGCGCTATTTATTTTTACAAGGCAGTAAAGTGGTTTAAATATTCAAACCACATTCACAATATCTATTACTAAATTAAGATAGGTTCAGTTTTGTGTGGGTATAAATAAAGATAAAACGGAGTATAACAGACAACTCTTTCATACATATTTTCGAGTTACCTATTTATTTCCTGCTAAAATATTCAAAATTGTCAACAACGTTAAAAAACTAACAAGAATCTGTAAAAAAAAAAATCATTCCAATCCTGCTGTATGTGGATAGTGAACTGGTGGCTAAGCCTTGTGTAGAGAATTAATGGCATAGACTGTTGAACCTGGAGAGATGCAAAATTAATTTTAGAAGCTTTGCTGTCCGAGCAGTGATTTTCTCTAAGATATAAACAAATTTGACTTGAGGTATGTACATGAACGAAATAAGGCCAACTTACATATTTGTAATTTTAGATAATTTGCATATCTATTAAAATAAATTACCGAATGCTTTTTTATAATCAACACTTATTTATTGCACTGTAGAAAAATCTTAAGTAATATGAAGTAAATATGACATATAGAAATCTTGCAGAAGTAGAAAGGGCTACTCTGGGCTACTCTTTGATTTCGCATAACTTTGCTTCGATTTCTACCTCATTTAGTTTTTACCTATGAAAAAGTGCATACCTAGAACTATGCTTAGGCAAATGAAAGTAATAAATTTAAAAGTAATAATTCAAACTAAGAAGTTGCGACATTCAATATCGACTTAAAGAAATTTTAACTGATGTCCCGAGAAATCTATTCCGTCGCCAACAGTAGAAATTTTGCTAGTTTGCAACAAAACTGCAGCGGGATCGTTCAGAACTTCCTACATTATCCATAGAATACTCGTAGTTTCTATTTAAACCTTCTAATGGTTTTCTCAGGCTAATCAAAACTAAGTTATACAAGTTGGCGCAAAAGTCATCACCCTATTGGAAGATGCTTTAATTTTTGCAAATGTCGTCTTATGTCATCGCGACTGACATTTGTGGAGTAAACAGAAGCAGAATTCACGTAGACAAGTAATGAATCGCTATACTCTTTAAGAACGCGGAATAATTATGCCAATGTTTTTGCCAAGTAATCGGTCGGTGGTTTTGGCTCAACGTGAATTCCTCCGTTGATTCTCTGGTCATGTGACACCAACTGGGCAATCAATGCTTCGTTTAGCAGCTCTAGTGGTCCAACATGGGACAGTAGCAGATGTTTTGAATACTGCCGCTGTGGCTGCAGATGTTCAAGAGGACCCTCAAACATTAACCAGACGACGGGCCACATAATTTAGCATCAATAGAAGGTCTTTACAGCGAATTTTGGTGAACGACTTGAAGATATACCAGTACAAAGTGTAAACAGTGTATCAACTAATGCCTGCTGACCGCCAATCGCGTGTTAATTACAACTAATACCTCTTCCGTCCTACCGGCCCCTTAATCTCTCTTTTGGTGATCGACCGATTGGACCTTTTCAGACTTTTTTCTTTAGAAATTTTTGAAGTCAAGCCACAGCACTAGGCGGCCCTAAAGAAAACAACATCTGACAAGAAGTGGAGAATTTGTGGCCAGAAGTTTTGAGAACAATTATGGAAAAAGCCCGAATGTGCATCGATTTTGCGGCGGCTTAATAGAAACGAATTTAAACGTCTAAATAAACGTAATCAACAGACATAACCAATTCTTTTTTTTATTTACACGCAAAGTAACTGTCTTAGGAAATCGAGTGAGGATCTATGCGCCACTTTGTATTTTCCACTGGTTTTGAAAAACTTTTCGGTACATAATAACATGATGGAGAAACTTGAAGAAATGGGTCTGACAATTCTGTCAGTTTGTCTATCTATACCTTGAACTCCAGACAAAATGGCTGTATCGAATTATTTCACACTTCAAATCTATGGTCTGCAGGTACATACCTTACTAATGCATACTGTCAAATAATTTTAATTCAATCATAAGCCGCCTTACGATTTTTACAAACATCCATTTCTGAGGTTATATGTTAGACATACTACTGAGATTTTGGCTTAAAAAAAGAAGCGTAACATGCTAATTTTTTGCATAAAATTTATACCGTAATAGGACCATATAAGAGTGACAAGTTAGCATTGAATTTCTAGAATTCTTTTGAAATTAACAATAAGTTTCTGCTTTTAATTTTTTTTTTTGTGATTACCGACGGATTTACTAAAAATTTATTAAGTAAAAGAATTATTTTTGAATTCAATCTAAAGAAAGAACTTTTCAAGAGTTCTGTTCATTATTGAAAATGTGAAAGAACTGGTCACAATAGTGGATATTTCATGGTTTTTGAAATAAAAGTGGATGTGTAATTTTTGGTCGAACTTAAAGCGTCAACACCGATAATGAAGACCGTTTTCACAAAGTTAAGTTTTTGCGTAAAATTCGAATAATTGTTCTCGATTTTCTAAAAAAAAAAAAAATGTTATCCACTAAAGACATACTATTTTTAAATGTTATTCACTGTAAATGTACCACTTTGTAAAATAGTCTTTCCAAAGCTCAAAAAAGAGCATGTGTTGATGCTTTAAAGTTACAGGATCAAACCAAAAAACTCGGCATATTCAATTTCAAGAGGAACAATATTCGAAATACATTTCGTTCACTACCTAATCAAAATACCTGTACTCGTGCTTCACTCAAACTAATTCGCAGTGCAACTTCTTCGCGCAGAAAAACGTCAGGATAGTGTGTCTTCTGGAATAATGCCTCCAATTCTTGTAGTTGCTGTGGTGTAAAAGTTGTGCGATTTCTTCTTTGGCGCCTTCTACCAAACATGTATTCGGTTAATAAATCCCCAGGTAAAGGCGATAAAAATGGTCCAGCCATTGATTTGATTTAACTTTAAAATTTATTTTTTAAATTTTTTTTTTTCGAAACACGATTTAAATGATTTTTGAATTAATAATAAAATTCGTAACTACTTTTATTTATTTTTTAATTTTTATTAAAAGGCGATGTTAATGCATTCACGACCGAATAAGAACTGTTCTTTGAAAATTCAACACGATATGTTTTTAACTGACCGTTTCCGTTGCAATGTTATCCTTCCACACTACGTCACACGAATAGGACGAAAATGAAAAAAAGCAACGACGAAGAGTTATTGTATGGAGCCGCATAACAAACGAAATAATATTACTCGATGAAAATTTTCCCACTTGAAGTGTGTTGTTGTTGCTCATTTCACTTCCTATGGCGGCTGTTGGCATCCTGCAATATCCTTGCTAGCAGGCCGTGTGCGCTCTTTCTTCGGCATTCAGTGGCAAATCAAATTTTAAACGTTTCCATCCCGAGTACGTACCTACTCCCCATCCACACAGCAGCACCAGAACCATAAAACCTGCTATTAACCACCCCAAAGAATGGTAAATGTGTGTGGGTGTATGTATGATAGTTCGTTGCGATTCCAACAAGGCGCATTGACATAATAATTTGTTTACAATTTAATCTCACACTCATACAGAGAAATATTTTTGAGATCGAGATGGGGAGTTGCCAGATATGAGTTGGTCATGGAGGACTTATTGATATCGGGTTATGCACATGGGGTCCCCGTATAATCAAAGAAGTTTAACGCGAACTTCTTAATAATATTTAATAGTTTTAATAGTTTTTGTACCCCATTCTATAGTGGTTGTACCCTGCTGATTTTGATACATAGTACCCTGCTGATTTTGATGCATAGTTTGTAACACAGGGAAATAATAAAGATACACCCTGTAAAATATATATGTATATGTACATATGTATGTATGTAAACCTATACATATACATATTATCAGTATCGATAGCGAAATTATTAAGTTGTCGAATATAACATGTTGTGAAGTTCAATAGTTTCAGAGATAAGGGGATGGATTTTCCACTCTTCGAACATTTCACTTTAGAACTGTCTGTTGGTTAGTAAAACTCAACTCAGCTTCAATTTTTCGTCTATTAATTCAAAAGTTATGAGATGGTGACAGACAGACAAGCCCCTTTAGACAGGTATCCGGCATAGGATATAGGTCGGCGTATATCCGGCTCGAAGTTTTTAGACCCCATTGAGAACGTTCACACATTTTCGGCGCTGGATATGCTACGCTGTATGTCCGATATAAAACAGGGCTAAGGGGCTAAGGACACCATACTTACTATTTTTTCCTTGTAAGTACCGGATCCCTGAAAAAGTAAATAAAAATATAAAACAACAATAAAAACATGTGGTTCGACATCATCAGTGACGAGCATTTTTGGTCCGTCGTACTTAACGAGCAAAGACCGGACCGCGAACATGTTCGAAGGTGTGTGGCCATGGCAAGCATACCATAGTAGTTTTTCGAATTGGATTGGGTGACGATGGTATTTATTATTGGGGCTGGTGGTTTCTTGTTATTTTTATTGGGATATGAAGATTTCTGTGAAAGATACTCAACGGATGTTCGCCAATTTGGTCTGTATGTATGTGAAAAGGCGTATGTATTCTCAGCTCGTCGTCCGGTCCGTAGTAATTTGAGGTCCGAGAGTATGTGGCGCCTTTAAGTCATTAGGCATTGTACAGTATGTCAGTTAAAAGTTTATCGCGTCCTCGCATGTGTCTATAATAAGTACTAGGATGTTGTTTTTCAGCTTTCGGATCTCATAAAAATGAGATCCGAATTTCGACTCAAGACGTCAACTTGCTTCATTAAGGTCCCACAGCGATGTTCAAGTCGGTAAACATAGGCTTTGGGGGTGGAGCACAAATTCTATAGAAAAAAAAATGCCAGATTTATTTAAGGCGGTAAATATTCATTCATAACTCCTGTGCTTTTCGTCTACCACCTATGTTTCTTAGTAATCGGAATCATTCTGAGACAAGTTAAACAAAATGAAACCTTCAACAAAGTACTAGCTGTCTCCCGGAGTCAAAAAGACACCCTAATGTGTCTTTGCTAATCTGTCTGGGAGTGAACTAAAAATTAAATTATCTTTTTTGTTCATAATAAACAACAACAAAACCTGGCATTAAACATATTTTCACATTCCAGCAAGATAGGCCCAGGTCCACCCCGGACTGTAGCGCCACCTAAAGCAATTAAGTAAGCAACATAAATATTCTATAATAAACAAAATATTTTTTTACTGGCAATGCTATTAACCATCCATCATTGTCATCACCGTCATCATCAACAACCCCAAGAGTGGCATTGCATTACTCTACAGTGGGAGTTGATGGACGCAAAACAATGCGAGTTATGCCGTGTACTTGAGGGAGAAAAAAAAGGACCGTGTTATTATGATCCTCGTTTTTATCTCGTTAAAATTACTGCACACAATGGCAAAACCATCCCCTTCGATGCTGAACAACACACAGCCACCCACCCATACAGGCGTATTAACGAAACGAAAACAATTCATTCTCACGATTGCACTGCATGCGAGTGTATGCAATGTTTATTAGATTTTTACACTCCTCGTCCTTATTTTTAATATCCATTCTTACTACCCTTGCATGTGATAAACAAATAGGGGATGAAATACACTCGGCTGCTGTTGTTCTTGTTTTGCACTTCCCGCGAGAGATTAATATACAGCATACACACTCGGCTCGCATTAATCCAGTTTTGTCGGTGGGGGTGATCCTGGCGCCTGCGCTAAAAAATTATATTTATCCTGTTACAACAAGGGAGGCGGGGCATTCGAAGCCAATCATAATGCATCACTTTATGAAATATGAATTGTTCTTCGTCCTGCTTTTGTGTTGCGTTATTCGCTTTTCTCTTGCGTAAATAAGTTTTGCAGAAAAATAATAAATAATCCTAACAATGGTTGGGAAAATTCATTAGTACACGTGGGAACAGTGATGGCATGCCATGCTCTAGCTTGTGTCTTATGATTTATGCATTACACCCTATGTTGACGCTAGGGAACGCACAGTAGTAGTGCTGCGTGAAGGATTATGTGGTAGAAAGATGATTAGCAGCTGTAACGATGTAATTGCTGAGAGGATATGTACACATGTGCATCCAGAATTGTTGTGGGTGGTATCATTGAACGGAAAAAACAATGGATTTGTCGAGCGGGGGTAAAACATATTAATTAGGTAATCACCGAGAGGCATTTTAATAGGAATGTAATTACCTATCTGGTACATATTTATACATAATTACATATATACATACGAGTACATATGTATATGCACATAGTGTAGTTTTTGGTTGAAGGGTTAATAGTGTTTTTTTCTTGTGGATATATTTTGTATATTTTTATATCGTTGCTTTTTACTTGCACCTACAAAGGGCAAGTATTGGTTTTGTGATAATTCTCAATCTCGAAATTTTGAACAATCTCTCCTCGACAACTGGTTGAGACACCACCCTGATTTCGTTTCTCCATAATTTTGTTCTGTGTGTGCTGCAAATATTGCTGTTAGGTAATCATTACCAATTTCTAAAAAAATTCTAATCACCATAAATCCTTTATTTCCCTTAATTATATTGGAATTTACAATTTGTCCCTAATTTCCCGCGACAAGTGGTTGAGAGAGGGTATAAATACTTTGGAATTTCAGTTGCGGATTCCATTCGCAGTGTGAGTTCTAAGTCAGTTTTAGTGATTTGATTTAAAAGAAAGTATTTAAAGACGTCTTAGAAGTAAAAAGGTTAAAACTGGGGTCTGGAAAGATGTTAAACCAAACGGAGATCCAAAACATTAAGAAAATGTGCGCAGATGGATATTCTGTCAACAAAATTGCAAAACTTTTGAGCCGCAGTCGTACAGTTGTTTCAAATTATTTAAAGGATCCAGAAAACTACGGCAAAAGATACGTACCTGGACGAAAATATATCTTGACACCAGCAGATCGGCGGTCTCTACTAAGGGAAGCCTCAAATTTTACAGCAACAACAAGGGAAATCGCAGTATCAGCAAGGATTTCGAATGTGAACAGAAAACTAAGGACTTGCCAACGTGTGTTAGCTGAAGCGGAACATATTTAAAGAAAGCGTTTGAAAAGAAAACACGCTCTACTACAACGTCGTCGAAACGCCCGTTTGACTTTTGCCAGAAATCAAGTAAATGAATTGAAAATTGTATTGAAAAATTGAAAATTATTTAAGATGGAAGCGTTGGACAACTGTCATCTTCACCGATGAGAAACACTTTTGCCTTGATGGATCTGACAGATTTTGTCATTATTTTCACGATTCGAGGAAGAACGAGCTGTTTTTAAGACGACGACAACCACAGAAGTGTTTTAATCTCTTCCATCAAGAATGCTAGAGGTTGTAAGTAATGAGGGAGAAAGTACTCATTACTAAACAAATAAAACGATTGTAATAAAACTCTAAATTTTGTTTTTATTTAAAAAAAAACAAAATTAAATTCAAAATTAATGGAAAAAAAAGGATTTATGGCGATTCGAATTTTCTTAGAAATTGGTAATGATTACCTAACAGCAATATTTGCAGCACATACAGAACAAAATTATCGAGAACCAGTTGTCGAGGAGTGTATAACCGAATCTCCAAAACAGGTAGGGCAAACATGCGGCCCGCGAAGACTTTTTGAACATCTGTTTTTTTTCCATTAATTATATATGTATATTAATTATTTAGTTAATTATTTTAAAATATGCAAAAAAAACTATTTTAATTTCATATAATTTGGTTCGTATTTCGAATCTCCATTTCGAAAGTTTTGAGTAATCTAAGAGTTGATTTTTAATATTTTTATTCCTGTTTGACCTTGTGAGATTTTGCGGCTTTCTTATTAGGGAAGGTACGGATAAGTCCACGCAAAATAGCATCGGCAAGTAATATTTATTTATAATAATTTGTCCGTTTAACAGGGTTTTAGCAATTACCCTCAGCTATCTAGGATTCTGACAAATATTCCTCACAAATTTTCAGCAGAGACTCTGACTCTAACATTAGGTTTATTTTTCCTACCTAGTCCCTGCAGGCTTGAATAGGTGATTGGTATCCTAGACAGATCCTTTCTAACTTTTGGTAAAACTTCTAAATGTCATTACTACAGAAACTCATCTCTATTCTCTCGATCGTACGTTTCTAATGATATTGCTAGTAAAATATTTAGTAGAAGTCCACGATACTAATCGTGAATTAAAGAGTATCACCACACCATCTTCGCCTTCAGCTAAAAATGGACCGTAACAGAATCGTTTGCCAATGCCGACTGCTTCCTGCCTCTCATATAATTATTAAAAGCAAACAGTGTTCAACTTAATATACATACATATGTATATTTTTCTGTAAAATTTGCTTATTATCACACTAAATAAAAAGTTCATCCAAGGCATAGCATAGCAATACATTAAAGCTCCCAAATTATATTATTTTAAGAAGAAATTTAAATCCTTACAGGTTTTTGAAAGCTGGAAACATTCATGTTCTGTTTTGAATCACTTCATATGTGCTTCTGTGAATTTAAAAACATTCTACGAGTGCGTACTTTAAGTTTGATGCATATAGGTATTTGCAAGCAATTATTTTCTATAATGAAAAACAGTTGACCAATTTCGAAAGTTATGTCAATTATATACATTCAATATTCAACGTATTTTTTTGTAGTTCATACTCTTGTTTTCTAGAAATAAATCTTATAAAATGTATTGAATTTGAAAAACGTCGTCCATTTTCATTATCTAACCAAAATAATATTGATAAAGTAAGGCCCATATTTGTTGTTAAACTCTTATTTTGATTTTTTTTAATTAATAAAAATCTGCGGGCCTCAAACCAATAAGTGTGTCCTCTGGTGCTAAGCGAGTTTGACATGCCTACTCTAATAAGTGGGTCTCTCAATTCTATCTGATTGACTGTCTGCCCATCTGTCCGCCTGTCCAATGTATGCACGAATGAAGCCTAAACGGCTGGATAGATTTATTTCACACTTCACATCTGAGGGCGGTGGGGTCACAATTCGAGGAGAAATTTAAATTTGCATTCTAACCCCAAAATTTAGTAATGTCCAATATTGAGAAAAAAAAAAACAGTTTACTCAAAACGGCTGAAACGATTTTGTTTAAAATTAATATTCGGGTTTGGTTGGTGCACCAAGTTTTTGAAAAAAAGTAGTAGTATAATGGTATAATGCATTTTTTTTAAATTACTATTATTACTCAAATAATTTAGTTAAGAATATAAATTTAGGGAATATTGGACATATGCAAAAACACGGCATACCAAGTCTTGAAAATTTGTTAAAATTAGTTTTTTGCTTTTTTTACGTACATGGTATTTATGTACATATTAAAAAAAAAAAAACAGTTTTGCTATTTCGTTTAAATTTCAAATCGGAGCGATTTGCAGATTAACAGTACATATGTAGGTGGAAGCACATGCACTTTATTTGTCATATTTACAAAAAATATGTATCTGCTCATAACCGTTACAACTCGGGATTGGTTTAGTGGTGAGTATACTTAGTTCGAATACACTTACCTATTTATAAATTGACTATCATGTCCAACGGAAAATTCTTTCGTTCAACGCCCTATATAGGATTTCAGAAAACTTTCAAAGAGCAATGATAAGGATGAATTGCTTAAGATTCTAAATCTTTATTGGGCATATTGTCAGAGATGATTTGTTGCGGTTTACAGTGCCTGCAAAGAAGCACGGAAATAAATCATAATTTCTAATTTTATACTCCGTCTTAATAGGATATACCTAATAATTTGAATACATATTCTAGTCATTAACACAGAGAAATTATGCAGCTAGGCCCCTAAAAGTATAAGTGATCATTACTAACAGCCATGTTGATTTAGCCATGACTGGCAGTATGTAATAGGTTCTGGTGCTTTGCATTTTGAGCTAGGTATGTAGGTGCTAGAGCAACAATAATTTGTACATGAACTTCCTGATTCTGATATTTTAAATCTATCCTGAACCACGCACACAATCAATTTTAATGTAATGCAACTGACATATGTACATATATGCTAAGTCAAGGGCAAATTTAGCTAGTTTCAGGGCACTCATTCTTCATATTTAGTATTTCAGCCAAATATCGCTTCTTCTGCCACGCCTACTTTATTACGGGACGGAAACCCAAAATTACTATTTACTTGGACCTATGAGGGCAAGAATTGGTTTTCTGAAAATTTTCAAATCTCGAGATTTTGATCAAACTTGGCATTACTGTCAGTCTATCTGTTTATATGTACGGCCGGCTGCAGCTTAAACGGCTGAACGGATTTTCTTCAAACTTCATATTTGAGGTCAGTGGGTTCACAATTCGAGGAAAAATCAGAATTCTAATTCTAACCTTATAATTAACGGTACTAATGACCAATATTGAAAAAAAGTCAATTTGCTCGAGAACGGTTGTGGATATACTATATGCTAACAGATGGCGTACCATTTTTTTTTTTGGCAAAAAAAACGTATAACAGTGTTGTACTTATTGACCGGTTTTTTGAAAATTGGCTAGTTTTCAAATATGACTCGGGCGCTCTTATTCAAAAGCAATATTTGACATATCCAAGGCCATGGATTTTAAGGAATTTTTTTTTCATAAACTCTAGGCCCTTATTTGGCAGCCATCTGAAAAAAGAGGCCCTTAAAATCCTATTTTTATAAATCTTTGAAAGCCTATTTTGATTTTTGAACATGTCCTCCAAAGAGGTACTGTGTTGGAAATGATTATCCGACAAAATCCATACACACAATAATAATTTCGAGCAAAATTTATGTATGATAGTATGTACATATGTAAGTGTGAGAAATTACAGTTATTGGCATTTGTTTCAGTCTTAAATTAAGCACATATTATAGAAAGCTTACTCATGCTCTAAGAGATCAGTTTTACAAACCTTCAGGCCGAAGTACGAGTAGCACTGATGTTTGAATACCACAATGAGAAAGAAATTAATTGCTTCTTCTTCTCGAATACTGTTTCCACCTATACGTTGTTGGAGAGAAAGACGACAGCCCATTTTATCCAGACCCTCTTTAACCTGATTTATGGGAAACTTCCCTTAGCAGTATTTTGAAACCAAATATTATGGCTCAAATCTGTGCGACTGTTAGCTCATCATGTTGCGACGAAAGTAATATGTCGTGTCAACTAGTGGAAGTCATTAACACTCTAAACCCGCCTTACATGCCAGGCACAGACTAAAAGTGAGGACTCAGTGAGGACTCAGTCATGCTATTTTGAATGACTTAGTTCTATGTTCTATGTCGTCCGCTTCAGAATTGTAACAACAACCTGACTAGTTTGGTCTACAAGAAGGTTTCCAAATACTTTTGAAATTGATTGGTACCTTTGTCCGTCTGGCTGCTAAAAGACTATCAAAGTTTGTCGAGCCGATACCATTGCCTGTCATATTATATCAGAGAAAAAGAATATTGAAATATTCGTTTCGAAAAGTAGTGCCGTCTTGTGATCAGAAATGTGATTTAGCAATGGATTGAAGTTCGTCATACAATACTACGACTATTGGCATGATCTTGTTTAGAAAAGTAGAAGCTAACTTTAAGAAGAATTAATTTAAGGGATCATTGTGAGAATTGCCACGGGATGGGTACAAAAAGGACAAGCATCCGGGCACTTCATCGTGTTAAGTTCATACATGAGCGCTCGGCTCGCGATTATTTTCCAAAAATTAAAGCACTTACTTAATTAGCCTTAATGTATATATCTTGCAGTTGGCTGCCGAAATTAAAAATTCCCATAATGCTAATTGCATGGTCCCAATGTCACATTTAAAATTATGAACAATCTCTCTTTGCCTTCGACGAAATCTCATCATCACCTACATTAGCACATGAATGAGAAGAAAAAAAAAGCTGCAAAAAAATAAAATTATTTTTTACCTGCATTTTCACAGAGTTCTGTCATGTGCAAATGAACACATATAGTAGGTGGCACCACACCTAACTTCACCTACCACCGTGCTGCCACACTACGACGACGTCATGTCATCACATAAAACAGTGCCGGAGTACACAGCAGCTCCGACAATGTAAAATTAAAACATATTTCGTAATTAAACTCTTGACGCCATTGTTACAGAAGCCCCCCTCGTACTCTTCCCATACAAGAGTACCGCATCGCATAATTTTTTCATTAAATTTTCCCCATGTGCTGCTGATGCTGCGGGTGTACTGTTGAACTGCAGGTACAACGGAAAACAAGGACCTGTCGCAGATGCATGTTGCTCGCTGGGCTGTTGTTAGAGGAGCTGACACATTACGTTTACACGATGCCTCCTAGATGATGTTGATGATGATGATGACGATGACTGCGAGACTATGAGCCTGATGCTATTCATGTCATTCATTTGTGTGTCCTTTGTTGTAGTGGAACGATGACGCGGAGGAAGGACTCCTTGCAGCATATTCCATTATTGTTGTACACCGTTTTATATGATGTTATTATGATGTTTAAAATTTCTTTTTTCTCCACTCTCCACCTCCTCCGGCCAGCTCTTCCTTTCTTATCTTGCTGCAACAAGATTCCACCTCTTTTTTCTGTTGTAGTCTTTCTGTGATTTCATTTTCCTCGGGAAACAAAAAAAGCAAGCTCGTCCTTACTTTATTATTATGATTATGATTATTTTCCTTTATGCAATGTTTTGATTAATTTTTGCCTTCATGATCCTTCATAATGCCTGGCGTTGTTGTATTCCGGGCTATGGCAATCGCTCGATGACAGGAAGGAGCGCTCACCCACTCATCGCCGAGTTTGGGGCGTGCTATGTACAGAGGAGCGTATAGTGAAATTTTGTTTGCTTATTGTTATAGGATTTCTGTGATTTCGTTCCTTGTTGCCTCCTATTTTTTTTCCCTTCTTCTGTATTCTCATTTCTGCACTTGGTATTGTTTTGCATTAGGAAACACGAAGGGAGATGAAATTGAGTGGGTGGTCTTCTACAGCCCAGGTATGATTTGATTTGAAGCAGTAATTATTACTCTACAGTGGTGATTAAAAAAAATCATTCACGAATGAGAATAAGAGTTTTAAAAATATATCTATACTGTAAAATTGTATTGCAATGTTTGAACTTCCATGTGCAATAGGTAGTAGTGGTATTTAGGGAATATCAATTTTCAGAACAAGAATTGTAACATACTTTTACTATACAAGAGGAATTGCGACATTCAATCTCTCAAATGATGAGATGGAAATATGAGTACGATCTTGGAAAGCATTCTATTATGCAATGAAAACTGGGAATTCCGCGTCCGGTTTTTAGCCCAAAAAATAAAGCAATTTAAATCCATCTTAGCCAAGTAATCAGGTGGATAGAAAGGACTTTACCTGGAAATAATTCAGGGAGATTTAAATCATTCTGCATTGCGGACTATCACAAATTTTACTAGCACAGCGGTCTGGGAAAACAATTTGATCCTTACGATTAACTATTTCATTGTCTTTATTCCAAATCTGATGGTAGTACATAATTAAGTGTCGAACTGGACATTTTTTACAATATTTCTACATTTGTAGAAATTCAATTGTACTACATCACTTAGCATGAATTTTCTATTTCATATCGTTTCCTCAAGCATGCAAAAATTAATAAAGTGCACGAGTAAGTCCTATGTACTTGCAGCAAGGTGTTGTTCAATCACAAATCATTTAAATTTAAATGAAATTTTTAAGCAAACAACTTTTTTCTGATAATTTTTCAAAACTTGGTATGCCATGTCCTTGCATATATCAAGTTTTGCTTAGATAGAGATTTTCAATAAAATAGTTCGAGTCATATCGAGGCAATAACCAATTTTCAAAAATTCGTTAATAAGTAAATAACTGTTACGAATATATGACATTTTTTCTAAGAACTTGGTACGCCATGTGGTAACTAAACGTGTATCTAACCCAACCCAAATATTAATTTTGAACAAAAATGTTTGAGCTGTTTTCGGGAAATATGTTTCTTTTTTTTCTTCAAAATTTACCATTTGTAATGTGTAGGGTTAGAAAGAAAATTCCTATTTCACCTTGCCTTGTGACCCCCACAGACTCCAGATGTGGAGTTTAAAGTACGACAAATCTTAAAAACTTTTTAGCCGTTTAGGCTCAACAGAATTTGAAAGATCTTTAAATCATTTTTGCTAGCCATCTAACTCAAGAACGTCTGAACGAATTTAAATTAAATTTTATTTATAGTTTAAACTATTGTGCTAGTAGCCCATTTCTATGAAATTATTAAAATCGGGGTTTAAGAAATAGTTAAATCATCTTACATACACGCCTATGCAACTCAAGAACCACTCAACTGATTTTGATAAAATATTGAATTGAAGCTAAGTCTGATATGTATCCAAATGTGGTAGAAATGATGGGGTGATTTTTCAGCTTAGGTCAGATACATATTCCACTTTTCTTGAGCTGGGGGACATTATTTTTGCTACGCTCTTTGAGCTTTACATATTTGAATTCCTTCATATGTCCCCTGATAGGGTGGCTAACAATTTGTATAGGGAGATTCCCTATCCTATGCAGATAGTAATATATTAATTTGAATACATAGTTTGTAACATAGGGAAATAATAAAGACATACCCTGTAAAGTATATGTACATGTACAGTAACGGACATAGAAATCCGTACAGGGCAAAAAAATCCTTTAACTTCTATTATCTTGATAACTAGCAGGTAGTGTTTTAGGATTTTGCATAAAAAGGCTTTGATGATGTGATTCTAGTTCACTTTGTAATAGTTCATTGAAAAAAAAAGTAGTTTGAGTGAAAGTGGCAATAATTTTATTAATATGGAAAATAAAAAGAAAATGAGTGAAAAAAACAAAAGTCGAAATAATGACTTTAAAAAATGAAAAATTAAGTGTTCGTGATATAGCCTGAAAAGTAGGATTCAGCAAGTCGTCAGTGGCTGAATTCATCAAAAAATTCGAGACAACGGGCTTATTGCAAAGGAAAAAGGGGCCGGGTCGCAGAAGAAAGACCACCAGCGCTGAAGATCGGTTTTTAAAACGGATAAGTCTGCGTTATCGATTCAAAACTGCTGAAGATTTAAGGATAGACTTTGTAGAAGCTGTATAATCAGAGATAAGCTCACGAACTGTAAGACGAAGGCTCCAACAAGCTGGCTTGAACGCAAGAAGACCTGCCTAAAAACTATTTCTAAATAAACGAATGCCCCTAAAATATCTCCAGTAGGCAAGAGATCATGAAAACTGGACCATAACGGATTGGAAAAATATGATCTTCTCAGATGAGTCCAAGTTCAACATATTCGGCTCTGACGGAATACAAAAAAGGAGGGACTACAAAGTATTAACATCTTCAGTTCTCGGAAGTTTGAGAAGTCTGTTTAAACTCGAATAGCAACTATCTTTTATTACTCACTTGTTTGTTTTTTTTTATTGAATAAAAACTTAAATCAATTTGAAAATGTTTGTATTAAAGCCCTTTTTTCGGAAATTGGTTTATTGTTTTCCGAATCTAAAATCTATTTCAACATATTAACGTTCGGTAAAGACTGATCTTGTTTATCTTTAAAACTTCCAAAACTATTCTACTAAAATTAGATTTTTCACTATGTGCGGATTTTTATGTCCGTTATTGTATATATATTACGAGTATATCAGTTGTTGCGCACGGTATTGCTCATGGGAATTTCACTATAAAAAAATGTTTTAAATTAAAGTGCAAAAAGTGTATGTTCGATAATGTGGCTTATCTAACATACACATACGAGTACATATCATACAATCGATAAAATTGAGTGTGTACGAGTATGTATTTGAAATCAGTAAATCATGAGTTTTAGAACGATATCCAGCTCCACCAAGTTTGGGGCAAAATAATATTAGTCTCCGCTAATATTAACCTAACCTTTTCGGAGTCTGCTATAAAGAATCACAATTTTCTTCAATTCTGTTATGGAACAAACAAATAAACGGGGTTTTTTTTTAAGAATATCTTAGAATCTAAAGGGTTGAGCTATATAAAAGAGAGATCACTCTCTTTCAAACCGTATACAACTTGACCCGTTTGGGAGCAAACAAAAGGGTAGGCTCCGAAGAGATCTTTATGGGAGTTATACCCAGGCCCAAAACGGATTGAGCCCAGATACTCATACTTAAAAAGTGGTATGATACTTTCTAAGAGGAAAAGATGTCGTCATGTGTTCATGTGTAAAAAAAATGCTCCAAATAAATTGCAGCGTTTAACAAAGGTAATGACAATACCATTAGTATCCATAGCGAAATTGTTTGATCTAAATTGCTTTTTTTGGCAAACTTTACGATAATGTACAGTAACGAAGAAAAAAACAAACATATCGAATAAGTCATTGTGAATCTTTCTCAAAAATTATCATAATGTCTCCGTAAACTTTCTCTGAAAAATTTGCCTACGAAAAAGCATATGAAATGGAAATCGGTTTAGCCGTTCTTGGGCTGCAGTATTGCAAGGCATAAAACTGAAAAAAAAAATATGCCATTCAATTTTATATTGTTAGGGACCAATTCCTTTAGAAAGAAGACTTAATTTAGAAAAATGCAAATTCACAGAAAACTAATATGAAAAATACAGAAAAGCTACAATCCGTCTGAAAAGGATCATATGGTACCCTATTCCTCATCTCCTAACACATCACAAATAAAGTGGGCGTGGCGTTATGAACTTTTTGGTTCAAATGCAATGTTATCTTTCCAGTCCCTCGATTTTTAAGAGATTTCACAACATATGTAATTTGTGGTTAAGACTGTTTCTTAGAATAAAGTAAGCGTGACAGTCTCCGTTTGTAGCCGAAAGTCAAGGATTCTGGCAAAATATCTGGACTTTTTTTGAAGTGGGCGTATCTGTGGATGGATTTCAGAAATGTTTACACTTTGTACTGCTTGTTGCTAAGAAGGGTTATTTACCAAATTTAATCTTCTTGGCTAATATATCCTATGAGATGGGTTTTACAGTATAACAGTATAACTTATACTCATACTATACTATTATACCTCGACTATACGGGGTATCTCAATTTCGTCCCGTCAAAATTAAATCAAAATAAAATCTGTTATATGACTATGCTTAGAAAAAAACTGTCAGAAATGACATCAAGCCTCAATACCTATTATTATCCGATGTAAACGATGATCTGTCTACACTCTTCATTGGGTGTTGTATAAAGCTTTAACCAACTATATATTAGCTTTTTGGTATTTGCAAAACTGTCATACGCATTTAGGTACTTCCTCGACTTGACCATGTGGTACTGGGATGCTTGTTAACTTTTGCTACTCTAGATATGGATGTAATTGGAACTTTGATATGCTTTTCGACTCCAGTTTGTCAATAATCGGTGAGTAAATGGTTTTCAAGATTATATTTGTTGCATGACAGATTCCAATGCTGCATTCACGGGCACTTAATAACACAAGGTCGTCAAAGAAGTATCCTTTTAAACTTAACTTTGCGTCGCAAAGTTTTACAAAGATTGTATAGCTTGCTAGAAGTTGTTCAAGGTTAGCTGGGTTAAAGCTAAGCTGGGAAAGTTTTTTTAACTCCGACTTTTAAAACTGAGCTGAGATACCAAACCGTCAGTTCAAAGCAAATTGCATAATGTTAACATTTTGTATCAGGAAGAAATGTAAGCGGTAAAGGAAGAGATTAAATCTTACCCTTCTACTCGTATAAAAATGAGCTGTCCATGGGAATGCCTTTGTATAGAAAATACAAATTAATATCGTCTTGAAGGGTTTAACTATTAACCACGAGTGTAATAATGTATAAGGTATTGTAATATCTTAATGCAATTCAGGCATGTCATAAAATAAAACATAACAAACTCACACAAATTAACTTATTGTATCTACAGATGGTTCTGCTTTTAATTATATAAACTTGTCACTCCCTGCAACAAAACATATTCATAACAACAATACCAATAGCAGACTCATTGCAATATGCTTTATTCCAACGAAAGATCCCAGTTTCTGATTGGATAACCACCCCCTCAAGCTGTAGAACACCACCGAAAGGGATCATTGCATCCCAAGATAGAAGTATCTCATCCGCATCCCCCCCGAAACGAAACAATGGTTTACACAAATTTATATTTATGAAATTTTCATTTTCATCCCCCACACAGTGCAGTGAGTGGTGCGGGAGTGGGTGTTTATTGTAATACACTCAACACTGGGGGTTGGTGGCGATGTGCCATACTTTGGTTGGCTGTACGAGTAAATTTTGATGGCCGTTGTTTCAGTAATGGCGGCGAAGTGGTTTCATTTCCTTTTTCTTCGCCGATAGTAATCGTCGTAAGGAGTGTATCTGATTTCTTTTCTGTGGTTTTTTCTTGTATTGTACGAGTATCTTCAAATATAAGAAAACTTTCTTTTTTTTTTTTTGTATGCCGATGGTGATGTAATTTTGATTTGGAAATCTTCTTCCTCCTTTTTTTGTGCCATCCCTTTGTTGATTACAACACAGAAATAGGGAAACAAAAAAAAAATTCTATTATTTGTTTCGTTGACGTGGGAAAAAAGGAACTTCCTCAGATCTAGGCTATGATGGTGGTCTGGGTCTCCACCCTGCTCCAGGCCTACCACCAAAGACAACCGACTACAACTACAAGGAACGCGAGGACGATGTCTCACTTGTGTACAATACTTGGGGACTCTGGAATTAAGTTAAAAAGGGATGATGAAGAATGTACTTGCCGCTCTGCTCGGTGTATATAGTTATTTCGTCGCTTTTGTCATTTACAAAATAATAACAATAATCATAAATAATGATATATACAGCTACGTGAAGAGGTAGTCAGGCAACGAAGGTGGGGGTGCTGATGATGGCACAAAGAAAAATTTATTCCACTCCTTGAAGTTTTGTTGTAGTCATCGTTGTTCGTCTGTCCGTCCGTCTGTCTCCATTGCTACTGTGTGCTACTGCTGGTGCTTTTTGTTTGAGGATAATTAAAATTTTTAATTTATCCTCTGCTTTATATACATATATTGTACTTTTGTTTATTTATGTATAAAAAAAAAGTATAAAACATTGTTTCGCCCCATACCCGAGGCGAAGGATGTGCTTCGAATGCTTCAGCAGTGATGCTGCAGGTTTTTATTAATGTTGTTCCAGTTGATGATGGTGTTTCGTGTTATCGTTATATTGTTTTATGTTATTACGGTATAAGCATGAAAATTACCAACCGTTGCTGATGCATTCAGTCCCTAGTTCTCCACTTTCCCTCTATCACGCCCTCTTTCGTTGTCAAGGTGGAATGTTGAAAGAGGATTCTGTTTACATACATACTCGTATAAATATTTTTTTAACTAATAGCTACTTTCGTATGAATGCATATGGGTGTGGAGAATATAACATTGCTGCAAGGATAATGGATCTTAATTAACGTCAGGGTATATGAGCTTTGTGTATGTGCTCTTGTGGAGATTACTATTTAGTCTGTTTCGGTGATAGCTTGTGCAATTTATTTTTGCTGGAATTGTTAAATGCTGATGATGTGGTAAACTGGGAATTACTTGCACGGATATCTTAAGTAGGATTGTAATTTTTGATTAGTATCTACGATAGATTGCGATCCAGTTTCTGGGCATTGTGTATTTGAAGAATTATACAATTTTAACCACCCAGCCAGAGATGTGACAAACAAAATTCCAGCTAAGATGGATGCCTTATTCTGTCTATTTATGTATCTGGAGTAAGAATACCCACAACATGCATTGAGAAAAGCAGTAGGTTGACATCGATCCTCTCCATCAATAGGATACCGTCTAGGTAGTTCTCAAAACTTGGGTCGAGATTAGAGTTGCTACTATGGTAAGGCTAAAACGTCGAGAAATAAGCTTCATATTTGTGATCTCTGGGACTATACCTTGAGGCGAAAACGTAATTTCCATTCGAACCTAAAAAATAACGGTACTTTGCATACATAAGGATAATTTCGAAACAGTCCAGTTTTCTCGAAAACGTTCTTACGATTTTGACCAAAATTCATATCTGAACTAATATGGATATTTACAATAAAACTGCGTATACTTTTTTTCCTTAAAAATTCCAACAACGGGACTTTATTTATTAGCGGACTGCGAAAATTGGCTAATTCAAAATTCATTCAAAATTGATATCTAAGTTATTCTCGACTTGTGTAAGGATATGGTATTAACATTTTCGTCATATGATGAAAAACAGTTTTTCAGATTTTTAGCTCATTTTATGAAAAATATTTTTTTTTTCGCATCGATTTTGCCTAAATTTGAAATGTGAACAGTTTATAATGAACTGCACATATGGAGCAAGTACGTACGACCCTTATCTTGCCCTTTATTTTATATACGCATAGTTGTATGTTTTATTAATTAGCGAAAAGATACACATTAACATTAGCTAACGCCACCAGAAGACCTGTCATTATGGTATTGCTATCTTTTTCTGTTACTGGGTTGTTTACAACGCATTTTGTTAAACAAATTTAAAATCATAAAAATCCGAATAGATTTGGATTTTACGAAAAACGAAACAAGACTACCCACTGATTCATACTATGATTTTAGTAAAGTTACAACGCTAGTTGTGACCCAAAGTGGGATCATAGTTAATACAGAAAAAATTTACAAAAAAAGGAAGACACTAATTTAAGACTTTGAGGTACTTATACCTTATTCTGAGTCCTTCAACTCGTTGATTTATCACTATGCTTAGAAGGTCCGATGATGTCAGTATCATCTGCGTGCCCTAGCAGCTCCACAGACTTGTTAAAACTAATTTAGCTTTTATTTTTACTTGCACCTAATAGGGAAACTATTGGTTCGATTTCAAGGTTTTAATGAATCTTAGTATAGGGGAGGACGGGGTCAAAAGTACAATTTTTTAATAAATCTGATGCTTCTCTTAAAGTTTTCCAAATTAGTCAGCCAATGATTCACCTACAAAGGCCAAAAGAAACGTTTTAAAAATTTTGCCACGAAGAAATTATTTTTGGTTTTTTTTCAATACACGAACAAATTAATAATTTTTTATTAAAAAAATCATTAAAAAACAAAGAAAAACAATTCTTTTGATACAAACAAATAAATAAATAATAATTTAAAATTAAATTAGGAACTTGACTCATCTGTGTTGCAATTTAAGGAAATATACATATAAACGATTGGCTCCCTTCATGAATCTAATTTGATCCCACTTTTTGCAGGTTAGCTCTGAGAAAAGGACTCGCATCAAATGAAGCAAAAACATCGTCGTCTTTTTTCTCGGATGTAGAGGCTAACACTTTTTTCTTTCAATTTGATTGCTTTTGATTTGACGAGTTCCTTTTTGGCTGAACCTTTGTTTTTCTCCTCAAAAAACACTTGCTTCTCTGAAGTACCCGTCAAAATTGCCGACTTTCTAGTTCTTTTTTCTTGGCTCAACTTTCGGATGAGGTCTTACAGTTTCTGGGATAAAAGAAAAACGTCGTTATTTACTCTATGGTCCTGGTGAGCATTAAGGTATCGAAGGAGGTGAAGTATGGAAGAGCGAGGCAGGACCTCAAGGTTTCCAGAGTTCAAAATCGTTTCAGCTGCTGCAGGTTGTTCCACATCAAGTGGTGTCTGCTGGGTTTGATCTGTCAGTAACAAACGTTAAGATGAAATCGCAGTCTTTAAAAAATATTGAAGTTAAGTGAACCAATTCCAGCTTTTTTTAAATCCGTTTATGATGTTTCTGGGATTGAGAGCTAAGGGTAGAACTCCTCTTACAATTGATGTAATTTCAGAAATTGTCAGGGTTGTTACGCAGTTAGGCATCTTGCATTATCAACAACAGATATGTATAGATGCGAACTGTAGTTGTCAAGCAACAAAAGGACAGGTTCACAAGGGCATGGCTTTGTGTGCTGTATAAATTGTTCTATAAATCTTACAAATTCAACATTGGTCATCCATCCAGAAGCATTTCCAGCTCCTATGCACTCTGGAGACCCATCTCGGATAAAATATTCTCTGTACTTGATACGGGGAAAGACAAACATACATGAAATCGAGTTGTCAGAACCGCTTACTGCAACGCAGACAGTAACTTAAGTTCTTCCTTCAGCAGATCCTAGTTTAGCACCTTTTTTTGACTATAATTTGTCTGGGCTTTCGGACTGTAGTTACCCCTGTGTCATCGAAGTTATATGTAGATGCGAGATGGACTCAGCTTGTATTTTTCAATTACGGATGATAACAGCGCCAGCTTCTTTATTTTTAGTCCACGATTGTTTCATAGACTAGTACAATAGACAAATACTTTAAAGCACAATTAAAAGCCAATTTCCTAACATCTTTTGGCGTTAGTCCATAATAAATATTGCTGCACTTTTTTTTTTTATCAAATACCTATCCGTTCGCCCGTTATTTTCTTTTTTTAAAAACCTGTTCAACGTTACATGGCATATCCTAAAGTCCCTTGCTAAACCTCGTACTATTCCCTCCTTATTTTCCTCTAGCGCAACCGCAGCCCTTTCGAAAGTCTCTTTCGACACAATTCCATTTGGTTTCGGTTTTCCTTGTGGGTTTTACAAATGCAAACAAATGTTCGGGGTAGAACATTGTAACATGTTAAAACTTACCCCGCAATTTCGTTACAACTTACCCCTTTATAGAAATTACGCACAAATGACACAAAAAAAAAGGGGGGATACTCCCAAAACTCAGCCCAACATGCATATACATCTAAATAATAAAAACTTCTTTCTCACGTGTGACTGAGAATACCAAAAACTCAAAAAAAAAAAAAAATAAATAAATAAATAAATAAATAAATAAATAAAAACGTTACAAACCTATTCGACGCCACAACTTTCTTCACTGACGTCCAAAGCACAACCGAAGTTAGCAGGAGTAGACAAGTATTTTTCTCTTTGATGCGACTCTTAATTTTTATTATACTCTTTGTAGTATAGCTGTTACAATTTATCCCTGTGACATTTAACCCCACCCTTCCTTACACATGTATAATAGAGAACCTCGGATTGCAGTGAACGGATTTATATCAAACTTCATATCTGAAGTTTATGGTCCATCTGAAAAGGGTCTTAAGACTTTGAATAAATTCATATCTGGAGCAATGTGTACGCTTGCAATAGTATTGCTTATTCAGTTTTTTGCCAAAAATTTATTGAATGCGTATGGAACAAACCTGGTGTTTGAGTATGGTTTGGAGATATCAACAAATTATAAAATACCAATTTTAACTGACATACATTCACACTGTAGTCGACAGATAAAAGTTAATACTAGTGGCGTTCGAAATTGGGCATGGTCGTACAGTTCAAGCAGATAAATCACTGTAAAAGCAAGACCAAGCCTGCAAAACTCCGGCAAAATGAGACCGAACTGCAAGGCTCTTGTTGAAGTCTTGCTTCTTGAATAATACTTCCAATAATTTAGTGGTAAAAAACATATCTACCTTTTTAAAGTATCTTACGAAAAATCCAACTACTTCTCTTATTACTGACTTTGCTGAAATTTGAAAAAGTTTACCGATCAGCACATATGAAGTTATGGAATGAAACCCCCTTTTAGGGGACCTACATGTAGTAGGCTATTTTAAGTAATTACGTACAGATAAAATCATAAGAAATAAAATCACAAATAACAAAAAAAAAAAAAAATTAAAATACTGCAACACAAGATAAGAAATTATCTTTCTTCTCTTTAGCATAAAAGTCCCCATTGCTCTTACCAAGCTAAGTTGCTTGTGTTATAATTGGGGAGAATGTGGATAAGTTTTTGCTAGTCTCACATATTTCAAAAGTGTATTTTAATAACAAACATTTGTCGTTATTTTCACACTTATTTAATTGCGTTAGATTAGTTACGATAATACATTTCTTATCATTGTTACTGCTGCGATAAGTAGATGGTGCGCATAATTTTCGTGCGGAATAGTGCCAAACTCTGGTTACAGACCATATTTTGGTTCATACGACTGTGTGACTGGGTATCTGGCTTATGGTAATTTCAAATAAAATATGGAAAATATTTTAAACACCTTTTAATACACCACCCCAGATACATATCCTGTTACAGAGATATGAGATAAATTTAAATACCTGAGCTCAATGGTAAACGATCAGGGAAATTGTGACTAAGGGGTAGTTAAAATGGCGAGAAAACTCTGCAGTCTTTTATGATCGAAATATGGCACTTAAACTCATAGGTTTGCTTTGTACGACATTCGTACGTCCGGTTTTAACAGCATCGCAATGTAGGACGATGTATGAAAAATAAAGGGTGTTCCAAAATTCACGCTAGAAGTAATTTTGATAGAAAACACGCAATTTAAAAATTGCAAATGTTTTATTGATTCATAAAGTATACAGTATAGGGTTATGTATGGAATAGCATATAGGGTAAATGGCACCACGGCTTTGCTGTCACATAAGCATTCTTTTGTCGGAATTGTCTATGACCGTTTTACATAAATGTGGCTGAATTTCGTTGATACAGCGCTCAATTTGCTCCTTCAATGCGTGGGGTCGTAGGCTTGTTGGCATAAACCTTAGACTTCAAAAAATCCCAATGAAAAAAATCAAACGGCGTTAAATCGCATGATCTGGGCAGCCAATTCTGAACACCAAAACGGGAAATTACACGACCAGGAAATGACTCATGCAATAATTGAGATATTTCTCGGGCTGTATGGCATGTGGCACCGTCTTGTTGAAACCACATGTCGTCCACTTCCATATCGTGCAATTTAGGTACAAAAAATTGGATTATCATGTCGTGATAGAGAGCACCATTAACTGTTATTGCCTGCCTCCAGCACTCAACAATCACTCATGGATTTTCTGAACCCCAAATTCGACAATTTTGACGATTAACAAAGTTATCAAGATGAAAATGAGCCTCATCGCTAAAAATAATTTTGTTTGAAAAATCAGCATCCACTTGTTTTTGTTCCATAATCCATTCAACGAAGTTTCTTCGCTGTGCGTAGTCAGTAGGCTTCTCGAAATGTCCAATTCTTGACCACGGTGCCGAATTGATGTTCCTGGACTCTCAACAACACTCCCACGAACGGCTTCGATGTTTTGTGTTAAACAACTTGTTGGAGGACGGCCAGAGTGTCTAAGATCACTAATTGATCCAGTCTCCCTAAATTTTTGAATTTAATCTCTTCACAGTTGATGAAGTTAAATCACTATTCCGACCATAATTTGTACGAAAATTGCGAAATATAGCTGTGAAACCTTCATTATTTCTAATAACCCTGAAATGTCAGCTGTCACGTTCTTTTTTTTTCTTTCGTTGGCAACACTTTACCGCACAAATGGCGCAAAATTCAAATCTTGCGTGAATTTTTGGGACACCCTTTATAAGTAAAAAATTACAGCGATGCGGATATCAGCGGGAGTATCATAACGAGACCTAAGTAAAAGTACGCGTATTCGCGGAAGCCTTCGTGTGAAGAAGCCGATTGTGGAAAAGGTCCTGGTTGAGCGCATAAGATGGTACTGCCATATACAAAGAAAATCGTCAGAAAATTCTGTTATTGACAATAGCCAATAGCCAAGACCAATTTTGATCGTCACTAGTAGTAAAAAAACGCAATACATATGTATGTATGTACGTATTATAAAAATATTGAAGTACTCTTATGGAGGTGACACTCATTTTTCGCAGACATTCCTCTGTAAAAAAAAATCATGCATATAACTTGAATGAACGGACGGACGGATGGCGCTAGCGAGAGCAATAAGATCGAGGTGTGGAAAAAAATTCTGTTAAACGTGGTCTGTAAGCAAATTATTCCTTCTAATTATTCTGTTCATTGTTTTCTCTAATAAGAAAAAATAGAATTTTTTTTCTAAAAGAAATAAGCTTTTTTGTTTTACCGAAGCGCGCTACAGCATTGTAAACATCTTCCGCTGCATTAGCGCGCTATACATTTGTTATTTCGTACGAGTACTTCAGCTCAAAAGATACTTCACGCTTCCGCTTCAGCTTCACCATTGTGTTCTGGCAGTTAGTGTTTCTAGATATTTTTCGATAGGCCTAGCGAATGTTTACGAAATTAACGCAGACATCTTATGCTGATAATAAACTGCCTTCACTGCCATCCTGCGAGAAGAACCGCCGCAATTCTTTCACATATTTCCTGACCTCTCGAACTAGAGGAGGGTTATCAATCCTCCGGGATCTTCTTCAGCAATCGTTTTTCAAAATGTGTGTGAGATGTGTGATGGATATGTCCCAATTAAACGGCTGGTGTGCCTAATAAGCGGAGAAATTCACCTCTTTTTCGTTTCTGTTTTTCTTCGTTTGTCCTAGTTAAACGACTGTCCCAATAAAGAGAAATCCACTGTATCTCTAAACCATACTCAAACATACTAATGAGGCACCTCACACATTCAATGAAAAAAAAAGCTACTCAACTACACAGATTTGTGTTAATTTTCGGAAATCAATTTGATTTGTGAGCGGAGCTCATCCATGCAAAAATCAAATGATTTCACAAAATACTTCCTCCTTTGCACTCCCTTGCTCTGTTCCAGTTCTCGATTGACCGCAAACAAAAAAAGGATCATGCATTTCATTCATAGTATTCATAATGAAAAGATTTGGGATATTTCATTGAATGCCCGCTTTCATGGCAAATTATTTTAAACTCAAAGAGAAGAAATCAATTTTTGAAATTGCAGCCACCATTTCGGGAATGAGTGGCCGTCAATTTGAATGGGGATTCACCAATTGGATTCCTAATAAATTTAAATTTATATTCATTACTTATCCCTAGCGTTTGGGGTTTAGGCGTAAAGGAGGTGAATGCAGCCTCGATGCATTTCCATGGGCACCGCATACGGACCCATTGAATTTCGCGCATCATATAATTGTGTTGCAAAAGGATAAAACTTTTAGTAAGTACACTCAGTTAAAATATTAATCCACAGTTTTAGTGATATTATACAATCTAAAGATGGATTGCGTGGGTAGTACGAGTATAGTCAAACAATTTTGGCATAGCAATGATGAGATTTATTCGTCCAACCACGAAGGCTATTCCATATGACTGCGTTTGGATTTGAATATGAATAATGATTAACATATATGTTTAGATTGTGGTTTTAAATTAGTTTCGCAGGATTCCAAAAACGATATAAAAATTATTTATTTCATACTAGTAGTCGAACTGAAAAATAGTTTTTAAAACAAATTATAGATTATATGTACTAACAAACTGTTCGGCAATCTTAGAAGTGATGTCAAATCTAGTAAAATATCAATTCATTCAAAAACTATAGTAGCTTCGGCTCCGTCCTCTGATTTTCATTGAAAATATTCAAGTTTTGCAGCGAACTGCGGCTGTCTAAAATCATTTACATTATAAACTTGGTAAACAAAAGATTTTCGAAAAGTCTTAGCAGACGAATTTGAGAAAAGATTTAGTCAAATTATTTTTTGTTTAGCATCACAAAAATATTGAAATTCCAATTTCAGAATCCTGATTACACGACGATAAGTTATTTTTCCAGCAAGACAAATGAAACTTTGAAGCAAAACTGCTGGTTTAATTGCGGGAGTTTATAAATTTTTGAAGCTTTGATCTTGTCAGTTCTTTAGGATAGTTACAAGAAATGTATTTCATTTAAACGCGGACCTAATACTGCCAACTTCTACTCAGCTCCAGCCTGTGAATACTTGATGCCTAGTACTTTGGCCTAGTACCCAAATTTATTGAGTTGTCGGTGCATAGCAAACGAGAGAGAAGGATGTTGTTTCTTTCCACTAAGGCATACTTCATTGGATCCAGGCTGCAGCAGAATAATTAATAATAATTTTCAAAACGAAGTCATGGTTTTGAAGAAGAAGAAGAGGGTTAACGACAGCGCTCCTCTACTAGGAGAATCATGCCAATTCAGTTTGAATGTAGTGCATCGAGCTGCTGCCTTGCATACTGCGGAAAAAAGCGATGATTGACTATTTGAGATGAACGTGTACTGAGTATAAGACATAACTATGATTCCGGCCGAAAGTCATATTTTACAACATCAGCACATATGAATGTGCACATGCCGCAACAAGCGAGGACAAAGATCCTATCAAGGAGAAATTCCATGACCATGACCATTCTATGAACGGAAGCTACGTACGTTACCTGGATTTCCACCTGGAGAAATGCTTTGGTACAGTGCATGGTTCAAATTATAACTCAAAGGACGAAAGCATTTGCGGTTATTGGAATACCAACTGGCCGTGGTGTAGTGGTAACATCAACGCTTGTCACGCTCCTGGTTCACTGTTCAAATCCTGCTGTCAACAATCATCTATTTATTTCGTCTTAAATAAATAAAAAAGTCGATCAATTGCGAAATCTAAGTAAACTCTACTGCGAAGGCATAGCACTGACAGTAGAGCTGAAAATGCAACTTGATCGTGATGATGACATAAGTAGGACGGAAAAAATACTGTGAATCATGAGCAACGACAAAAGCAAAACAAACAAGCTCCCCAGTTATCTGGACGCTACCCTTGGAGTTTACAGAAAACTTAATACCATCTAAGTTTCAAACCACTACACTAAATCTTTCTTTCTTTCTCTCTCCTTCACAACCGCCCGTATCCTGTAATAGTATAAGAGTATTCATATCCTCTTTGGCGCGCGCAAATTATATATAAAAAAAAAAAAAAACTCTATATGACCCATCTAATAGATACAATAGATACATGGGCGCATCGACTAAAAAGTGTGCGCTTGAAATTATTGCAGTGCATTAAGAGAAGAGTACCGAATAAGAATAACGAAAGAGAGGAAAATGCAGGTTGTCCGAACGTGAGCTCGTAGATTTTTTTTTTTTTAACGACTACATAGTCTAAAAGGGAAACGATTGTTAAATTTATGTTATGTGCTTATACATACTCGTATATCGACTACATCATTTCAAGCGCCCCTTTTGACCACAATTATTATGACATTTGCTATCCTCTCACTGATGTTGGTTTTGATTTGTTCAACAGTTGGTAGCTTGTTGCGATAGACCTTCCTTTTCAAAAAAAACCCATTTCAAGTACCCAAATAAGGTTATTATGTTTGTTTGCGAAGCCACTGAGATCGAAATGAGCCTCATTATTCATGATGATTTTCTTCCAAAATTCAGGGTAATTTTTGATGACTTCTAACTTGCAATCACTGTAATTCCGACACCGTTCTTGGTTGGAAGGTTGAAAAGAGTTGTCAACTGGATCTTATATTTGCGTGCAAGCATAACCAAGGTGCTGGCATATCAGTAACACATTCACGCGCGCGTACCTAATTGATAAGTGTACACTATTGATAAGTGTACCTCTTTATGATGAATTTGTCATGTGTCTAGTTGACGTCTGTCAAATTTAAATTGACAGAAACAAAATCCATAGAAGTGGAGGTCAGATCAAATCAAGCGGATTCATGCTGCCTCTCAGATCAATGAAATCGAAGAGTCGCGCATTAGAAACAAAGTCCAGGTTCTATAAGAAAGTTAATCAACTTTAAACCTTAAGCCCGGAAAGCATGCTTTTCGTAATAGTGAAGGAACATTACTCACCGATACGCAGGCAATAGCAGATTTATTTAAACATCAGTTGGTCAAAATTAGTACTCTAAAATTATGTTTGAAACAAATTCAGTAAATCTCGAAACAAATTATGTGTGTACCTATATAAATAAAATTTTGTATTTTCTGAATTCAGTATTTTAAAATTCTGTAAATCGTCGGCCTTGTTTCAATTGAATGCGCCCTATTCCAAAATTTGCATACCTACTTCTAACAGGGTTGGAGTCATAATTCTATATAGTCTTCTATAAAAAGAGCGCAGTTTTTAACATTATCAAAACGGCAAAATTTTATTTACACTTTTGGGACCTTTGGATTGTAAGGTCAAAAAACAATCTTTTTTTAAAAAATTTTGTATGCATATTGAAATGGAAAAATTGCAAAATCCTGGTACACCATCGCATACTATGACATACATATATCAACATATCTCAAATCTAATATTTTATAAAAAAAATATTTGGGCAGTTTTCGAGAAAATCAATGAAAATTTAGATTTCAAATTGATCGATGATTGATTGAATCAGTTGTACGAGTAAATTTAAACGCACACAGACCGAATGAGAGACATAATTTTCTGAGTTTCTATAAATATATCTCAAGATCTAAAATTTTACACGAAAAAATAAACAAACTAGGATATTGATACAAAAATGAGTTTTAGCCATGCTCCTTAATTAATTGCCGTATGAAAACAATACAGAATACAGAATTTTCAGAAGTTGCAAAAAGAATTTATAAATACAAAATTTTGAATTCACAGAATTTTGCTCATAAGAATTTTTGCAGAAATTTTGTTCAAATGAATTCAAAATGAATGAGTGAATGAAATCAAAAAGGGAGTGAAACAAATTTGTGTGTGTAGCGTGTATTCAAACTATGACGACGAAATCCAAAACTCTGTACTTCAAAATTCTGTTTTCAACTTCGAAAATTTTGAAACTATGTATAGTTTTCTAACGACTTTCAATTAAATTTTGTATTAGTCAATCTCGCTCGTTTGCTTTTCTTACTTGCTCCAAAGGTAAGCATTGGTTTCTTAAACAATCTCGGAATACCATTCGTACTCTTTTTTGGGGTCTGTACTTCTGTACTCGCTATGTTTTTGAAAACGTGATGTGCGTGAAATTGGGCAAGTTCAGTGAAGATTTGTTTCGGAAAAACGCCATAAGAATCTAACCAAGTACAAGATATAAATATAAAAATGCGGCAAATTATTTTATTTATAATTTTTCCCAATATTCGTTTTTGAATTGAAATCGTATTTATGAGTGTGTACGAGTATCTACCACCAAACAAATTATAATTGGATATTACCCAAAGGGAAATAATAAGTTTTACGACTGATAATCAGTTGTCTGTCTGTCTGGCTGTCTCAACTTTTGAACCGTTGGACGTAGAAAGTTGAAATTTGGACCTTTATTAACAGGCAGATCAAAAGTAACATTTTGGAAAAGTTCAAAAATAAACAACTTTTTTTTTTGATTTATTCTAACCAATAAAGTTAGAGTAAGTTTAAAAAAATGTTTTTGTATAAATACGATAGGGGTATCAAATGAAGGGTGACCATGAGCTGATTTCAAAAATGTGTAGTTCCGTTAATAAGAATCAAAACAGGTACGCCCTCCTTCACCCTGTCTCTGAAACTAGTGATTCGAATATTTTTGAAAAACTTGTGAGTATGTGCTACCTATAAAAAAATAAGAAGAAAACTATTTTGATTTTGATACACATAACGACACGTTTCGATAAATGTATACAAATATGAGTGATAGACAAAATAGCATCTACCGTCTAACATACTAGTAGAAGTATAAATGTATAAAATGTAAATAATTTGTAAGATTTTTTAAATAAAAAAAATAAGTTTTAAAACTGTCGAATATTACAATGTGGCCCAACTACAACTGGCGGTAAACACGAGATCTACAAAACAGAAACCGGGCAGATATTGCTAGGATTGTGGCGATTAGTCAAGGCCACTAGTCCATCGGGGTTCACGTGGTCAGACTAGGCATTCAATGCACATAGTCGCAGCTGTGATACTGCAAGCGAGACAGAAACTATCTAGATCTACCATTTCCTCTGCAAGTGTCCGGTTCTAGGTAGGGCCAGACAGCGCACACTAGGAAAACCTTTCTTTGACAAATGCCACAGGGTGGATTTAAAAAAAGTTTACGCCGATCCCCTCACCTCTATAGTTTATCATTCGAACAACACCCGATAGGTTACGTGAGTTGTGGCGTTAAAACGTCTCAAAAGCGTTAATTAGGTTTCAGCATGGGATACTAATACAGCCACTATTTTTTTTTTTTTTTTTTTTGAACTTTGGATCACGATCCCAACCCATTTAAAGAACACTTCCCACGTGTTCAATGTGCAATGTCAAAATTAAGTGTAAAGCTGGAAAACAATGAAGTCACTTTTAGTAGAATGCATGCGTCAAAATAAAATGCCGTTCACTATTGTACACTCCACAAGGGGAATCTCACTTGTTAGCTAAAAAGAAACCCTTATTTATCAACAAGTTTCGTCCATAGAGATAAATTCTTTTCCTTTTACTAGCTGTCCCTGACATTGAATTTCTTTTTCCTTTTTGGTGGAGGTCATCATTTCGAACCGTTAAAAAACATTGAAATAAAAAGCAATGTCACTCAAAAAAAAGAAACCATTCACAAACGAATAATACGAAGAAGCTGTGAAATCTAAAGGAACATATTTAAATAAGCAGCCAAATTTTTCAAACCTTTCCATCCTCTTTTTTTTTACAACATGAGTCTTCCACCAACATTGGGCTAACTCTTTTTATAAAATAAAACTTCACAATGAGCACATTTGGAGTGAGAATCCCTTTAATGCATTTATTTAATTAATTTGCTATCGTACAGTACAAAGTTCTAAAAAGGCATTGTTAACAAGTCGACGATATGCGCCTTACCCAAAATCTACACGCCCACTCAACCTTACTCACCCTTTTTTTTCCAATCTATGCACTCGTATGTGATACAAGAAAAACGACAACAACATCACAATCACAATAAAATAACATCGGATCGTCGTTTTGTGTCACTTTTTTTATATGTTTTCCGCTGATTTAATCATCGCTCCCTTACAACTTTCGAATTTAATCAACTTCAACTTGCTATACCGCCACTGCATACCCAGCATGTACATACCTACATCTAAACACACGTTAACATCATCATTACTAAAAAAAAAAACAAAATCACAACCATTCAAGTCCAACTGCTAACCATAAAATATGCATTACACACCCCATCCCAGTCTGCAGAGGTGGTGGATATACCTCACGTCTCGAATACCAAATGTTGTAAAATAAAGTTCTTTTGTTAGAGAACAAAAGTCAGTTTTTTCTTTAAAAAAAAAGGATCTATGAATGATTGCTGGAACATGACTGGAAACAGCAGAAAAACAAAAAAAAAAAAAAAAATACACACGGCAAAGATCTCGTTTTCCACCAACCAGTAACGTGGATAGAGATTGGAAAAAGTAATAAATATAAAAATATTAATTCAGAAATTCCATTGTTTTCCAAACACATCACATCATGCAGAATGGAAATCCCACACATCTCGTCCTTTGTCTTTCCGGTGGGTGGCTGGCTGTGTATGCAGATGAATTAGACTTGGCTTGTGGGTGATTTAGTTTGGGATCATCATCGGGTGGTTTGGGTTCGTTGGGAGGCGTTTTATATTCATCACATATTTCAATTAAAATTTTCATTTCACCAGAGAATAGGTTTACCATTACAAAAAATCTATTCTTTCATTCAACTGTACGTACTATTCGTACATATGAGTATAGGAGTATCTGTGCGAGTACAGAATCCATTGCGGATGAGTTGGTGAGCTTGGAACCAAACCACTGCCACTGGCAGAGACAATGAGATGTGAGTATAATTATGCTTCAAATAACATGAACATGATTTGATGATTGCTTTTAATATCCGATAGTGTAGGGTAGACTCACTTTGGTTGATAATTTTAAACAGAGATGATCATGGCATACTTGTAGTTCTACCAAGACGTACCAGTAAAATTGTAATTTCAAAAAAAAATACTTCAACTTACGTTTTTTGTTTCATTACGGGTCCAATTTAAGGACATCTACCATACCCACTTGCCATCGTGCACAATGCCCGGTGATGTGTAACAGCACAGCTTCATCGGGCACTTCCCTAATTACCGAGATTCCTCTTCGACCGTTCTGTGTTTTCAAAGACGATCTGCTCTTCTTGTATCTAGTTAGTGGTTTCTCTTACATGGGGTAGCGGGCTATGCAGTAACCACCATTTCGTAGGGTGTGAACAATCCATTTTCACTTTGGCTTTCACTTTTTATGGTCACTTTTCAAACTCTGTATCCACAAATAAATAGTTGCAGGTTGGTATTTGTTGATTGCAATACTTCTCTAACATAGTGAACGCACCGAACTGGACAAATCCTCCAAGGTACTAGAAAATCTGTATACTCTCGACCTGCTGTCAAACAATGCTTACTTGTGATGTTAACAAGTTGTACTGTAAGCAAAGCTGAATATTCTAGTGTTGTCGGAGTTTATTTTCAGTCCCTCTAGTTTTGTCTCTGTGCTAAAACCAGTGAGGAGATATAGTGAAAGTAGCGTTGTCATTGACCTGGAAAAACTATGTCACTTGGAGCCTTGACAGTGACATGATTCTTCAGAAAAATTAGGAAACTCAAAATCTGCCTCTAACCTGTACGCATACCTCTGCTTCATTTATATAAAAAAAATAAGGAAATTTGACCATAATGACATATTGTAATCAAAAAAAAAAAAAAATATTCGACCAGTTCAATTCATTCCTCGCTCGACTAGTGTTCCATGCCGTTATTTTAGCTGTAACCTTATTTGGTTTCCTCGTTAATCCGGAGAAAAGAAGTATCTACGATCGTATTTTTAAGCATTAGATCAAAATACTAATTTTTTTTCCATGCCTAAATGTCTGATCGAGAACCACTGAAGAGATTTTCATGAAATTTGATTAGTATGTTTATCCTGATGTACATAGTTTGGGGTAAAAAATTATAAAAATCTGATGGAGCTAGGTAAGATGTGAAGAGCGGGGTTTCAAAAATATTTAAATCACCTTTACTGGCCACTTTACTCAAGAATGTCCGAATGTCAATTATTAAAAAAAATATTTGGACTCCTTGGATGTTCAGCTTTAATTTGATATGTCGCATGATGAATATTATTTTTTACAAGTTTTTTTCAGAATTATTTTTGATCCACCACGCACTATTTTTGTGCAATTTACACTGTGTTAAATCCATTAGTATTCCATTTTTACCAGTCTGGTATAAAATCTTGGGAGAGAATAATTATTTTTTGGTATGTTTGCCTATCAGACGGGACTTCGTTTTGGAAGAATGTAAATTACATATTTAATTTAAGCCTTTACTGTTTACTGGGAGCAGTTATTTATTTTTTTTTCAAATCCAGCTATATCCATGTCTAATGGAAAGATAGGTTCTGATACTGTTTCACCTTATATTTCGTACTCTTCTGGCTTTATATTCTATGTAGTATTTTGTCGATTACATGGAAGCAGTGATGTATATATTTTTATCTCCTCTGCAGTTGTTTGGAACATTGGAAGCCAGAAAAGAGATCTGCGGTATTGCTTTAAAGTCTCAAATCGTATTGTTGGTAATCCCAAAGCTTTTGTTGCTGCTCGACCATTAGTAGTAGGACATAATAGCGTTGCCCTCAAGTCAGTTCACTGAAGGACAAGCCTAGGATTGTCGTGATATTCTCCTAAAATGTGCTGCAGTAATCACAGAGCTGTGTCGTAATTTGCGTGCTCCCGTACCATCATTTATTGTCCACTAGCACTGGCGGCTCTGGTATTGTATTTTGCCCAAATGTGAATGTGTTGTACAGTACCTACTATTTCCGACGCGAATCTGTGAGTGGCTGTTTTTTTTTTTTATAATTTGCACGTGTGAAAGGGAGTATGAATTCTAATTCTAATTTTAGGACACGGAAGTTTTTTGTGGAAAGGGGAAGAGACAGAGAGAAAGACAGATTGGTGTAGTTGGTTTGTTTCAGTGAACCCCAAGGGTGGCGTCCAAATAACTGGGGAGTATTTTTCTTTTGCTGTTATTGTCGTTGCTTATGATTCACAGTATTTTTTTCTGTCTTCCTGATATCATCACAATCAAGTTCCTTCTAAAGTGCAGACGTATTGTAACCTTTGAATTATTTCCAGAAATTCAATATTACATCTTTGGTCTAATACTGCAATAGGATTGGCTTCAAAACAAGCAGGACTACCATCAATCTGTGTAGACTTTTTTCATTTAGAAGTGTGTCAACCAAATGCATGGTATTGAGCAGAAAAGTTCAGGAACTTCTGCCTCATGGCAATCTTGAGTTCGAAGTTGTTGAAGAAAATGGTACAATGGTGTCACTCACTCATAACATAGTATAACATTTGATCATCGATCTGTGAAATCTTTTTTCCTTTTTCTTGCTTGTTGTCTCACAAAGATAAAGGATAGGGTAGCTACATAATCCACACAGGAATAGTTATATTTTCTGTTTGTTTCAAAAGGCTTTTCATTTTTAAGTTCTCCATGGATTCGTTAAACAAATGGATAAAACGTTTTGCTCAGCGATTTTTATCTTGCCCTAGGTTATTTTATTTTTAAAAAAAGTATTTGTAATCATATGAGTATATTTTAAAAATTTAGTCATATGCATGTGACAATTTATTTGAAAGGAAGGACGTGAAGTTGTTTTTTTTTTTTAAATGCGATTTGAATTTGAACAATGGCCTGCATGAACAATCATTAGAATAGAACAGTTTTAATTAAGGAATATTCATTTAATCATAAAGCATTGAATAGAAATTAATTTTTTGCTCTAATTTGGATTTTTTACGATAGTCACAAATTATTATAATTTCAAACGGTAAAGGGATGAAGTCATAAAATTAATTGAACTGTACAAGGAGGGACATTTCAAACTATACTTTGTATACGTTTTATGTAACCATCGTATTGTAGTAATTTCGTCAATCTTAGCCCAAAATGGTGTTGGCTATTTTATTCTGACAACGAAAGTAGGTAAATATACAGACGATATATTATAGGTACATATAATGCGGTTCTGGCCAGTTAAATTAGCATAGTATGCAATACTGCTATGCTCTGCGGCTGTAAAAAATCTTGAAAGTCACAGTGACTTTGAATCCAGAGAAGAGGGAGCGTGGACCCCTTTAGGAGATACGCGGCAATCATTCACTATCCTACAGCCTGGCGGCAGCTTGACTAATAACAATAATCGGAAAGTTTAGAGAAGACTGCACGGTACGAATTCTGTTTTTGTTTTTATAGCCATCCGTAAAAATCGACAGTGTTTTGCTATAAAGGACATCTGTTTCGATGGACAGAAATTCAGTGACGGTACATCGATAGGATTCTTCAGAATCTAGAGGACTACTAAAAGCTGATTTGGTTGCAAGATTTTTACCGAAAATATTCGTATTGGTTATGGTTCATCAGTAAATCTGAGAAATGTAACTTTTTCAGTATTTTTAAACTTAAATTTATTTCTATGGCAGTATATGAGTAGGTATACCATAGATGGGTATTGGTCTAAATAGCTGGCGCTCTTTGACGGGTAACCTTGGGTAGGATGATGCGTGGGATAGTTTCTTCTAGTAAACAGAACTAACTCTGCTTCTCTGGTCGGAATAACGCTCGATAATATGGCAAATGGGTTGCAAATATTAACCCTCACTAGGGCATGGATAAATTAACTCTATTGAACGCTTTTTCTATGCCAAGAAAAGTCATCGTAATTATTTCTTTGATTGAGATCTTCTTCGACAGATTACATAAATATATGTAGCAATTCTTCTTCGAATTCTGTTCAAGGCTTTTAGAAAGCCTAGAGGATAGTTTTGCACTCGTGGTTTCTTTTCTCAATAGTGTTACTCTGGTCCTGTCGTCTTTGCAATCCCAAAAGCTGGCTTCGTGGATTTGACTCTATAGAAATCAGTCTTGCTTTTGCAGTGAAAGATGTTTAGTTCAGCGCTTCATCATTACGTATATTTCCATTCCTTCCTTCTGGTGGTAGGACAAGATTCCTTGAAAGCTGTATTGAGTATCAAAAATTGTAAACTTTTAACTTGGGGTGTAGTTGGTTAATCTAGCGGGTCAATAATTGACTTTTTAAGCTGATTTCAATATAGCAGTGTTGTTAGGAAGAGGGTGTGTTCACAATAATATTACGAGTACACATATTAAACCTCAATACTTAACTGGTGGCCATGGAGAATGTAGTGTCTTCACTTTTTGATCCGAAGTTTGTCGGTTCAAGTACAAACAAATTTTCTTTCGAATAAAAATCTCTTGGTTCGGACTAGACTGTCACCATGTTTGTTCCATGTATGCCCATTTGTTTGTCCTCACACTGCTTGCTCGAGAACCATTAAACATATATATCCTGTTACGTAGGCCATTTCGTCCAAATATCATACTTTCAAAATTGGATCAAGTGTGAGTGGAATGTTGGCGGCGAGTTTCATAAACCTTTAAATCATATTTGCTAGCCGTCTAATTCGGAATGTCGGCTTAGACTGATACGTTAGTGGTTCTCCTCGAAATTGTTCGAAATCGAATGGAGTGGGAGTAAGATATGAAGAAGGGTTTACAACATTTTCGAACCATTTTTCTTATACGCTTAACTCAAACACTACCCAACGGACTTCGATAAAATATTTTGAGTTCTGTCAGATATAGGGTGGCTGACATGAACTGTTACCAACTTCACTGCTAAACTACGAATGACAGCGTGCTGACAATTTGACAGTCGACAAGCGCTATAGTTCGTGAGCTGAGACATTTAAAAGTGAACAAAATGTTTGTGTACCATATCGCGTTACAACGAAACTAGCAGCATTTCAAAACGCTATGGATGTGGTCCGAAAAAGATAGCAACATCGTCAACAGTGATTTGGAGTGTGAAGGTCAGAATCGAACGAAATCCTGGGAGTAGCTTAAGAAAAATGGCTTCTGAGCTAAACATATCCAGAGAACAGGTGCAACACATTTTGGAAAATGAGCTCGGACTCAAGTCCTTAAAGTTCCAAAAAGTGCACGATATCACACCTGACAAAAAAAAAGTTAGAGTGGAAAGAGCTTGCACGCAAGTGGCCAATTGCCAAACATTGTCTTCTCTGATGAAGCACCATTTCCAATTGAGCAATTTATCAACAAACAAAATGATCTAGTTTACCTGCCAGAGAGGTCATACAATAATTTGGACCAAAGAATGGCCAACAGGAAGCAAGCGCCACCCTTCTGATTGTTTGGGCCGCAGTGACTGCCGATGGTATTTTTGAACCGTAGCCTTAAGATAAACGCGATGGTTTATCGTGAAACTGTCTTGGAAGCTGTGTTGAAGCCATGGACATGCAAACATTTCGGCCAAAGGCAATGCACTTTCCAACAGGACTCTGCACCCACCTTCCCACAAAGCCCGAGTAAATCGAAAATGGCTGGCGACAAAGTGTTCCGCACTGCACTTCCTCGACACAATGCCTATCGAATTCTCCCGATGCGAATCCATTAGACTTTTCTGTCTGGGGCATTTTGAAGGCCAAGGTTGGCATTAAAAAATACCAAACAAAGGACGCGCTCAAGTTAGCACTTCGCCGGGAATGGAAGCACATTCCACAGATACAGTTGCGTGCAGCGTGCGATAAATTTGTTGACAAGGAAATTGTTCGTGCCAAAGGTGGCCATATCGAAAATATTAATTAAATCCTTGAATTTGAATTTCTTTGGATTCAATAAAAAATATTCATAATCAAAAAAAATACAGCTATTGGAATTAGTAACAGTTCATGTCAGCCACCCTGTATATGTAGATACGTACTTTAAAAATCATCAACATCGGATAAAAATGGGGTAAGATATGGTGGGGTGACTTTTCACTCCAAGTATTCCAATAACTTTAAACAATTGTTTGCGCCAGAGGATTTGTTATCATATAATTTTGCCCTTACCTCTTGTACATGTACTATTTTTGTGACCTACACACGGACAAACAGACACCGTGTTGAATCCATTAGTGTTCCGCTTATACTATTCCTATACAGAACACTAAAAATAAATCGAGGTTCTGGTAATTCAAAACTCCAAGACGACGAATCGAATTCGCTTACTTTGAGAAGACTCACACTTTCGCTTTCTGAGCGAAACCTGTTGCTCGCGCGCATTAAGTTCTCAGCCCCATACCTCAAAATGGTTTGGTGAGGCAAGTAGTAAATGTATAGGCAATTTATAAAGTTGCCTTCGATGAGCCTCCATTTGTTGTAGGTCTTGGAAAATTGTCAAAATACTCAGAAATATACTGGTTACCTCTCTAAATGCAATTAGGTCTTCTTCGTATAATCCCATCAAAGTCATCACGTTTTTGTTTTGACAGCACACTGTGATCCAGTGAAGATAGGATAAATCAGACCCAAGTAAATTAGTTAATGTGCTACACCCTCAGTATTCCAGGATAAAGCACCACGAAAAAAACTCTAAACTAATTAACTGCAACGATTCCATGAAAAATCGTCTCACCACATTAATTTTTCTTTTCCAGTGCTCTGTGCCTATAAAAATTCATCCCGACTCTTTTCTCTCTGTATACCACCGTCAAACAGCAAACGTTAATTCAATACAAATGCATTGCAAAAATTCATTAAAATATCCTGTCCATTCTATAGAAGCTGGCACAGCTAGTCGTAGATACTGTGCTGCAGGAAGTAACCTACCTTCATCGAAGGACAGGATACGGAGTGCGGTAGCTATTTCCCTTTTTTTATTGAATTTAATTCATTAATGCACCAGAAAGGCCGCACATTGATGCAGCACAAACACTTGTATGTATATAAACCTACATAGAAAGAATTAAAACAAAAATATACTTTTTTTTCTCGTCATGAGTCCGAGAGGGGGGTGACAGCAGAAGGAGTGCATAGATCAACAATGGCACAAACCATCATCATCATCAGCAGCCGACTGTAATTAAAAATTTTAATTTACTTTGATAAAACAGAGTTGTGGTGGCTGATTTGTTCACTTTTTTCTCTATTCCACTGTCAGAACTCTCTTACTTTTCGCTACACTGCTGAGCTGAATTTACGTCACAAAGCTAGGACGAAGCAGCAGGTACCCACTATGAGTATATATTTTTTTATTTTTTTGTTGAAAGTCCTTTTTTATTGTTGTTATTTTCTCCCCTGTTCCTAATCATCATTCTATTATTTGTGTTTTGTTTTTGTTCCTTTCTCGGTTGATGTTTTTTTCTTGTCCTTTTATACGAGTAGAAGGACTACCACCGCCTGTTCGCAATCATTTCTTCGACTTGCTGTTCTGCAATTTACACATGTCACCACCTCGGAGCTCATTTTTTAAATGATACTTCCAAAGGATATTGCGAATATTCAGACCAATAACAGTGAAAGAGGGAGAATTGGTTATGGTAAAGTCATTCGGTCATGAAAAGTGCACAGTGTACTTGTACCTGCATCGCGCTAGACAAGGCAAATATTTAATGGAACAATGCAACTTAACGTGACAAAATTTAATATGCATACATTTTTGCTCTGTTGAATTTTTACAAATAATTTTTCGCCATTGTTGGCGCTTATTCTCAGTTCTGGATACAGCCGAGTGAGTGCTTTATTTTTATATTATCCTAATGGATAAATTGTCATTAACAATTAAGAAAACCATCAGCTTATACAGCGTAGCCAGACTGAAAGAGGTTGGTTCAGTTAATTGGGGTGATAACAATCATAATTAACAAGATGTTTAATTTTCTTAATTTACTAGTGCTCACCCAATAATTAATGAGGAATGTTTTATTTATGGGCTGTTAGTCCTAAAATACGAGTATATTTATTTATTTATTTAATTTTAGTTACCGTGAGAGGCCAATGCCTTCTTAGTTCATAGAAACAGTGGTTGACAACTACCTCAAAATTATAACCGTCTATTGTTGTATTCTTCTCAGGTCGCCGATGTTGAGTATCCCTTTTTGTTGACAAACCATTCTGAAGTTCCACTTAAGACCATTTAAGTACACTCAAGTTCATTACCACCCAAATTTACTTCAGTCCAGGCTAGTTCAATAAAATCTACTCAAGTTCACTTAAGTTCACTCAGGTTCTTTCAATTTTGCTCAAGTTCCACTAAATTCACTCAATTCAAGTTCACTTTTCCAATTCAAGTTAATTGGTGATTTTAGTTTTTGAATATTTAAGAATATAGAGTGTATTTTCTTATTTTTTTTTGTGGCTTCCGCAGCAAAAGTAATTCGTTCTTCTTCTTCTCCGAATAAAAAGAATGCATTTCAAATATTCTGGCGTGAATAAAAAACACGAATATTTCGAACGAATAAGGAAAGAGAATCTGTTATTCGGAGTACTCCGAACGAATAAGGAAATACCTACATCCCTACATGTTAGTTAAGTAAAGAGGAGGATGCACAAAAACGCAAAAAGGCAGATTTATAAATAGGAACAGGCATCTCGGAGCGCTGCTACAGTCTTATAGGTTCGTTTTTTCCTGAGAAAAGGCTACACATATATAAAAAAACAAAGTTTTATCAGAGTTAATATATATAAAGGGTGTTTCAAAATTCACGCAAGATTTGAATTTTGCGCCATGTGGTTTCAACAAGACGGTGTCATATGCCATACAGCCCGAGAAACAACTCAATTATTGCATGAGTCATTTCCTGAACGTGTAATTTCCCGTTTTGGTGATCAGAATTGGCTGCCCAGATCATGCGATTTAACGCCGTTGGACTTTTTTCTTTAGGGTTTTTTGAAGTCTAAGGTTTATACCAACAAGCCCACTACCATCCATGCCTTGAAGAAGCAAATTGAGCACTGTATCAACGAAATTCAGCCACATTTATGTAAAAATGGGTTCATTTTTCTAAAAAAAATGTTACAAATTTGCTACGATCATAGCAAAATGACAGCTCTGCACCGCATATGCATAATCTGCTGTCTCGGCAGTACTCTGCATCTGCACAGTCTGATTGCAGTGCATTTGTACACGTCATCCGCGAACGCTACCATTAGTGTTGCAACATAAAAATATGTAGAATAGTATTTTTTTTTTGCAAACAAATCGTCAAAATCATTCTCTTCTCAAAAAGTTTTTTTTCTCGATTTTTAATAATTAAAAATCCGACTGATTTGCAAATATACAGCAGCATATTTATGTATGTATGTACTCGTATATGTAGATGGAAGTACATTCAACGTATTCAGACATTTTTAAGTATACTTTACTCTCAAAGCTTAGAACAAGTTATATATTCACATAACTATTCATTCATATACTCCTACATACATAGATAACTAGTAAGATCAATAAAATTGTACTCCTTTCGAAGGTTTTAAGGATTTTCCTTGGCCAGTGTTTGAAATTCGCCGAATGTACTTCAGCCTTTGAGAAAAATACAATCGCATTACTTATCTGCAGGAATAAGATCTGCCACTAACCTTGATAAGAAATTAGGAAACACAAAATGTCAGATTATAATAATTTTACAAATTTTCAAACTTTATTCTATCATAAGTATAAACATAGTAAAATATATTAAAAAAAAATATCACTTTACAACTATGAATATTTTTTTTTTCGGACGATTTCAATTGCATACACCCTCGTGAAGAACACACCACTTGGGTGTGACTGCGGCTGGTCTAATGCCTCGTGCAATCAATCTGTCTCTGTACCGATAAAATCTTCGTTCCGCCTCCATAGCCGATATCTTCGGATCTGACCACAGTCTTTCTGCTGCTGCTCCAGCTCGAGGCCAAATGCGGCTATCTATAAACGAGAAACAGCATTAAAAGGCTAAAATGATCATATTATTGTCATACCTAAAGAATTTTCGTCCACATATTCACTCCACATGCACACTTCTCCACCAAGCATCTTTGGATCACGAATCAGTTGATTGCCATAGACCTTCCTCCAATTGTAATAATTTGTTTGACCCCAGAATCCATGGTCCAGATACCAAGCATCCTTGGTCGATACAATTATACGATAGCCCAACGCTAAAAGGTCCCTATTCAGCGTTGCCGATGAGCTAACCCATGTCTGAATTACATACCGCTCTTTTGGTAAATGTCCGCCAATTATATTAGGATCAGTTAAATGACTTGACCATATAATAACAGATTTTGGAACTTGAAGATTGGGATGTTGCCGCTGATTAACGTCATCCCAGGATTCAAGATTTTTCGCATGAAACTCAGCCCACAGTTTAAGAAAACTATTAATACTTCTATCATAGCCAGTTTTGATCATTTGATCAACAATTTCTTTTGTATCATTCCAGCATGGAATGAATACTTCATCGCCTCCCATGTGAATGGTTTCTTCTGGTGAGCTAAACTCAACGATATCCTCGAAGATTTCCTTTACCAAACTATAGACGTTTTCATTTACTGGATTTAGTTGACCACAGGGTGGTTGATAACAGTATGAATTCCAAGGCTTTCTATTCATGCAAACTGCAAGGTTGCCCAATCCTGCCGTCGGTCCCCATTGCCAACCACTCCCAGCATGTGATGGTCCATCGAGTTCTACGAGGACACGAATACCACGAATTTTGGCATACTTTATGATATTAAGCGTATCATTACGGCTGTAAACGTGCTCCGGTGAATATGCTCCAAATCTGAAATGGTTTTCTAAATGAAAATGGTGCATTTCAATATGTCTTAACAACAACCTTTGTAATTCGGGAATTCTGGTGATCTCCAATGGAAAACTCTGAGAATCGGTAACATGCCAGTGGAAGACATTTAACTTTGATGCGGCCATTGCGTCTAAAGTTGACTTAATGAATCTTACTGGAATATAGTTTCTAGAACAATCTAGCAATACCCCACGATGCGGAAATATTGGACGATCCCGAATTCGAGCTGCAGCAACCATTATCAAGCCATTCCTAGAAAAGCAGAACGAACATTTTTAAGTTTTTTCTAGTTTTCGTCATTAGATTTAGAACCTGGACTGCTTGAGAACAACTTGTCTAACGAATTAATCTCCTCCTTGACACATTCCCTTGAAAACTGGGAAAATCATAAATACAAATATGTACTTCAGCTCGAAACTAGGAACCAAAAAGGGAAGCGTATTATGTTATGATTGAATAGAAGGGAAGTGGGGTGTTATCTGGGGTTATTCTCAGATTGAAGAAGTTCTTTCAGTCTAGTTTACCCTATAAACTTTTTTATCTGAAAAGGGTCCGGAGGGGGTAAGTTTCTACTGTTTTGTACACCTCCAGATAGCTTATTCTACTGTGAATCAGTGTGGAAAATGGAAGAAAGAGAATGGAATGATACTGGACTGGACATGAACAATTTGTTTAACCCCATTCTAGAGTTTCTTAGGCAGATGAGAGTACCAGTCTGAATAACTAATATAGTGACGATTATACAGTGACAACAGGGTATAGACATATCTTGTTACAGAGAGAGGGGGATGGAGTTCCGCAAGGTTCGGTGTTTGGTCTGCTATTGTGGAATATAATGAGTTCGTGCGGCTACAAATCCTAAGCTAGAATTAATAGATTGAGAATCAGTTCTCAAACTTGAGTATAAGGGTAATCGAATCTGGATTCAGGTACCTGAATTTGTACTTCGGATACTCAAATCCCAGATTCCTATACCAACTCGTAATTCTAAAACAACAAATTCTGCGTCCAGTCTTGGGAAGAAATACTTAATGGTGGTCCTGTGGAGAAACTGTGACTATATAAATTGAGACAGGGTACTTCTAGTAGGTATGAAACCCACATACCGTGGTAGATGCAAGCCCATAAGGTGTCTTGCTTGCCATTCCGTTCCTACTTTTGTTTACTTTGAAGCGAAGGAACCCTGAAAACTAAGACACATCCTAAAGATTTTTACGATAAACTTCTTTCACAAAAGCTTATGCTATCTATGAGGGTTACCCTAGATATTTAACCTCCCGTTTTTGGTTGATTGCAACTCCTGCCAATCGGATCGGTCTAGACTCTGGAGTACCTAAACTTGAAACATCTGAAACGTTGCCTGTCTATCGCCCGCCTGTAACATTGTTTTCAATTTGGTTCTAAGTCTTTTGTTTCTCTGAGGGATTTTCGGTGCGGGAATTATATGCTACTATGTATGTCTTTACGTGGACTTTACACATCTTGCACTAATGACTTTTAACTCAATGATATTGCCGCAAGGCTTACGGTCAGCAAACCTTCACCCAAATTTATGTTTCTCCTTATGTCCGTCATAATGCGCTCCTATCTATCGCTTTTTTGTATTGCTGCGATGTTTACTCAGTAATTAGCTTCTTTGGTAAGGAGTTCTTATGTTCTAGGTACATATCATGAAGACCTCATATTCCTATTGCGATTTGAGTGCCTTGTCTACTCAACTGAAATCATTCAAATTCGAGTCTTTTACGGGTATCATAATAAAGATTGGTTGGTTGGTCTAATGGAATGCATCAAGAGGGCATTTTTAGATCTATGTACATACATAGGTACGTTGAAAGAAAAACTATGTATAATACTTACGCAATACCACCGGTAATTAAGTTGCTTAGCGTTTCCAGACCATGCCTTGCTCCGTACACTGTATTGGCCTTGATGTCGATGAAGGTTGCCATATCTATACAAATTGGTTAACATTACTTTTCAATGTAAGCGTGAAACCTGTTAATACATACCTGCGGTTCTCATATTCAGCACGTAAGATTCATCTGTCTCCCAATCCAAATCCAAACTAGTAGAGTTGACTGTGGTTTTTACCAATATCTCCTTGCTATTAGTCAACGTACAGTTTCTTATGCACTCTTTTAGAGCATTGCTTACGAAGATGCGATTAGTTTCACGTATAAACTGTGATGTCTGAGCAGTGGGTGCAACTACATGAAATCTGACAAAATGTTTTTTTTTTTACCAATTTATTACCGTTGAGTTCATAGGATAATGGGGTTAAAGTATTTTTTTTTTTAGCATTGAACCTCTGGTAGGTTTAGAACTTGAGTTTTTATACAGTTTGTAGTGTGGAATCACAGTTCCTATAACAAGCATATATGACTATTTTTCAGATTTACCTTACTTTCCATGGATCAAAATAAACTCGATCATGGGCAATACTGCATTCCAGGGTAGGTAATGGCCAAATTGCACCATATTTTCCACAAGACATTCTGCAATCATTTTGACTCTCAAAACTTGGAGTATCAGATATTTCGTTAGAATCAAGTTCACAGAGATTGGATGCATTACATTTCCATTGTTTCCTGAAAGTAATGTTATATGATTTCTGGGCGAAATTTAGTTTGATTGTTGAACTTACTTTTTAGCTACAGTGCATTGACTCAATAGAAGTAGCCATGACGAGCAAATTATGAAAGATGAATGTAAATGCATTTTGTTTTTCCTCCTTTGTGTTGAGAACCTACTGCTCGTAGTCTTTTCTGTAGATATAAAAGTTTTTTCTTAATAAAATCTATGACTTCTTTTATACCCTATTTCACTTCAGTGCATTAATTTTGATACCATTTTGTGGGCCTACAATTTTCATATATAAACTTTGTACATTCAAAACTTGAAAAGTCTAGATTTGGTAAATTTGTATTGCAAATACTGGTCAGTAATTTAATCATAATGTGTTGTCTTCTGCAATACCAATCTCATGTTTTAGCACAAGACACCACTAAATTGATAACTTGACCATCAACTGACACTTTACAAGTAGCCTACTAGACGTCTGAAACAAGAGTTATCCGACATTGATGCAAATATGTAAGTCCCTCAGATTAATCTAATTTTTGTGATTGATCTTGCCCTTGGTATCCATACAATGTTCAAAACATTAAGATAAAACTCTGGTGTGAGATCTTAGAGCTCGATCTCATTTTTATAAATATAGCCCACTGTAATGTTACGCTATCACCATCTGATAGCTCTTCTTACTAAACATTTCCATGCCTAGTTACGTCTGCAATACCCCTAGTACATATGTTCAATTGGAATGCATAGTATTTTAAATTCAATATAAAATCGATACGCATCATCTTTTCATCGATTTCAAAGTTGCCTACGAGTATGATAGCGTGAAAGAATTGTACGAAACTTACAAGCCAACACCGGAGGTACAATCTTTTACAAATCTGTACAACTACTCGCTTACGCCGATGGCATTGACAAAGTCGGAAGAACTCAGCGGGCCGTCAGTGGGTCATTTGGGAGTATTGCGAGAGGCAGCAAAGATGGGTTTAGCGTTCAATGAAAGCCAAAAAAAATATATTCTGTCTACAAAAAAGGACACCCAACATTGGGTTCTGGGACAGAACGCCACAATAGACAGATATAATTTTGAGGTAGTAAACGACTTTGTGAGCTCCGCAAATGGACGACCTTGCGGTAGGTGGCGCATACAAGTGGAGGGAGACCTCAACCAACTTGGCGTGCGTAGGTTTGTTGATTGAGAGAGGTTTGTTGGTTGAGGCCCAGGTCCATCCCGGACTGTAGCGTCACCTACATATGTAAGTTAGTAGGTAAATAAGTATGTTAAATTTAATGCATAGTTTGTAACACATAAAAAAATAATAGATAGACCAATAATAATACCTACATACATATGTACATATGTGTATCAGTACCAGGAGTGAAGTCAAATAAGTCAAGGTCTGTCGCGCGGTTTTCACACAACTTATGCAGAACAATGACCCAAATACAATGCCGGTGTATTTTTCTTTTTTTTTTTTAAGTTATTTTAAATTTGCGCACGCAGTGGAGGAAAGTTGCAAGAAATTAGTTAGAAAATAACTGGTAGTACTCATAGTTTTAAAGAAATTTCCTTCTAATGAACGAAAGCTTAAAACTGCGCTTTTTTCAATTTGTTTAAAAATGCAAACAAATTTTTGAACGACGTGTACAAGATGTTCCAAGGTTGGTCCCACAAAAATTTGAGAATTTTTAGGTTGAGATAAGTTATATGATAGTCCATATCCTACCTCAATCTACAAATCCTGAAATTTTGATCAGAAATGGGACTTCATGTTTATGACGTACATTAGAATATTCCACAATCTATACCTCCGCCCACTTTAGTTAGAAAATCCCAGTATCTACCTATTGTACAAAAAGAAAACACGCATGGCGAATGCCGTTGCAAACGAAACTAAATCAAAGCCCTTGATTCAACAGCTGAAAAAGCAACAACCATATCTTTGCTGCTTTTAATATCACGTCTCACACGCTGGTAGAATACGTACCGAGTCGCTAACCAGCATAAACATTTTTCGATCAAAGCTCTTTTGAAGAATAAAGTTTGATGGGGCTTGACGACATATCTGACCAGGGTTATCATTCTGACTGTTTTACATCTGACTGGATTGAGATTAATTTAGCTGGACTATTTTCTAAAATCCTTTTAGCTGGGTTTTTATGCGTTTGACTGTTTTCTGTTTTTAAACATTATTTATTATTTTATTATATTCCTACTTTTATTCCATCAACCATGATTTTTTTTACTCCACCACTGAATTTGGTTTAGTTGCCTAAAATCAACCGAAGAATCTATTCTTTTTACTATTATTTTTATTATTCTGCCGCAAAATATTTACTTCCAAAGAATTGTAATAAACCTGAATCCACATCTTCCCATTTCTACTCTCTACTCCCGGTAGAGTCAACGAATAAAAACCAGGATTGTTTAATCTTACGAAAATGTTCACACATTCTTTTATGTGCCCATTTATAAAAAAAAACTGACCCAAGGACAAATTCGGTATTTCAAAAAACCGTTATTTTGGTTCCATATAAACCAGTCATATATCGCGCTCTTTGAACAAAATCCAAAATTATGAATTTGGGCTCACAGTGAATGCAAAATAAAAAAGAAATGATAATAGAGCATTTTCAGACCTTTAACGACAAATTGGTTTTATGTTTAATTTCCAATTAATTTGCGAATTATTATATATATTATGCAATCCGCGGATTGATCCCTACTCAAAAAAAATTTCACCAAAATCGGATCAATGATTCAGAAGTTATCGACCAACAGTTCTGTTGACATTCGCCGTTTCTATTTTTCGTATGGAATAATAGTCAGTTCTTTCTAGAAGGACTCTCTACCTATATATCCGGACAAAGTCATGATCGACGAATTTATTTGTATCTTATGCGCGTACGATGTTTGAAAAGACTTGAAAAATGATTTAAGGAAACGTACTGACTGGATTTGAAATGCGCTATTTAATATTAAACATTTATACCAGTTATCTGGTATATAATTAGTGTATATAGCCGTTTGGCTAAATATTTAGCTGAATTTGAGTTCAAAATTTGTCCCCCTTTTTTTTTACTGAAATTTTTTTAGTTAAATCTGACTGGAAGGAGGTATTTAAAGTTTTTTTTTTTTCAAGCAATAGCAAATGCTATCACCTCTCAAGAGGTAACCACTTGTTTCGACAAATTCATATCTTCCACAAACAACAAATACATATGCATATACAAACATAAGTCACACAAGAGAACGCATCAAAAGAGCAAGTTATAAGATTAAATCCCAATGGCATGACTGATTGCTCCTAGTGAAGAGCATATTGCTGATTGTTAAGATTGAGATTGTTAAGATAGTCAGGGCCGCAAAAAAGTAAACTTCCGCTGTACGTACACCGTTTTCCCTCCCCTTTCCTATATTATAAACGTATGCCAAGACCCACTTATAAAGGTAGATAAACACCTATAATCTAGAACTTTGATCGCGATTAGCACATCGATGCACGAACAACATGAGGTGCTGTTAAAACTAAAGAAGATACGAGTATATCAAAACGATGTACGGGAGCTATGTAGTTCTTTTATAGTTCTTCAAGAAAGTCAGTGGGATGGGAGCATACACCGCAGATAAATAGATAACAAACTATTACCATTTCTATTTTGGTTCGTGCGAAGTCGGGCGGGTCCACTAGTAAATAACTAAAACACGTTTGCAAATCGGTCAAGTGCGACAGCGCTCGCACATAGCGCATTCCATTGGGAAGAAAATACATAAAATCGAATTTATTTACTCATTTATTATTCTGTTATAGTTTATAATGCAGAAATGTAAATAATAGATATTAATTTAAAATAGGTGTTCACAAGTGTTTTAAATTTTGATCGACCCATCTATAAATTTAGATTATCATTAATATAGTATTAATTTTCTGAATACATTGAAGAATTGGGTCAGCTGTACCTAATGAATAGATATTGCAATCCAAGTTCAATTTAGAGAATATGCTGGAAAGATTGAAATCAAATATAGATATAAAATATCTTTAAACAAAAAAGTCTTTAAAACCTTAGAGAATTAACAAAAAACGATATAGATATTTACCATAACGGTAAATAATAGTAACTACTTTTATTAAGCTTTTTTTTGCTAAAAATGACCCGAACTATATGTGGTTTCAATTTTTGCCCATATTTCCCTAACAACCTGTATACTTCTAGGTTTAATGGTTAGCCGCTCCTACCCGTCTTCGCTGGGCTACGGGTGACGGAGTCGGAAATTTGAACAGTCAGTCAGATAGACGGAAAGCATACATAACGATAGAGTGATTGATGTATAAATGGTCACACAGACAAAGAATTGCTCTCACTTTTTTTCTTTCAGGAACGAGTACGAGTATTACCAGAGTTATGTGTGCTAACTCTTGAGCAGGCGACGGAGAACTGTGTACAGAATAAATAGACCTGCCTTAAATCGATCACCTTCTATGTCTTCCCTGCTGTTATGACTTATAAATAGTTGTTACGCAAAGCACACCCTAATAGGGTATTGCAGTCACTTGATTATAGTTGCGAAGGGTACCAAGATGGAATAAGTACGATGCATACATATTGTAGCATAATAATAACTACGCCCCCTAAAAATATGACGCAACAAATTCCGAAGTGACTTCATTCTGGCAGAATTTTGGTTCGAACTGTCCTTTCATTCGAGGTTCGTGTCTGGGACGAAGTCTCCACAGCTCATGTCAACGAAAGAGACGAATAATATCAGGGATAAAAGGGAATTATAACTGCAAGAATTATTTCTCTTGTTCCAGTGGTCGAAGAATTTGCTAGAAGTTTCTGGCTATCAGAAACTTCTGCTATATAAGGACAGATGGCGATCAAAAAAAAGACAGTTGGTTTAGAACCGTGGCGAAGAGATTGGAAAAGTGATAATGGGCGAAGTTGTAATTTGGTGATAAATTGAAAGTTGAGAGTGAACAAGAAAAAGTAATTAGTTTGGATTTGTGAATTAAGTAATTGAAAGGAGATAAAGTGATTTGAGAGGAAAGAGACATTGTAAGAAAAGAATTTGCGAAGAATAGTATAGTGTGAACTTGAATTGTTCTATAGAGTAGAAAATAAAGAAATAATTTCACAGAATAATTGTTTTATCTACTCGAGCCGTAGCTCGCATATTACATTGGTGTCAGAAGCGGGATAAAACTTATTCTGTGAATAACTATTTCCGTGGTGTGAAATTGCACAAAAAAAAAAAAAAAAAAACGATTTCTGTGTTGAGTTAATTAGTTGCGCAAAATGGGTCGCAAATTGGGAAAACTAACTATAACTCAACTAAAGGCAGAACTCAGTAAGCGGAACCTCGACACAACTGGGGGAAAAGATGCTCTGCTGATTCGTCTGGAAGAAGCAGTAACGCAGGAAGGTGAAAATCCGCACGACGTAGAGTTTGACGTGGAAGAGGAACCAGCAAGTACAGCAGCCGACCCGGGTATAACAAGTCTGCTCCTGCAACTTAAGTTAGTCATGGACGAACAAAAGAAAGCAATAGAAGACCAAAGGAATTCTATAGAACTTAAGCTGGACGAACAAAAGAAAGCAATGGACGACCAAAAGAAAGCAATGGACGACCAAAAGAAAGCAATGGACGACCAAAAGAACTCTCTAGAACTTAAGATGGACGAACAAAAGAAAGCAATGGACGACCAGAGGAATTCTCTAGAACTTAAGCTGGACGAACAAAAGAAAGCAATGGACGAACAAAAGAAAGCTATAGACGAACAAAAGAATTCTCTAGATGCTCTGGAAAGTAAACTTGATGAGCAAAACAAGAACTTGGAATCCAAATTCGAAGTGATCGAAGAGAAAATCGAGAAGGTCGAGACGCAACTCGAAAAAGTCGAAACTAGATTCGATGAAAATTTTGAGAAACATGAAACTCAGTTCGGGAAGATAGAGACTCAGTTTGAAAAAGTAGAAAAGCAAGTCGAAAATCTTGCTAAGGAGCTCAGCATCGTAAAGGAAAACTCCACTCTAATGCGGATGCACTGTCCCGGAGACCATGCAGAACGGATTGTAAACATTGTGCGCGTCAGGAAGAACGGGAGCTGGTTTCCATCCAAAGAATGAGAGCCGAACCTATCGCCGGCTGGAGCGTAGATGAGATCCGGAACGCTCAGAGGGAAGACCCGGATATCGAGCCGATTCTGGCCTGGAAGGAGAACATGGAGAAACCGGATCATCAGGACATCTCTCACAGAAGCCCGACCTTAAAGGCATATTTTGCGCAGTGGGACTCCCTCCATGTCCAAGAAGGTGTTCTGAGAAGAAAATGGGAATCCTCCGACGGAAAGTCGTTTGTAATGCAGCTTGTCGTACCGCGGACGAGGGTCAAGGAGGTGTTACAGGAAATGCATGGCGGGGCGACCGGAGGCCACTTGGGAGTGAATAAGACGCTAGAAAAGGTACGAGAACGTTTTTATTGGTTAAAAGCGAAGGAAGATATCGAAGACTGGTGCAGAAAATGCGACGTGTGTGCAGCTAGCAAGGGTCCGAGAATCAAAACTCGAGGTAAGATGCACCAATACAACGTGGGAGCACCTTTTGAACGAATCGCCATTGACATCGCAGGACCCTTTCCGGAAACCGACAATGGTAATCGGTATATCCTCGTAGTGATGGACTACTTCAGTAAGTGGCCGGAAGCATTTCCGATCCCTAACCAGGAAGCCAGAACCGTGGCGGAGCAGATCGTCTACAATTGGGTTAGCAGATTCGGTGTGCCCTTGGAATTGCATTCTGACCAAGGGCGGAACTTCGAGTCAAGAATCTTCCAAGAGATGTGTCAACTACTCGGAATCAAAAAGACAAGGACAACCCCGCTTCATCCACAGTCGGACGGTATGGTGGAGCGTTTCAATAGGACTTTGGACGAACATCTCTCGAAGGTCGTAGGTGACTACCAACGGGATTGGGACCGGCAGATTCCCTTGTTTTTGATGGCCTATAGAAGTGCCGTGCATAGCACTACTCGACATACGCCGTTCGAAATCTTATTTGGTGGAATAGCTCGTTTACCCAGTGAGGTGAAATTTGGATCTCCTACCAATGAGCCCAGAAATGAAGAAGAGTACGTGGCGGACCTTAGGGAAAGGCTTAGGGACATACACCAAAGGACCAGAAGCCAGATTAAGATGACGAGCGACCGCATGAAGACCAGGTATGATGCCAAGGCAACAACGTCAGGATTCCAGGAAGGAGATCTGGTGTGGCTGTATAATCCCCATCGCCAAAAGGGGAAATCACCTAAATTACAGCGGAACTGGGAAGGTCCCTACAGAATAGTAACCCGCATCAACGATGTTGTCTACCGCATCCCGCGAGGACCGAGGGCCAAAATGAAAGTGGTTCATGTGGACCGACTGAGTCGATACAATGGCCGAAATGAGGATGCACTTGTTCGGGACGAACATGTCTAAGAGGGGGGCAGTGTAGCATAATAATAACTACGCCCCCTAAAAATATGACGCAACAAATTCCGAAGTGACTTCATTCTGGCAGAATTTTGGTTCGAACTGTCCTTTCATTCGAGGTTCGTGTCTGGGACGAAGTCTCCACAGCTCATGTCAACGAAAGAGACGAATAATATCAGGGATAAAAGGGAATTATAACTGCAAGAATTATTTCTCTTGTTCCAGTGGTCGAAGAATTTGCTAGAAGTTTCTGGCTATCAGAAACTTCTGCTATATAAGGACAGATGGCGATCAAAAAAAAGACAGTTGGTTTAGAACCGTGGCGAAGAGATTGGAAAAGTGATAATGGGCGAAGTTGTAATTTGGTGATAAATTGAAAGTTGAGAGTGAACAAGAAAAAGTAATTAGTTTGGATTTGTGAATTAAGTAATTGAAAGGAGATAAAGTGATTTGAGAGGAAAGAGACATTGTAAGAAAAGAATTTGCGAAGAATAGTATAGTGTGAACTTGAATTGTTCTATAGAGTAGAAAATAAAGAAATAATTTCACAGAATAATTGTTTTATCTACTCGAGCCGTAGCTCGCATATTACAATATTATAAAAAAAAATAAACAGTGAAGCACAGCCGCCTCGGTAACATTCATATGACGGGCTGTCTATCAAGTTAATTTTCTTGCTTTTTTTTTGTGAATTTGTTCTTATTCCAAACGAAGTAAGTTCCTTCTTACTTCAGAATAAAAGAGTTGTTTAGGCAATGTTATATTTTGCATAACTCGAAAAGATTTTATTTAACCGTCATTGGCTTGAGTAACATTTTCCACACCACACTGATGTGATTTTTAAGGGAATGGCAGGTGCATATTATGTAAGTGACTGGACAGGCTTATATGGCACCAACCGGGACAGGGTCGGACTTCATGTTATTAAATACGATCTACAATCAGTAAGCAAGTGCTTTAAAAGGGAAATTAGTGGGCTTGCTAATTTAAAACTGACTTTTAAGACACAGGGTTACCTGACTAATAAGAACTTCGAACTGATGATTTTTATAGTATAGTCTGGATTTGCCGAAAGGGCTAAAATTCCAAGCCCTCACCTAAGACTGTCCAACTTCATCTAATTCATATATATTTTAGGGACATGACCAAGGCAAATATTGGTCTCCTAAAAATGTTCGATCACGAAATTTGACATTGTTATAATAGAGAAACTCAAAAAACCTGGTCTCTCAATTCTGTCTATCTTTCTGTTTGTACGCATCCCTGTGGCCAGAAGGGCTGGAAAGATTTATTGCAAGCTTCATATCTGTGGTCTACTTTTATTTTTGATTGACATATGCTAACAGTAAACGTACGAGGTTTTCGCCAAAAATACGTATAACGGTACTTTACTTATTACCCGTTTCTTGAAAATTTGCCATTTCTCGGACTAGCCTTGTTTTCTTTTATACGCTTGTATTATATTCGGCTTAATAATTACGAGTGTATCATCTTAATTACGAGTGTATCATCAGTACTCAATAATGTTTCATGAAAATGGTCGATCTGGAGATTTTGATCAATTGTGGTATTACTCGACAAAGTTTGTCTGTCAAATTTTGTCTGTCTGCCTGTATATCAACTAGAACGATTTACTTCAAACTTCATGTTCGGGGTCTATGGGATTACAGTTCTATCTCAAAAATTAACGGTACTTTACTAATGACCAATTTTGTAAAAAACGATTTTCTGGAAAACGGCTATTACGATTTTGATCAGATTTTACATTCTTGTTGGAGTAGACATATGTAAATGGCACACAAAGTTTTTTTTTTTTTTAGAAAAAACGTATAACTGTATTTTACTTATTAACGAATTTTTGAACATCGGATATGATAAAAACATTTCGTTGAAAAACGACATGGATACGGTATACTATACCTGTTTCTTAAACAAAAAAAAATTATTTTCATAATTTTGCTTAAATTTCAATTCTGAGTGATATGCAAACGAACGGCAAATACATAGTTGCAAGTACGTGCCACCTATCTGTTCTCTTTATTCTGAAAGACAATGTCTTAGTAACAATTTTTCTAAAAAAAATCTTTTAAAAATCTAGGATATGCCGAATGTTTCTGAATGTAACAATTTCACAACTTTACAATTTTTTGACTTCAAACAGTCACGCCAACCAGATATGCTCCAGTTCTCAAATACTATACGAGTAGTGATTTTAGAAAAAGAAAAATGTGTGACACTGTTAATAAACTACATACCGTTGGCAACTGTTTGTATTTTGTAATCCTTATCCACAATTTATGCCCTTATTGCTTTTAATTATCTCCAACCATAAATTTCCATACGATATGACTCTGAGTCACTGTACAATAAGGCCAATTAAAATTCTTCGGGCTCGTGTCACTTAAATGAACGAGCAAACGATAACGCTCACGCACTTGTTTTCTTTTCTACACTTGTAATTATATCCGGCTTAATATGCTCATCAGTTACTCAATAATGGATCACTTGATAGTCCATTGATCTCCCCCACGATACGATGCGGTTAACTATACAAACACGAAGGACCAGTGTTAGCAGGTCATTAACAAGAACGAATGACTGCATCAAGTTCAAAATCGGAACTGGAATACTCACTCCGACACTAGAGTCGTCTATCAGTTCAGTGTATCAGGTCGACTGCGTGTAAAATTTCCCGTCTGGTGTAAATGTTTATTATGAAAAGTGCAATTTACGTAGCCCCAGACACTAACTAAACTGTACACCAGACCAACACTGTTACTATCAGTTCTTGCTAGCTCCAACTGTGGGTCATGTTTGATAAGACAGCAGAACAGGGAACGTATGTATGTTCCTTTCTTCTGTTTTTTTTTTTTTTGCTTAGCCCAGTGACCGTTTTAGTGTACGCTCATTAGCATGAGAGATATGTATGTAGGTGCCACACAATGCAATAAAAATTATAAAGTGAATTGAATTTAAATTAAGTTTATGTTGTGGACACGCACAGCACGTACGAGTATACATGCGATTATATTAGTAGAAACTATGTTCTCGACCGGTTGTGGGGCTTGAATTGTCCGTCCGCGTCGGATCGCAATCGCCAACTGATGATCGTGGAGCTGAACTTAGAAAGTCCCCAGTTCCAAGAGAAGGAGGCTTTGTGTGGCGATTTGTATTTATAATTTTTTTTTTTTTTTTGCTTCATGGTTCTTATTCTATTATTTTGCGTTTGAAAATATTTTTTTTTTACTTTGAATGTTGTTTACTTTTTATAACTCTATTTGAGATAAATGCAGCATAACATGACAAAAAGCCATTTCCCGAGCACAAATTAAAGGGCACACAAAAGAACGATTAGTTCGGTTGGGCACTTGAGGGGGGGAATTATTGATAAGTCGATCTAATAATAGAAAGTAAACACAGTTGACACACAGATATCCAGAAGAATTGTAATATTATAAGCGACGACAAATGGCGGAAGAATTTCAAACGAATCTTAGGAGATCATAGAGTCAATTAGTTCCTGTGGGACCGGATGGGCGTGCGTTTTAAATTACGCACTCAAAGTAGCAAATTGAGTAATAATAATGCATGCAATTGCTGGTGATTTGCCCAAAGTGGGGAAAATGCAGGTAAATGTTGTTTTATGAATACTATAAATATAATACTTTACAATTTCGACTTATGCCGAAATAGGAAAGTGGTATACCAACAAGCATACTGATTTATTTCTCATTGCAATAAGCATTTCAAATTTATGACGGGCAAGAGCTTGTACTTATGAAGGGTTTTCTGGCGTGCGATTGAAATTTATTTTTAATGTTCCATACGAAAATGGTAAAACGAAGCACTTATGGATTCAACATGGTGTCCGGCTGCCCATTTGTCACATGCTTGAACTTTTGAACTATTTTACCTAGAGAGTGGACAGTAGTAGATATAATATTTTTTTTTTATAAGATTTCCTTCCTCTGTAATATTTTAGAAGTTCTGACTGAATCAACTTGTACTAAGCCCGCCATCTTGAAAAAAATGGCGGATCAGAGTCCACTAGCCTTTGGTTTTTCTCAATTATCTCTGAAGCCCTTGATCTTCAATAAAAATAAATAAATTTACCCTACAAGATGATATTGCCACTTTTATCGATAGCACTATATAGATAAAATTGAGGGTTCTTGGTTTATAGTATGATGCAAAACTCTGCTGATGCTGGCCATAGGAGTGTTACGGGAAATAACATAGCTGACGAACTGGCGAAAAAGGGGTCTTCACTCAGAACTCCACACTGCAACCTTTGAGAAAATGTATACCATAAGATTCTGGTGATAGCTAACAACGGGCAAAATACTTAGGAAGCTCTGGCCAAAGTAGAACAATGTCACAGTCAACAAGCTTATGAAAAGAGACAGTGGATCACTGATATTGCTGGTAGGTGTGCTTACTGAAGGATAACATAATCTAAATACTATAAAACCCCATAATAAAACAAAAACGACGATGACCTATGCATAAGCCGAAATGACGCAGAGGTTCATGAGATTAGGATATACACCATTTTTTCTTTGCCTTTTTTCACCCACATAAATAAGTTGGTCTAAGAAACAAAACTTTAGGAAGCTACTATTTCCATGACATGATAACAGAGTTATCTGATATTTCACTCTCATATATTTACAGATTCTAAGAGACAAAGCCGTACTACAGAAATGTCGGAGCGCTATCACAGAACAGAGAAGGTTATAAGAAAATAAATCCACAAGAGTAGGAAGAAGGAATAATTTCTGCAATGGAAAAACTTTTCTTCTTCATCAACCCACACAACTTATCTAAGCTTAAACGATGATCGTTAGCTGCATTGATTGGTATAAGATTTATAAGCTCAAAGGCCATAACCGATTATTGTACATACGCATGTTTTCATGAATGTTGTCGACAAATAAAGAGGCATTTCCTCATCGTTTTTGCGAAAACGTCAATGTACCTATATTATACATATGTACATATAAAGACAGCTATAACTTCGTAGAAGTGCAAGGTTAAGCTTAAGCTGTTTCGCAAACTGCGATCAAAACTAACTACTGCAGTCGACGCTCTTCTTCTTGGGGTCGAGACAAAGAGAAAATTCAAATTCAGACGTATCTATGTTTCTTTAACAAAAACGAATAAATGCATTATTACATCTTAAAGAGGAGTGTTAAACTTGCGAACTTAAAAAATCGTAATTTTTCCGTTCAAAAACTGGATAAAAATGAAGCAAATTGAGGGAAAATTGTAACTAAGGTTAGGCTCGACTATTTAGTCGCAACAAATGAAACACACACTTATCGAAATGATTGCGTGCACAGCACATTTAAAAATTAAAGTGATTATTATGCCGCGATTTGTTCCATTTTTTGAGCGACGCGACAGTCGCCAAAATAAATGAATCATATTTAAAAGAGTGAGCATGCACTGGCGATTTTAATCGTCGCGATTAAAAAATCGTAGTCGCAATAATATTGTAGCATAATAATAACTACGCCCCCTAAAAATATGACGCAACAAATTCCGAAGTGACTTCATTCTGGCAGAATTTTGGTTCGTACTGTCCTTTCATTCGAGGTTCGTGTCTGGGACGAAGTCTCCACAGCTCATGTCAACGAAAGAGACGAATAATATCAGGGATAAAAGGGAATTATAACTGCAAGAATTATTTCTCTTATTCCAGTGGTCGAAGAATTTGCTAGAAGTTTCTGGCTATCAGAAACTTCTGCTATATAAGGACAGATGGCGGTCAAAAAAAAACACAGTTGGTTTAGAACCGTGGCGAAGAGATTGGAAAAGTGATAATGGGCGAAGTTGTAATTTGGTGATAAATTGAAAGTTGAGAGTGAACAAGAAAAAGTAATTAGTTTGGATTTGTGAATTAAGTAATTGAAAGGAGATAAAGTGATTTGAGAGGAAAGAGACCTTGTAAGAAAAGAATTTGCGAAGAATAGTATAGTGTGAACTTGAATTGTTCTATAGACTAGAAAATAAAGAAATAAATTTCACAGAATATCGTTTTATCTACTCGAGCCGTAGCTTGCATATTACATTGGTGTCAGAAGTGGGATAAAACTTATTCTGTGAATAACTATTTCCGTGGTGTGAAATTGCACAAAAAAAAAAAAAAAAAAACGATTTCTGTGTTGAGTTAATTAGTTGCGCAAAATGGGTCGCAAATTGGGAAAACTAACTATAACTCAACTAAAGGCAGAACTCAGTAAGCGGAACCTCGACACAACTGGGGGAAAAGATGCCCTGCTGATTCGTCTGGAAGAAGCAGTAACGCAGGAAGGTGAAAATCCGCACGACGTAGAGTTTGACGTGGAAGAGGAACCAGCAAGTACAGCAGCCGACCCGGGTATAACAAGTCTGCTCCTGCAACTTAAGTTAGTCATTTGGACGAAGCTGGAAGGTGATCTTGGGAGCCACCGATTCTACATAGTAGAACCAGACCCAGAGAAGAATTCTCAAGACTACATCGTGGGAAAGACGTTAGTCGAACCAAAGAACACCATGGTTCCAGTGAGGGTTTTGAACGCAAGACCACACACTGTCAAACTAAGGCGAGGGGAGGTGACTGGAAAATGCACGCCGATTACCGCCGTCGCAACAATATCTGAACGTGATGCTCCAAAACTTCTCCCATCACCTTGGACAGCGGAAGCGAGAGAGACGATTCTCCAGTCCAGTGAGCTGAATCAGGAGCAGCGAACTATGGCAGAGAATCTTATCAATGAGTACGCTGATGTATTTGCCTCACAGGACGGAGAATACGGCCGAACACACCTGGTACAACATCGAATAGACACTGGTGATACTAGACCAATTCGTCAGCCTGCTAGGCGCCTTCCATTGGCAAAGCAGACAGAAGTTGCAGAGATGGTGTCGGCAATGGAGAAAGAAGGTCTGATTGAAAGTTCCAAAAGTCCGTGGGCATCACCGGTTGTACTGGTTAAGAAGAAAGATGGCAGCACGCGGTTCTGCGTGGACTATCGGCAGCTCAATTACGTCACCAAGAAAGACAGCTACCCTCTGCCACGGATTGACGACACGCTAGACACACTATCAGGAGCCCGATGGTTTTCCACTCTCGACTTGAAGAGTGGCTACTGGCAGGTACAGATCCATCCAGAAGACCGGGAGAAAACCGCCTTCACCGCAGGAAATGGGCTATGGCAATTCACGGTAATGCCATTCGGGCTGTGCAATGCTCCGGCGACTTTCGAGCGATTGATGGAATGTGTCCTGCAAGGGTTAACATGGAAAACCTGTTTGGTATACTTGGATGATGTCATCGTCGTAGGAAAAACGTTTGCGCAACACCGAGACAATCTAAGGGATGTGTTTCAAAGGCTTCGAAGTGCCCACCTGAAGCTCAACCCCAAGAAGTGCGCCCTGTTTAGAGCGGAAGTCAAGTACCTGGGACACATAATTTCAGCGAAAGGAGTGAGAACCGATCCGGAGAAGGTCGAAGCGGTGAAAAACTGGCCAGTCCCCAAAGACAAACACCAACTAAGGAGCTTCCTGGGCCTAGCCACCTACTACAGACGGTTCGTGAAGGATTTTGCCGGGATCGCAAAGAACCTGCACCAGTTGACGGAAAAGGGAAAACAATTCAAATGGTCAATTGAGTGCGAGAAGAGCTTCAAGGCACTTAAACAACGGCTATGCGATGCCCCGATACTGGCTTACCCCACTCCCGGGGAAACGTTCGTTGTGGATGCAGATGCTAGTAATGTCGGGGTAGGAGCCGTACTCTCCCAGGTGCATGACGGCCAAGAGAAGGTGGTTGCGTACTTCAGCAAGGTGCTCTCTAAGCCAGAAAGGAACTACTGCGTGACAAGGCGGGAACTTCTAGCTTTGATCTTGGCTACGAAGCATTTTCACAAATACCTCTACGGGAGGAAGTTCGTTCTTCGCACAGACCATGCAGCCTTAAAATGGCTATTACAGTTCAAGAGTCCTGAGGGTCAGGTCGCAAGATGGATCGAAAGGCTGCAAATCTACGACTACGAAATACAGCATCGTAAAGGAAAACTCCACTCTAATGCGGATGCACTGTCCCGGAGACCATGCAGAACGGATTGTAAACATTGTGCGCGTTAGGAAGAACGGGAGCTGGTTTCAATCCAAAGAATGAGAGCCGAACCTATCGTCGGCTGGAGCGTAGATGAGATCCGGAACGCTCAGAAGGAAGACCCGGATATCGAGCCGATTCTGGCCTGGAAGGAGAACATGGAGAAACCGGATCATCAGGACATCTCTCACAGAAGCCCGACCTTAAAGGCATATTTTGCGCAGTGGGACTCCCTCCATGTCCAAGAAGGTGTTCTGAGAAGAAAATGGGAATCCTCCGACGGAAAGTCGTTTGTAATGCAGCTTGTCGTACCGCGGACGAGGGTCAAGGAGGTGTTACAGGAAATGCATGGCGGGGCGACCGGAGGCCACCTGGGAGTGAATAAGACGCTAGAAAAGGTACGAGAACGTTTTTATTGGTTAAAAGCGAAGGAAGATATAGAAGACTGGTGCAGAAAATGCGACGTGTGTGCAGCTAGCAAGGGTCCGAGAATCAAAACTCGAGGTAAGATGCACCAATACAACGTGGGAGCACCTTTTGAACGAATCGCCATTGACATCGCAGGACCCTTTCCGGAAACCGACAATGGTAATCGGTATATCCTCGTAGTGATGGACTACTTCAGTAAGTGGCCGGAAGCGTTTCCGATCCCTAACCAGGAAGCCAGAACCGTGGCGGAGCAGATCGTCTACAATTGGGTTAGCAGATTCGGTGTGCCCTTGGAATTGCATTCTGACCAAGGGCGGAACTTCGAGTCAAGAATCTTCCAAGAGATGTGTCAACTACTCGGAATCAAAAAGACAAGGACAACCCCGCTTCATCCACAGTCGGACGGTATGGTGGAGGGTTTCAATAGGACTTTGGACGAACATCTCTCGAAGGTCGTAGGTGACTACCAACGGGATTGGGACCGGCAGATTCCCTTGTTTTTGATGGCCTATAGAAGTGCCGTGCATAGCACTACTCGACATACGCCGTTCGAAATCTTATTTGGTGGAATAGCTCGTTTACCCAGTGAGGTGAAATTTGGATCTCCTACCAATGAGCCCAGAAATGAAGAAGAGTACGTGGCGGACCTTAGGGAAAGGCTTAGGGACATACACCAAAGGACCAGAAGCCAGATTAAGATGACGAGCGACCGCATGAAGACCAGGTATGATGCCAAGGCAACAACGTCAGGATTCCAGGAAGGAGATCTGGTGTGGCTGTATAATCCCCATCGCCAAAAGGGGAAATCACCTAAATTACAGCGGAACTGGGAAGGTCCCTACAGAATAATAACCCGCATCAACGATGTTGTCTACCGCATCCAGCGAGGACCGAGGGCCAAAATGAAAGTGGTTCATGTGGACCGACTGAGTCGATACAATGGCCGAAATGAGGATGCACTTGTTCGGGACGAACATGTCTAAGAGGGGGGCAGTGTAGCATAATAATAACTACGCCCCCTAAAAATATGACGCAACAAATTCCGAAGTGACTTCATTCTGGCAGAATTTTGGTTCGTACTGTCCTTTCATTCGAGGTTCGTGTCTGGGACGAAGTCTCCACAGCTCATGTCAACGAAAGAGACGAATAATATCAGGGATAAAAGGGAATTATAACTGCAAGAATTATTTCTCTTATTCCAGTGGTCGAAGAATTTGCTAGAAGTTTCTGGCTATCAGAAACTTCTGCTATATAAGGACAGATGGCGGTCAAAAAAAAACACAGTTGGTTTAGAACCGTGGCGAAGAGATTGGAAAAGTGATAATGGGCGAAGTTGTAATTTGGTGATAAATTGAAAGTTGAGAGTGAACAAGAAAAAGTAATTAGTTTGGATTTGTGAATTAAGTAATTGAAAGGAGATAAAGTGATTTGAGAGGAAAGAGACCTTGTAAGAAAAGAATTTGCGAAGAATAGTATAGTGTGAACTTGAATTGTTCTATAGACTAGAAAATAAAGAAATAAATTTCACAGAATATCGTTTTATCTACTCGAGCCGTAGCTTGCATATTACAATATAAAATAGTGCGCGCGCTGGCGATTTTCTATCGCGCTACTATTTAACCGCGATAAATGGGACACATGGCTTGTAATAGAAATGCACGCATTTGCGACTATATAATCGCAGAAACTAGAAAAATGGAACAAGTCCCATATTTATTTTCTATTTTTCAGTCGCAAGTTTTATTATGGAACATACGAGTATTGTTGGCATAGATGCTGGCGCACTTGCGATTACTTAAACGCAAATTGAACAGCTTGAATATGGATTTCAATAAAAAGTGTTGTGTTTTGGCTTTGATGCTCCGTCTAAACGCGTGAAAGACTATTAAATTATTCTATTATCAGTGCCCCCGTATCCAGTAGGCAGTAGGACAGATGGTCATTTGACAAAATTGATTCGTCGTCAGACGTAACTACTTTCAAGTTTTATGCCAAAATAAACACACAAATAACTTTGTAAACAATGTTACGTCCAAACACCTTGAAGAAATGCAACTGAATAATCGCCAGTGCGCGGAGTTTTATGCTTCTCTCTGCGTTCCAGTTTTAAATTTAAATTTGCGACTAAAAAATCGCCTGAAAATTAGAGCTTAATTCAATCGCGGCGATTGTTTAGTTGCAAATGCGCGCGCTCGTGTTAGAAGTCATGTGCTTTTTTTTTGCTATTAAAAAATCGCGGCGTTTCTACAGCGACTACGATTTATTAATCGCCGCGACAGCAAACCGTATGTGCGCGCCTAGCCTAAATAAATAAAAAATACTTAATATCACAAAAAAAAAACTGCTATTGTTCCAAAGCAAAAGTGAATATGCTACATGCTGCTGCAGATTTCTAAAAGGGTTTCCAAGGTTTTGAATGGATATGAGTGCTGAGATATTATGATGATTTATTCAAACATTTTAGCAAAGTCATTCAATTTTTTTTTAAGGATAAAATCCGTTAGAAATAAAAAAAAATATTTTGCATATTTTCTAAATCTTGGTATACCATAATCTTGTACATGTCGAGTATATCTTTTCATAGTGTATTGCTATATTACATTTATCTCAACCAATTGGGTTCTACCATGATATCGGTCGACGAGCTTTGTGATGCCATGGATCCATGGCCTCGATCAGTCCCATTATATCCACAGCGCCACCTACGACTGGGAAATCTTACTAATTGATTGTCTCTCTGACTCTGGCCTATTACAAGTAAGTGATATCTGATACTTAAATATGCTACTTGACCTCATCTTCACGTCTGACGTCTATAGTTCCAAAGTCTCTGAGAGCATTCACCTTCTTTCAAGAGAATTTTTTAATTTATTGACGTCAAACGAAAATCTGACGGCTATCCATCACCTTCCCGGATTCTTCCTCGGCCGACCTTAAAATAATTGACAACCTATTAGCTCACTTCTTCGGCCGGAACTTGACTATTTCTGTTATTTGAACAACTCTGTACAAACCTCCTTTGCCTCTGTGGATATAACCCCGTCAATGGTTGTAAATAAGATTAATCAACTGAGGGATGACTACTCTCCTAGTCCTGACGGTATCCCTGCCATAGTATTAAAAAAATGTGTGAATCATTCCTCACTGCCATTCTTCAACTTTTAATCTCCCAAGGCAATTGCTTAGCTCTCATGCATACCTATACTTTTCACTGCAAGCCAATCATCTCCACAAAGTAACACGGATTCCTTAAAGTTGGTCAATAACCATCAACTTAACCGAATTCGTGTCTAGTACACTAAACGCCTTGAAAGATGGTAATGAAGTTGATGTTATAGCCACAAATTTCAGTAAGTCTTTGACAAATTTCCTCACCAAGTTATTCTTCTGGTCAACTCCGATGATATGAACATTTTTATACGTATATCAACTCCTTTCTGCAGGTTGATCTAAATAGTTTCTCCATCTGGTGTAATAACAATTTCTTAGAGCTTAATGTCATTCAATTACCTATTCCCGCAAACGTCTCACACCACCCCCTATGGTCTACTTCATCACAAAATCCATCTATCTCACCTTCATTAGACCCCTCCTCGAGTGTGTATGCCAGCCAAGTATGGTCGCCCTATTATGTTGCCCATACAATAAGAATCGAAGCTGCGCAGCGCAGATTCAATCGCTTTGCCTTACGCGTTCTCTCTTGGGCTGATAACCTCAGCTCGCTGCCCTATGTAGTTCTTCTTAGACTGACTGATCTAGTCATTGGAAAAACGAAGTGATGTTGCCGACATACTTTTCATTCATCAGCTATTATCTGGTAACATTGGCTGTCTCGCCATGATCCAAACGATTTTTGTCAATAGTAATCCCCGCAACATTAAGTCTGTTCCTCTATCCCGTATATCTCTTCATCGCACTAACTATGTCAAGAATGCTGCGCAAATCAACACACTTTTGACTGAGCACACTATTTATTTCTCTATAAAATATGTCACTTTACTAACAATTCCATAATACTTTGCTATTAGCGTTGTCTACTCTTTATTAAAATTGCACAACATCCACAGCTTATCACTGAATATATCCTTTGTCAATGGCATGTTTAAAAATATCAGCAACTCTCTGCCTCTTTGCCTCCTCCTTGAATGGAGTTATATTCCAAACATCTGTCAGTACAGCATTCTCCTCAATCGCATCTAAATCAGCGACTTCTTCATCATCAATCAGCGACATTGGCAGTGATTCAATTCCCATGCCGCAACCGAATCGTCCAAAGGTTTTTAACTCACCTAATAATCCATCGAATGAAAGAACTTTCTCTGGAACTCCACCGAGATCCTTAATTAAGGCACTAGCGCTGGAATGATATTCCTACGAGTAAAAGACAAGAGTGTAATTATTCAAGACTCCAGAGCATTCAAGCAGGAAACAACCTTCAAAAGGTCGTCATAATGCTCCTCTCTAAGCTTCTGACTGGTGCACGAATAAATGAAGAAGGAAACATCCAAACCAAGCGATGCACATCTGGTTAAAGGGACATGATTAGATAAAAATTAGTTCGATGGTTTGAAGCTTACCTAGTTAGCTGGTAATCGATGATTTTGATACCTTCAGGGGATCCATCCTCCCGGTATTTTGTGAGAAAATTCGGTGTCCAGCAATCTCCGTGGCCAATAACTGAGTATTTACCTAAAAGAGTTTTGCAATATAAACGGATATAAGAGAGAGTTACGATAAAACTTACTTCTCGTTGAAACAAGCTTGATGAGATCATCATATAGGCTTTCCTGAAGAAACTTCCCAGCTATCGTTTCGTATATAGTTCCGGGATATGATTTGGAGATCGCATCTTGAGCGACAGACATTGCTAAACGAAGGAACTCAATGTACCAGCCACGTAACCTCTCAGAGTAGTAGGTTTCCTCCAACTGATTGATGGTAGCTTCGAATCCTTGGGGGTCTTGATCGGCGAACGCCAGCGCAATTCCATGGAAGCGCCCTAAAGTTCGCATTGTTAGCCGGCACTCGTCGAGCGTAATATAGTCTTGTCTAAGGTGAACAATAAAAAGATGATGATTTTAAGTACTCGTTAGACTTACCTATTTGGAGATCCATATCCCAAGAAGCTGACATCCTCCAGGGCAATAAAATCATTCTCTCCGTCACAATGGCTCAAGAAGCACTTGGGATACTCGGTGAATGGGTTCACTGGAGCCTTTTTCTCTTGGAATTTCTCCAGTGCCGGGATGACCTTAGTGTAGAAGTTAATCTCATTGCGAAAGAAGTCAGTCGAACGGAACAGCCTCCTTCGTGCCAAGTTATCTGGCATAGATTTGATAATTAAATTCACCTCTTGCTTGGAACTGCAATAGAAAACACAATCGTAGACCAACCAAAAGGAAACTCACTCGGCCTACCCGTTTCCCTCGTTCACTCCATAAACACACAATCGGAATACCTTGCTCAGGTAAGAGTCACCCTTTTTGAATCCTTTACCAAACTTGTACGCAGTATGCTTGGTACCGCCCGCCCTTACTATAATCTCATCTAGAGACTTCTCCGTGAAGGATTTAGAAATATCTGATAGACTCATCTTGATGCTGTTGTCTGACTGCCAAAGAATAAGAAATGACCGCAGTCAGAACTCACTTAAATAGCAAACTGTCCACAACACAAGATGTCCATTTCAATTAGGAGGAACCAATTGAGATTCGTTAAAAAAAGTATCTTATGTGGCGGCGAGCGCTGATTCGTCCACGTTGCACGAACATCCGATATAAACAAAAACGCAAATGAGAAACCAATTTGGAAGCCAAGAATTGGATAATAACGACGGATGGGTTGCACAATAAGGCCTGAAGATGTTCTCTGTGTACACCGGGTTACAAGTCGTAGTACTATCGGTAAGTTATCTAGTTAAGTGCGGAAATCATGCACTTGTGCGTTTCGAGGGCTACCGGGGCTTTTTATTTACATTTTGATTGATGTTTTGCTATAGAACCGAGATAAGTAAAACCACAAGTGATCCGGCGACTGAAAGTCGAACGAAATGTCGCATGGGAACAAAATCCAAACAGAGAAAGAGAAGGCTGTAGTCTCTTTGATTGGAGGTATATTCAGGGATATCTTTACTGAATGCTGTCACTCTTTAATATCGTAAATGTAAGAAGTTCGTTAAATGTAAGAAGTTCGTTATTTTTGAAAAGTGCCTTTGCATTTTTGAGTGTAATTGAGAACTTTGCAACAAGAATAGTGTTCCCACCTTCACTTTAGAAAAAGTTAAAATTTGATGTAAAAAAATAGTACAAAAGACTACACTCAATAAAACTACGAATTTTATACTTTTAATTATTTATTTAATTCCGTTTTCCTATTTTCTTAAAATATTCAATTGCATTGTCAATAGATTTCTTAAGAATGGTTTATTTCTAAGAAGTCTGAATTACAGTTTACCAAATGTTGTTCTTTCAATTAGTAGGTCGATTTTCCGAATGAACAAAAAAAAAAAAAACATGAAATTGGGAAACAAATATAATTTTCTAAGATTAAAATTAATAACGAATGTTGCCGTCATTAAGTGTTTTAAGTCTTCAGTGTTGCAGTTTTCTTTTCGCGAAGTTTCTGGAAGATTTCCCATTCTCAAAAAAACGCTTTGGGGCGACCATTTGGACTTTATGACATTTTGCAAATTGTTTACTTCATATTGTGCTGCAAGCATCACTTTTGAATACATATTTCAGAAAAATATGCTTCAGAAAATACTAATACTTCTCTAATGAGAAAAATAAGTCTCCAACCAAAATATACCACTATTAATTCGATGACAGACAAATTTTATTTTGACTTTCTTGACAAACTTTTTGAATGGGGCGAGTTTAGTGCGACCGCAGGACTCTCAAAAAACGCATTGGGTCTATTTCACCGAAATCTCAGGGAACAAAAAAAAAATTTATTTAAACTTCTTTGCCTAAGCACAAACAAGCCTACAACTCAGAGGATATGCTCAGGCCACTTTCGTTGTCCGTGAATGTATTGTAACATAATGTAGCATAATGCAACAAATTCCGAAGTGTCTTTCCATTCTGGCATAATTTTTGTTCCGAAGTGTCTTTTCATTCGAGGTTCGTGTCTGCAATTAGTCTCCACAGTTCGGATAATATCACGGATAAGAGAGAACAAGAGATTATTGGCTGTAGCTGTTATCCTGGAATTATTACATCAGAATTTTCTTGTTCCAGTGGTTAAATCTTGTTCTTGTTTTCCATGCATACTTTTACTAAACTGAGAATAATTTTTGACGAAGAAATACGGCTAGCCATTTGTTGCCCGATGACCGAAATGTGCTATACTCTCTTATCGGTTACTTTGGTAAATATCGAAAGTTCCCAAAACAGTATACCTATCATAGTTAGATGTTCTTGTTTGCCATGAAAACTTTTTCTGAACTAGAGATCATTTTCACAAAGAAACACGTTTATTGCTTGCATCAGCTATGCCTCCCATTGACTTGATCTTCAAATAAAGGATATCATGAAGGTGCAACCATTTAAAACAAATTTCAAAGAATACAAAAGTGTCATCAAGTATTTTAAAAATAAACATGCTTGCATCTCTTGAGAATCAGCAAGCGGAGAAGTAGAACCAATGCACTAAGACCTTAAAGATTCCCAGCATCACCAGGTTTAGTGGAGCAGTTATAATATTTGAGTCATATTTGGCAAACAAAGAACTGGATTTTTTTTTATAGAGCAAACAAAAATTTCTGCGACGATAAGTGGCTTACAGTTCAAGAAGCATACGTCGTTCTACTTCGAAACAGATTCATCACAGGTGTCGCACTTATTCACCGAAATCAAAGCAGGAGTAAAAACTGTTTGTAATTTAAACGAGTTTTTCTTCAATAAGAGTGATGAGGAATGGACTATTTCCTTCATAGTGGACAGATACAACTTTCGCGAATATTCCACTTATCTCACAATATATTTGCTCTATCCCAGATTCCTCACTCCAAATTGGACGATGCTGAATTCTGAACCTGTTAAGACTGCGTTTAACAAGAGATCGCCTGGTTTCCAACCGCATTAATAAACTCATAGATGGTGCGATCAAATTTACGCATTTTCCAAACAAAATATACCACAACAAATGTATACAAAGCATTGCATACATTACACCCGTAAAAAAATGCCGTTTATAGCCTGAACACGAATTTAGCACATTTGCTAATATTAGGAAAAAACTACTGATTTAACCAACTCACCGTTATTTATTCATAACTGTCCCTAGTACTGAGTATGAAATCCCTTATTCTTTAGGATTGCGGTACATCGTCTATCTAAACTTTCTACCAAAGCCTCGCACTAGAGGTGGCCACGGTGTAGTGGGTAGTGTGTTCGCTTGTGACCCGAACTGTGCAGGTTCGAGTCCGGGCAGAGAACAGCAATCACAGCCACCCGAACATATAAGAGAAACGAATAAAATCTAAGTTTCTCCAACCACTACACCAAAAAGGAGTTTCTGCCTGGTAGTTTTTTTAAACTCAAACATTTCACAAATTGTGCTAAATTCACACTTCAATGGCAATAAGTGGCGATGTTTCACAAACTAAAGTAAAATTCATTCGTTGAACTAACGAAATATATTCTGCGATATAGACGCGAGCAATCGAGTGGAAATTTACAGTTAGTTGGATAGAAAAAAAAAAACAAAAAAATTTTAAAACATAGTAACCACTGTAAGGTATTGTAGTATGCGAGCTACGGCTCGAGTAGATAAAACAATATTCTGTGAAATTTATTTCTTTATTTTCTACTCTATAGAACAATTCAAGTTCACACTATACTATTCTTCGCAAATTCTTTTCTCACAAGGTCTCTTTCCTCTCAAATCACTTTATCTCCTTTCTATTACTTAATTCACAAATTCAAACTAATTACTTTTTCTTGTTTACTCTCAACTTTCAATTTATCACCAAATTACAACTTCGCCCATTATCACTTTTCCAATCTCTTCGCCACGGTTCTGAAACCAACTGTCTCTTTTTTTGATCGCCATCTGTCCTTATATAGCAGAAGTTTCTGATAGCCAGAAACTTCTAGCAAATTCTTCGACCACTGGAGCAAGAAAAATTCTGATATAATAATTCCAAGATGACAATCATTTCGTGCAGTTATAATTCTCTCTTGTTCTCTTTTATCCGCGATATTATCCGAGCTGTGGTGACTAATTTCAGACACGAACCTCAAAAGAAAGCAATGAAAAGACACTTCGGAATTTGTTGCCTGTTCGAGGGCGTAGTTATTATTATGCTACACTGCCCCCCTCTTAGACATGTTCGTCCCGAACAAGTGCATCCTCATTTCGGCCATTGTATCGACTCAGTCGGTCCACATGAACCACTTTCATTTTGGCCCTCGGTCCTCGCTGGATGCGGTAGACAACATCGTTGATGCGGGTTATTATTCTGTAGGGACCTTCCCAGTTCCGCTGTAATTTAGGTGATTTCCCCTTTTGGCGATGGGGATTATACAGCCACACCAGATCTCCTTCCTGGAATCCTGACGTTGTTGCCTTGGCATCATACCTGGTCTTCATGCGGTCGCTCGTCATCTTAATCTGGCTTCTGGTCCTTTGGTGTATGTCCCTAAGCCTTTCCCTAAGGTCCGCCACGTACTCTTCTTCATTTCTGGGCTCATTGGTAGGAGATCCAAATTTCACCTCACTGGGTAAACGAGCTATTCCACCAAATAAGATTTCGAACGGCGTATGTCGAGTAGTGCTATGCACGGCACTTCTATAGGCCATCAAAAACAAGGGAATCTGCCGGTCCCAATCCCGTTGGTAGTCACCTACGACCTTCGAGAGATGTTCGTCCAAAGTCCTATTGAAACGCTCCACCATACCGTCCGACTGTGGATGAAGCGGGGTTGTCCTTGTCTTTTTGATTCCGAGTAGTTGACACATCTCTTGGAAGATTCTTGACTCGAAGTTCCGCCCTTGGTCAGAATGCAATTCCAAGGGCACACCGAATCTGCTAACCCAATTGTAGACGATCTGCTCCGCCACGGTTCTGGCTTCCTGGTTAGGGATCGGAAACGCTTCCGGCCACTTACTGAAGTAGTCCATCACTACGAGTATATACCGATTACCATTGTCGGTTTCCGGAAAGGGCCCTGCGATGTCAATGGCGATTCGTTCGAAAGGTGCTCCCACGTTGTATTGGTGCATCTTACCTCGAGTTTTGATTCTCGGACCCTTGCTAGCTGCACACACGTCGCATTTTCTGCACCAGTCTTCGATATCTTCCTTCGCTTTTAACCAATAAAAACGTTCTCGTACCTTTTCTAGCGTCTTATTCACTCCCAAGTGGCCTCCGGTCGCCCCGCCATGCATTTCCTGTAACACCTCCTTGACCCTCGTCCGCGGTACGACAAGCTGCATTACAAACGACTTTCCGTCGGAGGATTCCCATTTTCTTCTCAGAACACCTTCTTGGACATGGAGGGAGTCCCACTGCGCAAAATATGCCTTTAAGGTCGGGCTTCTGTGAGAGATGTCCTGATGATCCGGTTTCTCCATGTTCTCCTTCCAGGCCAGAATCGGCTCGATATCCGGGTCTTCCTTCTGAGCGTTCCGGATCTCATCTACGCTCCAGCCGGCGATAGGTTCGGCTCTCATTCTTTGGATGGAAACCAGCTCCCGTTCTTCCTGACGCGCACAATGTTTACAATCCGTTCTGCATGGTCTCCGGGACAGTGCATCCGCATTAGAGTGGAGTTTTCCTTTACGATGCTGTATTTCGTAGTCGTAGATTTGCAGCCTTTCGATCCATCTTGCGACCTGACCCTCAGGACTCTTGAACTGTAATAGCCATTTTAAGGCTGCATGGTCTGTGCGAAGAACGAACTTCCTCCCGTAGAGGTATTTGTGAAAATGCTTCGTAGCCAAGATCAAAGCTAGAAGTTCCCGCCTTGTCACGCAGTAGTTCCTTTCTGGCTTAGAGAGCACCTTGCTGAAGTACGCAACCACCTTCTCTTGGCCGTCATGCACCTGGGAGAGTACGGCTCCTACCCCGACATTACTAGCATCTGCATCCACAACGAACGTTTCCCCGGGAGTGGGGTAAGCCAGTATCGGGGCATCGCATAGCCGTTGTTTAAGTGCCTTGAAGCTCTTCTCGCACTCAATTGACCATTTGAATTGTTTTCCCTTTTCCGTCAACTGGTGCAGGTTCTTTGCGATCCCGGCAAAATCCTTCACGAACCGTCTGTAGTAGGTGGCTAGGCCCAGGAAGCTCCTTAGTTGGTGTTTGTCTTTGGGGACTGGCCAGTTTTTCACCGCTTCGACCTTCTCCGGATCGGTTCTCACTCCTTTCGCTGAAATTATGTGTCCCAGGTACTTGACTTCCGCTCTAAACAGGGCGCACTTCTTGGGGTTGAGCTTCAGGTGGGCACTTCGAAGCCTTTGAAACACATCCCTTAGATTGTCTCGGTGTTGCGCAAACGTTTTTCCTACGACGATGACATCATCCAAGTATACCAAACAGGTTTTCCATGTTAACCCTTGCAGGACACATTCCATCAATCGCTCGAAAGTCGCCGGAGCATTGCACAGCCCGAATGGCATTACCGTGAATTGCCATAGCCCATTTCCTGTGGTGAAGGCGGTTTTCTCCCGGTCTTCTGGATGGATCTGTACCTGCCAGTAGCCACTCTTCAAGTCGAGAGTGGAAAACCATCGGGCTCCTGATAGTGTGTCTAGCGTGTCGTCAATCCGTGGCAGAGGATAGCTGTCTTTCTTGGTGACGTAATTGAGCTGCCGATAGTCCACGCAGAACCGCGTGCTGCCATCTTTCTTCTTTACCAGTACAACCGGTGATGCCCACGGACTTTTGGAACTTTCAATCAGACCTTCTTTCTCCATTGCCGACACCATCTCTGCAACTTCTGTCTGCTTTGCCAATGGAAGGCGCCTAGCAGGCTGACGAATTGGTCTAGTATCACCAGTGTCTATTCGATGTTGTACCAGGTGTGTTCGGCCGTATTCTCCGTCCTGTGAGGCAAATACATCAGCGTACTCATTGATAAGATTCTCTGCCATAGTTCGCTGCTCCTGATTCAGCTCACTGGACTGGAGAATCGTCTCTCTCGTTTCCGCTGTCCAAGGTGATGGGAGAGGTTTTGGAGCATCACGTTCAGATATTGTTGCGACGGCGGTAATCGGCGTGCATTTTCCAGTCACATCCCCTCGCCTTAGTTTTACAGTGTGTGGTCTTGCGTTCAAAACCCTCACTGGAACCATGGTGTTCTTTGGTTCGACTAACGTCTTTCCCACGATGTAGTCTTGAGAATTCTTCTCTGGGTCTGGTTCTACTATGTAGAATCGGTGGCTCCCAAGATCACCTTCCAGCTTTGTCCAAATGATTGTCTCTGAAGACGGCGGCAAAACTTCGTCTTTGCTGATGACTGTCCTGAGAGTTACGGCATTCTCATTTCCGTACACCATCGGAATCTCCACATTTCGATACCTCAGTACTTGCATCCCGATGTCCAAGATTACTTCATTTGCTTTCATGAAGTCTACTCCGATGATGCACTCGTCGCATATATCTGCCACCAGAAACGCATGGGAGAACGTCAGTCCTGCCAGAGTAATCGTAAGACGAACTTCTCCAAATACCTTCGCCATTTCCCCTGTTGCAGTCTTCAGGCAGTAGCTGTTGGTGTTGTGCAGCCAGGAGCTTTTGACGATATCTCTTCTTACAATGGAGGCAGTGGCACCTGTGTCGATGGTGGCTACGCACTTCTTCTCGTTGATTAGTGCCTCCACTGTCAGGCTCTTGTTACCCCGTTTGGTTTGCGAAACTTGAATGGTGGTCCTGGGGGCCTCGATTCCAGTAACCAACTTCTGCCCCGCGAAGTTGGTCCTTACGCATCTCCCGACTGCTGGTTTTGGGAAGTCTGACCGACAGGATGCTTCCTCTCTGCTTCTCCTACTTCCGCAATGTGGACAATTTCCTCGTTTAGGTGCACTTCTGCACTGCCGTTGTAGGTGTCCGGTTTGGTTGCAATTCCAGCAACGGATTTGACTTCCGCGAGCTTTGACGGCTGTTCTCTGGCATGAGCATTCCACGACGGACATTTCCCTGACACGGTGTATTCCCTGGTATGCTTGGTCCGCAGCCTTCATTGACAAAGCGAATGCCAATGCCTCGGGGAGTGTTCGCTTTTCAGCCATCCTTACAGCCATTTGCAGTTGTCTGTCCTCTATGGCCTGAATAAAAGCTTCCACCGCCATTTCGTTGATAAGCTCCTCACCGGCTTTAGGGTATGAAAGATGGGCTAGTCGCTCTATATCCGCTTGCAACTGTTGGAGCGTTTCCCCCCTTTTCTGGACTCGACTACGCAGCTGAACCCTGTACACCTGCTGCATGTGTTCATCCCCAAACCGCATCTCGATAGCCTGAACCAGAGAGTCGTAGTTCTGCTGTTTATCTTCCGGGATGGTCTGCAAGAGCTCCGCAGCTGGACCCCTCAGTGCAAGTGTGAGTGCAATGGACTTCTCTTCATCGTCCCAGCTATTGGTCATTGCGGCCGCTTCGAATTGCCTTTTATAAATTGGCCATGATGTTTGACCATCGAAGATAGGAGGCTGCATCTCCTTTCTTCTCAGACCGTCAGTGGAATATTCCCGTGCTTTCTGTCTCTTCACATTGCTGAGCTCCTTAGCAAGATTTTCGACTTGCTTCCCTACTATCTCGAATTGCGTATCCACTTTTTCAAACTGAGTCTCTATTTTCCCGAACTGAGTTTCATGTTTCTCAAAATTTTCATCGAATCTAGTTTCGACTTTTCCGAGTTGCGTCTCGACCTTCTCGATTTTCTCTTCGATCACTTCGAATTTGGATTCCAAGTTCTTGTTTTGCTCATCAAGTTTACTTTCCAGAGCATCTAGAGAATTCTTTTGTTCATCCAGCTTAAGTTCTAGAGAATTCTTCTGGTCGTCCATTGCTTTCTTTTGTTCGTCCAGCTTAAGTTCTATAGAATTCTTTTGGTCATCGAGCTTATGACTTTGATCTTCTATTGCTTTCTTTTGTTCGTCCATGACTAACTTAAGTTGCAGGAGCAGACTTGTTATACCCGGGTCGGCTACTGTACTTGCTGGTTCCTCTTCCACGTCAAACTCTATGTCATGCGGATTTTCACCTTCCTGCGTTACTGCTTCTTCCAGCCGAATCAGTAGGGCATCTTTTCCCCCAGTTGTGTCGAGATTCCGCTTACTGAGTTCTGCCTTTAGTTGAATTATAGTTAGTTTTCCCAACTTGCGACCCATTTTGCGCAACTAATTAACTCAACGCAGAAATCGTTTTTTTTTTTTTTTTTTTTTTTTTTTTCTTGTGCAATTTCACACCACGGAAATAGTTATTCACAGAATAAGTTTTATCCCAGCTTCTGACACCAATGTAGTATGCGAGCTACGGCTCGAGTAGATAAAACAATATTCTGTGAAATTTATTTCTTTATTTTCTACTCTATAGAACAATTCAAGTTCACACTATACTATTCTTCGCAAATTCTTTTCTCACAAGGTCTCTTTCCTCTCAAATCACTTTATCTCCTTTCTATTACTTAATTCACAAATTCAAACTAATTACTTTTTCTTGTTTACTCTCAACTTTCAATTTATCACCAAATTACAACTTCGCCCATTATCACTTTTCCAATCTCTTCGCCACGGTTCTGAAACCAACTGTCTCTTTTTTTGATCGCCATCTGTCCTTATATAGCAGAAGTTTCTGATAGCCAGAAACTTCTAGCAAATTCTTCGACCACTGGAGCAAGAAAAATTCTGATATAATAATTCCAAGATGACAATCATTTCGTGCAGTTATAATTCTCTCTTGTTCTCTTTTATCCGCGATATTATCCGAGCTGTGGTGACTAATTTCAGACACGAACCTCAAAAGAAAGCAATGAAAAGACACTTCGGAATTTGTTGCCTGTTCGAGGGCGTAGTTATTATTATGCTACACTGCCCCCCTCTTAGACATGTTCGTCCCGAACAAGTGCATCCTCATTTCGGCCATTGTATCGACTCAGTCGGTCCACATGAACCACTTTCATTTTGGCCCTCGGTCCTCGCTGGATGCGGTAGACAACATCGTTGATGCGGGTTATTATTCTGTAGGGACCTTCCCAGTTCCGCTGTAATTTAGGTGATTTCCCCTTTTGGCGATGGGGATTATACAGCCACACCAGATCTCCTTCCTGGAATCCTGACGTTGTTGCCTTGGCATCATACCTGGTCTTCATGCGGTCGCTCGTCATCTTAATCTGGCTTCTGGTCCTTTGGTGTATGTCCCTAAGCCTTTCCCTAAGGTCCGCCACGTACTCTTCTTCATTTCTGGGCTCATTGGTAGGAGATCCAAATTTCACCTCACTGGGTAAACGAGCTATTCCACCAAATAAGATTTCGAACGGCGTATGTCGAGTAGTGCTATGCACGGCACTTCTATAGGCCATCAAAAACAAGGGAATCTGCCGGTCCCAATCCCGTTGGTAGTCACCTACGACCTTCGAGAGATGTTCGTCCAAAGTCCTATTGAAACGCTCCACCATACCGTCCGACTGTGGATGAAGCGGGGTTGTCCTTGTCTTTTTGATTCCGAGTAGTTGACACATCTCTTGGAAGATTCTTGACTCGAAGTTCCGCCCTTGGTCAGAATGCAATTCCAAGGGCACACCGAATCTGCTAACCCAATTGTAGACGATCTGCTCCGCCACGGTTCTGGCTTCCTGGTTAGGGATCGGAAACGCTTCCGGCCACTTACTGAAGTAGTCCATCACTACGAGTATATACCGATTACCATTGTCGGTTTCCGGAAAGGGCCCTGCGATGTCAATTTTGCAAATTGTTTACTTCATATTGTGCTGCAAGCATCACTTTTGAATACATATTTCAGAAAAATATGCTTCAGAAAATACTAATACTTCTCTAATGAGAAAAATAAGTCTCCAACCAAAATATACCACTATTAATTCGATGACAGACAAATTTTATTTTGACTTTCTTGACAAACTTTTTGAATGGGGCGAGTTTAGTGCGACCGCAGGACTCTCAAAAAACGCATTGGGTCTATTTCACCGAAATCTCAGGGAACAAAAAAAAAATTTATTTAAACTTCTTTGCCTAAGCACAAACAAGCCTACAACTCAGAGGATATGCTCAGGCCACTTTCGTTGTCCGTGAATGTATTGTAACATAATGTAGCATAATGCAACAAATTCCGAAGTGTCTTTCCATTCTGGCATAATTTTTGTTCCGAAGTGTCTTTTCATTCGAGGTTCGTGTCTGCAATTAGTCTCCACAGTTCGGATAATATCACGGATAAGAGAGAACAAGAGATTATTGGCTGTAGCTGTTATCCTGGAATTATTACATCAGAATTTTCTTGTTCCAGTGGTTAAATCTTGTTCTTGTTTTCCATGCATACTTTTACTAAACTGAGAATAATTTTTGACGAAGAAATACGGCTAGCCATTTGTTGCCCGATGACCGAAATGTGCTATACTCTCTTATCGGTTACTTTGGTAAATATCGAAAGTTCCCAAAACAGTATACCTATCATAGTTAGATGTTCTTGTTTGCCATGAAAACTTTTTCTGAACTAGAGATCATTTTCACAAAGAAACACGTTTATTGCTTGCATCAGCTATGCCTCCCATTGACTTGATCTTCAAATAAAGGATATCATGAAGGTGCAACCATTTAAAACAAATTTCAAAGAATACAAAAGTGTCATCAAGTATTTTAAAAATAAACATGCTTGCATCTCTTGAGAATCAGCAAGCGGAGAAGTAGAACCAATGCACTAAGACCTTAAAGATTCCCAGCATCACCAGGTTTAGTGGAGCAGTTATAATATTTGAGTCATATTTGGCAAACAAAGAACTGGATTTTTTTTTATAGAGCAAACAAAAATTTCTGCGACGATAAGTGGCTTACAGTTCAAGAAGCATACGTCGTTCTACTTCGAAACAGATTCATCACAGGTGTCGCACTTATTCACCGAAATCAAAGCAGGAGTAAAAACTGTTTGTAATTTAAACGAGTTTTTCTTCAATAAGAGTGATGAGGAATGGACTATTTCCTTCATAGTGGACAGATACAACTTTCGCGAATATTCCACTTATCTCACAATATATTTGCTCTATCCCAGATTCCTCACTCCAAATTGGACGATGCTGAATTCTGAACCTGTTAAGACTGCGTTTAACAAGAGATCGCCTGGTTTCCAACCGCATTAATAAACTCATAGATGGTGCGATCAAATTTACGCATTTTCCAAACAAAATATACCACAACAAATGTATACAAAGCATTGCATACATTACACCCGTAAAAAAAATGCCGTTTATAGCCTGAACACGAATTTAGCACATTTGCTAATATTAGGAAAAAACTACTGATTTAACCAACTCACCGTTATTTATTCATAACTGTCCCTAGTACTGAGTATGAAATCCCTTATTCTTTAGGATTGCGGTACATCGTCTATCTAAACTTTCTACCAAAGCCTCGCACTAGAGGTGGCCACGGTGTAGTGGGTAGTGTGTTCGCTTGTGACCCGAACTGTGCAGGTTCGAGTCCGGGCAGAGAACAGCAATCACAGCCACCCGAACATATAAGAGAAACGAATAAAATCTAAGTTTCTCCAACCACTACACCAAAAAGGAGTTTCTGCCTGGTAGTTTTTTTAAACTCAAACATTTCACAAATTGTGCTAAATTCACACTTCAATGGCAATAAGTGGCGATGTTTCACAAACTAAAGTAAAATTCATTCGTTGAACTAACGGAATATATTCTGCGATATAGACGCGAGCAATCGAGTGGAAATTTACAGTTAGTTGGATAGAAAAAAAAAAACAAAAAAATTTTAAAACATAGTAACCACTGTAAGGTATGCTGAATTCGGGGCCAAAACTGTGGACGCATGTACGTACGACTGAGTTGTGTACTTTATTTATTTTGTCATTGAAATAATCGAAAAAAAAAAATCACATCTCTACTCATAGTATGTTTAAAGTAACTTCACTTGCATGGATTTTAGGCGCTTCGTAAGACAGACATGCCTTAAGGCTGAACTATAACAGTCGGAAGCTATCGGAAGCTAATGTCATAATTCTACGTTAAGTTTCCTTCAATACTGTCAATTGCTCAAGTAGCCCATAATAGGCGTATGTGTTCGGAAGCAAAGCTTCTCGTCCGATCACCGAAATCAAGAACCATCGGGCGCTGTTAGTACTTAGATGGGGGACCCCTTGTCAAGTTGTCATACGTACATTTCGTAAGTGAGCAAAAGTGAACGAAACTTAACGAATCGAAGCAGAAAGCTATTATGGTCACACAATACAAATCCTGTTTCGGAAGTGGTCGTACGAAAGAATTCTACTATTATAGTTCAGCCTTTAGCCTTAAGATATTCTTGATCCTGGCCCTGAGAGGTTGGAAGTGGCCAACAAACATAAAAAAATAACGGTTCGCCGTTTATTCAATAATTTATTGAACTTGAATAGATATATATGATATTTCGACATATAAAATAAAATACATATTATAAATTACAACTGTAAGTCAATAATGAAAGCAATTTACCGATATACTTAGATACTATTCCATAAATCCCATTACACTTTAGACACTTAAAAAATAGAATAAAACTTATTTGGTCACTGAAATGGATGACTTTGCAGACAACGCAGTGACCTGATCGAGAATCTCCGTTATGTGAAGCGCTGTTGACTGGTCTCTATATAATTTGTAAACATTTTCTGTTTCGTTGCTCTTCTGTCTCTTGAACATCGTAGTCCTCAGGCTCTCCTTACGTCGAATACTCCTCGGGCGATTAAACCTCGACAACACCTCCTCTGATTTCTCACCACTACTCAACGTGGCCACGTTCAATCTCGAATAATTTCCCTTCAAAGAATCTGGTCGCGCAGTTTGCCGATAACTTACATCATTCCGATAAAGAATACTGCTGCTTGAGGCAGAGATACCAACAGACTCTAGTACCTTCTCCGACTCACACATCTCCTCGGATGTGATAAATACATCGGTGAGTGACTTCTTTGAACTCTTCTTTGAATCGGTGAGCGAATCTCCCAGTTTGGATAGCACAGAACGAAAAATCTTGAACCGTTTCAGAACCCTTTCGGGTTCGACTTGATTGAGGCATGCCAAGATTGCTTGACATTCCTGCAGCATGAGGATGAATTTGTCGTACTTCATTCGTTTATCAGAGTCTTTGTGGAACTCCAAGTAGTTGTAATTTAGTTGAAGGTGTTCCTTTAGGATGTTTCCCATTTCCAGGATGTCGGAGAGCTGTTCCTTATTCAGTGACCCCTCGCTGCTGGCAATAGTTTCTGAAAGCATTTCTAGGTAACAAGTGCAGAACGCATTGCTATCTATAATATCCTGAATGGCCGATTTGAACTTTTCCACTTCTTCGTTGAAATGTTGCTCAAGGATCTCTGAATAGATGTCACAGTTTGATTGGAGGGATGGAATGATGCAAGAGTCTAATGACTCCAACGAAGCCAAAGAGCTGCGCACAGTGGTCTTAACTTTAACATTCGGTGCGAAGGCAATGGCAAAGATTCCAATTTGGGTGGTTCTATCGACATTCACATCAAAGTCGGCGATGAGTTCATCAAGCGCCGTATCATCAGCGTTGACTCGTATGCCTGAGCGAAGTTTCTGCACCGAGAACTTTGAATAGTCCAAGAATGTGGTGAACACTAGTCGCAGCAGACTCTCATTGATGAAATCCTCCAGTTGGTAGAGGGAATTCTCCAAAGACATCGCCTTCAACTTGCGATCGCTTTCATTGATCTTCGGCTTCTCATCAGACAGAGAGCATTCCTCTTGGAAGGCAATACAGTCCCGAATGGCCTTCTGACACAGAACACTGATGATCTTTTTGTCATTTTTCAAGGTAACATTAGCAAAAGCCAACGTGTGACTGAGGACCATGTCGACTGTGGAACGGATCTGCTTACTGGCGAACATTGCTTCTGCACTCTCCTCAGCCACATTGGAAGCGACGGTGCGCTCATTGAACGAGCTGAATGGAGCGATGTCCTCAAGCACTCTGTCCATCAAGTTAACAAAATTTGATTCTTCGACAATGGTCGACTGGGTGCCCACCGAACTTATTGTAGTCTTGATGCGATCCATGCACCAAAGGATGCGATCGAGGAAATGTTGGCGGGATGCTGAAACTGCAAAGCCGCCTGACTCCTCCGCTTTGATAGTTTTCTCCATGTGTCGTATGCAGGTGGTGATCTGTGTTAGACACAGGAACATCGTTTCAATTACCTCATCCTGCTTGCTGCAGTCGAATATTAGAAATTTATGCAAAACGTTTGCAAATTTTTCAAACTCCGCACAGAACGTATTGAGCCAGGGAATACCACTTGTTTTGGTACTCGTGTAACCAGTGTAGATTATGTTACGACATTTGGAAAGTTTACATTGCAAAATTTGTATCGTATTTTCCATGACGGGATACGAAATTTGATTAAATTTGGTAAGAAGAATTGGAATTGTGTTGTGTTAAAAATGCAACTGACGTTTTGAATACAAATACTTCCGAGACTCGTTTGTGGTTAGATCGGTACAGCGGCTAAAGATGAGAAATTTAACTCCAAATGGATGAACACAGGCAAAAATAAAGACAATCGAAAAAAGTTTTCAGGAGAAAATAATGTAAGCGGATAATTTAACAAAAAAATCTACTTTCTTTCACTGGAAAAATTCAAACCAAAAACAAATAACCAGTGTAGTGTACGACAACGAGAGTTAATAGCCGAAGAGAATGTTTTCGATCCGATGCTCCACTTGACATTTGGCCATTACTCAAAATAGGTTCAAAACAGAAACATTGTAAATGAAAAATTATTAAATGAATCTTTTTCAAATGTTGTTGCACATTTATGACACGTATTTTAACGTCATTAAATAATGACAAACACAAGCTTTTTGAGGTATCGTGATTTTAAAAATAATTCGTACTAAAATAAGCAATGGTCAATTTTGGTTAAAACTGTAGACAGGTTGTTGGCCTATTTTTGGGTTAATTTACTTTAATCATTTCAGATTTGTACCATGGTTTTTAGGGTTAAGTTTCAAAACGTCAATAGACTTTGCCTCATTCACCTTATCAATTCTTTTTTCATTCTCAGTGCATGTAATATTTTGCATTGTATGAAGTTTCAAAATGACTTCAGTGCTTTTACAATTTTCTTTAATTTGTAAAAAAATAAATCATAGCGGAATTCACTGACAAAAGCAAGAATTATAACTTTGTCTTCAAATATCCTTCGTCATCGACTTTTATTTAAGTTTGTGAGGCTATTGGGCAAGTCTGCTTCTCTATAGTCTGTTCCACTTAGCGTGTTCCACATAAATATTTACTCACACAGGCAGCAAATGACGGTTCACTGCAATTCCTAGGTGTGTTCCACTTACGAACCTCTCAGAAATAATCCTCCGATTTCTCAGCGCAGAATATTTGTTAAGTGGAACACAAATTCTCCACCAGGAAGGAAATTAGCTGCCAAACACACATGCTCTCACTCTCCGATTCTATTTTTATTTTTTTCTTAAAAAAAAAGAAAGCATATTCTGTTGTGTGCTGTTTATTTTTCATATCTATCTTATCATAAAATAATGACAAAAAAAGGAAACCATAAAATCTCCATTTCCGCAGCTGAGAAACTAAGTGGAAGAGCGGATCTCTAAAAGGTTTATGAGGTATCTGTAAATGGAACACGCCTCCTTTAAGGTGACTAAAGATAACAACATGGGTTCTTACGTTAGTGAATTAAATGCAACATATATTTTGTTTTGCCCTCCTTAACCGTTAAATCCATTTTCGTCGCTTCTGTTGAAAAACTGTCGAAAGCACCGCTTACAATCTGCTGCTTCCTTCCAATTATGTCAATATTGTCGGCCTACGCTAATAGTTGCACATACTTTCGAAAAATTGTATTCCTGATGTTAGAAATTTGAAGAATCCGTTCAAGTATGATATTAAAGAAATCACTTGTCGTAGTCCTTTTCTGGCATCAAAAGCTTCTGTGATGTTATTACCGACCTTAATGAAACATTATCCATTGTCATCCTGTTCTGAATTAAACTCTAAGCAGTCCAATCAGATGAATAACGATATTATGGCTGTGTGCACCCATTCTAATATCGTATATCAGCTGATTAGTTGTTTGACATTTGGAAATTTCCTTGTTTTTGTTTATACTTCGGCGAGCAACAAGTTCAACAAGCTAAGATAATTAAATAATTAAACAAAAGCATCCCGCTCGCACTAGGTAAAAAGAATCGATCAGCACCTATGAATCGCTACACAGTTAGTTCGTTGATTGGCGAAGGATCGTTCGGTCGTGTGTACAAAGCCAATCGGAAGGCGGACGATCAAATTGTCGCCATAAAAATAATTTCAAAGGTAAATTATTTGTAAAACTTTTCAATTTCCATTAAATGATTCCCTCCCAATAACACAGCGCGGAAGATCTAATAAGGAATTGAAAAACCTCCGCCGAGAATGTGATATCCAAGCCAAGCTGAAGCATACAAATGTCATCGAGATGTTCGAGTCGTTCGAGACGAAAAATGATTTGGTGGTCGTCACAGAGTTCGCATTGATCGATCTGCATCGATATTTGGCTAGAAATGGTGCTATTTCAGAGGAAAAAGCCCAGAAGCTAATATGTCACTTGGTTTCCGCTCTGTACTACCTGCACTCGAATCGGATTCTCCATCGCGACTTGAAACCACAGAATGTCCTGCTCAATGATGAGTTGCATGTGAAATTGTGTGACTTTGGTTTGGCACGTAACATGACAATGGGCACACATGTGCTCACCTCCATCAAAGGTACTCCGCTGTATATGGCGCCCGAGTTATTGGCTGAACGGCCTTATGACCATCAAGCAGATCTGTGGTCCCTTGGATGTATTGCGTATGAGACCATGGCTGGACAGCCACCATTCTGTACTACTTCCATACTGCATTTGGTGAAACTCATTAAGCACGAGGAGGTGAAGTGGCCCACCTTTCTTTCGAGCGATTGTCAGTCATTTTTACAGGTAAAGATTGAGGTGCGTGTGTGAATAAATCTTCACTTAGGTCTATTGTAGGGTCTACTGGAAAAGGATCCATCTTTGCGCATAACATGGGCACAGATATTGTGTCATCCGTTTGTAGAGGGGAAATTGTTTATCTCTGGAATCGCAGCTGCAGAGAATTCACCCTTCATTAATCCAAAGAAGTCATCGCGGGCAAACAAGCAGAGCAGTTCCAGATCGTCAGAGAATAAGTAAGTCACAGTGTTGTTGCCGTTTAGTGCTCGTACTCCTAAAGATGCTCAAAGCCACTATTCGCTAAGACTATTGGGAAAATCGGCATTAACCAGTGTTGGGCATTATTATAATGATTTCATTTATTTATTAATTCAGAAAAAAAATTCTGCATACAGATCAGTGACATATGCCGTCGGGAGTTCACATTACCAAAACAAATAACCTTTTCTGTATAATATTCGCAAATATTCATAATAGATTCCCATTAACTTCGGGGTTAAGTCTAACATTTTAGAGGATTGCGTGTTTTAGAGAATTGGGTATCCATCTTTTAAAAAGAATTTTAAAACCTAAAATTTCAGCACCCTTTTCACGCTATTTACACTCAGAAATAATTACTACCATTAGCTTACAATCTGAAAAACCTCGGCATTTTTGTCGAAATATTTTTTTTCGTGCGACGCAACATTTTCAAGATACTCGCACTCGAAAACGATTTCCGCAATCTACTTCGATGTAATGCCGGACAATGTACTTACTTACAAGTACGCAATCTACTTTTAGTTGGCTAGCGTAAACCATTTCCCAATTGCCGGCACCAAAATCTACTAATTGCCGGCACTCTTTGACAGTGCCATCTAGGAGATATCAATATCCATTTTGGATCAGCACACTTTAAATTTATTATTAATTTATTCTAGAACCACCGACGAGGAACTCAACAGCAAAATTAAATCGCTCACAATTGAGGGTGGCTCTCAATGCACTGACAATCTTACATCTTCCCGCGATAGTGTCAATGCAATCCTTCAAAGCGATATAGAAAATCTCGAAACAGACGCTGAAGACGCTGTTACCAGAGTAACTGTTCCTTTCTCCGATGGACCATATAAAATTGAATCATCTCCACCAAAAACGACAGAAACACTAAAGTCTAATCAGCGAGCAGCAGCAGCGAAAGTTTGTTTTGTTACTGGAAACTCCAATATGATTGTGAACCATCTTAATGATAACTTTAAACCCGAGCAACCTTCTAATGAAACAACTAAATCCAAGAGCCTCACAATGAATATTAAAAAGTCGATGCTGTCAAATGCTCCAGAGAAGGCTAGTTCACGCAATAAAGATCTGGAGAAACGAAAGCTCAGTCAGAATTTGGATAATTTTTCTCTGAGATTAGGGAATAGTGTAGATGTAGAGCACCCCCGAAAGGCTGGCGAAAAAAAGGATAAACTACTGAAGGCTAGTACTCAGTCAGTGGATGAGAAACATAATGAGTATGAAATTGGATGTTTAACCAATGTACGTTAAAGTGATTAGTTTTCTTTTTAGGAATACACCACCATGTCTAATGCCAGGATGGGATTCCTGTGATGAATCACAGAGTCCAGTGATTGAGAATGAAGAATGGTTGGCGTTCCTTCATAGGTCTATACAGGAGGTACTCGATGGTGAGCTGGATTCGCTGAAGCAACAGAATTTGGTAGGAAAAAGTGACGAGGAGCTTGGAAGGGGGGTATGATATAAATTGTCTTTTGCTTACAGGTCAGCATTATCGTTGCACCTCTACGGAATACAAATGCAACGCCGAAGGTTGTAGAGAGTGTGGCGCAGTTGTTGAGTCTGCCACTTGTGCTGGGCGGTCCTTCCAGTGTCATCGATCACATCAAAAAGGTATGTAATTTTTATAGAGTCTTTGGTTCCACCAGCGGTGATCATATCTACGAGTAGTTGCTGTTCAAATTGCTTGTCTGTCACAAGGTGCGTCCAATATTAAATCCAATAAAGTAATAACAAAAGCCTGGGATGTATTTACGTATTCTTTTGGGACTACTAGTAGTAGTAACAATATTAGTCTTATGACAATGACTTCCAAAAGGGGAAGGGTTTGCTGATTATCCTTTCCATGTTTTTAAATCTTACAGCCAAACTACATGTAGATCTTATAGAAGATTCTAGTGAAAATGAACGACATTCAACCATCTAATCTAGGTAATATTTTTGTCGTCTCCATTTGTTTCAGGTATACACCGAAGTAAAATTAGTTCCAAACCTTATGTATGCTTCCAAGCTGCTTATCTGCATTAAAAGCTTGAACGATTCCAATGCCTCCCTTCAACCATACTCAAGCAGCAGAAGTACAATCCGTTCGGTTTCTGAACTTACCAAGGAAGAAGTTCTTACCGCGTCCCGCTTATACGAACTGATCTGCCACTTGGTTCACCTAAAAGAGCAGTTTCTTTCGCAGTTCTGCGATGCTGTGGTTATATTGTCAGCTGATGACTTGTTGATTAATTTTTTAAGCCATGGTGGGTATTTAGAGCATTTTTAACAAACTTCGTTACTGTTAATCTTTCTAAATCTTCAACCAAAATTCTTAGACTTTACGAACTCAAATGCCACCCGAATAACGAGTTGTGTGATAGCTCTACTATGTTGTGTGCTTCGCGAGTTACCTGAAAACGCAGATCTAGTAGAGAAAATCATTTTCAGCCCTAAATTGGATTTGACTGGATTGTTAAAGAATGAAAATGAGCTGCTACGCATGCGATTGTGCATGCTGTTTCGATTGTTAGGACGGTTTAGCCTGCGAGGTCTACAGAACATTTGGTCCCCTGAAGTCAGAGAGGGTATAGAATCATTTATCGATGACAGTAATGAGGAAGTACGAGTGGTAAGTAACTTCTTAAATTGACCATTTAATTTTAAAGTTTTTAAATGCAATGTATTTTCTTTCGTTTTATAGGAGGCACAGTGCATGTTGGAAGAGTTGAAGCAATTTTCATTTTATTCTTAAGAAAGTATATTAGTATAACAGCTCTTCCTTGATTTTAAAAAGACTTACGTAAGATATTTTAAATGATTCGAATTTTTATTTTATATTATTGGCTAACAAATAAAAACTATTATATATTCTACACTATTAAAAAAGTTTTAAATTTTACTATCAAATTCTTCGTAGGCTTCATGGTTGTAACTACTCTCCCACACAAGAAACGACAACCCAGTTGTTCTAATAAAGTGAAGTGGCATAGGTTCCCTTTTTTCGGATTCGGATTCATTTATGAGTTACGTGAAACTATCTCGTCATTTGGCATATGCTATACGGTCTGTTCGGTGGTGTTTTGCGTAGAGATTCCTCTTAAAATTGTTCTGCCATCTGTGCCCCATTATCACTTCTCTAGAAACATTTTTATAAGTTGGTGGTCTGTGAAACCGAAACCATATCATAACCCCCATACTTCTTTGGACATTTTATACAAGTTTATTGCTCTGTGTGATGGATGGTAAAGTTTATAGTCGAAGTCGAGAGGCTAGACTTAAATTTAAAGGTACCCCGTGCCGTTCTGTCACCAGACGATTGATCTCGTTGACGATTAAATCTTAAGGCTAAAAAAAATTAACGATTTTCCAAAATTTTTACGCCATTCTTATCTTTTATATGTGAAATATTGCTTATTGATTTCGAATAAAAAAAATTTAAATCATTGCCGAGAAATGGCCAATTTACAAAAGCTGGTTAATAAGGGAAGTTTGGTTATACGCATTTTTTGTCAAAAAACCTGGTACGTCATCTATTAGCATATGTCCACAGCTCAAATATAAAATTTGAACAATAGTTTTTTTTTAAATCGGCCAGTAGTAAAGCACCATTAATTTTAGAGTTAGAATGAAAATTCCGATTTCGCTTTGAATTCTGACCCTAAAGACCCACAAATGAGGTTTCAAGAAAATCCGTCCAGCCGTTTTAGGCTGCAGTCTAGCGCACATACAGAAAGACAGGCAGACATAATTTAGAGACCAACTCTTTCAAGTTTCTCTATTATAGTAGTGTCAAGTTTGATCAAAATCTCGAGATCGACAATTTTTAGGAGACTCTTAAAGGTAAAAATCACAATTGCAATATTTTAGACGCCATTTTGTGAGTGTTATGGGACCAGCAGGGGTCGCACTAAAAGGATTAGCCCATTGGAAGTAAGGGCCTTATTATGTTCAACCATTCTCGTTACCTGATTATAGTAACAACACAATTTTGATTAAATGTTACGATTTCGGGCACATTTATGGTTATGGCTACGAGAATGGCATCTGTCATACCACATCTCCCAGCACGTCGTCAATGGTTCATTTGGCATTTGCCATTATGTTTGTAATGTGATTGTTTGGAAAATGTAATGAAAATAACAGATTGCGAAAATATTTAGTATTTTATTTATTTCCAGGTTTAAATTAACAACAATTAAGCAGCTTGATATGTTAGTTTTTTGATTTCCACAATATCGCGAAGAACTATATGCCAGGCAAGAAGAATAACTGGCTTTCTTGGTTTTCTTCATTTGTTAATGCAAATGACATATATTACGGACAGAGAATATTCTCAATGTCTTTTTGTAAGCATACCTGACACGACTGGCTACGTCGTACCAACGAGGAAGTCTCGCCAAATTCGTTGGAATACATGCACTTGGGATGCATGTTGACTTGGAACTTGCAGCTGGATATCAAGTTATTAATCAATCAAACAATTAATTTATTGCAATATTTTGCTTAGGAATGATTTTAATTTATTAGTGAATAGCATACCTAAATACCTAGTACATGCTTACATGAAATTAGCCTGTAATTGTTTATTTTATCGTAATAGATTCAGTGATCCAGCGGCTATCTGCCTACTTAGCTTGAGAGTCTTACGGTGTATGGTTGAATGCTACATGTTCTAATCTAATGTTTACCCAGCAGTTCTTCAATGTGAACAAATCCATTTGTAAATCTCTTAAGGAAGTGGTCTGCTGATCCAAAAAGCTTTCAAAAATCCTGGACGTGCTAGTTTACGCCTAACTGTAATCCGATAACACGATCGAATTACATTTCATACGAGTATAAGATTGACTTGGGCAGCTACAGTATTGAATTTCTAGTGCTCTGTACCAGAATGTGTCTGTCTGTCTCTCCGTCAGTATGTCACAGCTTGAAACTTTGGAAATGTTATTTTTTGCACAAAAGTAGTAGTGGCGCAACGAAAATAATTAGGAAGACAAATTAGGAAAAATTAATTTTTTCCAAACATGCAAATTGGAAAAATAATTGTTTTAAAAAAAAGTCACTAATAATGCCAAAGGCGATGGTTCTTGAGTTAGATATGTGAGACGGATGATTCGAACATTTTTAAAATTCCACCCCATATCTTACCCCACTTCATCCGATTTAGATTGTAGAGTGAGGCAACTACAGTGTCAGTCTAAGCTTACGAGCCAAAATTCATCAAAATTTCTTAAGTGGTTCTCGAGCGACACATGTAAGAACAAGCAGACATGGAACAAAAAAATGTTTCTTTTAATCTCTTCCCTTACAAATATGATCACATATGTATGCATGCATATGCATATACAGGTAAAATAACTGCACGGGACATAACTCCAAATCCGACCGCATGGTGGCAATAATAATCAACAACACTTATAATCATATCAAGCCTGGAAAATCAACAATTTACGCTAGATTCTTGAGGAGACCCTTCAATGTCAAATTAATAACAACAATGTGTTTATTAATTTCAAGACCACATATGAAAGCATGAATAAGGACGCCAAATCAAATTTTTGTATCTAAAGCTCCAATACCGGGAAGGACATATTTCTAATTATGTAGTTCTTCCTTCTATTCATCATTTGGTGGGTTTTATTCATTCTCATTATTTAACCAATTAAAATTAGTATTACATATCATTACTTTCCTAGGAACTGTTGAAAGAACTGTATCAGTTCTTGTAAGATATCATTGCTTTCTTCTGATGAATCACATTCGTTCTCGTACATTTCACTTAGCTTTTCTATGTCTTTTGGAGAAAGACCCTTTCGTTGACCTATTTGAACACCTCCTCTCTAAAATTCGAAGTTTTTTTTTTAAATAAACAAAAAAATCAACTCTCACATCATCATAACAGTATTCACCAGTGGTACAATAGTTGGATTTCCATTTTTTGAAAATGCCTTCTCACTATAGTGCATAATGCTTCCATAATCATATCCAACTTCAAAATCCGTAATTTGATCAGCATTGTATTTATTGAAATTGTGTTCGTGTTTCTCAAGGATATTTTCCCATTGAATTTTCACATAGTCATCACGATCTGTGGCACTCTGCTGATGAAAGAAACCAATTGCATGGAGCAGTTCATGAAGAACAATGCCATGCGTTACACATTTAGGAGTGCTTAGGTTAAGAACCTTCGAAATGAGAAATAGTGATTTCCTTGTGGAACTTCAATAAACGATCTTAGGACTTACCTGACCACCCTTTCGCATTCCTACACTAGACCAACATCCGGAATAGTTGCCTTTAAAAACAATGAAATTAGTATCACCCTCCTGATATGGTCGAAAGCGAATGCATGTTCTTTTGTGGTATTCTTCAAATGCTCTCAAAATTGTTCCAATTTGATTGCCATCTGTAATTAAAGTAATAATGAAGAATGGAATTGTGAAAAATGATGAAGATGAAGTTCACGACTGGGTCGCACGTACTGTTTGCAAATCGCTCAGATTTGAATCTATTAAGTCTGTTCCCTTACTTTGTGGACTAAAATTCGTAAAATTTCAGGAGCCTTATTATGTGCAACCATTCTCGTTACTTGCGTACCGTTACGACAAAATTGCGATTAAGTGTTACGATTTGGGGTACATCTATGGTTATGGCTACGAGAATGGTATATGTTATTCCACACCTCACAGACTGTGTTTGTGATGTGGTTGTTTAGAAAATGTAATGAAAATATTTGATGTTTTATTTATTTTCGGGCCAAAATTAACAAGTAGGCGGCTTGATATGTTGGTTTTTTTTTTATAAAGAAAGCACGCCGTTGAACTATCTGCCAAGGAAGAATAACTTGCTTTCTTCGTTTTCTTCATTTGTTAATGCAAAACAAAAAAAATGTATATTTCAGGAAGAGAATATTCACATGTTTTTGTAAGCGCGCCTGACACGGTTGGTAGGGCCATGCCAACAAGGAAGTCTTGCCCGCAGATAGAGTTGGATACAATTTCATTTGGGATGTTTAAATGGATCTTTATTCAGCGGAAAAAATTGTTTATGATTTAATATAAAATTAAAATGAATGTCAATCAGGAAACACAAAATGTGATATATGCATCTTGTGAGTCTGGTAGATTCATCTTTATCATTGTCCTGTATTCGCTGCTTAAAGAATGTTTAACAACAATTTGACATACAGCAATAAAAGCGAAGTTAGTTGCACTTCTGAAAATCACGGATTTTTGCTTTACAGTTGGCAAAATTTGTTTGCCATCGTTCTCGTTTCACATAATCATTACAAGTTGTAAGGTATCATTATCTGGAAATCGTTTGTCATGTCTCTCGTCTCATAATATATAATAAGGGTCCAGGGAGTGGGGGAATAATCTCAGAGAATAGTGGAAATTACAAAAAAAAAAGTTAGGGAACGTGTCGTAAGGTTGTGAATGCGGGAAATGTCGGTAACATTGTGCTCACTTGTATCAATTTTTACTTACTCATTCATATGTACGAGGGCAAGCTGAAAAGTTCTCGGTCTGACGCAGAGATGTCTTTCCAACCAGCAAAAATTTATATTTCCTGCCTGGGTGCACTTCTCATTAGTTCGTATGACAAGTTTCAACTTGTTCTCTTAAGTAGTTTCTTTAAACGAATTTTTGCAGTAGACGTCTTGCGTGTTTTTCGTTAAAATGGATAAACTTGAATATCGTGCGGTGATAAAATTCTTCGTTTTGGATGTGTTAACCCCTAAGGAAATTCATCCAAAGTTGAGAAAAGTTTATGGGCACTCTGCTCCTTCCAAATCAACCGTTAAAAAGTGGGCAGCTGAATTTAAATGTGGTCGCACGTCCCTCGGAAGGGCGACCAAAAACCGCAACCATACCCGAAACCATCGAAAAAGTGCATGGTATCATGTTGGACGATAGGCGAGTGAGATTGCTGAGGCTGTGTGTATATCGGAAGAGAGGGTGCGTAACATCTTGCACAAAAACTTAGGGATGCGAAAGCTTTGCGCATTTGCTGAATATTTATCAAAAGCAAATGCGCAAACGATTTTCGCGGCAATCTTTGGACCGATTCAACAGGGATCCCACCGATTTTGTGCGGCGATTTGTCACCACTACACACCAGAAATGAAACAGCAGTCGAAGCAGTGGGTGGAAGCCGGTGGTTCAGCGCCAAAGAAAGCGAAGTCGATCGCATCTGCCGGAAAGGTCATGGCCAGTGTGTTTTGGGCTGCGAAAGGAATCCTGTTAATTGATTACCTTGAGAAAGGCAGAACAATTACAGGCGAATATTACTCCAACCTTCTTGATCAGCTGGATGCCAAAATTCGCGAGAAGAGGCCTGGCTTGAAGAAGAAAAAAATCATCTTTCACCAGGACAATGCACCTGTGCACAAGTGTACGTTGGCGATGGGAAAACTGCGGGATTTGGGGTACGATTTCCTCGGCCTTCCCCCCTATTCACCTGATTTGGCACCCTTAGACTTCCATCTGTTCCCAAACTTGAAGAAATTTGTTTCTGGGAAGCGCTTCGCATCCAAAGCAGAAGTTGAGAGGGCCGTAGATGAATATTTCCACAGCCTTCCAGACTTTTATTTCCGATTATGTAGAAAATAAAATCTTTTATTAACTGAAAATCGCAGTCTTTTATTGTCAGGCCGAGTACTTTTCACATTGCCCTCGTATAGGGCAAGTATTGGTTTCATGAAAATCAACTCAAAAATTGGATCTCTCAATTCTGTCTGTACACCGGACTGTCAGGTGTACGCCCTTCATAAACGGTCATACCTTAAACAGATAGTAATGATAGAGGTTGAGCTGTTGCGAATATACAACATTGCGTCTACCGCCATGTTCTTGACACAAGTCGACAGACGAAAGTGTTAATAAATGCATCAAGGAAAACCAGAACTAGATATCTGGGTAACTTAAGAAGTGACTTGAAGATCGTTATGGGAGTCATAAAAGCATTTGTATTTGCAAATAGAATATATTTACAAATAGAATACCCGTCATCTTGGATGAAGTATGAGAAAGCTGATATATATCGCCATGAAACCTTTACAATGGTGCCTAGGCGTGGAAATTAACTGAGCAACACTTTGGATCCTTACATTAATGATATCATCATCTTTTCTCCAAATTGACTACAGATCGAATAGAGTTCCATTGCATTGTCCTTGACAACTATGAGCCGTAAAAGATTGATGTAAGACAATACAATACAATGGTATTGACTAAATTTGTGGGCGCTTAGTGGTTAAGTGCACGATCATTGAATGGGAAACTAAAGCTTCGAGCCCCAGAAAACACATCCGGGAGTAAAATTGTCTTGAGAAGCTTCCCTCAATCGACTCAATCAAGTTCTTTAAAGTTTCCTTAAAACATCAATTTAGGCATCTTGATAGTCTGATTAATGTGTTTGTAGTAAAACCAACGCTCGTCGTCGGTCAACTTTTCGTTCTCAAGGGGGCACAATATGATGATAAAGATATAACCCATGACATTCGATAACGCTAGGTACCCCAAGACAGACTATGAACTGGAAAATTTCAATAAGAAAAAAAAAAAAAAACATAAGAAAGCATATGGAACAATCCTCTCTCAATTTATACATAGAGAAAATCCTAGGTAACAGAAAAATAACCCTTACATTCATTCACTTACCAAAATCCTTGCTATCGATGTAGAATGGCACTGTCGCTCCCGGCCAATAATAGCTTTCGTTGAGTAGACCATTTCGTCGGCTATCATTATAAAGCATTATGTCACCTTCGAACAATCCACTGTGTTCCCATAGATTCGCTTCACATTCCTCCGACCAATCGATAAACTCTGGACCTAGATCCAAAAATACACACGTTACACTCCTTAATAACAATTTATTCCCAACTATCACAAACCTCTGAATCCCTCTCCACCTACTTACTGTTCGCTTTCAACATCTTCATATTGGGCCCATATCGAGGCGCTGGCGGTACCACAGGATTCCAACTCAACATAGCGGTGCACAACATAACCGGCAGAGCAATCACACCCAGAATATATCCGCGAATGACAGCCATTTCCCCAAATGTCGTTGTCGTCGTCGTTGTTTTCCACCTCCTTCACTGATGGGTGTCGTTGCCAACTATATACCGCCCGCACACTTGAGAATAATAAAGACCTCTATCATTAGGCAGGGTCTTTTATAGCCTCGGGCCAAACGGGCGCGGACACCTATTTCTGTGTCAATGATATTCACACACAGCAGAACCGATTTGCGCGGATCACTAGCAGACAGCTTATCAAAATCCAAATCAAAGAATAATGAAAGAGAGGCATACGTCGTCGTCGTGAATTTGGGTTAGAACACGGTCTGCATACGAACTGAGGCAGGCCATACCACCATGGAGTACGATCGGGTGTCTATTCCGCTAGTGATTCTGTATGGAACACCCTAATCGTTCGTCGTTGCAGATAGAAAGCTTAGATTGCATAGACCTTCTGCTCCGCGAATAATACACGTATCTATCCTAAGCAGCCAAATGATTCATCGACTAAACAACAACAACAACAATAACAGCAGAAGATATACAGCTCCACTGTCATCATCAACTTACCTTCACCTACTTCCTGAAACGCTGCATCAGCAATTGTGATGCCGCCACCGCCATCGAGTGTCTTTAACCTTTTGATACCAACCACTCTCCAAGCACACACAAGCCGCGCGCGGTCCAAACATTCAATTTCTTCTTGCTGCTGTTGTTGCCTTGCCTGTTAAGTGGCGTTATTTCACTAACCTACATTTGCGCCCTCGAAAATTCGCCTGCATGCATACAATTCGATATCCGCTTTCGTATTTTGTGGAGCCGGTCCAAGTGGTCCGCGTACAATAATAGTTGTTGGGCTTCCCCGGTCCTCCTGTGCGCGGATTCAATCAAATCTCTGGACCATTCGTGAAATTTGGGCCATTGCACTGTGCTGATGCTGTTAGTTGGGTGGTGGGAGTGCCTCTCTCTCTCTCTTTGGACCAGAAATAGAAACCATCCATCCATCTAGCTATGTATCACTTTCCCCGACTAACCTAGAAATTTCTAGGAAATCCCAGAGATGCGATGTAACTAATTATACCAACGTATTTAAGTGGAAGAAAAGCGTGCAGTGCCGATCGTGTATATGTATGACAGTACCGATTAATTGATTCCGGAAGGAAACTCATCTTTCTTGTTTCCGTAAACGCTTGAAGATTGCACACCTCAAGTGCAGAACTTTCGCGTATCTTCTTAGTTTGGCGCTACTGGTTGCTGCCGGCATTTCCTCAGGTGTTGTGACGTTGAAAGATAAATAGTGGATGGCTCTCTCGGCTAGATGGATGGGTAATTTAATGCCTGCCTTTTTCTATGGGTCTATGTCTATTTGCGAATGCAATTATGAGTGACTTTCTTTCCTTGGCCTAGGCTATTCGTATGGGTTCACATTGGCTGGTAAGATACAGTGGTGCGGTGCTGCGATGAATCTTAAAGTTTAAATTGATGAAAAAGTGATGAATGTAAAAGTTAGTTCTAACCCCAGTGACACGCTATGAAATTCGTCTGCCAATAGTTATGACTTTGATGTTAGAAAAGGAATTAGATAAAGCGACGCATTGTCGTGTGATTTCTTCACGGCATAAGCCAACACCGAAGGTACATATAATCTATGAAAAGTATCTATGCGCAAATATTCTAAAAGCATGTTTTCGTTCCCAAAAAAATAATCAATGCAATGTTTGTGGTCATCAGCGACAAGTTTAAAAGCACTCCCTTGGAGGATATAGGCGAGCCTATAATGCTGTGACTACGCCAAGAGATGACTGTATTACCGGCCCATCTGCAAAGTTCCGAAACGTTATCACGATTACTTCACGGTCCCTATAGCAACGTGTAGTGGTATCTAGCAGGTCACTGTGCCATTCAGGGTAACCATATAACTGAAGAGTTAACTAGACAAGAGATATTGGGTACGAGTAGCATTAGTGTAACCAATACACTTGTGGCCACGTTGATGCGCTAGATAAGACAAATTACAGATAGAAGCATGTGGATTAGGTACCGCAACACGGCAAGGCTACTATGGCCAGAATTGGGATCAACAAAGGTCTGACTTCTCTAAACTCACAAGCGTTATAATTGGGCAGACACGCTAAGAGAATAGCCATCCACTGCAATGACTTCTGCATTAGCTACATAGACGCAAATGAGGAAGAGATCAGATGTACGGCTGAATTCAAATGCTTTATAGTGAAAAGTATTTGTTTCCAGGAGTAAGCCGAGTGAACCACTCTGTCTCTATCCAGTGGCAATACATTGGATCTAACACAATAGAAAACATTAGATTTTCAAGTAACAGTTCGACAAAAAGGATGACAGAAGAACAGAGAGACGGACCGTTGCATAACCTATCACTCTCGTAATTACGAGAGCACCTCCTTGTAGACGACAGTCCTTCAGATGCCAACTATCATGCCGTTGGATGTTGCAAATCTGGAGTGAACTATGTAGAATTAAAGACGCAGTCCCAAGTCAAAGTTGGTCGCTTTTAAAAGCGAGTTTTGGTTGAAGATTTCTTAGTGATCTCGTGAAAAAAGGGTACTATTAACGGTCCGCTATTTCAGCACTTATGACTTTTTAAATGATGAACGGTTTTCGAATGCATTCATGGATTTAAAACAAATTAAAAATTTTTTTTTTTTTTTAATTATAATTAATACAGTAACACACAACTCTTTGTACAGACTGTAAACTTTATTTATATCTTTAATTACCATAGCCGTCATTCAGTTAGCGATGGTGGATCGATGCATGTGAATATCTTTGGAGATGCCAATCAATTAAATGCCAGCTTTTCCATGTTTGACGAGTTATGGTAGAAAACTAATTCTCATGACTTTCTGAGTGTACTTTGTAGTTGTATAGGAAAATTATTAAGAATTTCTATATAATGCGGTTAAACGAATATGAAATCAAATTTAAAGAAATTAAATTCTTTTTGTTTCTTTTATGGTAGCAATTATCATTATCATTGGCAGTGCAGTGCTTTATATAAGTCCGTATGTACTGCCTATCGCGGATAAAACGTTTGATTGAATTTATATCAAACTTACTTATTAGATTGTAAATAGAGGTAAAATTGAAATTTTTATTACAAACGGTTGAGCTTAGGTAAAAAATAATCCAAAGTTAAAGAGCTAGTTTGCTAAAAAACTTGTAATAGGTTTTTTTTTCTATTTTATATACCCTATCCCATAAGGTAATCCGCTCACAGACATGCCCACTTTTCAGAAAATGTTGTTTTATGTATATAAATTAATATTTATTATATATAGGTATTGACTTTCTCTCGTCCATATACTGTAAGGCGTTTTCACAAAAAAAAAACTTATTTTGGTTTTTGAAAGCTATTTCCGGTGATCTTATTTTGAATATCTTATCAGAATCCTTGAATTTCGATTACAAATTGTGAAAGCCACGCCAACTTTCTTCTAAGACAGAGAAGTAACATTCGTCTTTCTGATCAAATCTCTTATTCTATTTTTTTCTTTTTTACGTTTGCCTTCCATTTTAATTTTTGTCCCATCATGTAGCTTATCTACAGCTTTTTGAAACTTTCCGATTGCTTCCTCGACCGTGTTGCCCGTTGCCAATATGGCTGCGTCATCCGTAAATATGGCTAAAATGGTGTATTTTAATTGCGGTATGTTTCGATGTATAACAAGTATAAAATCGGACCGAGTACACTCCCTTGCGGTATCCCAGCCGCTGAAGCTCTCATTAAGATAGGAGATATCAAGTGCTTGGGGGATATCAAGAAAATCATTCAAGCAGACCTTTTTTTCATTCAAGGCCTTCTGAATTACATACATCTATTATTCTCAGCACTTGATCGGTTGTAGTTCCGGAATAAGTAAAAAATTTTCGAACACTTTTGATATGATCGGCAATAGCGAAATTGGTCTATAGGACTTTTTGTCATTCGGCGCTCTTCCTGGTTTTAATACTGTAAAAACTTATGTGACTTTCCATAGCCTTACGTACGGATTGCAATCTAAAAGCAGCGTTTATAAAGTAGACAAGTTTAACTAATGCTTTCACGGGCAACTCTTTAAGACTTGTCCTGTTATTAAGTCGTATGCAGGAGTTTTGCTGGTTTTAAGAATGCAAATTGCGAATTTGATTCTACAATTGTCACTTAACTCTCTTCTAAATGCGCGGCAAATATTTCAGCCTCTTCTCTATCGTATTTAGCCCATTCCCCGTTGGCTTTATTTATTGGCGGTGCTTACTCCCAGGGTTTTTTAACGCCTTTCACGGCTTTCCAGAACGAATAATAACAAATTGTATCGTTTCCCACGGTTAATCTTTGAAGATAGTTATCTTTTGATTTTTAAAATCTTTTATCGTTTCTTTGGATTTTGGCAGTTTAATTATGTCTTGAGCTGCGGAGTACGAGATTGTTGCCACCTCTTACGTCCTCGCCTCTTTTCCTTTATGAGTTCTAGAATCTTTGCCGGGTACTTAATGCCACAATTAGCTATCGTTTTCTTTTGACTGGGAGTGTTGCTCCACGTTCTCTATATAGGAGTAATTTCGATGAAGCGATCGACTTCGTCTCCTAATTGAAGGGCTGTTTTCAGTGGAACTTTTAACTCGATGTTCTGCTTGGTTTCGTTTATGAAGTTCTCCCAATTAGTTCTACCATTAACTAGTCTAGGACTTTTTTTTTAGGAATGTTTCACTCATAGTCAATATAGCCGGGGAATGCTCTGAGGAAATATCAAAGCTTTGTTCGACTTTTATGTAAAATTTAGATACCCCTTTAACAACAAAGAAATCTATCCGATCGGGTACTTTATTTGGATCTGATGGCCAATAGGCTGGTTTATCGGTTGAGTGAAAGTCGTAGTTATATTTCATTCCCGCATTATACAATACTCTCCCCTTCGTTGATATCAGTGTAGAACTCCAGAATATATGTTTCGTATTAAAATCACTGCCAATGATAAATTTTGGACCGAGTGGACTACCTTGGTGAATTCTCCTTTTTGGAGTTTGAATCTAGGGGAGAAGTAGATAGACGGTATGTTAAAAGCAAAGTTTACATTTTTTACGCGTACTGACACTAATTGCATTGATTCTAACTTAAATTTTATATTTTCCGAATGCTCAATGCAGTCTTTTACAAGCAGGGACGACCCGCCTCTCGCGTTGTCGGAAGGGTGGCATGCATGATAGGAACAATAGTCTCTCATTCTTAATTTTACATCCGATTGTCTCTTAAGATTAGTTTCAGATATTATATATACGTACAAAATATTTCTAACACCTCTTTATTTTGCAGTAGCCCGTTGGCATTCCATGTTGGCAGATGGTGAAATCTTACGAGTATATTCTTTCTACTTTCTACCAACAGTTTTCGATATAATTGGAAAAGACCGGGGAAGGTTGCGCAAGTTGGATCAGTTAAGGCTTTTAATATATTGCTAAGGAAGGCAATATACAGTATTCATATAAACAAACAAAGTAACTATTATACATATACGTAACCATACAGTAACCTTTTGAAACTGATGTCTTGTCCTAGACAAGAAAAAAGATGCCAAGAAAATTCAACGTACTATGTAGCTATCTTGAGATAATTGCAAAAAAACACTTACGAGTAGCACAAGTCGGAATGGTCAGGAATTTGGTATTTTGGATTGGATGGATTTCAGTTCACGACATATTTCGTTGAGCAATTGTATTCGCATCGTAGTATTTGACCGATCCATTCGAATTGTGGTTTCTAAACGTTCCTGACCCATTCTCGCCTAAAGATGTTCGTTCGAGATACGATTTAGCCAATTAAATTAAACTTTTTTACATTTCAAATACACTCATTTAGTAGGCAGATTTCTTAAGAATTGAATATCCTTACATCAAGCACGCACTTTAAGCGTTTCGTGAAAAAAGTGGGATGGGTGGTGAGATTCGGTTGGCCGTCAGTCAAACCTTTTTAACTGTTTTATGTAGAAAGATGAAATTTTGACATATTTTAACTTAAGGCAGTTTTGAATTCGATGTGCGCAGAGTCATACGTACATATATTTTTTCAGGAGCGCCACGGTCAAATTTGTCTGCCGTAGTCGAGTGGGTTAGAGGATCATTTTCTTGAGCCCTGCTGGTGACCTCTTTACGCACTCAATTATATATACTGTCATAAGATAAACAATTTTTTGTTGTTAACCTTCTCTCAGGATAGGCGAACCTATGACGCTCTCTAACAGTGAGCCTGGAACATTATGTTAATGTTGTCGAACTCTGAATAAACAATGCAATATGTCAATATCCTTTGGGTTCGCGGACATAGTGATATAGAAGGGAATGAGAAGCAGATGAAGTGCCAAAGAAAGGATCAGTACTAGGCACAGAAGGTACTCACTAATTAATAAATATACCTATTAATGTATCGAAAGGGTTGAAAAACTAACCAACACCACTTGGTTGTCTAGAGGTGATTGCGTTATATCCCGCAGCCTATGGCCACAATTGAATGAAGGAAGAACCATAAGCTTATTGTCTATGGGGAAAAAGTAATTCCGCATTTTGGTAGGGGCACCGACAGGAAATTATAAGACCGGCTGGGTATAAACTACATCATGAGCTGTCAGGATGAGGAAGATATAGAGACCATCAAGCACTTGCTCTGCGAATGCTCAAATCTCCAAAACTGTCGTCTTCGCCATATGGGAAACAGACTGTTTGGGGAACTGTTCCGCTCATGGACTTATTTATTAGAGCACATGCTGATTCGAGTGCGAACCAGGCATCTAGCAATAGTGTAAGACGAGGTGCCATAATTCAAAGCTTAAAATGTTCTGATTCTTTCATACTTTCAAAACTGATAAACTGTGCTCGTGCTTTATTTTTTTACAACTATATATATACATACGAGTAGGTAGTCGCAAATTCTGCAGTTTAGTCCGAACACAAAGTTTAATATGTTTTACGGTTTAAAGTCACCTAGCAGATCTTGTCAGTAGGTTGTTGACCTACAACCATCCAAGTACGACTTTCGAAAAACCTAAAATCTTGTACTGCGCTAATAATTATTAGGTGTACTGGAACCGTTTGCCGAAAAGGACTATCTCAACTGTGTCACGCCAATCACGTGTGATAAAGGAAAATCAGTCTAAGAAAACCGTTCAGAATCACCGCCTCCACAATCTTCTGACGGTAGGAACAAAAAGAAAAAAAAAAAATGAATTAATGATTTCTGTGTGACACACAACTCCAATCCAAGCCACACCACCACCTCTAGCACGACACAGCATCCTCCATCTATCAGATTAATGACTATGACAACAACAGCGACCAAGGCGACGAACGACAAACGAATTATGCGACCCGGAACTATATTTTCCAATTCCTTGCTGCAACTACCAACAGATACCCTCCTCATGCATGTATCTAGTTTAGCGCGCTCCTCAGATCTCTTATCTCATCTGTTGTAATTTGTGCCAATTGCATGTCGTTCCCGGTATATCTTTCTCTCTATAGCTGCCCATTTGGAGAAAGTCAGATGGATGAATGTTGTGGCGGCAATAATAACTCCTTCCTACAGGATGCCATGACGAGAAAGCACACATTCGCCTTACACCACACACAATAGACACTCTGGCCCACACAATGTGTCACCCGTTGACTTTTGGGTTACTATGTATCCTACGGCAGCACTGGCACTGGATATGCGCGGAGCGCAGCAACCGGCATTTGGCGCGAGACCGTGCAAAATTCGACTTCCTCCTCCGATGTCGTGTGGCCTACATGAACTTGACCCAGTTTGACGGTATGGTTAGGCCACAACAAAGACCGAACTAGCCTCGAGAAAGCCGCCTATGCAAATAACGGACGAAGGGGGGTACAGTTTCCACTGTCGCCCCCTCGTTCCACAATTATCTCATTAAAAGTTCGTGGCAAAGTTAACGACTCCGTGGCGGTGTTTTATGGGAACGATGATTGCATCAATATACGTAGCTGCACCATAGCTACATGCAACAGCAATTAGGTGCAACAAACAATCTAGCGAAATGTTTCTCTAGTTGTTGTCTTGTTATTGTTGGTGTTTTCTCCTTTGTCTCCTTCTCCACTCGCAAAGTGGGGAGCACGCGCGCGCGCACACTGCTATAAACTTGAACTTCAAATATGGAGCAGCATTTTTATTTCCACTCCAAGTGCAATAAAATACGCGATAGACGGAGAGAGGAAGGCAGAAAGAAGAAACAAATGCGATAACAAAAACAGAAAATAGCAAAATCCAAAGAAGCGGAAAATGATAAACACACTGGAAACTATAAATAATCAACAAAACACACAAAAAAAAAAAAAAAAGTAAGAAACATGCACTTAGAGGTACAACGACTGCAGCAGAGAGTTGTGACGATGGTGGTGGTGACGGGAAGGCCATTTGGAGAGCTAGCTGACTGCTTTTTACTGTGCGCAGCCCCGTGTCAGTGTTGGGTGGCTCTGCCTAGGTTTTGTGATATTTTATGGCCTCGACTGGCAGTGGCACTGCATCATGAGATGCGGTTGGCGTTTTACTATTTCCGTGCACGGATGTACTTTCACTGGTTCTTCTCTCTCGCTGGCATCCGATGGGAGCAATGGGAATTTTTTTTTTTTTTTGTTCCTTAATGCTTTGGAATTCTTGATCGGAATTTGTTGGAACTATTTAGCTATTAGATTGGAGGTAAGTAAGTAGGAATGTTGTTGTTTTTATTAAAACGCTCTAGAATGCAGAGAGGTTCTAGACATTTTGTCATACATACGACCTTAGGTCGGTATCGTTTGTTTTTTTTGGCCAAAATTCCTGCATTGGATAGAACGTATTGGGCGTTAAAAAATTAGGTCAACGTTATAGGTAGTAGTATCAATTAGATTATTAGGAACACTTTTCTAAAAGTGAATCTTCAAGACGGAAACTACTGGACTGGCCAAATAAAGATGATTTCATATAAAATCCCAAATTTTAAATTAGGAAAATATAAGAAGGTTTTATAACTACATTTCCTCTTTCTACTGAGGCCAGCATCACTAACTAGAGGCGAATGTAAGGGAAAACCACTGAAAATTTGAAATTTCTTAGTTTTGTTCTTTTTATATTCCACATACGAGTATGTATCTAAAGATATGGATTTCCTTAATCTTGGAATAAATAATGACTTCGGCAATTCTGGAAATTTTGAATATGCAGTTTATTTGGATTAGGTATGAACTTTCAAGCCCGACACTCAAATTGTAAGCAAATAGACCACGTACCAACGCAAAGTTTGACCTCATCTGTAAGAATATTAAGCTGGGCGCAAATCTTTCCTATCATCCATCCTTACCCTCCTTAGTGCCAAGGAAGAACATTTTCAAAGGGTTCTTTAACCCTTGTAGGTACTCGTATTGCAGTTCTTACATTTGTAAAAAGCGTAAGTACAAATTCAAACGTACATATATCTTACGACTATCGGCAGTTCTGTGGTTCTGTTCGTTCGGAAAAACTGAGCTAACAATTCTGTTATAAAATTGACGCTTATTGCTGATCACTGCATTTCATTCCTGCTTGAAAATATATGTCCAAGCTTAATTTTATCCGCCTTTCCTTTATGCTGCCTTTCAGTACTCTTTCCGAACCTTTTTCTGATTTACATCGATGGCCTTCTTTCTTTCACTCGTTATCCTATTCATTCCTTCGTGGATGAGAGCACTATTTGATTTCGCCTATTGGCTGACGTGGTAGTGGCGAATGTCTACTTAACTCAACACTCGTTTTGATTGTATTTGATTGCGAACAGCCGAGTTGAGTTCAACGCGTCAGAAACCCAGTGCTCTCTTTTGTCTAAGAAGCAGGATACTAACGTTGTCAAACTCAGAATGGGTGAAGTTGATGTTGAGAAATCTAATTGTTTCTCAATGTTTGCCATGTACATATCCGTACATGTTAGTCCAGACCTTCAGTCGAACAAGCAGATTACTGATGTTGCGAAAGGTGGTACGAAATGCCTCGGATTCCTTGAAGTAATGCGAACTTGACCTGAATCTATACAGCGTATATTCGTCGAAAACGTGAATATAACTCATTTAGGTGGGAGCTCCAGTCATATGCTTCAGTTTAGTTGATCGTGTTTAGCGACAAGCTGGTAGATTAATCGGTGATCAGTCTAATATGCAGGCATATTCCTTTCTCCAAGAGCGTCGGAATGTTGAATGCTTATTTCCATCACAAATGATCGGAGGAATTATATAGTTGTATCCCGCCTATTTCATCGCGATAATCTTTATCAAACTGTCTATCTATGGATGATGCTATAGTTTTGCTATAATTTAAAAACTTAACTTTTCCTTTTACTAGTGGCGTATTGTTTTCATAAAAATTCACTTCTTAGACAAAAAAAAAAAAAAAAACTAGCACAACGAAATCAAACGGAAAAACGAGGTTAAGCTAAGTGCATTCATTGTACCCTGTACCCTAGTAGGTGGTAGCTCTCAGGCTATGATACTTGATAGATGGCTGTGTTTAGGGAAGAGAACTATTTCATCACCTTTTCTATAAAAACGTTATCTATAAAATCGCAGAACTCCTGCCCCATTTCCAAGAAACAGCCAGATTCTGAAATATCAGAGTAAAATAAAACAAATCCATGTATATCTCTTGCAATCAATTATTATTTATTTTGAGGCTGATTTTACAGTATCCTATAGCTCAGACTATTGAGATGCATTATTAAGTCAAGTACATGGTATAGGTTCACAACCTTTATGTTCGTATTGGTATAACTCACAGAAAGTCTCCAAACACGTTCTGTCAGACTTTAAAAGTTCTTAACGAAATGCGTCCAGGCAGGATAGCAAACTTTATCTTCAGTTACTACGATTTCTCTACAACTGACTTTGTTTCACTATATAGCCTGAGTTGGCTAGCAAATGCATCACATTTCTTCATTCGCTTATAATGCCTTGAACTTAAGATTCCAGACTTAAACTTTAGAGAAGGAATTGCTAAACAATGGGCTAATTTTGAACTTCCTCTGCGACGACTAATTATCATTTTAGAATGCCACACTTCGATTATGGAAAGCATCAAAGCATTTGCATCAAAAGAGAAAGCATACTGCGGGAGAACATTCTTTGCATCAACAACTGGCGAGAACATACCTACCTACCTACCTACCATAACCTTTTATATTCCATTAACCTCGAAAAGTGAAAAGTGACCAATCCAGGTCTAAGCAATCAATAAAAATTGTAGGTAGGTATCCAACGAGAAAGATATTTCGTTGAAAATCTCAATACCCCATTTCATTGGTTTGAATCTTATTGAGTAAATAACATGCAAATTCCGAGAATTCCAATAACTTGAACTTAATGAGTTCAAAATTGTCTTCACATATGTACCCCATCAAATGTCATTGTTCTCACTCCCATTATTGCCGCAATTAGTAGTACATACTGCATTATGTTTACCTTCTAAAGTGCATCCACATCCTCCGCGCCCCGTCCACCGAAAGCCCACAAATGCAATCGACAATCACTCACTTCCACTTTGCTGTCACTGCCCTCTATCGATGAATACAAGCATAGAGATACTACATCGTAGATACTGCTCATATCCCCCCACATACGGGATCGTAAACCACACTCTCGCACTTGGATCAACAACAACAAATTTTTTTTCGTTGCTGTTTTCTTTTGCGCTTCCGACGACCGCCACTATACCACCAACACATACAACTTCGCGCAATCTTCATCATTGCCATATGCCATACTCAACCACAAATGCAAAGCCTCTGCCTCTATACAGAGACGGCGCGCGATCAGCTGTCACCTAGTGTTCCACTTTCATAATATATGGGTCAAATGGTGGGGCATTGATTGAGGGTTCAACGACCGTTGCATGTAATCAAATGCTGCTGTTTTTTTTTTTTTTCTTGCTGTTTCTCTTCTTCTTCTGCGACGATGCGATCGCACACTTCCATACAAAAATGCAGGCACACATGTGCTTTTCTCATGAAATGCATTTGTATTCATTTGGCGCTCTTAGATTGTGGGGGTCTTTTCTCTTCGGAGTTTCACTTTGCATTTAATGCAATGTGAAATTATTGTAATTGTGCTCTTATACTTAGTGGATCTATCTACTCTTAAAGTGAAATAGACATGCTGTCTCTTTTGTTGTAAAAATTTATCGAGAATTAAGAGATCTGGCAAGGCTGTAATTAGTTTATTAGCTTTTCATAGATATTTCTTTTTTCTATCAATTAGTGAACAATATTACATATAATCTGTATTTGAATAAGGCCAAAAATTGTTCGAGCTTGCTTCGCGGTTTCGTGGTTATAAGACCTCCCGCTTTGGAATGTCGAAGGCGTATGTAATGTATGCTGTAATGAATGCAATTAGATAAACAAAATTTGAAAATAGTTACGCATAAAATTCGTATTTTATTTTTTACCGGAAAAAGGTCCAGATGCATTCGATTTGCTATATACTCACTCAGAGATGAAGTTAATAATTCAACTGTTTTTTCCTGTGATCATTGTGATTACCTGCGGTAATGATACCATAAAGGAAACCGAAGAGTTTCTTTTCCGGATTTTCGCAAATATCCTAGAAAAGATTGAGTTTAGCTAAAAAAAAATGGTTAAGTGCGAAATGAAATAGCAGAAGACTACTAGTTCAGTTTTTATTTAATAAAAGAAAGAAAGAATCGAATTATACTATGTTGCCCATTGGATAAGTGAAAACACAAAACAAAAAACCAAAGTAGTTATCTTTATAGGTAATTGTATGCAAATTACTTTTAGTACAGCATACTTTTTTCTAAGATCAACCATGTCAGAAATATTGCCAAGCAAAATGATGACCATACCACAAGTCGGATCAGTTGATCTTTAAGTTTAAGTAAGACAATTACAAATATTTTATGGAAAAAAATAAAAATATAATGAAGCACATACATATGTCGGTATTTTCAAAATTTTAATTTTTTTTATTTTGTTTAAAATGGCTTTTCCTATTTGCTTAACAATAGAAAGAGATCAAAGGTAACCGAAGTAGCTCATGTTCTTTCTATTAGGTCCCTTTCACTTTTTACGAGTATCTAAGATCAACAGTTTACGAAATAATTCCGAAACATCACTGCGGTTTTTTCAAAATGGCAGGCTTAGTGCAAGTCGGATTGGTCAGGGCTTTTAATATGTTGCTAAGAAGTCTCGTCTAAATAAAAAAAAGTAATTATTAGTTACGTCACCGCTTGATGCTAATTCTTCTCATTTTGTTTCCTTTTTGAAAGCACTATCTTTTTTTTCTAGACAAGGAAGACATACAAAGAAAAACCAAAGTAGCTAGTGATATCAATCATAGTATAAAATTTATATTTATTTCTATTTGGTTTAGAGGCAAGTACTCCCTAATCTACCATTTTCTCAATATGGCGGGCATTGCACAAGTCAGATTGGGGAGGACTTTGATATGTTGTTGAGGAAGTCAATTATAATGATCGTAAGAAGAAAAATTGGGATTAATTTTGTCTTCGATGCTAATAAACCTAGACTACATAAGTACATAAAAGGCTTGGCTAAATAAATAGTAAGGAGAAATACGACGATCAGCTATTACTACCAGGATGTTAATACTCGTACATAATGGAAAAAAAAAACATGAAATGTCGTACTAGCTCCTCTACATTACCACACAACGACGACACAAGAAGGGGAACAGTCCGTACGGGAACACCACAGGGGGGGATAATATCTCCTTTTCTGTGGGTGCTCACAATGGACAACCTTTTAAAAGCACTGGATGGAACCTGTGCGAAATGTGTAGCGTACGCAGATGACCTAGCCGTTCTGATAAGAGGTAAGAACCTGAACATCATAGGAGAGCTTATGCAAAACACCCTTCGAATCATAAAAGAATGGGCGGAGGAGAGTGGATTAGAAATAAATCCAAATAAAACGGAAATGGTTCTCTTTACAAAGAAAACCAAAACTAGTGACTTTCACATTCCACAACTCGGAGGAGTATCACTACAACTCCGCAACAGCGTCAAGTATCTGGGCATTATATTAGACAGGAAACTGACCTGGAGAAAGAACCTGGAAGAAAGAGTCACCAAAGCAAAGAGAGCATATTGGATATGCAGGAGGGCCATCGGGAAGTCATGGGGCTTGAAACCGAAACAGGTCCACTGGATATATGAATGCGTAATAAAACCCATCATCTTCTACGGAGTAGTTGTATGGTGGCCAGTGATGAGCAAAAAGTATGCAAGAGACTTGCTAACTAAGGTGCAGCGTATGGTCTGCCTGGGTATTACAGGAGCACAATCCTCAACACCAACCGCGGCCATGGAAGCGATACTTAACATTCTACCAGTGCACCTCGAAGCGAAAAAGATTGCCGGTATTTCAGCCTCACGGCTTAAAACTATCGGCCATTTCACCGGTGGTGCAAATACGGGACATCGAAACATCACCGAAATGATAAGAGTAATGACACCATTCATCGATTGCCCCAGTGATGTTGTTGGGAAATCGTACACATTCTCCAACAACTTCGAAACAATTTTTCCCGCAAGAGAATATTGGACGTATGAAAGAACGTCAAGAAACTCCAATGGGATATCGGTTTATACAGATGGCTCTAACATATCAGGGGAATCAGGGGCTGGCATCTTTAGTGCTAACCCACCGATTGAACTTGCTATTCACCTAGAACCATTTGTATCGGTGTTCCAAGCAGAAGTCTATGCAATTATGAAGGCAACCGAAATACTCGCAGAAAACACCAGCGAAGAAAGGCAAATTGACATTTGCTCGGACAGCAAAGCAGCAATTAGCGCGATCACAAACCCCATGTCGAAATCACTACTAGTAAGGGAGTGCAAAACTAAATTGAACTTACTTGCCAGACGCAATAGAGTCCGTCTCACATGGGTACCGGGGCACGAGGGTGTACCGGGCAACGAAAAGGCAGACGAACTAGCAAGGAAAGGAGCAGGCAATACAGAACTGAACCCGGATAGTACAATAGGGGTCCCTCTGACAACTATTAAAACAATAATCAATGATAAGATACGACAGGAGTTCAATAACTACTGGACGAATCTAGACACGTGCAAAGTGGCTAGATCTGTAATAACCAAACCGAGTAACAACACAGCAAAAAGAGCTCTTAACTCAAGCAGAACACAATTGAGATTGATGGTGGGACTTTTAACAGGGCACATCAATCTCAACAAACATTCGTTCAGACTCGGGATAGCTGATACAGCAATCTGTGCCAACTGTGAAGAGGAGGAGGAAGATATAGAACACTTCCTCTGTCACTGCCCCGCTACAGCGAGGCTAAGGCTGAAAATTCTGGGATCTCCAAGGATTCCGGATATTACACACCTCAATAAGAAAGGAATCGGGGATATACTGGAGTTCGCCAGACGAACACTACGATTCCCCGATCACTATACGATATAGTTGATACTACCCATGCTCCCTAGACCTAAATCCTCTCAATACATAATTCCCAAAACAAATCACTATTCCTTACAGTTACGCAGATGAGGGGAACACAACGGGCCCAATGGAGGCCTAAGTGAAGGGCATAAGCTCACCCTCTCAAACCAACCAACCAACCAACATTACCACAGGAAATCCTTCGAACAGCATCCAATTTACGAGTATGTTTGAGCATGTAACGGGTTATTCAGCAATCTTCGATTCTTTTGAGGTAATTTTCGATGACTTTTCGGCACATTTGTGGCTCTATTTATGTTGGTTTTTAAGTGCTCTAAAGTTTGGAGGTTGTCTACTTAGACAAGATCTTTACCATAGCCTCAAGAAAAAAATAAAAAAATCAATGGGGTCAGATCACACGATCTTGGTGGCCGGAGAACTTTTCGTGCAATAGAGCCTGTTTTGTGTGGCACGTAGCTCCGTCCTGCTCCCGCCCTCAATGTCTTCAATTTCAGGCCAACAAAAATTGGTTACCATTTGATCATAGCGCAGAGAATTCACCGTAATAGTAGCACTTTCGTCGTTTTTAAAATAGTACGGACAAACTGTCACCCGTGGTAGATGCAATGATCATATTTGGAATTCCAGAATCCCAAAGTCTACAATTGTTTTTGTTTACCTAACCGCCGAGCGAGAAATGAGCCTCATCGCTGAAGAAAATTTTACGAGTATATGGAAAACAAAATTACAGAACTATTATTTTTGTAGCAAGGTGCAACAGTTTCAATGCGTTAAGCGGATAACAGATGACAGTCACTAAGGATGACAGATGAATTTGACAGATGACAGGGATGTGAAATCCCAACCACGAAATTAATAACCCTCTGTTTAGAATCCCAAAAAAAAATCACACAAGAAAGAATCTAAATTCCCATAATATTATATTTTTACAAAAAAAAAAAAAAAAATCGAAACGAATAGGACTGCCCAAAAATAAAATATTGAGAGTTTAAAGTGTCTGTTGCGAGCGAAGCAAACCTCACACAACACCATAATATCCAAATCACAATGCTGCATTAATGATACTGTTGATAGATGGCGAAAGTTAAAACAGAACAATTCATAGGAAGCTATCACAATGGTACTCCGTTCTTCATACTTCAAGACTGACACACGTAATACGACGTAGCGTATGTTGTGACAGTTGGTTTGTAAGGGGTCCGTCCACGATCGCTATCCAATTTATTTACGGAATTTTGGCTCTTTTGTTAATATAAATAGAAATAGTTGATAAATATACTCGTATACCAATAAAAATCTGTATTGTTAAGTAAGCACCGAAAAGGAGAAAGAACATTTGAAACAAAGTGAAACGAAATAAATTAGTTACATTAAAAATAGCCTTGAAATTTGTATTTCTACATGACAAACATGCATTCTACTGTTCAGTTGCACTCGCGGAATGTACTTGCACTTATTCGTTTATGGCCGTTTTAAAATGGCGCCGAGCTGATGCCACCCGAGCTGATAACTCGGGTGGTATAAATACGAACGCATTGCCAAAGTACCTTGGAAGGTTTTCCGGCGGAACAGGATGACGGTAGCTAATTCAGTATTGTGGTTTGGACATAAAGCGCTAAACAGAATGTTTCTGATTCGATCCATTCCAGTAGTTCCCAATATTTACGCAAATTTTGAATTTCGCGTCATTTGTATGGTAAAGTGTGGCCAACAAAAAAAAAAAAGACAGCGTGAGGGTTATTAAAAATGGAGTGCTACATGAAAGAACAACGCGTTTTCATTGTTGAGAAATATTTCAAAAATAATAGAGGTTTGACAGCTACAGTTTACGATTTTCGTACAAAATATGATCGGAATAGTGATTTACACACAGCGAAGAGAGTTCGTTGAATGGATTATGGAACAACAACAAGTGGATGCTGATTTTTCAAGCAAAGACATCTTCAGCGATGAGGCTCATTTTCATCTTGATGGCTTTCAACAAGACATGTCTCACAATCAGAAAAAAAAATTCAATTACTGCATGAGTCATTTCCTGGTCGTGTAATTTCCCGTTTTGGTGATCAGAATTGGCCGCCCAGATCATGCGATTTAATGCCGTGGGACTTTTTTCTTTGGGGTTTTTTGAAGTCTAAGGTTTATGTCAACAAGCCCACGACCACCCACGCCTTGAAGGAGCAAATTGACCGCTGTATCAACGAAATTCAGCCACATTTATGCAAAACGCTCATGGAGAATTTCGACTTTTTTTACTTTTACTTTTTTTAATTCTTTTTTTAAACTTACGTACTAGAAAATTTCGATAAAAGAGTGCGAATGTGCCAGTAAAGACGTGGAGGCAATTTACCCGATATGCTGTTCCATACATAACCCTATACTGTCTACTCTATTTACCCTATACCGTATTTATACTTTAGTAGGCATCTTATTTCTGGAAAATTTGACCTTTCAAAAGCGCGCCAGTCAGATGGACGTTCAGACAGATGGACGTGCAGACAGATAGACAGAAATTTTGTTAAATCCATGGGTATTCTTAAATAGTAAAATCTATTTTACAGGGCTAACTAAAAAAGCGTACTCGGATAATAACTTATGTTCTAAATACGATAGCATAAGCATATCTGTACCAGTTTATTGACACTCTCACATAAGACCGCAATTATTGGTTGTTTGGTTGGTGTTAAATTCTGGGAGCATTTTTATCCAGAGTGAGAGTCTGAGAATGCTGTTAGCTTCAACATCCTGGTTGATAATAATATGCCCGCATTATGTATGAGAAATCCTCTCAATTCCTCTGTTCGGATCTGTCAATAGAACTGTAGCTTGCTACCATTCGCGGAAGAATGTAACATGCACAATGCGTAGTACACCGGCATTCTAAGCCATAGGCCCTTTATGGTCTGTTTGCTCTATTACTATTTATTTTTTTATTGTACCTTATTATACCGTCCCTTTGAGATTCTGGAGTAATCCTTTTCTCTTTTAACCCTGAAGGCTGTTAAGAATTCAATCTTTTCTTAAACCTGCCTAGATTCACGGGCACATTTTTATGAGGACCTAGGAATACTCCAACGAGACACTTTGAGATTTCTTGTTTGTATAGTGATTTCTGCTGATACCATGATAGAGTGGTGAGAGTCTCAGAAAATACAAACAAAAGTAGATAAACTAATTTTTGATGCTCACACCTCTCGCGAACGTCTGAAAAATATTCGAAAGTTAAATGAAAAGCTTCTTTGCTTCCAACCAAGAGTTTCCAAATTTTCCAGAACTAAACTCAAGAATTAAGGATAAAAGCCGTAGTGAATTCTAAGTAGTAGTGTGTGCACTATCTACGAATACCTACTTTAGCTAATATATAAAAGCGCACAAAATGCATTTCCTCTAAAAGTTTCACTAGCTAAGTCTACACCATCAAATTTTTAGAAAAAAAAAAAAAATAAGTTCATTCAAAATGATTAATCATTTGACACAATTTCCACCACGTACAAGTTTTCCTTTCTTTCTCCGAGAGCGTGCTCATGTAAACATCAGAGATCGCCTAAGTAGCATAATTATACAGAATCTTAGAGATCAACAAAAAAAAAAAAAAAACTTTTTCTCTTGCCAGAACTGAAATACTAATGCAATGTCATTGTCAGACAGACAGACAGACAGATTTGTACGTAATTTGAATTTACTTCAACTAGGTGAAATGTCATTGAACCCTTGCGTTTGTTTTTATCCAACTTAGAGCGCCGTCTCTCGTAGAAAGAGTACCACTCACACACCTCTTTTGGGGCGGCCAAGTCTGTCGCTGCTCCACCATTCTTCGTCGCAGCTCTCTATCGCCTTGTCCGAGAGTGCCATTATGATTTCTATGGTTCATTGTGTGTGCCGTGCTGCAGGCATTGCATATTTTTTTTTTTTTTATCCAATAAATTGTCCAACAGATACATGAATTCTGGCTATAGATACACTGTTTGGCATGCAGCCCCCAAATCAAGAACACATCTACTACTCATCGTACGTACGAGTACGACGAGTATTTGGATCTCATGGCAACTTTCCCGAAATGATTTGTTAAGTGAGTGTATGTGTGTCTCGGTTGGTATAGTTTCATTTGGATTATTATGATTATTATTTTTATTTTATTTACGTGGGCTCGGATGTGCAATGTGAAATCGCTTTCTGTATGCAGATACACATTGGGTCCCAAAAGATGATGCTGTTGGGTAGCGCTTTGCTGCAGCAAAGGCCAACTACATAGTTGATGTGACACAATCTCACTAACTTGCATGTGATGCTGTTGGTTTTGGCTTACACCAGTAGTGCAATGGATAAAGTAGAGCACTTCCGGGATATTTCTTTGGTTTTTTATATTCAACAAATAGATTTGCATTAGATGGCGCGATGGAGGTGGCAGCAGCAGTGACTACGATGAGATGGCAGTTAGGCCGTGAACGATGATTGCCCAGCAGTGGCAGCCGATCTGACAACGACAATGACGATGCAATGTTAATGAGACTATAACAAACCGGCAATGTACAAATAAATAATAATAATAATAGAAAGAGCAGATGACAGTTGTGGTTTAACGAGGGAAAAAGTCACTAAACAAACTAATGACACGGAAGAGTGACAGCAGCATGCATAAAGTATACCGCGGCAAAGTATCTTTTACGGCCTACAACGATGATGGTTACCAACGATGAGCGGAGATGTATCTGGGGGTATTCCACCGTGTGGCCGCTAAATTTGCACCCGGGCTGTGGTTTGTATTTTTTGTTTTCCTCATGATGTCGCCGATTTCACGAAGACGACACACCACTATGGAACTCGGAAGAAGTGAAAGCTTTAGAATCACTCGCGCCACAACCAAATGGACTTTTACTGCAATTTTATATTTTCGTTTGCGAAAGGTAGGTCATGCTTTCGCTATTCTGACGAGAGAAATGGAAAAATCACACACAGATGCCAAACACAAAGCCAAAGCCGCTCATCTAAAGAAGCTACAGGTATTGTATCTGACGATGATAATGACGGCTACGATGGAGGAAGCAAACCGCGAACATGGAGAATTTCGTATAAGTGTCAACCGAATAATGAAGCGACAAATCGAACTTGCACTTTATGTTGTGAGAAAATCCCATAGAGGGCGGTAGATAGAAAACATCTGCAAATCATTATCGTTGGGAAAACCACCATCATCACCATATGGGTGATTAGCGGAAGATCGAATTCAATGCCAAGCAGTCTCCAGAGTAGGCCATGGGAAGCACAGTAGGCAAATGAATAGAGCCCTATAGCTGTTCAGTACAGAGAGTAGGGAAATCTTCAACTGACTTCACTTCGAGCAGAGACTTTTGTAACACTTTAGAAAGTTTTTTTTTTTTTCGTTGGCTTGTTTTAACGCTTTTTCCTCTCTTTTGTATTTAGTAAAAAAAAAAACAACAACATTCGAATTGAGTGTTAAATAATTTGAGGTTGATGACTTGCGGTGAACTTTCGGTTCGAGGTTGGTGCATAATCTGCAGATTTCTGTGTTATGTTGAGAGGTCGTGGAACGCGCTTGTGCCAGAGCCGGATTTAGCGGGAAATTCATTATTATTTTGTTTGCTTTTTGTCTTTACATCGAAAATGAATTGTCTGATGGAAAAGTTGGTATCTTTATTGTTGGATTTCCTGTTTTGAAGGTAGATCTAGATAATTTAGAAGAAACTGAAAATTGTTACGCATACAATTGGTCTCATTTATTCTTCAAGTGGGGCAGAAATTGAGAAGAAATGTCAGTTTGTGTCTCTTGAAAAGGAAAGGTGATCTTCTTGAGAAAAGTCTTTAACAGCATGTTGACGAAAAAAGTTTATTCGATTGTTTTTGAATAGATCCGGAAGATAGGTTACCACCTTTATTGAGTAGCATTTGCAATTTGTCTCATCTTGATCTGTTGAGCCGGAGCTGAACGTTATCAAAAATAAAAATTTTCCAAGAGTTGGGCATGTCATTCATACAGAATAACACTTACAGGTTCGAGAAGGTAGTTACCATGAAGCACAACTTGGAGATGCAGATTCTTAAGTAAGAACTACAAAGATAAGGGGCCTTTTAGAACAATCTAAGAAAGAGTTGCTTAGTGGATAGAAATTGTAGGATCTCCAGAACCAGTTACAGAGCCACCGCATGGAGTAGAAATTAGATCAGGTCAAATTTGAATGCTGCCTAGCTGGCCTATACTATCAGATCTCTGTATTAGAAAAGAATAGAGATTCCATTTCGAAACAGAAAGGTTTCGTTACAAAGTTAATATTTTCCTAATGAACAGCACAACCTTTATTTTTAAAGGTTTGACTCCCAAAGCTGACGCAATTATTTATGAACAGAAGTGCTGGGAAAATATGTCGTCGTCATTTTGCTCAAAATACTCGTACATCCTATCACACTGAAGCCATCTCCTACTTGCATTTCTAGAATCTTTGTAATAACAGGGAGTAGTAGACATGAGTGACAAGATAATACCTTCCTGAGGTGTTTCTCTGCTGTCCTTTCTTCTGTTATTCACTTCTCCAGTACGAGACTTAAGCTCTAAGTTAACCCAGTAGTAGAGATCAATGTTGAAGTAAATACTACGTAACAGAACACCAACTTTCACTGACTTTTACACCATTATGTGTTTAATGCCATTCCAAATGTTATTATTTTCTGTCAGGAGAAGCGAACCTATGACACTGGGCTACGGCCTTGATATGCAATTGCCTTTATTGCCTCCAATATCTTGTAGTGGGTTGGTGGTTTAAATACCATAAGCAAAACACGACATTCAGAAATTGTTGTCGATGATTTTGGAAAGAAACCACTCTTAACAAAAGGATTCGAATAATATTTAGGACTTCTTCACGAATGTTGGAGCTTCCATAGTAAAATATAAAATATATAAAAAATGTAAATGCAAAGCTCTTATGCTAGATTTTGTCTCCAATTTAGGAACTTTTTGATTTTCTTTTTGTAAGTTGAAAGGAACAAACAAAATTCAAGAGAGCCATAACTTTTCGTTATTCGAGTTTTTTTTTGAACCATTCTAATGAATGTACTTACTAAGGTTCTTTGTCACCTTACCATGCATCATTGTGTGTGGTTCCAGGCGATGTATCTCAGCTCCAACCATCGCTTCCCGAATTGCCGAGATTTCTCATTAACTCTCCTCGGCCAAGCTTTTCATTGAGCGGCATGCTCTTATGCACTCCTGGCCGGGCGGGCTATTCAGTAGCAGGGTGTGATCCTGTGTGTAACTGCCACTTTCGCTACTGTACGAGTATAATCGCATCTATACATTCCTGACCCATTCTCTCAGATAGCTGTTCTTTCGGAATACGGTTTGGCCAGAACACATTCAATATATTTCTGAGACAAAGGTTAACAAAAGTCAGGAGCTTTTCAGGTACTACTCGTAATCTCTTTCTTGCAAGGTTGATGGGTTGCATCTGTCACCAAATAGATGCGCATAGTTCGCGCATAACTCTATGCGATAGAAAGCAAACATCTTCAACTACCACTTCGCACCGACAAGCACTCCGAAAAACATCACCGACAACCTTGTTGGATACTGCTTCGAATCCGAAAATCCTTCATTTTTATGATGCTTTTTTATTGCGTTCATAAGTTATTTTGCATGTTGAAACCACATGCCGTTGGTATCCATATGATCCAATTCAGGTCAAAAGAAGTTGGTAATCTTCGACCTATAGCGCTCGCTGTTGACGGTGATGGCCTGGCTTACGTCTTTCTCAAAGAAATATTGGCCGATGACGCCGCCAGCCCAAAATTCACACCAAACAGTGACTTTTTCAGGATGTATTGGACGCTCTTGGATCTTATCGTCCCAAATTCGATAATTTTGCTTGTTGACGTAGCCATTCATCCAGAAATGGGCCTCATCGCTGAAGATGATTTTTCGATGAAAATTAGGGTCAGTTTCCAACTGCTGCAGAGGTCATTCAGCGAACACACGTCGTTGTCTATGGTTATTTACCTTCAGCTCCTGGGTCAGTTGAATTTTGTACGGGTGCAGGCTCAAGTCACGATGCAAAATTCGCCAAGTTGTGGCCTGCGAAAGGCCGAGTTCTTGTGAGCGACGCGAAATCGACTGCCTCGGATTCTCCTGCACACTCTCACGGACAGCGGCGATGTTTTCGGCAGATCTTACGTTTCGTCGACATACGGGTTTTGGTTGATCATTTACTGAATCAGTGGACTCAAATTTACCCACCACAATGCGAATAGTACTCTCGGAAGGACGATTATGGCCACCGTAAAATGGACGAAGCGCGCGGAACGTTGCCAGAACAGAACACCCATTTTGATACAAGAATTTTATTATTTGCACGTGTTGTTGAACGCTATATCCATCCATAATGATTTGGCAAAACAGACTGAATAAATGACAGCCAATTTGACAAATGCAGCTTCAACAATATGGCCGCTATCAACTGTTAAAATTCGGAAGTCCCTATTGGAAGACCCTGTACAAGGTGGGACAAAACTAATGTCATAATGTGAATTGGCTGCCATTTTGTTAGAAATGAAAAGAATTGAGCACTGTTTTCAAAATTTTACGTCATATTGAATTGTTGCTCGTAAAAAATCTGGCTCCAAATTGGTGATTTTTTCTTCAATGTTGGCTTTCAACACTTGCAAGGTTTGTGGTTTCCAAAAAGCCCCAAAGGAATAAGTTTGGCGCATTCACATTAAGACAATACTTTTTCCCCACCCGCCAAAATGGGAGATCACACGGCCCGGAAATTGGTGATTCAAAATCTTCATCGTTGCCCGAGGTATGTATCACTCCACTGCTTGTTATCAACTAATTCTCTATCTGCCTAAAACATAAATGTCAAAGCACAATGACATTTGACGCCATTTGTAAAAATTATGGCATATTCACATTATGACATTACTTTTGCCCCACCCTGAATTTATGTCCAATATCAACAAGGCGAACAGATATTGCCTTAAAATAAACATCAAGCCAAGATTACCTTCATAGCGTCTGACACAAAATGGACGGTTGCGGACAGCTTCTGTTTCTCCAGGTTAGGAGCGACTGAAATCACAAAATCGAGGGGCTAGCGCTGTATTTTCAATTTACGCAAAATTTATTCTTTCCTCTAATTCTCCTCCATAATCTTTCATTTCTCTCCATCACTGGATTAATCAACTTAAGACATAGTCTTAGGTGATGGATATCATTATAAATAAAGTACACGGCTGGGTCGCACGTACTTGCACTCAGATTTGTAATTTCAACAAAATCATTAAAATGATTTTTTCAACAAAAATTTTTCAAAACTTGGTATGCCATGGCCTTGCATACATCAAATATTGTTTAATTACTGATTTTGAATAAAATCATGTTTGAGAACGAACCAATTTTCAAAAACCTGTTATTGGCAGAAATCCTCACTTCAACTCAAATATATTTTCGAGAAAATCGCCATTAGTAAAGTACCATGAATTTTGGGGTTAGAATGAAAATTCCTATTCTTAGACATGAAGTCTGAAGAAAATCCGTCCACACATTTCGGCTGCATACAGACAGACAGAATTTAGAGACCCGCTGTTTTGAGATTCTTTATTATGAAGGGTTATTCATTTCGAGGTTGGAATTTCACATCCCTGCCATATGACATCTCTCAAACCTATCTGTCTTTCCCTGCCATTTTACAATGTGGATCTGTAATATATGTGAATGGCGTTTTAAGGACAGATTATGGTCGTCATAATCGCCCAACTGAGCAAACAATTTGAAACACAATCACGAAATTCGAACAAATCATATGGCGTAATGTTGTAAGGCGTAATGTCGTAAGGCATAATGTCGTAAGGCGTAATGTTCAAAGGCCTGTGTATCATCGTAATGCTCGATCAACTGAAAACATAGCCGCTGTGAATACCTCAGTGGCCCAAAAACCCGGAATTGTTAATTCCACGCCGCGCTCAGCAATTGGACATTTTCTACAGTTCCGTTTGGCGTATTTTGCGCTTGGATTTTAATCTTCATCCATAATCAACTAGTTGAGGCCGATTTTTCAGTTCAGCTCTGCGGCTACGGAAACAAACAAAAATGCAGAATTAGGGGTTCTGAGAATCCAAATGTGATCATTGAGAGGCCGTTGCATCCACCATTGTTGACAGTTTGGTGCACGTTGTATATCGGCGCCGTGATCGGGCCGTATTTTTTTTGAAAACGACGAAGGCGCCACTGTTACGGTTAATCCTCTGAGCTATGGTCAAATGATAACTTACGCTTTTTTTGGTCTGAGGTTAAAGACATTAATGTGAGTGACATGTGGTTCCAACGGAGTTATATGCCACACAACATAGGGAAATTTGGCTATATTGCACAAAAAATTCCCCCACCATTTAATTTCGAGATCTGGTGACATCAATTGGGCACCAAGATCGTCTGATCTGACCCGATTGGATTTCTTTTTGTTGAGCTATGCTCGTCTCTATGTAGACGATCTCCAAACTTTGGAGTACTTAAAAACCCACTTGCGTGAAGTGATGACCGCAATACAGCCAGAAATGTATCCCATCTGAACCTACAATTTACACTTACTATTGAAATTTTTAAGGACTTTAAATACTGAAAGGATTTGAACATTTGTCCGGACAAAATAAAGACAAGAAATAAACAAAATGCATGCATAATATTTTATATCATTCAGATATGAGTATGAGAATTAAATCAATAATAATTCCAACACTCATCATATCATATCAGCAAATTAATTACGAGTATGGTCAGTATTACTTCTTAAAGTGCAGCAAGCGTGCCACCTTATCGTAACGTATATGTCTTCCCTGGCGAGCAGCAACAGAGATTGTTCAGTAGGTCAACAATAATATGACTGGCCATAAAAAAATATTTTTTTCTTTAATTTAAAAGTTTCATATCGGGAAACAAAATGGTTTACTCGGGGGTTTGCAAAATATTGTCTTAAATTTACGGCTACAGTACGACAATGTCCACTATCGACCTTATCGATTGTCTACTATCAGCATGATGGTTGGTTCACGCAGCGGGTAGTATCGCGGACAGGAAACTGCTGCTTCTGCTGCTGAGTAAGAAAGTATTCGTGGCCTTGTAAATCGGATTTGAGCTGATGTACGCGAATAAAAGCATCGACGGTGATAAACGTCGATTAAAGTTGACCCGATATGGCGAGAGAATAAAATCGGCGCTTTCTTAGCCAAATCCCATTGCGGCAAACAGTGTTCATGTTGATTTAACAGAGTAAAAGTATAACCATTGCTGAATTAAATCGTGAAGAATGAGAATTTGGTTGTTCGCCTGTTTGTCGGTTGTGGTAACCCAAATTCAACTGGGATACATAAACATGGATAAATCGCCAGTTATCTTACAAGGTACGAGTATCTTTTGCGATATTGTTTTGCGCAATTGTTTTGCACAACATTGAGAAGGGAGATGGTAAATGACGATAAGGATCATTTCTGGAGATGCAGTCACTACATTCCGACTGTGGATACAATTATTCAATGCAACAAGAAAGCTAATAGTAAACACTCTTGCCGTACCATGGGTACGATGCTTTTCGTACATTATGAGAAGAGTTTGACCAGTAGTCAAACCGTGTGTCACAAGGTTTTGGAGCGAAAAAGATATAGGTTTTTTGGAATTCGATTTTTTTTTTTAGATTAAAGTCATATCATAATCCCTACGAGTTCCCAAGTGCAGAGCACAGGTGATATTGAAAATCTCCGGGACCTCCATAATCCCTTGCTGTAGGAGCAGAAGCGCAGACTATATTAAAAGCGTATGAAAATTGATCGAGATCCCCAGTAGGTATATTTATCGTTGAAATCTCCTTCTATTATGAAATTCCACACACGTCTTTGAATAAGTTGCTTGTATTGCTCAGATGTTCTATCAAGATGATGTCACACACCATGAAGATCGTTGAGCGGGTATTAGATGGCCGATTGCGGAAATCTGATGACCAGTGCGGGTTTGTCTCGGGTAAATCTACAACAAATGCAATCTAAAGTATAAGGACCATAATGGAAAAACATCATGATTCCTTAAAGGACTTGCATATGAGTGGCGCTAAGACAACGAGGAGTCCCAGAAACCTACGTGCGCATTATCATGGACATGTATGAGGGAGCAAGGACAAGAGTAAGATGTCCCGCAGGAGTCACTGAAGACTTCCCAATTAAAGTAGGTGTACACCAGGGTGGCAATCTTAGTCTTTTGCTATTTATTGCAGTCCTTGATTATCTGTTTGAAAGGAAAGTGACGGACCCCAAAGTGCATGCAAAGTGAAGATCAAACGTCCTGGCAACGAGCACGTGATGTATGGGTGGATGTTTTGGAGGGAAATGGGTACCGGATTAATTCAAAAAAGACAGAGTAACTGTGCTTCCCCTTTCTCTGATCCACACCGACCTCTTTTAGACATTTACTTGAATGGAAAAGTGCTACCCAAGTACGAAAAGTTCAAATATCTGGGATCTATAATCAATAGCGAAGCAAAGTGTGATGATACCATCAATCATCGCGTAAGTGTAGGGTGGATGAAGTGGCGGGAAAACTTCGCAATCTTCTGTGACCGAAAAATGTCCCCTAAGCTGAAAGGAAGGCATATACCGTACACAATGCTGGACAATGTACAAAAAGTATGAGGGCAAATTAACGGCAGCTGAGATGAAGATGCTTCGCATGACAGCAGGAGTAACAAAGCTTCATAGAATAAGAAGTTCGTAGATTCGAGGAAGCCTTCATGTAAAAGAACCCATCACAATCAAGATAGAGCACGACCGGCTTAGTTGGTATTGGAGAGATCCTTCGAACCCCGTCAAAAAGGCAATATCAATCAACGTTCCTACACAATCGGGCAAAAAATTCAGAATAAAAAAAAAAAACTCAATCACACAAATGCAAAAACACCAGCATTTGATTGGCCTCAGTGATGAAGCGATCCGAAACCGGGAAGCCTGCCGGTATTTCCTGAGGTCAAACTGGCAAACTCCACAGGCGGACTAGTAGGGATGCAGTAAAGTGGGAGGGTTGTGATCCTTCTACTCCGATCATACCTCGTCGTAAGGAAAAGAAAAAGCTCAGATGAGATGTTATGCCTTGGAGGGCTCTAGAATGCCGTTGAATATATCCATTCTTTGTTTGTTTTTACTGATACGGTTGTCGCTTGAAACGGTGCTGTGCTGTAATTGTCATTGTTTCTGAATTTAATAAATGACAACTTTGCAAAATGAATTTCAGAGACTAAGCAGTCATCAATTTTTACTACAATAAGATAACTTGTAGCTCATCTTGACGTTGAAGTAAATCCATTAGCGTTCCATTCCAGAACTCTTAGGGGATCTATTAAATATCCCTCAATTTTATTCTTAGCATTATTAGTATTGTAAATAAGAGATCTGAGCTCTATTTTCTTTAGGACCGGCAGAACTTTCCTTTAGAATTTTCGAATAGTCTGACTTCTGTTTATTTATTATTTGCAGGATATTAGATGTTTGTGGCTGAAAAGGTTTTGTTTCGAATATTCTGCAATTCTTTAGCTACTATACAACCTCTGTTGCCTGCTGAATGTGCTTCGCCGTAGTTACTGCATGATGTTTTATGTTTGCCAGCTCATTTTACACATTTCGCATCCTTGGCGCAGAAGATTTTTGTGTAGTCAAAAACTTGGTATATAATTTTTGGGCGCTTGACTGGTTGAATGTTTACTAGAAGCAGAAGTACATAAAAGGCCTGGCATGCAAAAGTGCAATCCGTCTTAAGGGGTCCGGTCTTTGGAAGCAAAGTTCCTACGGTCACGCATCCATACTTCACAGCTATGGAATTGTTGACCCAAAGATAAACTCAGATTATGTTATTCCATATCAGGATTTCAATAAGTACTACTCCACCCTTACTCCCAAAAGGCAAGAATGAGAAACCAGCTCATTGTTGAATGAACAGAACATCCAAATCTACACTAATAGGTTTAAAATGGAAAAGGAATCGGAGCAAGGGTATTCTGCGAACCATTACAGATTAAAGACTCATAGAAACTGCCAGTATGCAGTGTCTTTCAAATTGAAATCTTTGCCACTGATAGAGCAGAGTTGATAATCCTAACAAAGAAAATAAATCCATCTCGGATTACAATTTTTGTGGACAATCAGGAAGCTATTGACACTTGACAGTGAGACAATAAGATCTATCACAGCATGTAAATGTCGTGAAACCCTGAACAAACTTAGTAATATCTATGTGGTCAATCTCTGCTGGATTCCCGGATATAGAAGGGAATGAGATAGCAGATGAACTAGCCAGAAATGGATCAGCACTAGGTACAGGGTATATACACACACAAATAGATAACCCTATTGGTATAATGAAAGAGAATATAGGACCAGGGAACGAACCAACAATGCTTGGTTATCAAGAGAGGATTGTATTATATCCCACAGCCTATGGCCACAATTAAATACTTACTAGCTATGGGGGAAGAAATCTTGATAGGTGTACTGATGGGACATTGTGCAATCGGCACTATGGCCAAAAGGCCCCGACTACTGCAGGAGCTGTCAAGATGAAGAAGAAATAGAAACCATCAAACACTTACACTGCGAATTGCCCTAATCTCCACAACTGTAATAGTCTCTTCGGAGAACTGGGAGAGGTAGCACATATTTCGTTGATGGACTTAACAAGATTCATAAGGAGCACACGCTGGTTCGAGTAAGAACCAGCTAACTAGAAACAGTGTTAGAAGGGGTATCACAACCCAAGGTGTATCAAAATGGACCAAGAGGCCCCCGTGTAAGCCCTCTTTGAGACACATAGCACAGGGGCCTTTGTAGCTTTGAATGTTAAGAACAAGTACTTGAAAGCCTTATTTGATAAGGTCAGAAGACACCTTGGATTCCTTTTCATTTATTACTTGAAGATATGATTCCGCTCTCATCTTTTTTTTACTTCCCATTTCTTTTTACGATTCATTCTATTTCGAGCGTAAACTTTTCTTCATCTGCAGCTCATTCCCTACTATGGGACGAATTGGATTTTGAGTTAAATGTTCCATCCGCTATTAATTTTCTTCCTTGAGCAGCAAAATCTGTCTTTTCAATTCCTCGCAGCGTAATTCCAGCTCTTGAATTTCGTTAAAATTACTATTTACGATACGATTCTTCAAAAGTCTGTACAACCTACTCGCGTACGCCGATGACATTGACAGCTACGTGTTGACAGTGGCGCTTTCGTGAGTATTGGAAATAGGTTTAGCAGTTAACGAGAGCAAAATAAAATATATACGAGTACTGTCATTAAAAAAGGACAGTCAACATAGGCTACTTGGATAGAATGTTATAATAGACAGATACAATTTTGAGGTAGTGTTGACTTTGTCTACCTAAATTCAAATAATGAGACCAAGGGAAGAATTGCTCTTGATAACTGCTATTTCTCTGGGCTAAGAAGGCAATTGAGTAGCAAAGGCCTCACGGATGAGGACTTTATAAAAAACCCTCAACATCTCAGTCCTGCTACACTGCAGAACCATGGACGTTTTCAAAGGCGAATGAAACACCATTGGCTGTTTTGGAAGAACAATTTTTCAATTGATTTTTAGCATCATTTGTATAGACAGAGAATGGAGAAGAAGATATAACAACGAGCTATATCGGTTGTACAGCGACATCGACGTAGTCAAAATGATTTGAATTCATCGTCTGAGATGGCTAGTATATGTAAGGCGACGGGATAAAGGAAGAAGTCACCTAAAGTGGTATAGATACATAAGTGGAAAGGGACCTGTCTCCGTATATAAAACTGAAGGCGGCTAGCACAATATCCAGCTACCTAGAGACGTATGTTGGTTGAGAACAAGGTCCTGGGCGGACTGTAGCGTTGTCCAATGTAAAGTTATTTCTCTAATATGACTAAAAGATTTAGTTCAAAAATGACATCTAAGAAATATTTGACATACATGTGAACATGACATGCTGAGTTTTAAAAAATATTGCTTTTCATGCATTTTCCCAAAAGAATTACATTCTAACAATTTCACTTAAATTTTAAATCAGATTGATTTGTAAATGAACAGTTCATCGGTGAATAAACAGGTCATATTATTGTTGCAATTGCCTTCAAATAACATAATTAAAGTTCTGGCAAGTTCGGGCAGTATTAAGTCCGTCATCAAATTATAATTATTTTTTTTTTCTTAAGACAGAATTATATTTGTTTAAGATAGCGCCTAGGGTTGCTATTTTACTGTCTATGCGGGCAACGTTGCTATAGAAGGCTCTGGTAAACACCTTAAAGGAGCTCCTACAAAAAGCTTTGAATAAGATATCTAGGTGGACAGCTCGGTGTGGTCTAGGAGTGAACTAGTCCTCTACAAAACTGAACTAGTCCTCTTCTCAAGAAAATATAAAATCCCACCTATTGACCATCCATTCCTTAATGGAACGAGCTTAACTTTCTCTAACCAAGCAAAATATAAGTGTCTTATTTTGGATAGGAAACTAAGCTGGAAACCTAACATACAAGAAAGACTAAAGAAATCCACTGTCGCACTCTTCTCTTGCAAAAAGCCATTGGGAACAAATGAGGCTTACAACCCAGATTAACTCATTGGCTCGGTCATCAAACCTATCCTTATTTACAGCTATGGACACTCTCTTCCATTTAACACCCCTCGACATTTTTGATAGGCAAATGGCAGCTAACTTAGCTATTCGCCTTAAAGCTGCTTCACAGTGGTCCACAAAAGTATATGGCCACGTCTCCATCTTAAACAATTTGAATATCTTCCCTGAAGACATTGACTACACCAAGTTAAATTTTGACAAAAACTTCCAAGTTACCGTCCCTTCCAGAGTATTCTGGGAAGAAGGTAGTTTTTGGGAAAATAAGTCGTTACATTTTTAGACCGACGGTTCAAAAACTATCGATGAGGTGGGTTGTGGGGTCTCCTCTGATAAGCTTAATTTAAACCTCTATTTTCGTCTCCCAAACCACTGCAGCGTGTTCCAGGCGGAGATAATGGCAATAAGGGAAGTCTTGTCTTGGCTAAAGAATAACGTGATATCGACCGTTGATATCCGCATCTTTTTAGACAGCTCTAGACTGCCGATCGTCTCTTATAGAGATGGCGGAGGAGCTTAATATTAACCTAATTTGGGTGCCGGGGCATAAGGATATTCCAGGAAGTTGTAAGGCTGTCAAACTTGCCAGACATGGAACAAAAATACCCATCCTTCCAGACAAATATTCACTGGGTATGCCGATAGCTACATGCAAACTTAAATTAAATCTGGATGCTATACACATTCTAAGTAGACAAGTGGTACAACTTATCTAGCGATAAAATAGATTTGGCCTAAGCTGGATCTTAAACGCTCTAAGAATTTGATTTCTCTCAATAGAATGCATATCAGCGCTGTTATAGGTGATATTACTGGACACTGTCTAATAGGCAAGCATGCAACAAGGCTTGGTGTCTTCTCAAATGATTTCTGCAGAAGCTGCATGGACGAGGAGGAGGAAGAGACTATTCTTCACCTTCTTTGCACCTGCCCAGCTCTCTCCCAAAGAAGGAAACTCCACTTAGGAGCCTTCTGTTTCAATGACCTAAATGATCTTAATAAAATAGACGTTAGGGACCTTCTAGGCTCCAAATGGTTTAACAAGTCGGCTAGAGGCCGCTTCCCAAACCCATGTGGTATCACAATGGATCTATTACTGGTCTAAGTGTGTTGGCTTTTAGCTGACAGCAACCTCAAATTAACCTAACTTAAGATAGCTGCATTTTATAAGAAAAAACACGAAGTAATTGTCTTTTAGGAATTTTTCCGTTGCGCAACAATGAGTTGTTATCAACATTATGTAAATGAAAATAAATGAATTGTGGAGGAGTCCTTGAGATGGTCTTTTCTGAAAATAATCAAAATACAGACAAACTTTTATGTAAACTAACAAGAACAAGTCTTGTAGTTTTATACAATAGACCTCTGGTCAGACAAAAATATCCTCAAAATCGGAGACACAAAATTTAGGATGAGAAAGAGCTACATCATCACTTGATAGATTTCTTTTTAAATATTACGTATACGCCTCCTGTATCTTAAATTTAATTTTACAAGACAGAAAACAATTAAGCAAGTGTCACTATAAATGTTAATCCTCTATGCCTCTATGCCTCTATGGTCTATTCAATGTTTTCTTCATTACAACAAAGTAGCAATAAATAAACTAATAAACCAAATTCAATAAAAGACAAATTAACATTTCAAAGCTACGAGTATGTTGCAAACAAAATTTGTTTTTAAATCACCTGAATAGAATTACCATCAAAATGCACATAATGATAAAAAAAAGGTCACGTTTTAGACGTCGTATCTTCCATAGACAAACCTAAAAACCATTTCCACATTTTAATATTAATCAAAACATTAATCTTTGAATTGTGTATCTTTTACCAAACTCGACATAGGTTCATCGCCTTCTTTCGTAAAAAATAAAAAAAAATAAATACAAATCGCTTAATTTCCATGCCAAATAATGCAAAAACCATCACTTTGGGAGGAGTCGTCTCGCAGACAAACTACGAACCAGATACAGCCAGATAGCTAGTAGGCCTATTTGTCAATTTATCGAAATTTCATTTCGTTTTATTCAAATCTCGTGCATAATCATAGAAACCTAATCAAACCTAAGAAACCGCAGCGGGAATTCCTATGTGGAAAGGCAAACAACGATACAAATACGAGTCCAACCATTCACCTCACACACTTGGAATGGCCGATAAAGCGATCGTCACACCTCCTCCGAAAGAATGGTCAGTGTCGCTGTCCGAAATTTCAAAATTTCTTCACTATCGTCTGCCCCAGTCGTCGTAGATCATTGATCTCGCTGCTTGGTGGCTCTGTGTAGAAATTTGCATTGCATGGCCCATTGTTACATAGCACCACTACTACAGTGACAACCGACAATCTCCTGACGAGAGTTATGTGAGTCCAAATCAGTATGCTGGCCGGTGGGTAGTTTGCACTCTACGATGTGTTACCAAATTTGTATGCTATGCCTTGTAGGTAGGTTAGCCTGGCCCAAGAGTCTTTCAACTATTTTTAGACTGTTCAGTGGTCGTTGTCGCCTTGGCCAGCATGACATTGTCTTCACACTGTTTGTGCCTGTGTATTTCTGACTGGATTTGGGTGTGTGCGACGACGACGACGACGACGACGTCGGATAGTGGACCTCGTTTTCTTCAGCTGATGACTGGAGAAAGTCTGGACACTTTTTTTCCATTTCGGGGTTCATTCAACTCTCTGCGGTTCGTAGTCCGTCCGGTGTTTGCCAAAAAAAAAAAAAAAAAAACCGACGATGGAAAAAAGTCGTTGTCTGCTATTGTTGATACAAACGATATATGCCTACATCATAATGTTGGTGATTGCGTGAAAGCGGTGACGGTTATGGCAGACGACGAACGGATGAGTGGTGCTGCTGGTGCGCCTGGGGGCGCAATTCGAAATGTGACTACTAACATAGTGCCACAGTCACCGACATTTGGTGGTTTCTTCTTCTGGATCGACGTTCTTTGACGTGGTATTGTTGTCGAGTGGAGTGGAGCTTGCACAGAATTTCGAACTGATTGATATTTGACTTTGATTCTTTCTCTGCGGGTAATGCGTCGGAGAATAATCTATGCAAATGTAAATAAAGGAAATTGATTGGAGTCAATGACCACGATGGGAAATTGTGATATACTTTCTGCAAGTAGGTGAAGTGTGAGGGCAAATAAGAGTATCTCTGATGGTTTACGTTTTCTGATGGAGAATGCTAATAGGTTTTATCAATTTTTATTTGTTGATTGAGTTATTTTTGAGAAGCGCGGTATACATACGAGTATATGACTTTTGCGGTACTCGTTTAGTTTATTTGTTCTGCTAAAAGAGAAAGATTAAATTTATCTGTTGTCATCAGGAAGAGGTGTTGACACGATGGAATATTTGTATTTTAAATTAGAAGGTTTATACTTATATGTATTGTAAATGTTTGTAACTTTATAGGGAAAATATTGGATTTATGAAAGCATGGTAATTTGTAACTCACATTCTTTGAGGGTGTGTACCTATATTTATTGAAAACAACAGCGCTTTCTTTCTTATGCAACTGTCAACAATCGTAGAATCTTGACACTAGTTTTACAGATTCACCAGATTTATTTATATCTACGTACATAGGTAGTTTAATCGAATATAATTTGGTAGAGGAAACAGTTGATGGAGAGCTCGAAAAGGTTTCGAGTGTCAGATCATAGTGATACTACAGGATCTTTGGATTTTCCAGATTAAATCGTGAAACCAGTTGGAGTTCCAAATGAAGCGTCAGAGTTTTCTGACATCTGCACCTGCTAGGTTACTATGCCCAGAAAAAACGAAACAAATATCTAAAAAAAGTACCTTCTTCGAGGTGAAAGTGCTATATATACGTAAGGTAATTGAAGAATTGTCTCCTCCTCATTCTCGACTTCAAAGGTCTACAAAAGTCTTTGGAGGATAGGAAGTGAAACATTTATAACAATAACTAAATCTCAAAGCTTTTCTGAACCATCTTAGATTAAGTCTATCTTACTTACTATGTCTATACCCTTTGTGACGCCTGCTGTCAATTCTATTCAATTCATTCACAATGCTCGCAATTATTCCTCAACTGCTTTAGTGCCTTTATTGGTTTGGCCACACCCCAATTTTCTGTCAATATTTTTTTTTTTTTTGATTGCGCCAAGTGATGTGTAATTTTTAAAGATACCAGTAGCTCGGGCTACTGGCGTGCACGATTCACAAACCTGAATACTCGATGCCGGGAATATGCCCACGTACTAAACCACACCCTTCACACTTCAACCACTCTCCCCGCGGGACTACCACTAGGTATTGCTTCGCGGGGCTGGTTTGCAATTTATGCCCTTCTTGCCAATTTGCTGCTTCATTTTCACTGTTGCTTTTCCTGAATCTTTCCAACCTTCTTGATTACTGCTGTAACCTGTTTCAACGCATACCATATTGTGCTCGATGCTGTCAAGATGTTTACAATATTCTCTGGAGTTGGTTTTTCTCTGATTCGTTCCTCTAGTTCTCTGCGCACTATATCAAAATGTGTGCACTGAACAAATACATGCCGCGCATCTTCTATGGCCTATCCGCGATTTAAACAGGTGGGAGAATCATTGAGCCCGATTTATTATTAGTGAATAGGTATATCTTCCCGTCGAAGACTGGTTCCATCTCTCCTGCCATGCTCCCATTCCCCGCTGTTTTTCTTCCAGATTAATATCGTTGACTGAAGCTTGGGGGTGATGAATTTTAGCACCGTAGGTCCTTTGTAGTTCGCTAGCCAGGATGTCTGGTGGTGGCATTCCATTGTCGACACATATAGCATCATCTGACACCGTCCGAAATGCACAGCACACCCTCAGGGCACACATTCGGTTGACGGAGTTAATTTTTCTGGCGTAAGACTTAAGTGTCACTGCTTTGAGCCATATTGCCCATACATTATGATGGACTGCACCACCCTTCACAGAACTAGTCTCCTTTGTTGTCTGGGTCCTCCAATGTCCGTCATTATTATAGATAAGGCTGCACTCATCCGAGCAGATTTGTCACTCGTTTTTTCAAAGGTGGGCCTAGCATCGATCATCACACCTAGATATCTGATAACCGCTTTTGACGTTATATTATGGTCGCCTCCCTGATAGTGATTGTTTCTCTTTTCGTCCGACTACTTGCTAGTACAGCTTCTGCCTTGTGTTCTGTGTTCTTCATTCATTACAAATGTCCTCTATTTCTTCGAGGTGTTTCGCCGCCACAACTTTTGCAATATCATCGGCAAAGCCTATGATTTTTGCTTCATTTGAGACCCCGAGCCTTAGAACACTATTATACATAATGTTCCATAGGATAGGTCCTAGTACTGACCCTTGTGGAACTCCGCCAGATATGCGGTACTGCCTTACTCCATCATCTGTATCGAAGAGCAGGAACCGTTTCTCGAAATAGCTTAGTATCATTTTAATTAGGAACCATAATACCATCATTTACCTAAGGGAGTGTACTATAAGTCCCCAGTTTACAGAGTTGAACGCATTTCAGGCATCCAGTATTATTGCGGCACCATATTTTTTGAACCTCTTCTTCATCTTTTGCCCTGAATAACTTTCTTCAAGGCTCCGTATAGCAACGGAACTATATATTTTTGAAATTAGTATATCGTCACCTTTCATTTGATATTACCATTTACTTTAACTATAACTTCTAAAACTTTTTTCCACTTTTATGTCTTTAACCTTATACATCAGGGTTTATCGTTTTCGAAATATTCACAGTCAAAACTGATTTTAATTAACTGGAAGGCGATGAAATGTCAATTCATAAACATTTCTATCAACGCTCATACAAGAATTTCTTTACGGTCATGTAGTAAAATTAAAAGAAAAACTCTACAATTTAATTACATTAAAAGAATTAAAAGAATTCAGACCTAAGTGACATTTATCTTAATTGTTTGGATATATTCAAGCATGGCAGCAATGAATTGGACATTGTTTAATTGTTACCTGATATACATCAAAAGTGACTCAACAAACAAGGTCATAATTTCTTAATAATTTCTTTGTTTTGGCATTAAAATTCCATTTTTATTCAATACTGTTCACTAGAAGGAGTGTTTGCCCTGTAGTTTTTTGGAAATGAGACAATGTATGGGAAATTAGATAATTGCGATGCGTCAAAATGACACATTCTGCTCTAACGTTAACGTAATGTTATACAACTCATTTCCAGCAGTTTTGCAATGTAATATGCAAACATGTAAGCACTCCAAGTTAACATAAAGCTTAGATGAGCCCGTGCCATTCTGCTCATTCCAGGCAATAAGTGGAAAGATGTTTCGGTATTTTGTTTCATTCCCTTAAACTGTTCTGCAAAGATGTTAGTAAGAGGCGTTGTTGATGACTTTATGTAAATGAAAACAAATGTATTTTCGAAGAGTGCTTTGAAAATGTTTGGAAATTGGAAAGTATATGTTTATTCATCTAATGCCACGTCTAAGTAAGCAAGGCTATCACTATTCATTCAAAACTGTTAGACTTCAAATATGAAATACCCCGCCCTATCTTCACACTCCCTTTTATTTTTAGAATTCGCTTACTGTTCGCCATGTTCCTTATATACATTGTAGTAAAACTCCTTTGAACATTTTTGTGGATTACACTAAATGCCGTTAGTAGGTGATTTTGTTGTGATTAATTGCCTACTAACTCCGAAAATGTAGCTCAAACTGCAAATAAACAGACAAATACAAACAAATTAAATTTCTCGGTAAATTTTTGAATGAAATAAAGAAACGTTAGTGATGCAAGAACGTATTCTGGGTCTGAAATACAAAATGACGAATTTAAAATGGCTGACAAAAGCCCAAAAATATGAACAAATTCAATTTATTCGTAAACTAAAGAATTCAATCAAAGAACAAGCAACATTATTCTCGGGGTTTCTGAATCCAAAAATAAAGTCAAAATTTGAGAACTAAAAATGGCTGAAAACTACATTTTTAAATTGAAAAAAAAATCCTGCGAAAATTGATACCGATTAGTTCACGAATTTGTTTTCGAGGACGCTTAATTCAAATCTTAGGTCAGAATTATCAAATTCAAAGTTTGGGCAGTTTTTTATCCTTTTGAATATAATTTTTCATGCCATTTTGAATTGGGAAATTCTTATTTCGTATTTGCATTCAGCTAATCAACTATTTGATGTCAGTTTTCATGGTATTTAGAAATTTTGTTTGCGCCATTTTGTACCCACCATTTTGAGTTTTGAAATTCCAACCTAGGATTTGCATTCAGCAACTTCGAAATCTATTGCTTACGAGTAACATTATCCTTTGAGTTACATCATTAATCTACAAAGCCATAGAATTTGTCTATATACATATAATATTTTAAATTGACCTTTTTACCATTGAAATTAATCATTTTGCAATTTTATTCGCTAGCCAGGATGTCTGCTGATGGCATTCCCGCGAGGACACATATAGCATCACCTGAATTAATCATTTTGCAATTTGTTTTAACCTCTTTGTAATTGAAATTAATCCATTTGCATGTGAGTTTGAATATGAAATCGATTTAATAAAGGGTGTCCCAGAATACACGCAAGTTTTGATTTTTGCGCCATTTGTGCGGTAAAGTGCTGCCAACGCAAAAAAAAGCGTGACTGCTGACATTTCAGGGTGCTACATGAAAGAACAACGCATTTCCATTGTTGAGCATTTTGGGCTGAAGGCATCATCGGACCATTCTTTTTAGAAAATGCGGCTGATCAGGAAATAACAAATAATGGTGCTCACTATCGCGACAGAATAGTTCAGTTTTTTGTACCTGAATTGCAAGATATGGATGTGGCCGAGTGGTTTCAATAAGACGATGCCACATACCATACAGCCAGAGAAACAATTCAATTATTGCATGAGTCATTTCCTGGTGGTGTAATTTTCCGTTTTATTGATCCGAATTGGCCGTCCAGATCATGCAATTTAACGCCGTTGGACTTTTTTCTTTGGGATTTTTTGAAGTCTAAGGTTTTTACCAACAAGCCCACGACCACCACGACACGAAGGAGCAAATTGAGTGCTGTGTCAACGAAAATAAGCCACATTTATGCAAACCGGTCACGAAAATATTGACAAAAGAGTGCGTATGGGCCAGCAAAGCCGTGGAGGCCATTTACCCGATATGCTATTCCATACATACGAGTAAAACTATACTGTATATTCTAGGAATCAATAAACATTTACAATTTTTAATTAAAAACTTTTCTATCAAAATTACTTCTTGCGTGAATTTTGGGACACCCTTAACAATTGCAAAGAGAAGTATTCCAATTGCAAAAGGGTTAATTTAAAGTGAAAATTCTATATCAAAGTTTTTAATTCGCCATTCTGCAATCCAGATAACGCTTTTGCTCATTTGTCATCGTTCATCCTTTATCAGTTTACGAACAAATTAAATTTGTTTATATTAAATTAAATTCCGATCGAATTCTTGCTAACTTTTGGTATGACATTTCTTGTATTCTTAAGGAGTCTTGAAAAAATAAATTAGCTGAGTTGCAGGCACCCCGGGGTTCGTCCTTTGTTTTTCATAGTTTGAGTGGAATATTTCCTAAAAATTTATAAACTAAATATCTCGGGAGTCAGCAGCAACAAATTAACTAGAAAAAATATCAATTGGACTTTGAGTAAAGATCCTTTTGACTTACTCGTAGTGTTATTTAAATGCCAGAGAAATTTTGTGTAGCCTCTTGTCCGTACTTATAAAAACCGTCTTCAGTTGTCTCTGCTACTCGTAAATAAATAAATAACTCTCATCGCAAACTTTGTTGCATTTTAATAATCCCATGCCGTAAATATGTCACTTAACAAATAAGCAGGAAGCACTAGCATCTGTCTCAATAATAATTGTCTTAAATATGAATAATTTTCTTTATCTCGTTGCTTGACTGCAACTGCAACAATGTAAAGGTTTACTATAATTTAATCGTATTAAAAAAAATCAATTATTTGTTTATTCAACTCTGTATGACAACGTCCTTCGAAGTGACACTATACCTGTTTAGGATTTCCTCACGTTGCTCATGGAGTTTATTCAACTTGACAACGGCGAACGTCAACGTATTTCCTATGCCGCACAAAGAAGTTCAACAACGACAACAAGAAGATGAAGACTAAGCAGAAGAAAAACTTAGTTACTGGGACAACTTGAAAGTTTCGTCTGGTTCTTTTAGAAGGTGTTAACAGTGGTAACAAGGAAGTGACATATAATATGCTTGATGATATTTAATTGGGGTACTGTTCCAGTAAATCAAGTCGGCTGACAAGTTGGGGAGCACCGCAATGCTCAGGCGGTAGTTTTTTGTATATCTTTTACTTGAGGTGTACGTACTCGTATTCGTACATCGCGTAGTGCTTTCCTGTCTGAATTTGCAGATAAGGATTTAACACGAGTTTTAACTGATTGATCAGGTAAGTTATTGCTTACATATGGCGATTAAGCAGGTTATAGTTTTTTAAGTGGAACGCTTAGGGTTATTGTGAATTGCAGATGGTTACGAGTAATTAACCAAGGTCAGGTTATGTGTTTAGTTAAAACTTAACTTTTTCTCTTGCGGTGACATGTTGTTCGAAAAATACCAAGTTTTTGTATACGAGTATCGCTGCAATTTGATTCCTGGCGTATGCACAGTTATCTCTTTTGCATTCATCGTTTTGCTCTTGATAATCAATACCACCTGCGATTATTTTCTATCTAAAGCACTACTTTGAAATAAACTACAAACTCTCGGAAAATAGCCGCTAATATGTACATAGATCATAAGCTTTGAAGTATGATATTTTGAATGCTAAGAGATTAAAAAAAAGCAACGTATTTTAATGCATTTTTATTAAATTACAATTCATGTTAACTTACTTGCTAGACAAAACACGCTTAAAACTAGCTTAACTAACTTAACTATGTTATTTTAACTTACTGGTCTTATGCGGGCGCTCTAAGCTAAACCTAATAATAAAAACTATGTCTTTCGACGTAACCTAACTTAAATTCTTTATTCATTTCATCTCCTTTTTTTTAACTATATTAAATACTAAGAACAAATTTTTACTTTTTTTTTTAAAAAAAATTGAGTACATGAACCGATTTTTTTTTGTCTTACATCTGTATATAAATAAAACTTAAAGACTACCTTAAAATAAATCTTAAACTACCTTAGTCTACCCTACTCTAATTATGTAATTATATATGTACATACGTACTTTTTTTTTAAATCCAACTGCTGTGCTTGGGTTTTGTTTTTTTTTTTTTTATTTTATTCCCTAAAATCCTAACCTAAAAACTACCTAAACGTAAGCTATGTAAGCCGGCCATAGAAAAACTGCCAACTTTAAAGGAGTTCTCTCTGCTTCGGCTAGCCACCAAAATTGTCCGAACTGACATTCTACGTCCTTCAGATCGCGACTTGATACCGCCCTAATAAACCGAAGACGCTTCACGTGTGCGACGTCTCTGCCGTAATTGAGTCACCTATCCCCAGCTGTCCGAGCAACATGAAAGCCCCAGAGATCAGGTTATTCATCGAGCTCATTGTTCTTGTAATATGCCTTCGAGTCAGCTTGATTAGGTTATTCCTGTTGTACAGGACCTCATTGGGATAGAATTTTATGTACTGGGACTCTGGTGTTCTGTATAAATGAAGGCAAGCTCTCTCAAATACCCGAATCGTTTCCAACAAGCTTGCTCCCACGTTGAACCAGACGGAACATCCATATACGAGCATGGGCCCGATAAGAGCCATTAGCAAATTACCTTTACCCTTGCATCGAGTTGCTTGCTATAAAAAAGTCTCTTTGTAAGGGCAAATGCACCTTTGGCTCTGTCCAGAGCAGCATCTATATGTTTGTTAAAATATAGATATTGGTCTAACCACAGCCCTAGGTATCTGACTACACTTCGACGCGTAAGTGGCTGTCCGTGCGGTCCAACGATTAAGAACTTTCGTCAATTCTTTCGGGTATCCCTAGAAGCTCCAGACAACGGCGTCCTAAAAAGAATGGTTTCCGATTTCTGGAAGTTGATCTTCAATTTCCAGTCATGGGAATATCGCTGAATCTTATCGAAGTCACGTTGCAAGAGAATTTCAATGACCTCGATTTTTGGTCCTGATCTGTACGTGATCAAGTCGTCTGCGTACGGTATGGCATGGTGAAGTGATAATATGAGATCGCTTGCGCAAATGTTGAAAAGGATCGTTGAATTCACCTCACCTTGTTGCAGACCGTTTTTAATTTGAAATGATCCAGTAGAAGTTACGTTGCCATTTTTGACAATGATCTGTCTACTATTTACAGAAGTAGTTTGCTTATGTCCTCCCTGTTCAGCTTGTAGAAGAGCCCTTCTAACCATACGGCATCGAAGGCCTTCTCCATATTTGCCGGTTGGCCAGTGGCGATCTATCCATAGGAGCACATGAGCATGTCTCACGTAAGCGTTTACCTTACAATTAGGCATCAAAATAACTTGAGAATGGAAGTACTGATTAAATTGTTCTAAAATTAAAAAAAGAAACTAAAAGAAAAGTATTCTGACAAATGAATATTTATTAATAATTTTGCAATTATTAACACTTGAACAATAAATAACCACGAGTTAAGTTAACTGCTCGTTACACAGCGATTGCGAGTATAATAATAATGTCAGCTAAATAAATAAACTATCAGCAAAATACACCAGAAAGAAGAAATACTTATAACCAGCAGAAAAAATAAATCGTCCTCGTGTGCAGAAAAAAAAAGAGAAAACAAGATCATCAGAAAAAGTAACTGATTACCAAAAAAAAAAAAAACTGTTTTCACAGTAAAAATAAATTATTTGATCAGTAAAAAGGAAAAATATTTCATTGAATATTGTTGGGACTGCAAAATCATATTTTCGCCGACCATATGCATTCCAGTATCTCGGAGTGGTGTATCTGCCTTGCTGTCTTCTTCTAGTATTAAATGTTTGTTGAGATGGAATTTTGTAAGTGCTGTCATCTTTGAATTGCGTTAAAATTTCTAATTTGTACAGTTGTTCTATAGTTAGAAGCTTCATTGAGTTATCAACTTGATGTTCGGTTCTATGGACATGTTGGTGGAATTTTGATCGGTAGACCATTTTTTGTATCCTAGCTTGCATCGCTAGAAGAGTTTGAAGCTGTGGTGCATTTCCCTAAGCTAGTATGCCATATCTCAGGTGTGATTCAACCAAACCAAAATAGGATTGTCGTAGAACGTCTGGTGTGCATCTGTAGCTCAGGTGAAATAAAGCGTATGCGGACTGACGAGGCCTGTATGTGATAGCTCCATTTCACTCCAAGGTACTTATACGTTGATACGTTTTCAATTATTGTTGAGCAGCCATCCTCCTTTTGAAGATGTAGATGACTACCTACTCTATGCAGACACTCCGCGGTATGCATTTTTAAAATAACTTTATACTTCATAATATGGGGCGGGCGAATATGCATAACCTTTGTTTTTTTGGCATTGATAATAAGCCTATTGTCATGATACCAAGCCATAATAGCGCCGAATTCACTTTGCGTCTTTTTTTCCGCTGCCTCAATGTTTTTGTGACTCACTACAATGGCCGTGTCATCCGCATATGCATATCCCGTGCTTTGCTTTAAAACTGAAAGCAGGTCATTTATATAAATTATAAAAATAAGAGGGCCTAACCTCGATCCTTGTGGCATCCGATATTTAGCATCTATCTCCTCGCTCAAATACTCTTTTATTTTTCACCTCATATTTCCTATCATTCAGATAACTTTCAAACCATGTCAATATGTATCCTCGTACACCAATTTTTTCTAGAGACTTTAATATTTTTTTTATGACATAGTGTATCAAAGGCTTTTTTAAAGTCGATGAAGAGAACAATAGAGTTGTGATTCTTGTCTAGGCTAGTGTTTGATCTATTTGCGAAGTCTCCAAGTAAGCGATTTATACTTCTATTTTGTCTAAACCCGAACTGATTGTTTTCCAAGAGTTTGTATTTCTCAACATAATCATATAGCCTCTTAGCTACAACTTTTTCTAACACCTTATCTATAGCTGGGAGAATAGAAATTGGCCTATAGTTAGAAATCTAATTTTTCTTTCCATCCTTGTATATTCTAGGTTCATGTTGACTATTTTCGATATTATTGGAGCCAATACTCTGGAACTATTTTTGAGATCTTTGGGCCTTATGCCATCTCCTCCTGCTGATTTATTTTCTTTAAGCGAGTTGAGAATATTCTCTATTTCTCCCGTGGTGACGTCTGCCAGATACATTGAGCACTGTACACCATTCATTGGGCTAAGAAAAGATTTGTATTCGCATATCTGTATAGTGTTTTTAATTTCGGATGATAATGATTCACGAACTTTTTTACAAGATTATCAAAGTCGCTGGCACTATATATATATGAAAATACCTTCAGCTGCTTAGGCGGCAGTCCGAGGTACAGACAGATGGACAAAATTGCGACACTCTAAAACCTCTTTAATACAGGGTGGCTCAGAATAACCTTTATGGTTTCAATTAATTATAACTTTGTTATTGCAGAGTAAATTATATATATATACGTATTTTTTTTTTAAGTACATATACAAATGGGGAATTTTATTGACCTAAACGTAAAAGATTACTTCTTGCAAATTGTGGTTATTTTCTGCTTCGCACATTGGTGCTACACCACATTTTTAATTACCTTTGGCAAAATTTCCGGTGTTATAATTCGAATTTCATTGCGAATATTGGTTTTCTGTTGGGGGGTGGTCGCTGACTTATTGACGTACATTCGCTCTTTTTTATCATGAAGTTGAATTTTATTGCATTGTCGAGTGCCTAAAACCTGCTCGTAAATTTCCATTGTCTGAGGTATTAATTTCACCGACCGATATTTGTTGCAGTTTCTCGTGTCGCCTTTACCTTTATACAGTAGAACAAGAAAGATCTCCCTTCATTGACTTGGCATCGAATCTTCTCTCATCACTTTATTAAATACAATTGTTTTTTTTTCTTTTTTTATAATTTGCGCGCGCCAAAGAGGATATGAATACTCTTATACTATTACAGGACATGGGTGTTTGTGAAGGAGAGAGAGAGAGAAAGAAAGATTAAGTGTAGTGGTTTGAAACTTAGATGGTATTAAGTTTCTGTAAACTCCAAGGGTAGCGTTGGAGAGCTTGTTTGTTTTGCTTTTGTCGTTGCTTATGATTCACAGTATTTTTTTCCGTCCTCCTGATGTCATCATCACGATCAAGTGGCATTTCGAGCCATATGACCGCACTACTGGCAGTGCTATGCCTTCGCAGTAGAGTTGACCTAGCTTTCGCAATTGATCGACTTTTTTATTTATTTCAGACGAAATAAATAGATGATTGATGACATCAGGATTTGAACCGTGAACCAAGAGCGTGACAAGCGTTGATGTTACCACTACACTACGGTCATCCTGCGAGCCATTTAAAACTTGCCGATTGTTGTTTTTTAAAAACAGCACGTCCTCTGGAAAATTGTTGTTGTGGCGGATTTTTCCAGTAACGAAACGAAAGTGTGCGACCTAATACCTACCTTAACTGCTAACATAAATCTTCCTACGTGTGGGTGTTGATTTGATTATATTGATTTAAAAAAAACTATTTTCTCTATTTCTAAGTTGTTCCAATTTATTGGCTCTATTAATTTCGTTTTACTCATAAATATATATTTTTTATTCATTAACTTCCACAGCATCAAAGAATCACCTCTCAATTTTTTTTTAAAAATAAAATTACTTCGCCCGCGGGGCTTTCAAATAATATTTTGCATACTCGTGCAATAAGCTTCACGCAACAGTGCATTCCACAAATGCAGCTGATAGTGTCATAAAAATCCATTTTCAGGACGATTAAACACGTAATTTAAGTAAATTTCAAAATAATTATACATTCGCTGCGGGAAAGTCTTATCAGCAGCAGCAGCAGTAGCAGCAGCAGCAGCAGTCCGCCTTAATAGTGCTCCCACTGCACGTGCGGATACTTGAATCAGGAAGGAATTGAGACCAAGTTAATCTCTATTTTGAGTGCACTGTCGATGACAGCCAAAGAGGAGGAAACATTCCGCCTCCAACGATGGAAAGAAGCAAAGAAACTCTTGATTATGTTTGCCAGTATGCGATACAAGACGGCATCGTGGTCAGTGGACAAACATTCCACAGATACACTTCATCGTATCGCATTTTATTGTTATTATCGTGGCCCGCTGCATAAATGTGGATATCGTGTTATTATATTTGGTATACTCTTCGAATTGGGCAGTACAATAACCTTTTCGCTTAGCAGTGACTGAGACTGTGAAGAGAAAGCACGATTATGGACAATCGCCAGATCGTCAGACGGGCCGACAGTTCATGAATGCCGCCACAGTTCACATGCATAGTGCATGTTAGCGACGAAAAAAATAGCATAACCAAATGCCATAATCGAGTAGTTAAGACGACGAGGGTCTTACACCTTCCACCACCAATCGATGCAATGTAAACAACATTTCTAAATTAAGCTTGACTCTGGCTTTAGCCAGTAAGCGACTGTACAGAGGTTTCCGCTAAAGATAAGAGAATAGGAAATACTTGTACCTTGGGCCGAAAAATGATGCTGGGCGTTTCTGGTCCATCGAGTGTAGACATATGGTGGGATTTACTGAATTGCATGCTAGCTGTGTCCACATAATTGAATATATGCCCCGTACAGGTGGGATGGAGAACTTCCTTAATACAGATTGAGTGTCGGATACTTTTTCGAAAGGAAGTTTCGGTTCATTAGATTAATTACGTTGGATATGATTATGAAATGTGTTTTAAAGAAACCCGATGTGAGTGAATATGTTAAGGTTTTGTAGCGGGGGTGAACATAATAGGAATTTGGAAGAAATCGATTCATTTATTCATTTGAAATTAATTTTCGAAGTGAAACTGTTGGGGATTGTTGCATAATAATCGATGAAGTGACGAGTATATAGAGTGAAGAGTGAATAGTTGAAGAAAGAATAGGTGACGGGAGTTCGGTTTCATAAAATTAGTTCAATACTTGTCACAGATAAGTAATAAAAAATAATTGACAAGTTGACGAGTAGAACAGGCTGCAATTAACTCCCCATTTCTAGTTATGATCTGCAAAATATTGTTCACTATTCACTCGTCAACAGTTTTATTTTTTTTATTTTTATAAAATAGATTCTACCTTTATTTCAAAATTGCTTGTTAGCTAACATGTTAGTCTTTACAACTTGTATCACACGTGTAAGTTATATGAACCAACTAAACCGTAGACGATCACATTTGAAATAATATGTTGCACTCTGCATCTCGCAAAAAACGTGTAGTATACCTATATTTCTGGGCATGCTTTAAGAAGAAAAAGAAAATATCTAGTTAAGTTTTATGTTGCGAAATGGTAAAGCAGAATAACACAGGGGTCTATTCTTGTTTAATATTTGAATAAATTTTCATAATATTTATATAGTTTGTTTTTAAGATTCCTAGATTCTCCAGTTTTTGAAACTATAAAACAACAGGAAAGAATTTGGGTTATAATTTATTTGAAAACTTAAGATACTAGGGGCGGCCTGAGATACCAACGAGTCATCTTCTCATTAGTGATAGCACTTACTGCGGTACTCTTTAGTAGTATAAATATCACCTCGTTTCAATAATAAACTCGGTTTGTTATTATCTGTGGTAAGATAAACATCACCATGTCAGCCGAAATCGAATTTCAGTTCTCGAAATTTTGAGCACTGCGCCGTGATAAAGTACCCCGTGAAAAAAGGAAAATTACCTAAAGGAATTTTCAAAGACATGTCATCGACTCTTCAGGATTCTGGGCATTCATATACTCGTACCATAGTAAAAATGGACTCGCGACAAGGGTGAGAGAGCTGTGCAGATGACCCCCACCCAGGGAGTCCTGTGTCAGTGGTCACTGAAGAGAAAGCCGGAAAAGTTGAAAAATTAGTTCTGGCCGACCGAAAAATAAAAATGTGGCAGATAGCGGACGACTTGCACATTAGCAAAAAATGGATTGGAGAAATTTTGCACGAACATTTAAACATGAAAAAAAAAATGTGCGCGCTGGGTACCGAAATTCCTCATGCCGTTCGACAAGCAACGGCGGATCGACTGCTGCAAAGATTTGTTGGAGTTAGCCGGGGACAATTTCGACGAAATTTGTACCCGAATCGTAACTATAGATGAGACTTGGGTTGGCCAATACGATCCGGAGTCTAAATAAGAGTCTATACTTATGTCCTGTATCCCCTTGTGGGTTCTAGGGCCTCTACAACGCCTACGCGCCATCGTGTGCGATTTCTGGAAATGTGCCTCAGCTCTCCCCAACTCTTTCCCAGTTGTCGTGCTTTCTCCTCAACTGTTCTACGCCACGTACTCCTAGGACCGCCGCGTATCCTGCCATCCTGGGTAAGCGAGTTCCATTGCATCGCTTGGTTAGCTATGGACCTGTCACCCTTTCGGAGTGTGTGACCGATCCACTGCCACTTTCGTCGTCGTATGGTTGTGCCTATAGGTTCATGGCCCGTTCTCTGATAAAGCTGTTCGTTAGAGATACGGTTTGGCCAGAATATCCTTAAGATGCAGCGTAGATACCTATTGCGTTTGCAGCTTCGTCGTGATAGTGACGGTCACTCTCCAGGTACCACATCCATATAGCAGCACGGATTCAACGTTGGAACGGGACAGTCATAGCTTGGTGTTTAAGCTAATTGCATTACTTCCCCAAACTATGGATAGCATCCCAAACGCAGATTTTGCTTTACCTACTCGGTTCCGCCGTCGAAAAATAAATAATAAAAAAAAAAAAGAGTCTATGCAGTGGATTGAAAAAAAGGAGGGAAGGGCTGCCGAAGAAATTGAAAAAGGTGGAAAAGTCGGCTTCGAAGCTTATGGCGACTGTTTTTTGGGACAGCGGAGATGTTTTACTGATTGATTACCTGCCAAAGGGGACTACGATAAATGGTCAATGTTACACAAATTTATTGACTCAGGCACATGAAGCGATCGTACGGAAGCGACGTGAGAAACTTAGGTACGGAGTGTTGTTTTTGTAGGATAACGCGTCTGTTTACATGGCGTGGGTCTCGAGAAAGACAAATGTATTTCAACAATAGACCACCCACCCTTCAGCTCAGACTTGGCACCGAGCGGATTTTGCCTTTTTTCCAATTTGAAAAAGGAGTTACGAGGCCGGAAATTTGCAGATGAGAACAAGATCAAGGCGACCGTAGAAAGTCATTTTGAAGGCAAAGAAAGAGAGTGTTTTTTCGGTGGTATTAAGGCACTGTCGCCCGATGTGAGAAATTTATTTCACTCGAGGAAGATTTTATTGAGAAACACAATTTTTTTATCGTATCTCTTCTTTCACTTAATGCCTTAGGCCACGAACTTATCAGCTGCCTCTCGTAAGCGTGATTTTTCATAGTTTTCACATAATGTTCATTTCAACATCAAAAATTCGCTTGAGGATTGTACACTCACGTGTGTTTTTTATATATAAAAGAAGATCCTCTTTATCCTCTAAAAATACAACAGTATTTCTTGAAAATTCTGCCAGATTATATTTCACTTTTATTCAATAGCAATAACTAGCAAACTTTAAATAGATATATTGTGTCCTTGAGAGCTGAAATTTAGCATAACAATGTGGGAAAAAATTGGGAAAACAATTTACACTAGGCAATCAGCAACAAAAATTACATAAAGCCTGTTTATATGCAGATGATTCTATTTTAATTTTGCCTTCTGATTCCGAAAATGTAGCTCAAATGATCGCGCACTTAACCACTGAACCACTACGCCCCCTCCTTTTTCTTTTATTACTGCAAATAATTTGAAAAATAGAAAGAAATTAAATTTCTTCGAAAACTATTTAAATAAATGAAGAAACGTTGTTGGGGAAAAACATTTTCTGGGTTACTGAATAGGAATCTAGAGTAATGGCAGATTCAAAGTGGCTCACAGAATCCCAAGCAATATATAGTCGTACTCGTACATATTCAATTTTGTTCGCAAACTAATAAAGTCAATGAAAAAACAATTTTTGGAATCTTTCAATTCGAATTCGAAGTCATAATTTTCAAATTCGAAATGGTGGATTCAAAATGATGCTCAATCAATTAAAAAATACTGCAAATATTGACCTATTAGTCAGTGTATTTTCAAGATAGCTGAATTCAAATACAGAATTATTTATTCCATGTATTTTTCAATGAAGTTTGAAAAAATAAATTAGACGAGTTGCATATACCCCGTGGTCTGTCCCCTATTTCTCGTACCTAAATATTTATAAACTAAATGTCTCGTAATTGAGGTGTTACAACAAATTTCGATTGCCATCTTTGTAATCAGCAGCAACGAACTAACTTGAAAAAATACGGAAAGGGAAAATTATAACAAATCCTTTTGAGAAATCGTTTTTAACCCCATCTTAATCCGATTTGAATATTTCGTAGACAGACTACTCATTCGACTTAATTTAAGTACAAAATTTTGTTGAAATCAGTTAAGTGGTTCTTGAGTTAGGCGTGAGAGAAAGATGACGCACAGTTTTCTTAAACCCTGCCCCATACTTTACCCCTACTAGTATATCAAACTTAATTTATAAGCCACAATTTATTAAAACCTGTTCTGACGTCCTTGAGTTAGACAGCTAACAGGGATGATTTAAAGATTTTTAGGAAAAAGTTATAAATCGAGAAAGTTTGTTTTCACCTGACTATTTAAAAAACGATCATAGATTCCTTTTATTCTTCGAACTAACGAGGAAACAAATTAAAAATAAGTGAAAATGACGATATAGAGCACTAATAGCACGAGGAATGACTAATAATTGACAATTTTTTTTGTTTGATTGACGGAATCGCTTGAACTGAAATAACCTGTATACTACCTTGATCAAAAAGTTTCAGGAGTGACTACCGTGTGGCGCTTTCAGTCATCTGATTCGAGTTTTTCTTTTTCTTAGGTTGGTACATCTGTCATTAATATTTTCTCCAAATTTTAGCGTCGTAGCTTGACATTCGTAAAAGCTACGCTGTCGAGAGTACATCTGCCTCCGTGTATTTTTTCGATTTTTTACTATTTTAAAAATGGAATCAACTTTGAAACGACGAGTTCGCATAAAATTTTGTGTTAAAACGGATTCAACGGTGCGAAGACTTTGGAAATATTGGAGAAGTGTTTTGGCAACTATACTCTATCGAAAATAGACATTTATACGTGGCACAAATGCTTCAAAAGTAGTCGTGAGTCCGAACACAGTTGTAGGTCGTCGACTTCGATAACCAATGAAAGCCTCAAAAAAAAAATAAAGAAATATTGGCTGAAAATCTCAAAATGACCATAGAGAACTTATAGAGGACTTAAACATTGCTTATGGATCAGTTCAAGACATTTTGGTTAAAGATTTGGGCTTCAGGCGTGTCGCTGCAAAGTTGGTGCCCAAAGACCTGCATTTCATGCAAAAAAGGAAACATTTTAGCGGCTGAATACGACCCAGCATCATCATTACTGGAAACGAAATGTGGGTTTATGAATACAAAATGCAATCCAGGTATCAGGCGAGTGAATGGCGTATACCGAACGAGCCAAGACCGAAAAAATTACTTCATTTTCAGTCGAAAAAGAAGACGATGCTCACGGTTTTCAAGGATTACAATGGTGTTATGCATCATGAATTCTTGCCACAAGATCAGACAATCAAGAAGGTTTATTATTTGGGCAATATGTGACGTTTGCGTAATAAAATTCGCCAAAAAGACCGGATTTGTGGTGAAGAACTCGTGGAATAACGCACCTTCGCACAATGCCATCATTCTTCAATAGCCATCGAATTCGCTTAATTTGGCTTGCGATTTCTTTCTGTTCGATCGACTTAAGAAACTGCTCCGGGGAACGCGTTTTAGCAGCCAAGAGGAGATAACAGAGAAATTGAAGACGGCTCTGATGGCTATACCAAAATCCGACTGTAAAAAATGTTTCGAGGATTGGATCAAGCACTGGCATAATTGCGTTTCAGTCCATGGAGAGTACTTCGAAGGGAATAGACTTGTATTTTCAATTTTCTGAATAAATTCCTGAAACTTTTTGATCAAGGTGGTATACCATCGCTAAGTGTTGACAAAATGTATTTCACAAAAGTTTTCGATAAGGTCGTGGTGTAACTTAGTTATGCAATTATTCGTAAAAATTAATATACCCCTATACCAAAAAATATATAGTGTATATTGTCAAATACAGTGTATATTGCTACGCCCACGTTTTGGGGGCGTTTACTTCAAAAACCATATTTCGCTATTTATGGTGATGGTTAAGTTTCATTGTGAATATTTCGCCAGAATCCGTGACCTTTGGTTACAAATGGCAATAGCCACGATCACTTTCTTCTATGGAAACATTTTAGCAAGAAATTGTCTGGTAAAATTTCTGAAAAACCGAAAGAATATTCTCTGAGTAGAAAGAGATGTCATTGCATTTGAATCAACACGTTCACAACGTCATGTTCGTTTGATGGTTTAGAAGATGAGGAATAGAGTATCATATAATCATAATTTTCCTGTATGTTCATTCAATCAAGTGAACAGTAATATTTATGTATATTCTTTTAAAAAAATCCAGGCACTGGCTTGAAGAAAATTCTCTTATTGATTTTTCATTGTTCCACTGTACATAATCCATAGAGGACTACCGCCTTCGAATGTTTGGAAACGTATTGACACAGGCCTTACAAAAGATAAGCAAATCCATTTATACTTAAAAATTTAAGTGTGAATAATAAATACTGACATTTGGCTTAACAATCACTGAAAGAGTACGTACTTTCACCAGAATGTCAATACTTTTAAGACCCTTTTGTCGACGTTGATTTGGTTTTCACCTCTCATTGTGTAGAAAGACAAACTTTTTTGCATACCTAAATGAGAAAAGAAAATCAACAAAGAAGTACGTATATTTACGCATCAAATTACGCCAAAAAAGATTTATCTCTCGCTTTATGTTTAACACAGATGCACCGATTGATTACGACTTTGGTGAAAGGCCAACAGTCATTCACATATTGCACTCAATTAATTGACACTTGATCAAACGTCAAAGCAAAGCAGTAGCAGCCAAGTGGCAATCACCACTAATATTAGTTCTATACGCAGCAGCAGTACACACACTCACAGGCACATCGCTTCAACCTCCAGGCAACTTTTCAATCTCAGATGGCAAATAAGTTCATTGACTTCTCCTCATTCACTTGTATCTACAACACCATGAGTTCCCAGAGCGCGCTAGCTGGCTGCAGCAACCAGTAGCAGCAATTGAAACCGGAAAAGTTATAATTTCATAAATACATACGAGTACTTGTACTCGTGCTGTATGTACATAGGCTTTGTCCAAAAAAGAAACATGGCCCAGTGTGGCACACCCCATATTTTTCTTTTCGTATAAATTGTTGTGTCAATTCGTTGGATTGTTGTCAAATGTTAGCAGTTACTGCTGACACGATGAAATTTCTTTTGGTTACATAAGAGCTGTCTTAATGAATCACCGACATCGAAGATGATGTGAAATTTTCGGGGCAGATACACAGGTACACATGCCTTAAGCTGAGGAGGATCCTACAGAAACGATTATCGCGCGTCTAATTAACAATTTCACCGAAAATCCCCAATCGTTGGTAGGTATTTGCATAAGACACGTCCCATCCATTATGAGATCATATTAGGTACTTCGGCTATCACCTCTGTCTGATCATGTAACAGTTTAACACTACTTTGGGGCTTAAAAGAGATTTCGTAGGCCTACCTGAGAGTTTACGGCATACAGCAACCGATTGTGGTGCTTTGACACCATAAACACGTGTGGTGGGCCCCCGTGCGTGTTAATGAAATGCAGATTGAAGGCAACTACCAACCACACGCAACTACCACGACGACGGCAACGGCAACGACGACGACATCAACTACTAACGACGACAAAGTGGAAATTTTACGTTTTGAAATTTAAATATATGGGGCTACGCAATCATCTGCGCTGCGGTCGGTTATGGTACACACACCTCGAGTACCTTACACCCTGCTATTATGTTGCGTATTCATATCCGGGCCCTCTTTTTAAACAGATTTAACCATGGATGGATGGTCTTTCTTTTTTGAGTTGTTGCTATTGTAACCAATTTTTGATTGACAAATGCACGTGATTGAAGAGCTAAAGATTTATTTGAAACGTCAATTAAAATAGGCTTGCATAATAGCAGAAAGCGCTTGAGAACGTGCGCCGGCCTCTAGTGAGGGTATTTTGTAAATATACGAGAGGCTTTTATCAATTTGAACTTATAGACCTTAAGATAGTTGAAAATTATTACAAAATATGCATTTATTTGTTTGAGAAATGACGAAATAAAATGTTTTAATGGAAAGTGATTTGTGGAATGATGATGATCACGATCCTCACGATTCTCACGTGTACTCGTATAAAGCGGATTTGAAATGTGATCTGTAACTATAACCTATTTACAACAGTTTAATAAAAGTGAATGGCGCTGACTAATTAAAATTATTCTTGCCGTCAGATCTTGACTAAATTAAGATGATTGAAACTCAGCACAAAAGGAGATGATTCAGATTAATCTACGAATACAATATACGAGTATCTGTATTTTAAAATACATATTTTGTGGTTATCCGCTATGGAAACTAAGTAGCATATATAGGTTTTGTCAATCCATTTTTTTAAGAAAGAGCTAACAGTTAATTTAGGATCTAAATTTGTTTGACTTCTGTTTTTTCCAATTCTTTTGAAACAATATTTGGATCTATAAATGTCTAAAGCATGCTACAATCTGTAAAGTGAAATGCCACGGGAGAGTGCCTGATGTGCTACACTCTTAAGATTTTAGACCGCTTAACTTAGAAGTTTGTCAATTTAATTCATTATATTTACTCAGCTTTTACAGAACGGAGCATAATGCACAGCTATCTACAAATATTATGAAATAAATTACCTAATCAATAAAATAAATAGCATCAAAGTCGATTCAGCCGTTCTTGAGTTATACGGCCACAACGCAACAAATCTCATGCAAATACCACTTTATTTAATATCATTAAGGATCAACATTCGTTCAACAAAATTAGTAATCTATAAGTAAAAGGACTGCAGTAATAAGTACCAACTGTTTAAACGAATCGGTGTTATTTTCAGCCCTTTGGCGTATTCTGTTGGATATAGGCCTGCACTTATGTTTTTCAATTTAATACTTAAGCAGTTTCCCGTGTCCGTGGTTGCTTGTATTTTAGTTTTACGTCATATTTTGTGATTACGTATGCGAACTTTTAACGTGATTGCAATGTTAATACATCCTGATATTCATAGAATTGTCAAGCTTATTAATTTCAAATACTTGATTGCCTTTGTCATAAAAATTGTTGGTAACTATTTTATTATTTTCATTGTAAATTTCTGTATTGCATTCAATACACCTAAAATACGAATTATTTTCATTTAATTTCATTTATTGTAAATTTTATAAACGTGATTTAACCAGTAAGAGATTTAGAATTTTAAAATACATTCTTTACAACTTTAATATAATGATATACAATAAACAAGGCTTTAACAATATTTGGTATAGATATAGAGGAAAGTTGCAATCCGCTAGGGACTGATCCAATACATCTATATGTATACTAAAGAAGATGTGGCGTTGTGAATTTTTTTTATTCAAATTCAATAAAATCTTGCAACTCGAAAGATATTGTATCTATTTTTAGAAAGTGGGACCTTTGTAACCAAAATTCACTTTTCAAAATAAGACAAACAAAATTGATTTTTTTGGGAAAACGCCCCCAAAAACTGGGTGTGGTTTTACATGAAGTATAGACAAATTGTAAAGAATATCAACGACTACATAATTTGTATTACAATTATTTTTTCAGTTTTTACCAGAAATATTGTAAATAAAGGCATTTTTTGTAAAGTAGGCGGGTCTGTGGGCTGATTTCAAAAATGTTTACACTTCCACTGCTTTGGATTCCAGAAAGCTCAGAATGGTTAAAAACTGCTGACGGACAAACAGACAGGCGGACGGACATGGCTAAATCGACATAACTTGCGATGATGATCATAAATAAAATTCTTAAAGTTTTTAGAATACAATTTTTTTTTTCTTTTTTCTTACTTTGACAAGTGTAAACTTCAAAATTGTTTTAAGTATTAAATTATAAATTGAAATTTTCTTGGTTATGACTTAGTCGAATAATATTTGCAATATCATGGCCTACCAGAGCGGCTTGATTTTGTACGGTTTTTTCGACTAGTCGAGAAGGAATGTTCCGAACTTTATTTGGTAGAAAATGTGTGAAATAACATTTGGAAGGTTCCTCCGTGATAAATCAGGCCGCAGGTTTTGAAAAATTTGGAAAAGTTATTTTTTTTTTTTCATTTTTAACGGACTTAACAAACAAATCTATAGGTACACTGAATCAATCTCGACGGAATCTACTTTTTAGGGCCAATATTTCTGCGAATCCAATCCTTGCACAGCAATCTAAATCGATTTGAAAAATCGATTCAATGGGAAAAAACCAGCATCCCTAATAGGATTTGGTTTTACTTTACTAGGATTTTCACGAAACCAATACTGGTAAAATTGGGACCGCTAATTCTGTCTGTCTGTCTGTTTGTCTGTGTATTTATGGCTGACTGCAATTTAAACGGGTGCCCGAATTTTGCTCAAACTTCATATCTGGGGTCGGTCGTATTACAATTCGAGGCGAAATATATAAAGAGTGACCAGATAGCAATGATAGTTTTTTCAATTACTATCTTTCAGCTGCTGTCAAAGTTACCAATGACATCCAGCTGTCAAAATATTCAGTAAGGTTCACCAATTCATTATGCATCGTTTAATACTTCCCGAACGTGTAGAAATTATTAAAAAGTATTATCAAAATTCCGGCTCAGTTGTAAATACGCAACGTGAATTTCCTCGTGAGGTTGGACGTCATCATGGCTTTAGTGCGCAGGCAATTCGTCGCACCGTGGAAAAGTTTGAGCATGAGTACACTCTTTTGGAGCTTAAGCCACCAACCAGGATCGGTGCGAAGTAAAGAAAACATAGCCGCCGTAGCGGCTAATATGGAAAAAGACACAGAAATGTCGATTTGGCGCCGATCAGCTGAATTGGGCAGAGTCAACCAGGCTTATTTTGCGATTGGGTTTGGGCTTACATCCATATAAGATTGTGCTGATGCAAAAATTGAAGCCGGACGATCATTGACAATGCCGTGAGTTCGCTAATTGGTCGCTGGAAATGTTGGTCGGAGATTCAGATTTTGGCCAAAAAATCATCTTCTCGGGCGAGGCCCATTTTTGGCTCAGCGGCTATGTCAACAAGCATAATTGCCATTATTGGAGTTTTTTTGTGGTTCAGGGTATCAAAGCTATGTATCAAGTTGCTTAATTCTAAATTGTCGTTAAAGCCTCTACAATATTTCAAACTTTTCCAGCGAACTGTGGATATTACTATGATCCGCGTAGTCCATCAGTTGGTGAGACTTTTAAAATTAAAAATTTGTTTTCGTGGTAAGTCTATCCTACACGTTATCAGTTCCAGTGTTAAACAATTACACAGCAAAGCGTTTCCTTGCCGAAATCAGGTGCAAATTAAAGTGTTTTTTAAATACCGCCTTATCGATTGGAATAATGAAATGAAACAGTCGATATTCGTCCGCCCTTTATACCTTTAATCAGATTAGAATTGTTGGCTGATTCGATCATCTGGAGACCGCCAGGTTATTGTGCGGATTCAATTGTGCTATCGGAGACCATTAACTGTTGTCAAGAATGTATGTATATTCTTTCAAACTTATCCGCCATTTGATCGTTCATGAACATGTCTCAAAAAGATGTCCTAAGTTTGAAAACGTCTAAGGTGTCGCAGTTCGATATGAAGAATGTAATTCTACCTAACTTGAAACGTTAATGGACTTATGATACGTAGAATGTACGATATGAAGAATGTAGTTCTACCTATCTTGAAATGTTAATCGACTTTTTGGGTCTTAATCTCTACAGATCCACAAAAACTGTAAGATATTAGAGAAAAGTATTCCTACCATTTTTCAAGAATACTTGACTAACATTGAAGTAGCACTAAATTTGTTATTCATACCACTCATTGTTTCCTAAAAAAAATCTCTACCAGTGGCCAAAAGTCAAAAATTAAGTTTTTTTTTTTTTAAGTCGAATTTTAATTGAATGCCCAACTGTACATAAACACTAACCTATCCCAGTGGAGAGGGCAATGGCTTTCACCACAGAGCGACAATTTGATTGCTTTGCTTGTTCTTCTTTGTCGACATCGTCTTTTATTTTTTTTTTTAATTTTTCGACATTCCCGTAAGCGACAACGACCAAGACGTCGAAGAACAGTGAACACGCCTTAAGCACAACCAGATGTGTAATTATGTCGATTGCAATGCAATAAAAAGACACTCACTCGTACGACCACGTAATGCTGGCCAAAATGTATTACTGCCAAATGTAAACGAAACATAAAGAATGCATCCTCATTTTGGCGCTTTCATCTGTTATTGCAAAAAAAAAAAAAAGTGTATCACGAGACTTACACTGCAGGCGATTTCGAAAATCTCGTGCACGCCGGTCCAAGTCGTTGCATCAGATTTCATATGCGATGTGTTGATCCGGGGTATACGATGACTCCAAAATTCTCGACGTGCCATTAAAATGCAGTTTATTTTTTATATTTTTTTTTTAAAATGTTATTTTTATTTCGTGTGTGTTTTGCGGTTGGCAGTTTGTCTCGTAAATTATCGGAACGAAAAAGCAAAGAATCATAACATCGATAACCTACTGTCCACTGTGGAAAAACACAGCGGCAGCTGTGAATCGAAATTTTGTAGGTTCTTTTTGTTTTTTCGGCCGTCATGTTAAGGCAATCGAATATCGTAAAAAAAAATCGGAGATTGAAATGTGGCAATTCATGATTCAACCGGTGATTCCGTAGCCACAGTGGAAAGATACAAGAGACATTGGCATAGTTTCCCTAGATTGGACTAAGAAGATTAAGACCAACTGCGGCGCTACTGTCGGGAAAGGTAACCGACTTGGGCGTAACTTATTGTGCAAAACGTGATGTGCCCCATATAAGGGCAACATTGGTAATGCCATGCGACTACAATATATGCAAATTGCTTGCAACAGTATTGTTAAGTACTAGAACTTGTAGTCATTTTGTTGTCTTTTTGTAGCACACACGAGTGGTGAAGTGATAGATTTCTTTTGCTTTGTGGAGATCCGGTTGAAGGAATTATGACAGAATGTATGGTAACCGTTATCCGCATTCATGATTTTCCAAAAAAGAAAGGAAGGAAGAACAAAATTTAGGTAATGTAACAAATTACCGCTTGTAATATTTACCAGCTCTGGGTGTAATGCCCAGAGTTTGGCAAAATCAACTAAAAAAAGTAATCCATTACTCAAACAATAAAATTAATTAAAATTACAAAGTAACCAAATTCCTTGGTAATCAATATTTTTGATTACATTGTAATCGCAATTAATTAATAATCACAGTGTTGTTTATATTCAAATTTGATTACAGGTAATCAATAATTTTTTACTCTGTTTACTGTTGTATTCGCGACTCATTTATGTACTACAGTAGGGTCCTGTAAATTAGTTTCGCTAATATTCGTTTAGCGGACTTTCATGAGGTTGCAAGTTGAATTATTAGGGACATATTTCATACATGGGTGGAAATGGAGGAAATACCATTCGCCCAAAATACACTCAATTTTACTCACGAATCTTAAAAATGTACGGCTACGCTCTTCTTAATTTTGTTGTAATCGATTACAAATAAAAATTACGGTAATTATCTTACCGATTACCGATTACTTAGTCATTGTAATTTAGGTAAGATAATTATTATAATTTCGGTAAAATAATAACAGATTAAAAAAAGTAATTGTAATTTATAAAATTTAATAAATTACATTTCGTAATGATGTAACTGGTAAACAATTACACGACCAACTCTGGTAATGCTAGTGTGTCATCATTATCACATCAAACCAACAATTTTTATTATTTATTATACTATATTGAGGTATATGTATCGCTGTATTTGACAGTAGTAGTCACATGATTAAGATCATAATATCTGCATCATATGATTTCAAGTTGCATTTTGCTGGTCAAAAGACAAAAGGATGTCATTTGACTTCTTTGCTACAGCTGGGAAATTTACATAAGACTACATTTTCGAACAAAATAAAAATGCAGTACTTAATTTTTTTTTTTTTTAAAAAAATAAAGTATTGGTAAAACACCATTGATTTGAGGTTAGAATGAAATATTGGTTGTTAGTATGGTTTTAACATGTCGCAAAAAAATCTGAGTTGGATTCTGAAATGAACAACGTTTTGAAAGTCATAAAATACTGAAAATATGTTCACAATTTAGAAGTGAAAACACGAAAGAATTTTTAAATGTACGTAATACATTTCAAGCCCTAATCATCCAATTTCTCGATGGTTAATTACTGATTCACTGATTAGCATGTTTGAACATTGGGGATCTGCATGGCGATTGATCGGGAAACTACTGACTGTCCAAAACATGGATTGGACCAGTAGCGCAACAATCAAGTTCGTAATGTAGTGCTTGCTTTACCTCCTCGTGGTGGTCCCCGGGCAACTGCATGTATAAATCCTTATACATATAGGCCAAAATTGCAAGTGCGAGATTGTCTAGGGTCTTATGCCTAGGCTAGGTAACCTGGGCCAGCAACCCGCGTTACCGAAACTACAATAGCTATGGAAACCGACACAATGCCTCGGATAAGGACTGATAATATACGTTGACGACCTTTGGCTATCGTACCCGGACTAAGATTGGTTTCTGGAATGTGAAGACGCTCCTTGACTCTCAGAGTGAAGGACCTCAGAACGCCAGATTCCTTCAATTGGAGCATGAGTTCATGCGATATAGGCTGGACATATTGGGAGTAAGCGAGATAAGATGGTTAGATGCGGGTGAGTACCAATCCCCAACGCGTAATACTGTATTACTCTACTCCGGAAGACCAACCGGAAACCCCCGTGGATATGGAGTTGGACTGCTGCTAACGCCAACAGCACGCAGAGGCCTAATTACCTGGCAACCGCACGGTGATAGGATTTTAACGGCCAGATTCCGGACGAGAGTACGTCGCGTCACCATCATACAGTGTTACGCCCCCACGGATGGTTCGTCTGAGGAAGAAAAGGAGAACTTCTACAACCAGTTGGGAGCTGTTCATAATGCAACACCCAATGGCGACATTGTCATTGTGATGGGGGACCTGAATGCCAAGGTAGGCTGCGACAACGAAGGGCTCAAACATGTTATGGGACGGCACGGACTAGGCAATCGGAATGACAACGGCGAAAGATTTGTTGACTTTTGCAACGCAAATCGTCTTGTCATAGGTGGCACCATGTTTGAGCACAAAGCCTGCCATAAAATCAGTTGGGTGTCAACTGACAGGCAAGCAACCTCCAACCAAATTGACCATTTTGCCATCAGTCGCCGTTTTAGAAGTAGTCTCCTAGACGTCCGAAACAGGCGAGGTGCCGACATGGGGTTGGTACGAGATCACCATCTTATGATAGCTACTCTCCGACTACGCACTGCTGCCGTTCGTAGATGTAACGACACAAGAATACCTAGGTTCAATGTAGACCGACTGAGAGTTCCCACAGTGCGCCAAGAATTAAGGGACCATCTCTCACGTGGAGTGGAAACAATCAGCAGCTCCCTGCCCGCCACCATCCAAGACCATTGGTGCGCTGTGAAAACTGTTTTCACATCAGGTGCTGAAAGGATTGTCGGTCGATCACAGGGAAACCATAGGGCGTGGCTTTCCGAGGATACCTGGAGAAGGATCAACGAACGAAAACAGCTAAGAGCTCAAATTGCAGCAACTCCAGCAGCAGGGAGGATCGAGCTTGAGTCCCTATATCGCATGAAGATGAGAGAAGTACAGCGTAGCGTGAGACGTGACAAGCGCAATTACATCAATGCGCTGGCTACGGAAGCAGAAGAAGCAGCAGCGAGGTGCGACAGCAGAACCGTTTATAGAATCACTAAAGAGCTTATAGGTGGCCGAAGCTCTACTCAACACCCAGTGAAAGGCTTAGACGGTTCGTTGCTAATATCGGATGAGGATCAACTGAAGAGATGGAAGGAGCATTTTGCTTCGGTTCTAAACCGAGTATTCGCCAGCAATATGCACCCAAGTCAGACTGAAGTGTCCGTAGAAAGAAGTTCTCGAATTCGCACCACAACCCCCAGTAAAGAAGAGATTATTACCGCATTCAAAGCACTGAAAACTAATAAGGCGGTAGGACTTGACGGCATACCCGCGGAGCTTTTTCAAGCTGCGCCAACAGCATCGGCAGAGCTACTGTTCCCACTTGTCGGGAGAACATGGGAAGCCGAGAGTTTTCCAGATGAGTGGAAAAAGGGAATGATTGTCAAGCTCCCTAAAAAAGGCAACCTAATGCAGTGCGAAAACTGGAGAGGTATCTGCGTGCTGCCTGCTGTGGCCAAGATAATAGCTAGAATCATCCTGGAGCGAATCAAAGAACACCTTGAAGACACACTTGACGCCGAACAAGCAGGTTTCCGCTCTGGATCCTCCTGTGTCGACCACATCAACACCCTGCGGATCATCATCGAGCAATGTGTTGAATATCGATCACCACTTCACCTGTTGTTCATCGATTTTGAAAAGGCGTTTGATAGTGTCAATCGGGAATTTATTTGGCGTGCCTTGCGCAGGAGAGGCATTCCGGATAAATTAATAGCAATTATCAAAGCTACATATGATGGGTCCACATGTCACGTTTTGCACAGAGGAAGGCTGTCTGAGGAATTCGAAGTCCAAAGTGGGGTTCGGCAAGGCTGCATACTTTCACCAATATTGTTTTTATTGGTGATTAGCGATGTGCTGAATGCGGCCTTATCAACAGGAAATGGAGGAATTCGATGGACTCTTACATCTGAACTCAAACACCTCGACTACGCCGACGATGTATGCCTACTGTCTCACAGAATAATGGACCTTCACCAAATGACAGCAAATGTGGAGAGGGAAGCAGACGTCGTTGGGCCGAAAATTAACTCGGCAAAAACAAAAATGATCAGCCTAGGACCAAACTCATCAACTCATATATGCATTGCTGGACAAACGGTTGAGAGAGTAGAGAGTTTCCAATACCTTGGGAGTATTGTCTCAACCGATGGCGGAACCGAACTGGATATAGCCAGCCGAATAGGTAAAGCAAAATCTGCGTTTGGGATGCTATCCATAGTTTGGCGAAGTAATGCAATTAGCTTAAACACCAAGCTACGACTGTTCCGTTCCAACGTTGAATCCGTGTTGCTATATGGATGTGGTACCTGGAGAGTGACCGTCACTATCACGAGGAAGCTGCAAACGTTTATCAATAGGTGTCTACGTTACATCTTAAGGATATTCTGGCCAAACCGTATCTCTAACGAACAGCTTTATCAGAGAACGGGCCATGAACCTATAGGCACAACCATACGACGACGAAAGTGGCATAGCTAACCAAGCGATGCAATGGAACCCGCTTACCCAGGATGGCAGGATACGCGGCGGTCCTAGGAGTACGTGGCGCAGAACAGTTGAGAAGGAAGCACGGCAACTGGGAAAGAGTTGGGGAGAGCTGAGGCACATTTCCAGAAATCGCACACGATGGCGCGTAGGCGTTGTAGAGACCCTAGGACCCACAAGGGGATACAGGACATAACTATGTTTGAACATTTGTATATGAGTAAGTAAGTAACTGTCCATCTTCATCAAATCAAATTTGTTCATCTCAAAAAAAAAAAAAAAAAAAAAAAAAAAAAAAAATATTCAATTGTGTATTTACCGTTAACTAAACTAGGATGAACGCTGATTATGATTCATGAATAACGGTGTTCATTTATTTATTTTAAAATTAAAAATAAAGAAGAAATAAGTTCAGAATGAAGTTAAGTACACTGTTTGTAACATGATTTGTTCGTCCTTCTATTTTTGTTTTGTTCTTTTTTCTTTGATAAATGAATTTATATCTCTCTTTTTTGTAGCCATCTTGCAGAGAATACTAAAGACTAAAATTTCAACTGTAATAATAGGAAGATTGCGTACCTACAAATTTCAGCATCGATCTTATGGTGTAGAGTATTTTAAAGCCTAATAAGCACCATCGTTTGTGAGATATTTGAACTCAAAAACGGCTTTTCATCATTTTCCGGGTAAAATCGAATGTTTTGGAAAATTGTTTAAGTTAATTTTTCCAAAATATTCCAAATCTATTATTTCGACCGTTATCATTTTTTGTGTCATTTACGAGTTATTTGAACTCAAAAACGATTCGTATTAACCCCTTAAATTTTCGACAACTTTAAAAAATTTCACATTGCGTAGAAAATTTTCATTAACAGCAATCCAAAGTTACATAAATATTTTAAATATCAATACATAAAGCTTGTATACACACATTCCTAGTACAATATATGCAATTTTATAAAAAGGAGTCGTTCTGGATCATTGTCGTCAAAAAATCGTTAATGGCAACTAAAATCGTCCAAAAGTACTTGTACTTTACTTAAGGCCAATTTTGAAAAATTTTAATTTTCACGAAAACTGTTGACTAAAACTCACAAAAATCGAATAACGGTACTGTACTTAAAAGCGGACTTAGACTTTTTTGACTTAGATGTTCTTGATATCTGAGTTATTTTCGACATATGTAGAGGCTTGAATTGAAGCAAAGTGTCCGTGTTCAATTAGAATGAGAGACTGAGACGACAGCATTCACCGGTCGGGAGCCCGATAATTAAGTAAATAATTTCCTAAGTTTTGTCTGATATGTACCTATAAAATCAACAAACGGTGAGAAGATAGAACAAATTTTGCTTCAAAAATAATTAAACAAATTTTCGTCACACTACTAACTAATGTATGAGTATTAGGTAAACGGATTTTGATGAAATTTGATTTGAAGGTTTAATCTTACGTCCGTGATCGCATAAACAAATCAAATCATCAAAATCAGATAGAGTAGGGGTAGAACCTTTTATAGCTTTGATTATAGCAGTTGATTTGCCCAAGTTGGGGCACACTATTTTGCCCGTTAGCATTGAGCAAATGTGTTGTCAAAAGCTTCAATAAGTCCAATAGAAGCAGATTGAAGAATGAATTATGAAGTTCTCTGCTTGATATGAGTAAGTGAATTCACTTTTATTTAGTGAGCATTTTGCTAGGATGAAATTTCAAATGGTCTTAAAGATTTTGGATCTGGGAGACTAATCTTCACTATTTCGAGTGCGGTACCAAATTTCGTACAGTATATGTACATATGTATGTACTGTACATTCGTTGGATAATAAATCGATCTTCTACTAACTACATAGATTCAAGATTTGCTGTAAAACTTAAGTAATGTATTTTTTATTGCAATCTCACATCTTCTTCCACTTTAAGGCATACTGAGATCGTCTGAACTACATTCCTTTTAAGAGGTGCATAAAAGAAATAAAATTTCCGTAATAAGGAAAATTCTAAAATGCCTAAAAATTATGAATATAAAAAAAATTGATTGAAAAAGTGATTCAAAACCAATTGCTTCTCACTTCCATTAGTCTGCAATATCTGCATTACCAAACCTTCAGTCCATCGTTCGTCGCCGTGTCCGTTTACGACAATAATACTAAAAGAAAAGATCGTAATCTCGTTTATGTCGACAGTAATTATGACAGACCGTTCGGCCAGTCTCCAGTATGGCGTTGTCATACGCATTCGTAGTAAATACTCCTCTTCGTCACCGTTCAGAGTACCGACTCTACCTGGTCCGGAAAAGAGAAAGAACAGCTCCAAGAAGCACAACTCAGCTCACCACATCGTTAAGAGAAAGAAACACGAAAATATGGACATATTGAGTGGGGAACGGAGTATGGAAACGTGATTGTGGGATACTACGGCAGCGGCCCCCCAACCGGTATAAAAATAAATGCGAACGCCATACCGACGCGCAGAGTAGCATATCGGGCCGTAATAATAACTGTAGTTTTTGTAGCACTCACTCACATGCATGGGGCCCGGTATGCGTTCTCTTTACATGTATATGTAGGTCTACGTCCGATAATACTTTCACTTTCAAAGGTTTACGAACTTTGTGTTTCTGGTGTTTACATGCGGGAACCGCACTAATGGCATCGACGGTGCGCAATGTTGAGCGAAGGTCTTGTGGGTTTTTTTTCTTTTTCTCTCTTTCGGTTCTGTTTTTTCTGTTTCCTTTTTCTGGTAGTCTTTAATTCTTCCTTCGTTTTGTTTCAATTTTTTTCTCAAATTTTGTATATACTTGGTTTATACGTATACACTTCACACTTTGCATTTGGAAAAGTAGTTAAAAGTTAAATTTTGACTTGAGATGAAATGAGTTAAAGTTAAAACTATATACGCAAATTTTGAAGAGTGGTGTTTACTAATGCAAAATGGAACAAAGGAGAAAAACAATGGAATAAACATCCTCTCAATAGTAAGATAGCCCACAGATCAAATTATATTAGATTGGTAAACGGGAGAGGTTTTGAGCAGCTCGGGCACTGTGATTTGAAAGAAGTTTATTGTTTACACTGCAGAGGCTATATTCATGTCTAGATTTGGTCCCGTTCTAACGGCTCGACATTTTTAAGACAAGCCCTTTGTTTTTTTTCAGACCATTACTTTTGCATTGTTTCCAAAATAGTGAGCTGCTATATACCTATGTACCTATCATGTCACCTTATAAAAGTGATACCAAATTTCCTCATTTTATACTTCCGTAAAACCTGTGCGCGCCAAATGCACTAGACACAAAGCAGTCAAATTCCATATGTAAAATTTGCATCGACTTAAAGTAAGAATTTAAATTTATCTCGTTTTGCTTTTCTAATATTTCTGTGAACGAGATAGGTTGCTTTTTTCATACAAACCTCTCTTAAACGGACACTTTCGAATCGGGACAGCAAAGGTGCTTATTATTAAGATTTTACTGTAGTTTTTCAAAGCTCGTCCGTTGACTGTCTGTCTATCAAATCCTCTTAATGGTACTCACTTTAGGGTACTGTATACGTACATGTACAGCAGTGGCATATGATGTCGATGGTTCTTTTTTTTTTTATCTGAATTGCAACTCCGAATTTTTAATATCCAAATCTAAAACCGTCTTAAATATTTCATAGGACTCACTGTTTTCGAGATAATTGCACTTAAAAACGATTTTCATCGGGCAAAAGAAGGACATTTTGCAAAAATTCAGAATTCCTTAGGACGCATTTTGGGGAATTTCGCATTCAAAAAACTTTTTCAATAATTAATTATCTTAAAAATGATTTCTATAAACTGCTGTCAAAAGTTTTAGTTTTTGAAAATGACACATCGTTTTCGAGATATTAGCAATAAAAACCGTTTTTCAATGACTTAAGATAGAATTCAACTATTCTGTAAAAATCCTTAGGATTCTCAAACATTTAAAGAAATTTGGTATCCACATTTTAGAAATATTTCAAATCTAAATTTTGACTTCAATAATTTTTTTTTGCACCTATATATAGGGGCAAGTATTGGTTTCTTGAAAATTGTAGATCTCGAAATTTTGATTATTAGTAATACTGGCTTTACTATAATAGAGAAACTCGAAAAATTGGGTCTTTCAATTCTGTCTGTCTGTCTGTTTGTATATATGTACGCTGGACTAAAGTATAAACGGCTGGACGGATTTTCTTCAAACTTCATATCTGGGGTCTGTGGGGTTATAATTCGAATTTTCATTCTATTATTAATGGCTGATTTTGATCAAAATCAATTTTCTTAAAAACGGCTTCAACGATTTTGTTCCAATTTTATATTTGGGTTGAGTCTAATGGTACTTTGCAAGGTTCAAACGATTTTGTTGAAAATGGAGATGTTATACTAAATTTTGGAAAATTGTGAACAATTGTTTTTTCGATTTACAACAAATTTTAAAAAAAAAAAAAAAAATTTTAACAATTTCGCTTAAATTTAAAATCTGATTTATTTGAAAATGAAAAGCACATACGAGTATGTACATGTGAAAGGGCAAATACATGCGACCCAGTCGTTCACTTTATTTTCGTTGAACGTATAATTTTCAAAAAAAATTTTATAGGACGCAAATGTTAATTCACGGGAATTGTGCTGAAATAAAACTTATAGTGGCAATCTCTTCAAAAGTTTCCTCTTCCCGTACTCAGAAATAACATTGGTAGCTAAATCATGGTAAGCAATTGCATAACTAAATATATTCAAACAATAATGATCCAACCTTGTTCCATGACTAACGTTTGTCGAACATTTCATTTTCTCCATTGTAGTATAACTTCAGGTCAAATTGCATTTGCAGCTACTCCGGCTCTCGGCAAAATTGGAGCGAATCGATTTTTTTTTTCCAAAATCCACCATTAGTAAAGTATCGTTAATTTTGGGGCTAGAATGCAAAGGATTCTGATTTCGCTACGCAATTGTGAATCCGTAAGCTGTTTAGGCTGCAGCTGGACATACTTACAGATAGACAGACAAATTTGAGAGACCCTCTCTAGGTCAAAAATTATGACGAAACCAATATTTGCCCTTATAGGTGCAAGCTAAATTGGGACCATAATTTTGGACGTTTGTTTGATTTCGTATGTTGCCTTTTGGGTGATTTTATGTTTTCTTGCATTATGATCAATTTTAATTTTGGGCGATAAGTATAGCCGATCCTTATGCGCTTAACCCTGACAAAAACATCTTACGAGTATCTTATCTTATCTTAGCATCGAAACATAATTTGTTTTTCTAAATTCTTCCAAATTACCTTTTTCTTTTGAGCAACAACATAAAAGTTATAAAGCTCATAACAGAAATTAGTTGATATTGCTCAAGAATTTAAACAAGGACCACGTTTTTTTCTACTTAGATAAATGCTAAGTAAATATCAAAAATCTTGTAATCATTTTAACAGTCTGCATTTCGTGAAAAGTTTAAAAAAATCTGGACTTTTTTTTTCTGAGCCGAACCCCGATTTTAGGTTTAGAGAAAAGTTATTAAAGATATTACTATCTACATTCTTTCTACATATTTAAGCCACTTGACAGTCCTTAGGTTTCAGGCTTCTTTTTATATAGTATCAACCATAAGAGGAGAGTTTAAAAAGTAACAGAGTTTTATTGAAAGCTTACATAACTCACAAATTTACGCACATTTACTTAGAAGAATAAATTCATGCTGAAACGGTCAGGTTAAAGACATATTTCACATCTATCAAAAGTTGCAAATTCCAATTTAAATTCGCATATACTTATTCCGGTGCGGAAAAAAAAAATCACACCAAACCAATTTTCTTGGGAATGCTGCCTCTGTCCAATTTAATTTATTCTTTCTCGTTCTACAATCTTAACCCCAGTGGAACAACCCACAAAGCGCACACAAGTTGCAGGAATTCTCTAGAGTCCGCCATAGAATGCAATGCGGTTCAATCTACTTAGACTACCCTACCTTGGAGCATCCTCCTCCTAGAAAAGCAGTTCACACAAAAGCCATGACGCCGAGAGATACATTCATAAATCCAACTACAACACCACCACGAGACCTTGTTTTTTACTCTGCATCTCTTGCTTGCAATTGCATAGTACACACAATCCCAGAGTGTGCGCGCGCAAATTGCTTTGACATTCTTCAAAGAAACTTTAGGGAGGCGATGTATGTATACAATGCAGCGATACAAGTCATCTAACTATTTACAGAAAACTCAGCCAGTAGTGTAGTTGACGTCGTAAGTCATTCATTCAGTCATCCGGCCAGTGTGCCAATCTTGCTCTCTTCTTCGACGATGCCCACTATTATGGCATTCATACCACAGACAGTCACCTAGTCTCTACTCTATCCATGTGTGTATCTATTGCATGGTGCATGAACACACACACACAGCAGCAAATGTATGCTCTTGCACTGGGTTACCTACATTCCCCGAAAATATAAATAAATAAATAAATAAACAGAGGCAGCTACTATGGCGCACTTATGATGCCGTTTGACTTGTTCTTCTAAGTTCATTGACTTTTCGTATGCATGCTTCACCGCCTGCTCCCTCCGCTACGAGTGCCGAGGGGCAGACATAACGACTAATAAACACAGTGCTGGTGAGAGAGCGCGGGCTCACTCTGATGATGATTTGTTATGTGACAGAGATGACAACGCCCCCTTGCGGTTGACATTTGCGTCGCGAAAAAAAGATACCCGGCTCACACTGCCAACCTGTCATCCTTCATTTGCACCACCATTACTGAGCTGTTGCATTCGGATGACGACGATGCAAGCGATCATGATGACGGCTTCGCACACAACACGGTGTCATTACAGATGTCGCGCGAGTTCATTGTAATACAAAATCCGAAGAAAAGAGCGCAAATTCCATTCGATTACATAACCCCATCATCATCATCATCGTGGGGGTATGATGGAGAGGTAGTACGTGCTCCTGCTGCTGCATACTAGCGAGTGTCAATGCAGCTAAGTTAGTGTTAATAAATAAAAAAATTAAATGGACAGACAATTGATAGTTGGAGGGGGTGGCTGTGATTGTGGGTCCTCTAATGGAATACAAATTTTTGAAATTTCATTGAATACAAATCAGGTTGCACATGTAACACGGCTCAATGTTGGCACACAAGGTGCGGCCAATGACCGACCAATACTTCGTTAGTAGCTGGACTACTACTACAACACAACTGCCTCCACATCTATGCCATAATTGGCGGGGTAATTCATTCAGCAGCACGGTGGAGCGCACTTAGCCTCGCGCGCAATTGCATTCGCCGATCACCATCACTAATACCAATGGCTCTTACGCCCCCGCTTCTGCTAATGCCGTCTGTTTCCCGAACACCGACCACTTGTCACCTGTTGCACTAATGTAGTGACTTCGATAGGCACCTAGTCTTTGATTTATGATTGAATGTTAGTTGAAAGGCATAAGAGCTGTTGGTGGATTTTTAATTACGTTCATGTTGATCAGTGTATTGACTGCTGATTTTAAAATTGGCGCTTAGTTTGGGTTTTCTTTCGAGCCAACGGGACTTTTTTCCGAAAACTCTTTTGGGGGATTTTATTTTATATATGAAATAAATAAATTTTGAGTGTTTAACTATTTTTCGAAGGTGAGGCAACTAAGATGTGGCAACAATTTTAAAAGAGCCCATGGTGTGATTGTAAGTGATGCACCGATCGGAAATAGTAACTGACAAGTGGAAACAATTTTAGTAGATATGTAAACAATTAGTTTCGAATTCGGGTTAAACCATCAGTTAACTAACCTTTGATTAGTCTTAATCAGAACTTTTTATATGTACATATAATCTTAACCGGAAGTGTTCACTGAGTGAATATCTTTAATTATAGATTAAGTAACAATTATTGCACATATTTCTGTCAAATTTAGACTATCAGTGTACCAGCAAATTTTGATTATTTGACTATCAATTTAATAGTTTTTGATCATCAGAGAATTAAAAACAAAACCAATAGAAAAAGTAAATGATTAACAAAAAAAAAGGAATTATTCAAGCAGCAAATATGTTAATATACTCGTATTCGCCATCCGATATTTTTTTTTTTTTGTTTCAGAGAAAATAATTATCATCATGTTTATTGGCCTCTTAACTCAAGAATATGTGAACAGATTTCGGTAAAAATTGGCACATTTGACTTAGTTGTCTCACCTGAACATTTTATAAATCGGATTATAGGATGAAGTGGGGCAAGTTTATGGGGAGGAGTCTTCAAATTATCTTTATTTATTTTTTTATTTTTAAATTTTAAAAAATTTTCAAATCTCAGACTCACTCGGAGTCCATTGTACTACCAAGCACAACTCCTTTTGGCGTAGTGGTTGGAGAAACTTGGATTTTATTCGTTTCTCTTTTATGTTCGGGTTCGGGTGGCCGTGGATGCTGTTCCCCGTCCGGGCTTGAACCTGCACAATTCAGATCAGGCCAAAATTAAATTCAAATTATCTTTCTCAGACATCTAACTCAAGAAATACTTAATGGATTTTGATGAAATTTTGAGACTAGAGTTAACATGCAGGTGATTGCCCAAAAATCATCAAAATCAGGTGAAGTGGGGGTAAGATATTGTGTAATGATTTTTAACCCCACGTCTTTCAATTTTAGAGAACAGTTTATTCCAGGAACGTTTTTATTTTAAGTGTAACTATCTGATAACTTTAAAAAATCAAAATTCGTTCTTCGGAGCTAGTTCTGTTCATCTGTACCTCAGACTGCAGCCTTAATGGCACGACAGATTTACTTCAAACATTATATGCACCTGTATTCTGTGGGCCTATACCATGAATATGAGTCATAATTTGCATTCCAAACTCAAGATTAAAGGTACTTTATTAAGGGCCAATTTTCAAAAAAAAAAAAAACGGCTCAAACGATTTCGACAAAGATTTATATCTGATTTATATTCTTTGCAATAAAACTGCAGAGTACTCTTTCTCTAACAATTCGAATATAATTTGCTATTTCTGGCTAAAATAATTTTTTTCAAAGCTGATATCTAGGTTTTTTCAGAGTTCCCGTTCTTAAGGTAAGAACGGAATCCTTAAAGCGTGTGTTAGTTACCTCTCTGTCCGTCTGTCTTTCACGGTTTTATAACTCTTTTGTATAGTTAGATTTAAAAGATTGAAAATTGGACTTGAGTTGTGTTGAGGTTGTGACGAGGTACAGATTTCAAAAGTGTATAGTTGCAATCACAGTTTGGCCGCGATTTTGATTTGGTTGGTATTTGTCAGTTCGCATTTGACGGCCGTAAAGAACAATCGATAACAATATATTATGGAGCATCTAAAGCTTCAACACCGTGTTGAAGTTATTAAAACATTTTATTGAAATAATCGTTTGTTCAGAAAACATGAAGAAATTTGCGTCAACCATTCAGCTCCGTTAGATACCGTGCGCAAGAATTTGGCAAGTTTGTTTAAAATAATCAAAATAAATTTGTATAATGACCATATGCGTCTGCGAGTGTGGAGTGAAAAGTTTTTCAGCTCCTTATTTACGAGCCCAATTTTATGGGAAAATATCTTTATGAGTGACGAAGCTATTCCGAGTTATCTAATATAATAATAATAATATGTTGGCGCTAACAGCCCAATGCAGGGCCTGGCCTAGCTTTTCGCAGCCATTCGTGCTGTGCACTTCACGAATGGTTGGGACCTACAGTTTTATGCTGTTTCCGAAGGGCAATTTTTTTCGATTCCGAGTTATCTTCGTTAATAAACAAAATAACCACCAACGACCTTTACACCCTCGCAGAGTTTCTGTATGGTACGCCATATGGGCCGGGGGCATCCATGGGCTACATTTTTTTGAAAACTCAATAGCCAGTGCTGAAACAATTACTGGTGATCGCTATAGTGACAAGCTGCAAAATGTCTTTTTGTCCGAATTGGATCAATTGGGTCTACAACGTATGTGGTTCCAATAGGATGATGCCACATGATACACAGCTAACGATACGATGTGTACTCGTATTTTGTAAGAATTTCTTCCTGGCCGCATAATGCCAAACCAAATGTGCCAAAATGTTATGGAAAATATTGTTGAAAGAGCACGCAATTGCACTGCGGCCAGACTGCAACATATAATAATAAAATAATTACTATAAACCAAATAATCGGTCAATAAAAAAAACATCGGTCTGGCACATGAAACCGTATAATAATTGTAACAAAAGCAGTTTAGTAGATGCTCAAAAAGGCTGCCGATTTAGAAATTCTTGCAATTCTGGAACATAACATGAAGTATTACTTAGTCTTGAAATGTTCTTCTGCGAATAATATTCAACATAAACAAAATTGGGATTATATTCCCCTTTGTTCTTTCTTCGAAATTCCATAAACGGTTGCGTTTTCGAAAATATTCTCGTATATGCACACAAAATATTATTGTGTTTGCTTATTGTTTATTCTATTTATTGGAAATCGGTCAAAAACCTCTTCCCTCTGAATCTCTTTTGAAATGTTCTCTGCAAAATTTTGGTAATTCCATCCATGGCTGTACAAAAAAGAGGCAAACCCCTTTGGAATTTATTTATTTATTTATTTATTTATTTCATTATGGTTCATAATTTACATATAAATAAAGGGCTATTCATTTCGAGGTTGAGATTTTACATCTCTGTCATATGGCATCTGTAAAATTCATCTATCATCGATAGAAATAGGTTGTTAGTTTTTGCTTTGCCATTTGACAATGTAAATCGTTTAATCGCTCAATGCATTCAAATTGTTGCATCTTACTACAAAAATAACAGTTCTGTGATAACTGCGTATAGCGATTGGGTGCTGCAAAATCAATAAGTTGACACCGATTTTGGAACAAAATCTTCTTCAGCGATGAGGCCCCTTTCTCGCTCAGCGGCTACGTAAATCAACTAAATTGCAGAATTTGGTGTTCTGAAAATCCAGAGGCTATTGCATCCATCCCGGGTGACAGTTTGGTGAGCGTTGTAGATCGACGGTGTGATTGAGCCGAATTTTTTGAAGCGACGAAAGCGCCACTGTTCCGGCAAATTCTCTGTGCTGTGGTCAAATGATAGCCAACTTTTCTCGGCTTGAGATTGTAGGCATTGATGCGAGCGACATGTGGTTCTAATAGGACGGGGCTACGTGGCAAATTTGGCTCTATTGCACGAAAAGTTCCCCGGCAGTTTAATTTAGAGGTTTGGCGACATCAATTGACCACCAAGATCGTGTGACTGCCCCCGTTGAATTTATTTTTATGTAGCCATACTAAAGGCTGATCCTATGCTAAATCTGACTGTATAGTAGATCACTCGGACCTGCGCAAGCACAGCTGAATGAATTTCAGTATATGTGGCTCAAACTAGATGAGACATTTATTGCTGATCTGATTGTTTGAAACGGACATCTCAGAAGTCTAACAAGAGCTCCTCAGAGGGAGGACGTGCGGCGGAAGAATTCTTTCATATTCGAAGATCAAGGCAATAAGGATTTTCAAGACTTCACCAGGGTATTGAAAGAGATATGGTGGCATCGCTCATGTCCCCGTAGTGGACATGTATCAGAATATCCGGAGCTTACGACATCTACAAGCAGAAGGGAAGGGAAGAACACCAGCTTCTAAAAGAAATAATATAAAAAATATGAGATCGATCAATGGAAAGGTGCTATAGCAAAAATTATATTCGAAACTTTTATCAGAAGGCAAAAAGAGCATCAAAAGGCTATAAACACTGTAGGGATGAAGAGAAAATCTGACAGTGAGTCATAGTTAGTGCTTAGAATTGATAAAGATCACTTCTGCAGGTTAAACGGCGGTGACGATCAAAACTCCATTCTTAGACAGATTGTTCCACTCAACCCGGACGATGACGATCAACAATTCCGTCCACCCGACCAAAGTGAAATGAAGATAGCAAAACGTAAGCATAAATGCAGAAGGCTGATGGAACCGACAAAGTAACTGCTGAGCTTATACCTCGTCTTTCTGTGCAGGATAATAATGAAGAATGCAAGCTGGTCCTTTAAGGTCGGTAACAACATCACCGATGCCTTTGATGTCTGAAAAGGACGCGGTGTCATGTGATTTGACATCATACTTGAAAGGATTGTACAAAATACTCAAGCTAATATCAGAAGTGCATTCTTTTAAAAGTCTGTACAACTACTAGCGGTTAACGAAGGCAAAACTAAATGTATGGTGTCACCAAAATAGAACACTTAATATAGGCAACTTGCACAAAACGTCACAACAGACAGCTACAATTCTGAGGTAGTTAAGGACTTTGTAAATTCAAAAGATAACACCAGCGCAGAGATCAAGCGAAGAATCACTTTTGGCCATCCCACGGAGAACTAAGGTGACCTGCTATATAGCGCAGAAGCATGCACGTTATTAAAGGACTTGGATAATTTGAAAAAAGAATTCTTCGAGTAATAACGAACTATGCCGATTGTACAGCGACAGCGACCTAGTCAGAAAGGCTAGAATTCTTCGCCTAGGATGGCTATGGATATTAACGCTCCTGCACTGAAAGTCTTTTAATCCATCCAGGAAGGGAAGAGAAGACCTCACCCAAGATGGCGCATACAAGTGGAAAGGGACCTCAACCAACTTCGTGTGCAAAACTGGAAGTGGCTAGCATAAGGTCGCGCTAGCTGGAGATGCTCATTGTTTGATACCCACGTCCACCCCGGACTGTAGCACCATCTAAAGTAAGGTAAAAGTCAGTAAAAAACGAAAAGAATTCCAAGAAAAGTTCAGCGATGAATGTCTCCGAAGGACGCCCCGAAAACTGAAGATGTAATGGTCTGGGGAAATTTTTCTGGAGAGGAAGTGGTAGAATGTGCTTTCTGGACTCAAGAATAATAGCAGTAGTTTACCTGTATCTAGGACCTGCAAAATGAATTAGAGCCCTGAGTTATAGTTCTTCGGCGAAACTTGCTATTTTTTTTTTCAAGCGGGATAATACTTCATGTCATAGTTATTGTTTCTGCTAAACTGTACAAAATAAATAAAATTTCGAAGTCAAGTCTATTTCCTTAATTTTTAAAAATTAGCCCCTACTAGTCACACTTTGCTCTCTAAACCAGAGGAGGATCATAAAACGTTTAAGACTGATGCAACAAACCAATGCAGATCAATTTGTTGGTGGTTTTAGCAACTTAGGCAGTATAATTCAAAATTGGTGTTTCAACATCTTCATACAAAATCAAATAGAAATACCTAAGTATCTATAGTATGCACCTATATTTCGAAAACGTTGCATTTTGCTTTTTTGATGCACAATCTTTGATCAGGCGCCTTAAAGCTATACTATTACTCTCCTTTCTTTTCTTCTGTAACGTACCGCAAAAATTGAATAAACATCAAACAGGAAATACTCAAAACAATTAAGCACTAAATTGCCTCACACTATTGGGCCATGCTACAAGTGCATTATTGCCATAAGAGCTCCAGCATAAAATCCGAAAGTACTTCGAACCAAATGCACTCTCAACCAGACAAATAAAAAATACTTCAAAACTCCTCATCATCGTCTCATAAGTGAGCAAATATATGAAAAATCCGCATCCATTAAGGAAGACAAATTTTTAAGTAAAGATCAACAGCCTCGAATAGCAGTCGTAGTATCAGTGTGCCCCAGTATCCAGCTGCATGTTGCATACCCATCGAGCTAAGAGTCACCGAAGTGGACTCCAAAAAGCTGAATGGCCGACTTGCAATTACAATGCAACGTCAGTACACCAGTGAGTGGCTTTGGGTACTTGCGCTGCAACACTATATATACGCTGCACAAATAATACCACTACCAAGCGGCGCGTCAGCGTTCATTGACCGCACGCAAAATTTGTTGTTTACAAACTTTAAAAAAATTCCAATAAAATAATTGAAAACCATCAACTTTCCAAGTTATTATGCTCAGCGGAATCGTGAGGATGACATATGCATGAGTACCCGTCCCATGGAACACTTTGGTGTTGTGACCAAGTAGGTGATGTTTGCCCAATTTTGGTGCATCGCTGAGTGTGTTGCCAGTGCAAACACAATTTTTGGCTGCCCTAAATTTCCCTATTTTAACAAGTCACGTTTATGCCAATCGCACTTAATGTTGACAAGTCTCGTGAATACTGGTTCTGATATTATTTTTGACGTGAAAGTGTCATATTTTATATGAGGATTGAATTGAATAAAGTTGTATTGATTTACCAAAGACTCTAATTGTACTCCAGTATATCCCTAAAGGAATGAATTAAAGTGCGGGAGATAAAGGTTAGTTTATCAAAAGTATTCAGCTATAAAAGTGGTCCATTGAACTTAAAACCAGTAAAGAGATGACCTAGTCGAATGTCTTTGTACCTTTATTGAAACGCAGAATATTGATCAGTTGCTATTACATTGAGGCTCAACCTGCGCAATCAGGACACTGAAAAAGGAAGTTCTGCAGTCCTTCTTACCCAAATTGAGAACACATTTTTCAGTGCTCCTTTTCACAAAGTACTTTATTGTTTTTACATCCAGTGCAGAGTTTTTGCTAAACGGACACCAATTATTGGTTTCGGACTTAAAGGGATAATCTTTCGCAAGCGTGCCATAGATTTTAGTATCTACAAGTCCTCTATGATAGAATACCTAAGTAAGATAAGCTTGGTTCCATTGAAAACATATTTTCACATTCTGAAACAATCTTTAAGTGAATTGTTTTAAGTCTGGAGTGCCGTGAGTGCAGCCTGGCTGATACTGCAAATGATAATACTTCTACCATGCCATCTCTCTTCAATTACCCAGCTTTCTACTCCTACTAGTAGTATGCCAATTTCCATCTGGAATACAGTCTCCATTTTGTCAACAGCTCCAATACTGCTAGATGTGCTAGAGCTGTCTGTGTAGAAAACTGAACAAAATAATATCTTCTAGCGACAGGTCTCTTATTATAGATAGGAATCATGAAAGAGAGACATTGTTCCGAAATGTGATGAAATAGTGCTCCATGTCCAAAGTCATGTCCTTCATGCCAGACTTCGATTTTTCAGCTTTCAATGCCTCCTTTTGAATGGATAAGTCCAGTGGTAAGAAATAAAGCAAAGCGTTTAGAGTGTTGCCAAGCATGCGCAGATTTAACTATGGTCCATGGCCACCATACTATAGACGCTGGGTGATGGTCTTATTATCGTTTTGTACAACCAGTGTATTACAGCAAATCTCTTTCTTGTGGCACTGCCAGAAAGTTATGAGAGTCCGAGTCGATTTCAACTCACCGCGTTTATTCCACTTCAGCTTGTACCTGTAGTCTCAAATTTTGTACCCCCGAGTGCAATGAATCGGTAACAAAGCATCATAGTAAAGTCGAAAACCTTCCTCAACCACAACCGTTACCCTATCACCCCATTTACTCTCAGCAGTTAGCAGCCTTCCAGTCCGTTCTTCATCCTTCAGGTAAGATCGTGATAGTCAGACTCTGATAGGCGTGTTGATGGCTACTCGAGGACTACAAGAAAGGTTGATACTCGTATTTTTAGAACTTTGCCAAAAATTAGTCTTGTGATCCTAAAGGCAGATATTTTAGTCAACATGTTCCCCTCAAGCATCACTAAAAATCATTAAAGTCGGATGGACTGGCTGTATGATATGGCGATTGACGATTTATCTGCTGCAGTCTGTGAGTTATGTTTTCTACTCTTTGACGGCTGAAACTTAAATATCAAAGAAGGAATCACCGAAATCCCTTTGGCCTAGAAAACTAAAATTTTGCGTGGTGGTTCCCTTAAGGTTCTAGAAGAGTGATGGATATGAGGTTTTGTGAAATTCTAACTCTAAGGGGTGGAAAAGGGGGTTTAAAGTCATACAAATTCATTTGTCATTTACCATTTGCAAGATGAAAAAACTAAAGCTACGTAAAATAAACAAAAATTATACAACAAATGAGCAAACAAAGAGTACAGCTCGGCGGCGATCGACGCATCTAAACTGAGAAAAGAGCCACTATTAACATTACTGTTATTACTACTAAAGCTGCTAAAGTAAGAAGTTGAACAGGAGTAATGTCCCTATTCAAAACGACTTTTATTTTCAAGGTTAACACATTGGCCTAATTTAATCCCTAATGAAATAAAATGAAGTAGTATGTTTTTCGCGATGTATTCGTATAACTCACGAACGGCTGAATCGATTACGGTGCCGTTATCTTTGTTGATTAGGTAAATTCTCTGAGAGTATTTATGGGTAGTTAGTAATCACGCTGTTCAAATTCAACTGAAATTGGTCTCCTTAAGCTTGCAAGGGGTGAGAGACATGCCGAGATTCTTCTTTCTAGAATCTGCTAAGTTCTGACAGTGCTGGCAAGATTATCAGCCCTACAATTCTCTGGAATATTCCTATGCCCCGGAACCGAGCACAGGTGAATGTTGAATTGCTCATGTATCTCGATAAGATACGAGTGACAATCTAGAGTAACCTTTGATGTAGAAAAGATCGATTTCAGAGATTTTAAAGTAGTTTTGCTGGAAGAGAAAATTCAAATTTCATTCAAGATTGAGCTCCTTTAATCGCCAATATCTCCGCCTGGAAAACGCTACAGTAATGTGGGAGGTGGAAAGAGATGCTAATGTTTAGCCTGAAGGAGAAATCTACAGGTTCATTGTCCAGGGCCACATCTCCCTCCCAGTTTTGTCTAGATGTGTTTGTGGTCTGGAAGTTGTTATTGAAAGAAAATTTAGGCGGTCCTAGTCGGTGTTTTCTGGAATAAATTCTATTTCATGAAGAATTGTGGAGTGGCCGTTGGACCACTGTGAGTTAGTATACAGTCGAATAGCTGCACTAGCCGCCATTTGCTTCCTAAAGAGGTCTAGTGGTATCAGATGGAAGAGAATGTTCATCCGAAGGAGTGATTTTAAGTACACTTATCGCTGTACACTAGCTGGATGCGGTTAATAGCTTCGGATAGAGCTGGCCACCAAATGATGACGCCATACATAATTATGGACCTGATAATTGATGCATAGAGGCAGTAAGTTACACGGGGTTGCATTCCCCACTTCTTATCAATGGCCTCCTTGCAAGAGTATATAGCTTTCTTAACGAAACTGACTAACGAATTCATCAATTCAAAAAAGTTCGCAATCAGTCCAAATAATAGACCGTTTAAAAGCGATTTTTTACCAAAATAATTATGTATGCCTCTCAGTCAGTTGTACAAATTGCTACACAGAGAGAGGGCACAGTCTGTCTGGTCATGCAACATATTGCAAAAGGGCTCGCTGATGTGTTACGTGAGTGAGTTCCCAAGTGAGTTGCCATAAATGGTTTCTCAAAATGGTCCCCGCACCCAATTCCAATATACATGCCCGGTGACTATGGTGGCAAATTTCGTAAAACTGATTTTTGTACACTAAAGACTGCGATTTCTCTTAAAAAAGTGTTCCAAAATAGTTTTATAGTTAGCACTCCCAAAATTCAGGCTCGTAAAGGATCCCAAGTATTTCTCTCATAATTACATCTAAATATGTAGTATATATTCAACTAGGCTCAAACTGCTTTTATTATGTTGCGCACCTCCACCTTGTTGAATTGCTGTGTGAATGTCTTTTTGTTGGTAGCAGCTCATTAATCTTGTAATCACACTCCCAATCTATTTAGAATTTATCTGCAGCTCGGCTGGAGGAGTCATAAAAGTGCGCAGTGTTCTCGTTTGTAGCTGCTGTAGCTTTACGTTGGCGGCTGTAACAACGACGACTTCAACGACGACGCCCGGTATGCAGATGCAGGCAATTCAGGCCACAAAAGTACTTTTACCTGTTGGCAGTTGGTTGGTGGCTTGCACTGCTGCGAAATGATTCAAATTATGGCCAACATATTTTTTATGAGCCATAAACACTCGGTTCGTTAACCCCAGTGGTGTGGTGTGATGGTAAGTGAGTGCGAGAAGTGATTCAAAAGCCACAAGTTTTGTGAATTCATATCTCAGCTGCCGTATCAGCTGTGTCTGTGTCTAGGATGCTGGTTATGTCTGTGAATGTATCAGAGAAAAGCGCCGCAAAATGTCAGAGTATGTTAATCTTTATTCATTGTCATTAACATGAAGTAAAGTATCGCAGATACTTACTCTGGTTTTCGTTCTTCTATTTCCCCCACGAATAGATACTTTTGTCCTTCTGGTAATGATGGCTTGCTATTGCGTTGGGTTTTGTACGGCAACCGCATGCAATTTAACAAAACATTTGTGTCGGCATTCAATTGTAATCTGAATTGTTGGCTTGTGATTACTCAGTCGCAGTCAGTCGGTCACTCATAGTCACAGTCAGTCGTTCTACCCGAGTAGAAGTTTTATGCTCGACTGAGAATTGCTCCAATGCACTTGCTCCCATGCCAAGGATTGGTAAGTGATATTAATATACACTTTTCAAGGATTACACGATTGTTGTCAATGAAATTCGATGTTTTGCTTGCCGACGATATGGCAGGTGGTTAGGGGTGTGTAACGAATTTATTTGCTTGCGACAATGACCGCCATTGAACAGAGTAACTGAGCATTAATTTGTGGTTTGTTATTATTTTGAAATTTGATCTAATAAACTCATTGACAAGTTTTAAACCTACCATCGGTCTCTGAATATTTATATATTTTTAAAAGTAATACCCTCTCGGAGACGCAATTAAATAATCACAATCAAAGCTTCTGGGGACTTCAATTATGTAATGTACTCTTCTTGTTTACATCTTCTGGTGATGGATTTGTTCATAGGCTAAGTAGACCTCACGAACTTAGGCCTGCTAATCGACGACTAAAGTTCGGACAAAGCGTGCTTCTTTCTGAAAAGCTTAGAGGGTCGAGTGTACCCACGATCTAACGTCGGTTTTGTACGCACGATCTTGCCTTTTGAGTATGAGTCGGACACCTTATTTGAAGAGAATTTCCTGATCCTTTATTTCGTCATAAACTTTTTTTTTTATGGGATCAGTGAATAAGGAGATATTTGTGGAAAGCTTATATCTAATACCTTTTAATCGTAGTAAAATTGTTTGTTGGCAACACTACGACTTGGTTCTAAATAAAATTTAATTTAGTATTTGGTCTGCCATGACCTTGCATTTGTCAAATATTATGTATTTAGATATGCCCACCGTAATTCAAACATCGAATTTGAATCGACCATTAGTAGCGTACCGCTAATGTTGGGGTTAGGATGAAAATTCTAAATTCGTCTGAAATTGTGAAATTGTGATTCCGCATAGGGTTTTTCTTAAATAGAGACTGCCACTCTGGTGTCTGGTAGAGCATTGAATAATATTTTGAATACGTTGTAAGCATGGACCAACTTTTACGATTGAAGATAAGTCGGTTTTTGTATTTCAATTTCTATGGCTCTGTATTTACCAATTCTAGGTTTTCACCTCGGAAAATATAAAATATTGCTGCCTAAATTGTTCGAGAATTGTTGCTGTAAACCTTCGACTTAAGGCATCCCCATAAAAAAAAACGTCTCACGGTGTAAGGTCCGGTCACCGAGGTGCCCAGGGTATGTCTCCGTACCCTCAGCTTCTCCATTGAAATTCTAGCTGTGTGTGGAGTGGCCCTGCTGGAATTGTGTTCTATTATTGAACCCGGGAAACAGCTGCAGTTGCGGTACCAAAAACTTGTCGATCACTCGACAATACACTTCAGCAGTGACTGTCTCTTGCTGGTTAAAAAAATAAGGGCTAATAATCCCTCGGGCAGAAATTGCACACCACACTGTCGGTTTTGGACAATGCAAACGTTTTTGATGGCGTTCCCTTGGGTTGCAGGTGGACCAGTATCTCATGTTCTATTTATTAACATACCCATCGATATGAAAATGTGCTTCGTCAGTGACCAATATGTTTCCAAGTGTTCCTGCTGTTCGAAAACGTCCAGTAGCGTGCTCACTAGGGTTTCTCGTAAAGAATAGTCATTATCGTTGAGAAACTGCATACAAACTTTAGTTTCTTTTTCAAAATAAAGTGCACTGTTGATTTTCTTTATTCCACTACAGGCCGCAATCTTTATTATTGATTTACGGTGATCGCGCATAAATTTGCATCGAACTCGAGCTACATTTTTTTGCGTCGCTGCTGACGTTGATGGCCCCGGAGGATTTTGGTTAACCGTTGTCCTGTTGTCCCTTCTTGTGTAAACTTTGGAACCCATGACTAGATAAGTTGCGTGCTCGGCCCATCACTTACTCGTCGAATATTGAAGTGAGTACAAAACGCGCGACGTGCACGAACCAACAAATCACCGCACTATAAATAATGCTCAACCGCGAAAGCGCGGTGCTCTCCCGACCAAATCTTGCGCTTCGAACTTTAAATTTGAAAATTTTCTGCTGGACATCCTTTATCATCCAATCTAAATGGACACAAACTTAACATACAATTTCCAACCGGGAGGTCATCCAAAATCGTTTCTTTCGAAAACAAAGGCTTACAAACCGCACCTATTGAAATCCAATGGTTTCCAGAAAGAATTCTGAATTGAATTAAGCAATCGTTGCACTCAGTTATGGTTACTTCGAGCTATTTAACGATTCCAAGGTGTTATGGATCAGAATTCCAATACCACAATTCATTCACAAGCTAACTGAGTGACACATTGCAAGTATCAGTCGCCTAAGATACTGTCACTTTGTCAAAAGCTGTAGATGTTCGTTCCCAAGAACAAATCGTAACCACATAGCATATAGTATGGCGTTTGGTGGATCACCATCACCAACGCCTGCCTCATCCGTTACACCACATAGGTAACTATGTATATTCGTAATAAAATGACAAGTATGCCTGTAAACTACCGCGCAAATATACGTGTATAATTGATAAATGATCGAGCACAATTCACATTCGATTTCAATTAGTTTGCTCATTAGAAGTCCGAGTTGGTGCTATCTGCGTCGATGCCAGACATTCGTCGCCCACTGGCTAGAAACCACACGACCGCATATCAATAATGAATTTTACGAGCTTTAATTTGATATGGTTCTAGTTCAAACAGACTCGTATGTAAATTAATTATTTAAATTTAAACATTATACATATGTACTTACACATGTACTCGTTGTTGCTGTGATAGAGAAAATATTATTAGAAAATTCGCTCGAGCAGAGCCGATCAGGTGTCCATTTGAAATCCACAATCAGTGCATTCCACTCGAATGTCCAATTGAATGCGGTCTCATTTGTAAAATGCCACATCGTGAAATTGGATTTGGATTAGAAGCTCTGGGGATACGAGTATTTCCCAAAGTAGATTAAAATCTTGGAATTCATAATGATTATAAGTTGGCAGCACAGTAACATAGATTAAACAACTTTTCACTTCTATTTGGGGAATGAACAAACTGCGTCATACTATCAGTAGAGTTAAATGGAAGCATAATGTTTGAAAAAATACAAATTATTATTATTTGTTATTTTACAGTAAATAGGGATACGTACATAACTTATAAAGAAATTTTACCAAAAACGTTTGTGCGACGTGGATTTTATATCAAAATCAAGATGGTTTATTGAGAATTTTATAGAGTACGAGTAGTAGTCCACTTGGAACCAGGGAGTCTGAGAATTACTTTTCATCTGAGTATCTTTTTTTTTTTATAATTTGCACGTGTTAAAGGGGATATGAATACAGAGAGAAAGACAGAGTGGTGTAGTTTGAAACTCAGGTGGTATTAAGTTTCTGTAAACTCCAAGGGTGGCTGTCCAGATAACTGGGGAGTATTTTGTTTGTTTTCGCTATTATTGTCGTTGCTTATAATTCACAGTATTTTTTTTCCATCCTTCTGATGTCATCATCACGATCAAGTTGCATTTTAGCCATATGACGACTCAACTTCCAGTGTTATGCCTTCACACTAGAGTTGATCAAGTGATCGACTTTTTATTTATTTCATGCGAAATAAATAGATGATTCTTGACATCAGAATTCGAACCGTGAATCAACAGCGTGACAAGCGATGATGTTACCACTACACCACGACCACCTTGGGTATCTGTTTTGCGTTGGGTAGGATTTGAAGCAATTAACACAATTCGTTCCTTTGTCCACTCATGAGTCATAGAGTTCATGAATGGTTCAATTCACTAGGGGCCATTTCATATTTTGATTTAGCATTAGTCTCTAAAAACATTGCACATATGATCAGAAACTGGAAGGTATCCAATGAACACTTCTTCTCAGATTTATAGTAACACCCAAAGCAGGTCTTCTAGTGGATCTACAGATCCTCGTAAATGCACCAAAAACTCGATAGCCTTGTCCGAAAGTTTACAGGTGCCTTGAATGGAGTTGGGTATACCTCTGGCTCAGCAATATACCTAAGGCTAAAAAAACAACGAAAAACCCAGACCACCTTGGTGGTATGCGGAGACCAGAGTCCTTCGAAAGGATTGCAGGTGGCTATTCAACAAAGTCAAACCTTCAAGGGACGCTATTGATTGGAATAAGATCTGAGGCAAGCCCAAAGTAGATCATAGAGGCTTTTTGCAGTAAAAAAAGAGACCTAGACGCCTGTCTAGGCTTAGAAAAAGCCTCTCCATCCCTAATTTCCTTAAAAGATGAGATGGAGCCTGCACCTTCTCTAGTGAGGAATCCCTTGAATACTCACTTGCCTGGCTGTTCCAATCAAAGTACTATAACACCATCAACAAACAGCTCCAACCGCCTAATCATAAAGACTAAAATTCTCTTAGCAATATGCAGCTTTAAGCCTATAAAGTCACCAGGACGGTTTCGGATATAGTACTATCTTTAGAGTCTGTCTGAGGTAGGAAAAATCTTTCATGTTAACACCAAAGATTTCAGACATGAATAAAAGCTTGTCATCATCTCTCCTGAAGACCTTGGGGGGACTGATTGGTACTCATATCCTCTGCAACATAGATCCAAATTTATTATCAGCATTCTGCGAGGAAAAGTCAGTGGAAACAGCTCTCCATCCACTGGTGCATAGAATTTAAAAATCCCTAGATTGCAAGGAATACACCATAGTTGCTTTCCTCGATATTGAGGGAGCTTTTAACAATATACCATCCATAATCCTCAGAAACTTTGAACCAGAACTAATATCTATTCTTTGTAAACTTTTTCATTTAACCCATTTCGAAAAAATCTACCGTCTCATAGCGTTGTGCTGTCAAAAGTGATCGAAAAGCCATTAATGCTGGAGGGACACGGACTGATAAGAGACCGGCAGTTTGGCTTTCACAGCCACCGTTCAATGGGACACCTGCTGAGCGATGTGACCCATTTAAATGACCTCAGCCATCAAACAGTACGGAGAATCAAGAGCCGTTGCCCTGGACATCCCAAAAGCATTCTATCAGGTATGGCATAGTGCCCTATTAAACAAGCTAGCCTCCTATGGACTACCACAACAGCTTTTCTACATAAAAGATAGTGTGTCTTCCGAAACATTTGCTTTAAATGCTGGAGTGCATTAGGGATCTACACTTTCATCAACTCTGTTTCTACTCCATATCAACGACCCTCTACAGTAAACAAACAACAAGATGTTTAGTTTTGTCAATGACAGCAATATAATTTTATACAGATACATCTCATCGTCAGATCAGATCAACTTATTAATTGCAGACCTGCAGAAAATCTTGTAATTTACCCCCTTTTCCAGAAAGAATGCTTCTACTGTACCACAGCTTCAATGCAAGACTAAATTATCCATTACAAGGAAACCAAGGACGACCACGTATTAGCATCCTTGAAGCTGAGCTACCTGTTTAAAACAAATAGATACCTTACACGCAACAGGCCCTTCTCCTGTTCTAAATAAGCCCAAGTTTATCCAAGTCTTGTTCTCACTTTTGGAGTTTAGCCGCAAAATATTCTCTTCATCTGCTCGACAGCATACAAGAATGAGCACTTGGAGATTACACACTAACGTTCAATTTTCAACCGTGAACTCATAGCAAACTGGTAGCAGATCTATCCCTATACTAAAGATACTATCAGGGCAGTTGTTCCAAAGCCCTCAATAAAATGACCTTTAGAAATGCGATATTTGGCCATGGTTTATGTTCACTTAGCAACCGCACGGAAGTCTCTTTATTAAAACTATTTCTGCTACAGGACAAGTAAACTTTGTAATTCACTCTCAGGAAAGATATTTCCAGAACCCTTTAATCTCCAACAATTCAAGAGTAGAATTAACATCTCCTTTCTTTAAATTGTAATGACCATTAAAGAATTTTTGGAACACTACTCTAAGTTTCAAATTAGCTCTACATACTCCCAAATGCTCGACTCCAAGTTGATGTCTCATTGTAATTAACTGTGAGGTCAAGAAAATTAGTATACAATATATAAGGATCAAAAAACCTATTGGGTATCTAGAGAACTCTGATTGATAAGTAAGGGTGGCCTTGGTGTAGTGGCAATATCATTGGTTGTCACGCTGCAGGTTCACGGTTCAAATCCTGATGTCCAGAATAATCTATGTATTTATTTCACATGAAATAAATAAAAAAAGTCGATCAATTGCGAAGCTCACGTCAATTCTACTGCGAAGGCATAACACTGGCAGTGAGGTAGTCATATGGGTAAAATGCAACTTCATCGTGATGATGACATCAGAAGGACTGGAAAAAATACTGTGAATCATAAGCCACGACAATAACAACGAAACAAAAATGCTCCCCAGTTATCTGGACACCACCCTTGGAGTTTACTGAAACTTAATACCACCTAAGTTTCAAACCCACTTTCTTTCTTTTTCTCTCTCTCACTTTAATTAAGGGTATTCATATGTATGATATATAGGCAGCTGTAATTCTGCAAAAGTTACAGAAAACAAAAGGAACACATTTTTCCTTTTCGTTTTTGAATACTCCATAAAGCGGGCTTGGCTATCCAAATTGCCGATAGAAGTGATAGAAGCCTATGAAATAGTCCCATAGAAGATGCTATTAATATAACCTGTTCATATTTCATATTGGCCTACAAATTTGAAAACAAATCTAAAAAAATTACCACGACTTGCAATACGTTTTCTTTTTTTTGCAATCGAAGCCACTAGATGCTTAATACAAATCCCTTTCACCATTCAACCCCATACATTATTATGCACTTGCAGTACAACAAAAAGACAAATTCAACAACTCGAGAACTGTAAATAAGCACAAAGAAAAGATCTACCAAAAGGTTAAAGACACCGCAGGGATTCCCAGTTCCAGTACAAAGAGCAGTCAGTGAGTAGTGGTATCTTTCCACCTCACGTCAGCACAGCAGCTCGCAGCAACGAACGCAACAGAGTAAAAAAAGATCTAGCCTAGCCTAGCACAGCAACAGTCGTCAAGTTGAACCACACCAATCTACTTCTGATCCGACAGTAAAAGAAGACAATGGGCAAACCATTCCCCGGCAGGATCGCCTACATGCACCTCCCCTCATCACACTGCATTCGTCCTTTCTTTGATGGAAACAGAGACTCACAGTGGACAGGAGAGTTCACTTAAAAGTGTCTATTGTGCTTCTTCACCAGGCGTCAACCTGGTGTACGTCTACGGCCCAAGAGCCTAGGAGGACACTACAACGCATCCTTGCCCGCATACGAGTACAGATGGCAACGAGTGCAAAGACGTTATTTATAACATCTGTGTACTCCAGTGCACAAAGTGTGTATAGAGATGCGGCTTGAATTGTCATTACTCCCATATACCCCAGCAGAACACCTCGATCACCGCACCACCGTCGCCGGTGCAGTTTTGGAGTCATAATGGAGCCAATTTATGTGTACAAGTGCCACTAGAACCATCATCATCATCATCATCCACATCACCGTCGTCGTCGTCGCCAGTGCTGCTGTAGACATTCGTCGTCATCGATGCCAGCGAACTCCATCGCAAAGTTCGAAGAACTGTATGGAAACATGGGATTTTTCCAGCGGTGGTGGTTGCCGACCGCGCGATTACTTCTTTCCTCAGCCGCATGCAAAATAGTATACGACAACGGCAAGGATGGTGTGAGGGCAATGAGAAGGGGTAGTATCTCACTGGACGTTGCGCGGTGCATTCTCGTTTTCGTTTTCATTTATTTTTGTGTGCTTGCGACTAAGTTGAGAAGTATTGTGGGCGGGGGAGAGGCACACGGGTGCATGGTTTTCCTTGATAGTTTTTTAACCCGAACGTTAAGAAGCGATAAAATTCGATCTTGCCGCACGATTGTAACTATTTCGCATTTTTCGCATTCATCGAGGCCTTTGAACTGTAACAGCAGATATACTTTCCGATTGGGCAATTACATATATTCGACGAGTTCCGCCGTGGTTCCGTGATTTTTTTTTTACTCAGTTTTTTGTAGTTCGATTCGATTTGCTCACTTGTCGTGGGCAATAAACAAGCAGCTCAGTTCGTTGGCTTACGTCAGGCGCAAGGTTCTTTTTTACCCGGCATGCTGCAGCGGTGGTTGACATCTCAGCTGCTGCTGCTGGTGATATGGTCTTTCAAAATCTATGAAGCCATTGAACTTAATGGCGGTGCTTGCTTGAGCGAACCGAGCACACAGGTGAATTGGTGAACTGCATTATAGTCAATGAGAGATGTCAAGGAATTTTTAGATTTATTTTTTATATTATTTTTATAGTCTTGTGCTGTTGAAGAATGTAGATTGTTTTTTATATCTGAGTGGTTTATATTAATTATAGCATGTACTTACAATTTAAGATACAAACGTAGTATTGTCTGTGACTGTCATCTAAAACGAGTGATTACAATGAATATGAATAATACGTAAGAAAGTAATCATGAGTAGTGTTGGGAGCTATCGAATGAATTCGACTATCGATAGTTAACTGAATGATTTCAACTATTGAATTGTTTTGTGCATTCTTTCATTTATTCATTCATTCATTCACATTATCGCACTCAAGAACAAATATTCATAGTAGATTTCCATTAAATTCGGGAAAGACAATTTTAAAAATTCAGCATTCGTTTTGTACAGAATTTCAAAACCAACATTTTCGAGCGTATTAATGTTGCTTGATTGAATGAATGAAAATAGTAATGACCGAAATTGGTAATAAATTAATTTTAATAACAACTATCGAATTAATGAATAATTCGATACTCTCAACTAACTCGATAGTTCCTATCACTATCTACTCATGAGTACATTTCAAACAAAATAATTATGAATAGTTAAAACCAACGTGTGATGCACAAATATAAACTAAGATGACGTGTACTCATGATTAGGAGTATAAATGTTTTCTTACTCTCTAAGGTCCAAGGAATTAATGCCTGATATCAGGTATTTGGCACTTATTCTTGTACACCATACAATACAGTTTATGCAAGCAAGAACGGAAGTGAGTAATTTCTATCTTCTTTTCCTTACGACGAGGTTATGATCCGGAGTAGAGGGATCACAACCCACTTTACTGCATTCCTACTGGTCCGCGTGTGGGGTTTGCCGGTTTGACCTCAGGAAGTACCGACAGGGTTCCCGGTTTCGAATCACTTCCTCACTTAGGCCAATCAAATGCTGGTATTTTTGCATTTGTGTGATCCAGTTGTTTTTTGGTTTACCTTTTTTGCTCGATTGTGTAGGAACGTTGATTGATATTGCCTTTTTGATAGGGTTCGAAGGATCTCTCCTTTGAGCATGACAATACCAACTGAGCCAGTCCTCTATCTTACTTGTGATGGGTTCTTTTACATGAAGGCTTCCTCGAATCTTCGAACTTCTTATTCTATCAAAATTTGTTACTCTTGCTGTCATGCGAAGTATCTTTATCTCAGCTGCCGTTAGTGTGGGTAATTTCTATATCTATTTTATATCTATAACCTATTTTTGAAACACAGTTTGTAAAATAGGGGAACAAGGAAGGCACACCCTCTAGATCAACAGCAACAACGAGGCCTATTGAACTACATATGCATGTAAGTCTATGCACTGTTGCGCATTTGTCTAAATGGAACCAGCACGTATTTGCTTTACTTATACCTTCCTTATATAACTAACTTATGTACAGTGATGAAAAGAAACGTGCTTCCCCGCAAGTCCAACAGCTCGTTGGCTACCATATGCTTCGAGGATAAGGTCACAGCATTAGCTGTTAATATCCCATTTAAGTGCCACTTGCAGGGTCTTACCAGTTTTGAATTCAGTTATTGATCTTTTTATAGTGAAAAGTACGACCAGTTTATTTATTTGTAGTTGTACACGAGTGTCTTTGGAAGACATCTACATGATACCGGGATAGCAACATTGTATAGTATTTTTAAAATCTCGTTCACCACTAGGTGCTGTATAAGTGGCGAGAGAAAGCCGCCATGAACTACGAGTATTCCTCTGCAGCCTGTTTACGATAGCCTCGGTACTTACATTGTTAAAGCAGCCGTCTAAGACGTATGCGTCTATCAAGCATTCTAGTATTTAAATCAGAAAAGGTCTTGGACAGAAAAGGTCTTGGACGGTCGAATGTTATCTATTTTTGGAACCTTCAATGGAGCGAGTAACTTAATTGCAACCGCATCTATTCCCGTCATAGGATCCGGAATGGATGCACAATTTTCGGAAGTTTCATGGAGCTTGGTAAATGTGTGCTCATCAAAATGTTCATTGTCTCTTCGTGTCCAGCTATCTTTTCATAGAAGACGTCGGCGTTGGTGTTTTGACTAGAACTTTCTTTAGACGAGACGTTTCGTGAGTTCTTCTTTGCAAATCTAATATCTTTCTTGAGGAGTTCCATGCTCTCTTCGAATAACCGACAGTTTTTGTTGTGGTGAATCTTCTAAAGGACAATGTACTCGTATTATGGTGAATTTTGTTCTCCCAAGTTTGACCAATAATACCCGCCCACTGAAAGGTTACCAAGGTACCAAAAAGATTAAACGGATCAACAGAGCAATCCTTTTCTTACCAAGTTGCAAGTTTCTACGTAGGAAATTCAGATAAAATAATTTCTTTCGAATCTACTTCTTCCCCCATTTTAGAGCACAGTTTAAGGTCTGTGTTATAGGTTTTCTGAACTCAGTTGATCTCCATTTCCATCATCGATCCATCTAGTAAAAGTTAAAATATAAACTGCAAAAGCAGGCGCAAATATAGATAATATGTACCAGCGAAGATACGAGTATGTATATATGTATACGTATAAACTTTTCTAGCTGAATATGCATGTACGAGTATGTTTACAAATCAAATGGAGAGAGAGACAAAAATAACATAAGCATTCCCATTGTGACGCGCGCAGTCTCAATGGCTGATCGTTTGTCCAGGACCCAAAGTTGATATGTGCGAGTTATATTTACTGAAGAGAGTCCATCGAAGAATGAACATTCAATGACCTGACAGCCACCACAATTTCTAGGTTGCACTGGATGCCGCAGATACAATGCCCTCCTTATAGATGCATGCACATATGTACGTACCTTAGTGCACCCCACTGCAGTGCGGGTAGGTACACATGTACCTACGTGCGCACAAAATAAACGGCTATTATAAAATACGAATCACCAACCGACATTCTCAAGTTCATTGCATTCAACAGAATCACTTCTTTATGTGTTGCGATGTGTGGACTAAGGCTGTAACAACAACAACAACAACGATACTAATAAACATTTCCAGTGAACACGTGTACTTAAGGAGCCGGATTCAAAGTTCCAGTCCACGTTCGAGTCTAGGCTTAGCCTGGCAGAGGTCAATGAAACACATTTCAGTATAAAGTCAATGACTTCAAGGCAGTCGATCGGTCGGTTGATCGGTTGGTACAATGTATCGCGGTAGTTGTTTGCCACAGATATGGATGTATCTATGTATGTACATTCGCGAGTTGTGTGCAATTTCACGTGATAGTTCTAGTGCATTGTCTGGGATCGTTTATCTGTATGCTGCTGTTATTCGTGAATAGTCCTGTTTCATTTGTTGACTGAGGGTTGTTGCTAAGAATATCACCAAGTGAAGGCTTGTCATTAAAAGTTCACTGTATCTTCAGGGAGAACATCATATTTTTTTTTTTGTCAGCGGAAATTGCAATTAGCCTTCGAATAAAGATACTTCCTCACTCTGGTTCCGAGCTAACAGCTCTTGAACGACTATCAAACACTCAATGGGATTTGTGTTTACTTTGTTTCATTTGTGGAATGACGATTGGTAGTTAGGTATAGCCTAAGATATACGACAACAATGGAAAAGGTATCCAAGGTTGCGGTATAGCGACTTTTTAAACAAAAAGGGCGTAAGTGTATGATCGTTTGTTTCGTTAGATTTGGATTATGTAAATTTTGTGGGTCAAGTGGATCATTAAGTATGCTTAATAGGTTGGAAGATGATTTTCCACACGAGGTTGAATATTTTAATTGTAGGTTCACTGGTGCTGTCCTAAATTCAAAGTAAACTTGAAGTGCTTGAAATTGGGGGGAATGAGCCCAAAAAGCCATGAAATTCAGGGTCAATGGGGCCACAAGTGGCATTTTCATCTCTTATTCATATTTCTAGATACTAAGTGTGATATGGAAACTTTAGATTTATTAACTTAGATTTGAAACTTGTTCTACCTTAGGTGTAAGACTATAAAATTAATTTTCCATGGGCTACCAGAAATTTAACATCACCACATATAAAGTGGATGATTGTGGTTTGGGAAAACCTTGAAAAGGTTACCTTCCTTATTGTAAGTCATCCAATTTGTATGTTTTCTTTAGGTTCACACAGTACATTCTAAAAGGAGATATTCGTATGGTTGCCTGATGAACATACAGATGATTTCCTTGTAGAAAGTCCAAATATCGCATTTTAAGGGATCTGCTACCAGCCTCCGATGTCACTTCACGATCTTCTGTTTAGCGAACTGCTCGTCTTTGTATGCTATCGAGTAAAGGAAAGAATGTGCTTTGTATAGAAGAAGAGGGAGCTTTCCCTTTAAAGTTGTAGTAGAGTGGACGTATGCAAAAGGCGTTTAATTAGATTTTCTTCTCATTAAATTCAACTGAGCTTGGTTTTACCCACTGCATTATTTTCTACAGATCTTCATTTTAAGAGTGGATTTGTTCACTCTGACGATGAAAAGTATATAAAAAAGACGACCAAGTATGAATGTGCTCCATGTGCGGCAGGTTCTGGACCAACTTTGATACACACTCCTTTTTTTTTTCTTTTTTGATTTTTATCGAACCTGATTATTATGCAGTTTTAGAATCAACGTATCGACACCTTTCATTTGATACTCATATTGTATACACACAAAATAAAATTGTTTCCCGACTTTGATTCTAACCACCAAAATTTTATGGTTTTAATCTTTTTTCAAAATTTAAATTTGGAGCTATCTGTGGGTTAGCAAAACTCCAAATTGAAACTTTCTATGGCAAACGGTTCAATAGTTATGGTACTATGACATACTTATGGACAGATTGACAGGCGGACAGATGGACGGACAGACAGCTGACTTTCAACAAGGGTTCCTTTCTTACTTTTTATTACCACCAGGTGATGAAACTGTCAATATCGGATGTCATTGATAGTGAGTATAAAGAGGATAGGACATAAGTACCTGCCCTGTGGAACACCAGGTTTTACCTGAACGGATCGCGTACTTATGTAGGTATGAGTTAATCCATGTAATAAATTCAGAGGAAAGCCATCTAACTTTAGTTTATAGACAATTATGGTATGAGGAAGTTGGATCAAATGCTTTGGAATAATGTATGTAGATACAGTCAACGGGCATGTTGTTTGAGCATGAGAAAGCTATCTGCGCGTTGGGTGCCACGCTTGCTCATTTTAGACCAAAAACGCATTCGCATTCCGTCTCATACTTCAGTGGTCGTCATGGCCAAAACTCATGAATTGAGGTTCGAACGGTTTTTGTGATTTCATTAAGAAATCTTTGATGGTTTCGGATGAATATCAGTTATTGTGAATGGTGGAATGTATCACTCAAAGTAACCCTCAACAATGCGCAACCAGGCATACTTTTTATATGAAACAATGTAATCATAGCATTTATTTAGAATGCCTTAAAACAGGAGATATAACAAAGTGGTAGCTATTATCAAGATAAGCTGCACAGGAATTTGACATTCGAATCGGTGCTTGACAAGATTGTACACTATCGCCAGTGTGTAGTGATCGGTGATACATCATAGTGCTCTGTCGATATAAAGCAGTGATATCCAGTCTTACAATTTATCCCAAAGTCATAGCATGCAATTATAAACTTGCATTAAATGTCCAAATATGGTGCAGCCGGAGATACGTTTCATCAAACCCAAAACTCTCAGCCTTAGTGATAAAAGGTATTGAAAGTGGGTAATCGAATAGGGAAAGCAAAATTCTGGCTTCGCTGTGTTGTTTAATATTTGTTTATTCCATTACAGATTGTGACACTTTATAGCTGATTCTACGCATTTTCTTTAGCAATAGCTATCATTGGAATCCAGCTACGAGTTCTCGTATTATAAATCAAAACACGAGTATAAGCAACTTTAGAAATGAAGTCTTCAGATACATTAATATAAAACTTCAACCTTTTTTCCTTTCCCCAATTACCCTCCTATATTTTCCTTCTTTTTTTTATTTTTGTTTTTTGGTAAAAAATATTCCTATGTTGTTATAGTACATAAAAGATAAAGCCTTACTTGAACAAATCTAATAATAATAATAAATAAATTGAAAATTGAAATTGTTCGCGGCGAACTGTATTCCAACCAAACAGCTTCATTAGAGAACGAGTCAGGAATGGATAGATGCAGCTCATAGAAGCTTAAGTGGCAGTAGATACGTCACAACCTGGGAAATGGTGATAACTACGTGTATAGAGGAACAAATAATTCGAACAAAACTAAAAGCAGTTTTCACAAAATTCAGCCACGCAAATGTAGTTGTATCGTATTCTAAATGTTTTAGGTAGGTGGTCTGCGGGTAGTGGCAGCAATTTCATCATTAATGAGCTATTTCTGAGATATGCACGTGTGGCTACCTAAATTATAGTTAAACACCTCATTTTTCGCATCACTTTTCATCTCATTTTGCAGTCGTAAACTGTTTCAATATGTTCGACTTAAAATCTCTACAATTTCTTTCGAATTTTGCAGTATCATCCCTGAGGATTACCAAGCGTGAACAACACAAAACAACGCATAGGTAATGCTTGGAATTAAATTGAAATTTTTGTGAATTATTCACCATCTGTTGCTCCGGTCAGGTAAGGAAACGTGACAGACAGACAAGAGTTTGGCTGCGATAATAACAACAGGAAGGCCCTGTTCTTACAGGGTACCTTCAGCAGAGAGACACGGCCGGCTTTTTCAATTTTATTTTCGTTATTTAATACTCATTGCTCATGCTCGCAATTCAGTTCTCAGCAAACTGTACGCAAGGCAGTTGCGCGGATAATTTGTCCAGTTTTTCTCTGTGTCGTTTGTTTGTTTGTTCCTTTTCCTTTTTATCAGATCTTTTCAGTATCAGTTGATACATTTTTATAAGTGAAACATTTTTCATTTGGGATTTTATTAGAAGTAAATATCTTATTTCAGGGAAAAATGTATCTGGCAGTGGTAAGTTACTTTTACTTTTATTTGATTGAAATCGAAAATTAACTTAGAATACAGTAGGGGTCTTTAGAATTATTCGCCACTGTATTATAAATCCGTAGGTTCTTCTAGAGGGAAAAGAAACAAAGAAGAGACAATTTGTGTTTGTCACGAATGAAACCAAAGCGTAAAGTGATGATGAGCCGAGAATATTTAATTTGAGACGGCAATTCGAAGACTCTCCACTGCTGATCATGTTTATGTATCACATTTGAAGGTCTTTCATTCCCTGCATTTTATTCTTCTTCGTTATTCCCAAACCACGCTTTTTTTTCTCTTTTTTTAGATTTAGGATTTTCCAATTCAATTTCATGATCATTAGCATTCCATTATTTAATGATAACAAGGGTGTAGCTGGCCATGCTAACGCATGTACATATATATCATTTTAATAGATGTGTTTAGTATACCTGATTAATTTTTGTACGGATAGAGAATTTACACTTAGAAGAAACTGAACTAGTGTAAAGGCTAAAGTTGATTTTAAGCAGTTGTTTTTAATGTAATTTCTCTTTCAAAGACAGTCTTATATATTTTAAACAATTTTTTGTTTATTTTTAAGCTAAAGGTTAAATTATATATCGCAGTAAATTTAAAAATAAAATATGTCTATCAAAAACTACAATTATTGGCACATCGATAAGAAATGGAAAAACACAGTGTAAAAGAATACAAAATTATTGTATAATTTTTATACAATTTACAAGTACATAAAGTAAACAGTTTCAATATTTACGTACAATACTGGACCTGTTTGTATATTCTAGAAAGCTTGCAGCCCAGATGTAATCAAATATCCTCCTGGTATACCCAACAATTATAAAGCAGAGCTTTTAGATTATATTCTGTACCTATATTTTGAACCGAGACTGTTGGAACTAGCCCTCATCATAGCAGTTTCTTTTTCATCGCATTTCTAAAAATTTCCGGGAAATAACTGCTATTTGCACACATCATCAGGGTTACTGATGGAAAATTTGAAAAAGTCACCAAAAAAAGTTGGACGGAAAAAAAGGGTCCCCAAAAAATGTGTATTTGTAAATAAAAAATATTTTTAAAATATCTTCGTTTAAATCGTTAAAAACTATGAAATATTTTTCGAAAATTTTCTAAAACTTGAATGTCAGATGTTGCTTGTATACCAATTTAGAAAATAATCTATTGGGGATAAGAACCAGTTAATGGATAAATTACGGATACATTAATTTGTTTTTTTGACATCTGTTGACATCAGGGGGCTAGACTGCAGTCGACAGACACACAAAATTGCTAGAACCACTTTTTAGAGATTCTCTGTTCTAGTAATACCAAGATTGATCAAAATCTCGGTGCAGACAATTTTAACGAAATAAATAACGGGTGGCCTGATTTCCTTTTAAATTACATTTTTGACACTGACAGCTCGTTCGCGCTCAAAAAATTGACAGAAACATAGATATCATATCTCCGCGATATGACGCGAATCGATTTACGTTTGAACAATGTTGGGAAATATTGAAAATTTATTTCCATATTGTGTGCTTTGTTGAAATAAATTTCTGTCGAAATAGCCTGCTGTGAGCAAGTTTGTGAAGAAAGTTCATGAGATTGGCATGCTAATTGATAACACAAGTTAACCTCTAGTTCGTTCTGTACGCTCAGCCGAGAATATTGCTGCTGTTGCCGAAAATTTGACTGTTTGGTGCGGTTTGTAGAATGAAGGCATTTTTGGCCCGTTTTTCATGGAAGATGAAGATGGCAACAAATTTACGGTCAACGGAGAGAGCTACAGATGCATGATAATCGATTTTATTTTGACTTTGATTTCAAAAGTTTTTAAAAGTTTCCGTTCATTATTCTCTCACGATATGCTAATGCTGGTTTACAGTACCGGAACAGTTTTGTAATATTAATTTCATTCAGAAGGGATACTGTTGGGTCTTCTGCCAAAAAGTCATTGCCAAAAATATGTCTCCTGATTAAAAATGTTCTGCCTCTCCTTAAGATAGCATAAGTTGCAGAATAGGGGTAGATCCTTCCCCCAGAGAAAATAATCGAGGGGTGTCAAGTCGCATGATCGCTGCGGCCAATTGATGAACGCTCGCCGTGAGATGACCCAGTTGCCAAATTTCTCCTTCACCAATACGAATGTTGCGTCGCTTGTATGGCATGTAGCACCATCTTGTTGCAACCACAGCTCGAATATATGCTCCGGCTACAGAAAGTCGGTTAACATCGCTCTATACCGAGGAACATTGACGGTAACGTTGTCTCCTTCTTCATTTTGAAAAAAATAAGTCCGTGCCATAAACCGCATCAAACAGTCAATCTTTGTGGATGATTTGATGCTTGGTCGAACACTTGTAGATTGCGGTCGCTCCAATAATAGCAATTTTGCTTGTTGACATAGCCGCTGAGCCAAAAATGGTCCTCGTCCAAGAAGATGATTTTTTGGCCAAAATCCGGATCTCCGGCCAATATTTCCTGCCACCAATTAGGGAACTCACGGCATTGTCTATGGTCGTCCGGCTTCAATTTTTGCGTCAGCACAATTTTATATGGATGTAGGCCCAAATCCAACAGCCTGGTAGACTCTTTGGTGATGCCCAATTCAGCTGATCGGCGCCGAATCAACATTTCTGGGCTTTCTTCGATACTGGCCGTTGCGGCGGCTATGTTTTCTTCACTTCGCACCGATCTCTGCCTGATTGGTAGCGTAAGGTCCAAAAGAGTGTACTTATGCTCAAACTTTTCCACGGCGCGACGAAATTCACTTTGCGTATTTACAACTGAGCCGAAATTTCGATAATATTTTTTAATAATTTCCACACGTTTGGGGAGTGTCAAACGATGCATGATGAAATGCAAACCTTGAATATTTTGACAGCTGCTGAAGTATTACAATTGGAAAAACTGTCATTGCTATCTGGTCACCCTTTATTAACAAAAAGCCAAGGCTCTAAATTGGCTCGGTGACTTCAAGCAAATGGACAACTTTGCTGCAACTAAGAGTTTTCGATTTCTATTCCACAGGATTTTAAACGACAAGGACGACCATAGCTTAGTTTTAAAGATCAAGCGGTCGCGAATACTTTTTCTCCCATAGGTATTGAAAGTGATATCTACGTCTTTTGCTAACAAAGCACTGATGCTTCGTGCTCCCTTCATGGCCCAAACACCTGAGGTGCATATGTGTAATTTTTACTACATCGTTGCTTAAAAATGATAGTCCCGTTCCCGTACACATTTTTGAAATCCTTTCTTTTGACAGAATCGGATCTTGCTTGTAACCTTCCAATTCTCTAATTGTGTGAAGCGAATACAAGATTCGGTTTTGACATGAATAAATGATTCTATCCCCTGTTCATCTTTGCTTCCGTCATTGTCAATTGATTGTCAGGTTTACTAGATGCCGATTTATTTTAACCTATCTTTATATATATATACATATATATATATGTAACTATTAGTCTATGTCGCTAAAAACTCTTTTGGAATGTAAATTAATTTTTTTTTTAATTTTTGTACAATTTGTACTCTCACAGATCTTGTTGATTATTACTGCGTTGCTGATTTGGAAATTCCACGAAACTCGAAACTATCCACCAGGACCATGGGGTGTACCAATTTTAGGTTACCTACCCTTTATCAATACAAAAGTTCCCTATAAAACTCTCGAACAGCTGTCAAAGAAATACGGCTCCACTTACCGCCTTTCCTTGGGCAACATTAATGCCGTGATACTTACAGAGGCATCTGTTATCCGTGAATTCCTTCGTCGAGATGAATTCACAGCAAGAGCTCCACTCTACGTTACTCATGGCATCATGGGTGGAAATGGTAAGAGAACGAAAAATTGTAAAAAAAAACAGAAGACTTTAGCCACAATCTTGATGAATTATCATGGCGATTACTCATCGGTGTTGATCTTTCGCAGGTATCATCTGCGCAGAAGGTCTTCTTTGGAAGGACCAGCGTCGCCAAATCATTGATTGGCTCAAGCGCATGGGAATGGTGAAATTCGGTTCATCTCGGGTGGTGCTCGAGAGAAGAATTCGTACTGGAGTCGAGGATTTCCTCAAGGTTGGTAACTCTAGACATGGATGGTTACTCATCCATTCTTTCTGACACGTGCGTGTTTTTTTTTTTTCTGCAGTCTGACTAATTCCACTTTCCATTTCTGTTCTTTCTTTCCTATCCTCTTCGTCCAGACGATACATGATGAATCTGCGAAGCGCTTAGAAATTAATCCCATGCACGCGCTTCACCATTCCATGGGCAACATAGTCAACGATCTCGTTTTTGGCATCAAATACGCGAAGCATGATGTCACCTGGCGATACCTGCAGGAGTTACAAGAAGAAGGAGTCAAGCATATAGGGGTGGCGGGTGTGGTTAATTTTCTTCCATTCCTCAGGTATGACTGGTTGGAATTGGAACTTCCAACCGGATATGACGCAATAAAAACTGCGAAAATAAGCACAAAACACATAAACTAGGTATTAATCCTGCAAATTCACTCTCTATATATGTATCTTCTGCAGATTTCTACCATCGAACCAGAAAACAATTAACTTCTTGCTGGAGGGCAAGAGTAGAACCCATAAAATTTACGATCGCATAATTGATGATTGCTGCAGGCGCCTAGAGACGACGAGCATCGAGGAATGCGATGAGAACGATGAACGGCTTAGTATTCTTGAGTGTTTTTTGCGAGAGAAGGGAAAACGTCTGGCGGCCGATGATCCAAGCGTCAAGATGTACAGCGATGATCAATTGCGACATTTATTGGCAGATTTGTTTGGTGCCGGTGCTGACACTACGTTGACTACATTACGTTGGCTGCTGTTGTATTTGGCCAAGTATCCAAAATATCAGGATATGTTGAGAAAGGTATGGTAGTAGTAACAGATGCAGAGTTGTTGAGGAAAAAGGATGTTTTTTTTTTAATATTTAGGAACTCTTCGAATTTGACAAGAATGAATTGCGCTTAGATGACATCGACAGCATAGACTTGATGAAAGCTTGTTTATCTGAGGTAGAGCGCATTCGAGCTGTGGTACCATTGGGAATGCCACACGGTACACTGAAGGTTAGTAAAATGTGTTTACTTTTAAGGTTAAAGTAGGCTTTTAAGGAGGCAAGGTCACACTAAATGGGTTGAAGTACAAGATACAGATTTCACAGATTCTCCCATTTGACAAACAACATAACTCAAGAGAAGTACTTAAGCAGTTACATCGATAGTGCAGTGGAGTCTGCATACCAAACATACCAAGGTATCCACCGTCTCAAGGAAGTATTAGTCATTATTAATTTGTCGGCAAGAACAAGTTGATAGGACCGTAGCTTCCATCGTCGGTAGCACATCCATCATAAGAAGAGATCTCATCCTGTAGTCATGACTTAGACTAGCAGATATATTTTTCTTCCTCACGGTGCTAGCTGAAGTTGTTCTAAAATCAGAGTACCTATTCCAACCTAGTTTCCTCCAGTAACTTAAGCATTCTGAATGGGTGCACAGAGGATAAGTCTCTCTCGTCCGTTCGGTATGCAGTGCTCCGCACTTTGTTAGTACGTAACCACGTAGAGTCTCATCCGCCTAGCTCTTCAAGGAGTTTTTGAGTTTTTTAAGTTTACAGTGTTGTAAAAGAAACCTCTGATGCATTTCTTTCTTCATATACTCCCTATACTCGTCATTAAGTGCGCGATCATTGAGAGGGAGATTCAAGATACAAGTCCCATAAAAACCCAAAAACAAGGTTTTGTCACGGTCCCACCTCTTATGAGAAGCGTCTCTCAATTGAAAAAAATTCCCTTCAGAAGCGGCATAAAATTGTAAGTCCATACCATTCGTGTGTCTCACACTGCGAGAAGTTAGTTCAGGCCCTGTATGGGCTATTTGGCACCCTAATATTTATTTATTTATACCCTCCTGTAACAGCTCCCTCAAGTACGGGGATCGAGGATTACTTCCTCAGCCCTTCACATTGTATAAGATATCATTGCCCTTAACATGCATTTATTCAAGCTTTCGTTATGATCAGATTGGTTCTTTCGACCCAGGTCATTGTCCCAGTGGGAGATAGTTAATATCCAGCGAAGGATAAGTACTAGACCTGCATCATGACATCCTGCATCCTGCACATATTTTAACCTGATAATTTTGACTAATTGCTCCTAGAAATTTGACTTCCCATTACCGGTTGAATTCAATTCCTACCAACAGGATGGATTTGAAAAATGATATCAAAATGTTTTTTGTTGGATAGATGTTCAAACCAACTGAGGGAACCGTTTAAATTTGGAGTTGTAGTTAGAATGAATTTTAGAATAAGTTTCGGTAGCTTTTTGATGACTCTCAACGATAATGCTGATACCCCTTCACGGAAGTTTTTATGAAGACTCTCGTACAGCGTCTTGAAACGGTGAGTTTGTTCGGTATTGCAGAACCTGTACTTCTGTTGATTTTTCAATCATCTGCGCAAATAGACACTTTCTCCGGCTTTATGATTTCGCTTTCAGTCCGATCTTTGTGGAGCCTTATGGAGATTTTTAGTAGAGAGTGAAAATTGAAGTGTGATTACATATGTATGGCGCCAAACTAGACTTAACCAGAAAGTAGTTAAGTAAGTTACTCCAAATTACAAGGATGAGGACATCGCTTCATCCACAACTGGACGGGATAGTTTTAAGCTTCAGTAGGACTTAGAAACTTCAACAAACACATTTCTCAAAATTCGCAGGACTGTGTCAGAAGCGGGACTAATGTGGTCAAATTCAGAATGAATGGAGTTGCTGTTAACAAAGATCTTCGATAGAACCAGCATCTTACTGAGGCTACAAAAGCATCTAAGTGGTGTTAGATGCCTTAAATTTTTCAAAACGTGTTAACGGTTTTGTACTCCTTACCTTACTTTCACCCGAATTTAACTTAAATGTTTCGCGGAAACTCCAGTCATATGTAACTCAAACTTGATCCAGTTCAGAGTCAAGCCTGTAGATCAATCTGATCCGGCACTGCCGAAGTGTTAGATGCTTCAATCAAAAATGTTCCGAAGAAATATATATTTAGATATGTCCCGCCTGTCTATCTGTTTTATGGTAATACTCGTCTAAACCATTTATGCATGTATATGTACTTTAGAGATCGTTTTTATTTTTAGTCATTCAACACGAATATGGAATTCCTTTGCCTTCCTCAGTATTTCTAGAACCTATAATTTGCAAAGATTTAAAATCAAAGCGCATCGTTACCTCATTCTCTCTATCTATCTGTCCACTCTTTAGCTCTTCCCTATACCTTTTTCTTTCACTACAGCAAATATCTGAGAACACAGTTCTAAGTGGTAGAGAACAGTAAAAAAATCAAGGTATATTTTTCAATAATTGCTGAAGTACAACTTACCTAGGCATAATATTGGCATTGTTAACCTCGCTGCTTCCTAAATAGCATAAATTTGTGTCAAACCCGAAATTATTCGGAATGGTCGACCGCCTAGTTAAAATGAATTTTTTAGCAGCTGTAGATTTCTTATCTGTTCTCAGAATACGTTTTAAAAACCAAATTCTTTTGGAAAGTTGGTGCGGTTATAGTACGTTGTGTGCGATTCTAAATATTATTGTTTCGTTTCTAATACTTTCCTCTCTTATTGAGTTCTTTCTCAAAATTTCATATTTTTCTGAAATCCTTTGTTATACCCATACGGTATTGAAGAAGAATATACATACATAGGGACGTACGATAGAGTAGCTTCTGTACATTTTAACATTTTTCAGATGAAACTTTCAAAGTTGTCGTTCATGTGAAAATTTTGTGGAAAATTTATGGTCCAATCTTTGTGGAAAATTGACAGAAAAAACTTTAAATAATTGGAAACCTAATTTTCACTTAAATCGAGCTAAGCTACTCTGTCTTACGGCCACAGGTATATATAATTTTGATATATGGTTTGCAACATACATAGAAAAATGAGAACGATACCTAAACTATATATATAATCAGCATCGAAATCTATGACGATCTAAACATGTCCGTCCATGTGTCTGCATGTCACCAATTTTTGGGCTAAGAGGATATGAAATCTGCAATGTGCGCGCAAGCACATTCACCTTTAAAAAATAATTTTTTTTCAATATTTTTACTAATAATTGAAAAAAAATTGGTAAGACGTGGAACCATTACATTTTCAATACATTGCGAAAGGCCACGCCCACTCTATTGGCCCTTGTTTAGAAAGCTCGATTTTGGAACTTATTTACAGTGATGGATAAGTTTAATTTTTAAAATCTTTTCACAGTACGTGACTTTTGGTTACAAATGCAAATAGTGATAGCCACGCCCCCTTTCTCCAAAATAGTTTTTCTGCTAAAAGTACTAAGGAATCTATGAAATATCTTCCGAGTAGCAAGATATGATTGCATTTGAAAACAAAATCTCACAACTTCACACCTACTTTATTAGAAATGGGTTAGAACCTAAGGGATGGGGTATTATAGGACCCATTATTTCCATTTGCATACCTTTATAGGACACGATGATAAACGGCTATAAGATTGCAAAGAATTCAATGATTATCCCCTTGCTATGGGCCGTCCACATGAATCACGACGTTTGGCCAAATCCGGAAGAATTTAATCCTCTGCGATTCATCACGTCCGAAGGAAAATATTTCAGTCCATCTCATTTTATTCCATTTCAAACAGGTAAGCTTTGATATATAGAACTTTCTAATTAGTATTAGTACAACTAACATATTATATTTAGGTAAACGAATGTGTCCCGGTGAAGAACTAGCCAAAATGTTGATTTCCCTCTTTGCTAGTTTCACTTTGATAAACTTTGAAATATCCCTACCACCCTATCAGGACATAAACATGGTGGGCGAATGTGGAATTACTCTGACACCACCCTGTCATAACTTAATCTTTAAACCAATTCCCAAATAAAATAACTCAAATTTCAATTTCAATTTTTTTTTCTTTTATTTCAATAATCTTTTCATGATCTATGTGGGAAAAAAAAAATATATTTAACAACATTTAAAACAACATATAAGTAAAACTAAACTAAAAATATATATTTTTTTCTTTGTTTTTTATGAACATAAAAATAAGAATTAAATACAAAAAAAAAAAAAACTATTGTACAATGGATTCTCTTTTAATTGGCACTCAGAATTATAAAAGCAAGAAAACAAAAGGTACATGATTTTTGTTAATTTTTTTTTATACATAAATTTTAAATGCTTTTTTTTTTAAAAAAAAAATTTACACAAACTCGACATATTTTCTATGAAATTTAAATGATTTTGTTTTTCTTTTAATTTTTTTTTTTTTTTTTTTTTTTTTAAATGAGTGAGAATGTTAACGGTAATATTAATAAAAAATAAAAAAAAAAATAATAATAATTATTCTTTATAAACTAGAACCACAGAATTTTATATTTTGTTTAAAAATTAAACTGAACACAGCGCGGGGGTGGAGAAAATTGGTAAGCGCCTTCGATTCGCCCTAATCTCAGTGTTGTTGTTTTGTGTGTATATTACGTGTGGTGTCTCAGCGACTTTCATCCTCTTGTGGCCAAACTGACCAACCGGAGTCGCCTGACGATGACGAGTTTAGAGCTCTCGAGCCATCTTCATTTGGATGGACAAAAAAAAAAAAAAAAATTTTTTTTTTTTCTATTCTTTGATTTGATCCTCTTTTTCTTCTTTTCGTTGTCTCAGGATTCATGCTTTTTTTTAAATTCCTTTCTTCTTTTTTTTTTTACGTATAATGAGTCAGTGTGTATGTTGATTTGAATGTATGAATGTATTTTTGAATGTGTGTTGATGTGAATTTGTAGGAACAAGACCGTGCTCTGCAAAATAAGTAGCCACACGGAAGTGCGCAAACATCTGCCCCGAACTCGGAATATCAAGTCTCGGTGACGATGGCAGCATCCTTCCCTATTGAAACTGAAGAACATCTGCTGCAATTTCAATATGAGCCGACACTCCTTTGGTGCAATGGCTCAGGGGAGGCAAGTGTTAAAGGTCGCGGTGTTAGGCAGACTCTGAAGGATTCTGGGGTTATCGTCGCACCCACATTGCCTTTAAGACTAGGCAACGGCCGTCCCTCGGGCAGGCTTATATTGAAACAATGCATGAATGATGAGAAGAAGAGGAAAAGTTCCATGCGGGCGAGTACATCTCCTAGGCACATGCGTCGACCAACACCGAACGGGATGAAATATTCAGGTTTGCGGACTTTGCCCTCACTATCGATGAATCGACGGGGATTGAATTCCTCTGGTTTGTCCCATAGGGTGGGGTCCATGTGAACTGAGTTGATCAGTGGAATCACATGTGAGCCAGCTGGGATCTTGTAACCATTTACTTCAACATCTCTGTAAGGAAAAAGAAAATAAGGATGGTTTGGTTAGTTAAGATAAAATAGAAGAAGGGTGACATTCATAAGGTGGTAAGGGATATTGCAGTTTCGGCATGAAAGCCCAATGTAAGGTGGGTTTCCTTGGGTACAAATTAAACAGCGTAGTGGTTGCGGAAGTCCTCAAAGAATATATGAGTAGTAGAGTAGACAAAACTTTAGATATTAGAATGCATAAAGCAATGACGATGCTTGTGTGCGTGACACTAGTTCAAATTCTTTATCTGGTTTTATTTCTTCTTCAGCCATGAATGTGAGGTTAATGAGGCAGGATGTGTCAACAAATTATACATACATACAAATGTATATTTGCACACATTTATGTGCAAAACTTGAGCAAATACAAATCACTGGCCAGTATGTTACTTCAGTCACAGTTTGATCACTTGTGTGTAGCTCCGAGTGCGAACGACCTTAGAGATACAACCATAAACAAGTAATGATACACTCTGTAGGTACTTAAACTTTCATGTGTTATCAAAATTTAGACATATTACTGTGAAAAAACAAAGGGGATTCTAGATCATATTACAATTGTGTTCGATGGCACTAACGCTTTGCGGAATTCCCAACATCCACAAGGACAAACAGAAGAACTTGATAAAATGTTAGACAAACAACCTATAAGATCGAACCTAAACTACTAGATCGTCGATGTCGCTATAAAACTCTACGAAGACTAGACGCCTAAGAAAAACTTTAAGAATTTAGGGCTAACTAAGAACAAACAGCTGCATTCAGATAACAACAAATACAAAAAAAAAACTATTGTACAATGGATTCTCTTTTAATTGGCAGTCAGAATTATAAAAGCAAGAAAACAAAAGGTAGCTCTGATTAAATCTCGAGTAGGGCTGTACTAAGACTACAAAGACTGAACTTTTACTTTACCAATACTATAAACCGATTAGACGACTTAAACTAGACTAAATCTTTTCACAGAACCTGATCATCTAATATAATAAATTAATGGCAAAAGGCAGAATGCTCTAGAAAGTTGAGACTACACAAAGAATTTGTTAAACAACTTTTCTGTGACTGCGAAAGTCAAATTGTTAGGAAGCTCATCAAAAATCTTAGACACCTCTACAATTCCGCAGGTTAAAATTTGAACTGGAATTGCAAGGGAGAATTTAAGTATATGTCAAATACTCTTTTCTCCGTCGATTCTATTGACGATAGCTTCACTTTTTAACATAAAGGTTAGGGATGCTATCAGGTATACATTTCATAAAGATATAAATTGAATCTGGGGGTCTAGAGAGATACTCCTGACATGTTTCCATATCTGCTATGAAGACTATAACCTACAGTTTAGCGCACACAAAAAGCTAGAATCATAGATCTATATCACTCCATGTATCTCTGTTACTTAACCAAAAGAAAACTCGGCAAAAATATGAGGAATTAGGTATTAGCTAACCATATACTCAAAAAATATTTCAGCTGTTAAAAAATGATTAACTTATCTTGATCTGCGAGATACGCAACTTTTCTCAAAATTTCTCAGCCAAATGTGCTGCAACTTGGAAATACATTGCAGGTAACTTTAACTTATGACACGAACAAAACAAATTTAGGGTTCGAAGCGTTTAATAAAAAAAAATTTAAATTTCGTCATCACTATTGCTTAACTCAACTTCAAAACTTCAAGTTTTCCCAAAAATCTTTCAACTTTCAACAACCCATTCCCTAGTCATTACATCAAATCGACACTAACAATGAGAATCATTGTCTCCAAAACTCACTTAACTCACTCTAAAATGCAAGCCTTTGTTCAAGTGGCACTACCTGTGAAATCATCACAATCTCTCCATCCATTCATCCATCCATCTATTTTGCAAGAGCAGTGAGCCATAAAGAATACTCGTACACCCGCCAACCGCACTTATTTTACACACCAATTACGCATTGCACTACTCATACCAAAGTGGATTGTGTCTAGCTGACGCGCGTTTACGTAATTTTTCTTCGCCTTTTCTTTACACGAATATCACCGACCTATGGTTTCTCAAGTTAAAGTGGAATAATTGGCCTGATTTTAACATACAATCCACACACTCATAGAAGAAAAAAAAAAAGAAAAAAAAAGAAAACGAAAACCCCAACTTCTATGGCAAGGCAGTTCATTAAACTCTTGAAGCGCGCAGCATTTCGAAAGGCAGCATCTACTACGCACGCTATTTACTACTTCTACTCACAAAGCCGGTATGATAATTGGCAATAGAGTACGTCGCCGTACGCGCATATGCACGTGATCAAATATAGATTAAGTGATTTTCATGCACAACAACCGACTACGACATATAAAAATAGAGAGAAAAAAAATAGATACAAATGTATCTACGCGGACAACACTTACCTTGTTGGCGAGTGTGTTGTAGCCAATGGTACAATGCTCGAGCGGCGCATTGATTCCAAAATTGTCGACTCAGTCACGGGCAAATATTGCAAATCCTCAATCGATGGCAATCGATGGCGGCCAACAACCTGATCCAACTCTTCTTGAACTCGACGCATTTCTTCAGGGTTGCGCAGCATAAATACATTAATCCATAGCAATGTGGTCTTGATCGTTTCCATGCCGGCTGAGAATAGATCGATGATCACTTGTACGATTTGTTCTTCTATATTGGGTAGAAAAAAAAAAATAAAAAAAAATTCTTATTAGTATCCTGTTTCATAATCGAAACGAATTCTGGGAAGGAAAATATTTTTTTCGAAACTGGGTCAGTTAGACCGTTTCTGGGAATAAAACCAGGTATACAAAAAAAAAAAAAAAAAAGCCTATAAACTCACCGTGATCTTTTCCATCGAATAACTCTTCATCGCGACCCTCTAATTTGGCTTTCTCGATTTCAGCGATATAAACATCGATTAGGTCGCGGATATTTTCAGCATCATACGATTTTTTATGATCATCGATGACATCACGGTAGAATCTCTGCATCTCTTCGCGGTTTTTGGCAAGCTTATTCTTCGCATTCAACACACCGGGGAAATATTGTACGGTGGGAATGTAATCGACTGTGTGAATTTCGCCAAACAAACGCATACCCTCCTCGATAAGGTAATTAAAACGGCGGAACTTGGGATCATCAATGGAGAAACGAACCGACATCATTATGCCACAGATTACATTGCTAACTGCAACGGAAATTGCTGGGGCCATGTCCATGGGTTGGCCTTCAGAAGTGTGCAAATTGTGAATGAATTCATGAACTTCAGTCTGTAAAGAGGTAAAATAAGAGACTTGAATTAGATGGGAGACTTAAGGTTAGATAATGTAAGGAAATAGTGGATGCGATAGGGACCTTAATACGAGTGTATCAAATAATAAATGATAACATATCGGTACTTGATACTAACTCCTGTCCAAATGATTCTTCACGTTAAAGCCGTGCAACAACTTCACTTAAGTTTGAATAGAACAAAGTTAAGACTTATGATTGTAACGTTCGTCGGATCAACTTACGCAGGTTTAACTACCTTATCTAGCATCAAACAAAGAAAACATAATAATGCAGAATAAAATGAGGGTAAGACTACGGTGCAGTTAGACAAACGGACAGATAATGATGATCACTTTTTACTATCAATCCCCTTTCGTCTTTCATAGGAATTACTCTTAACGCTAGCGCTGCGTTTGCCATTGCAAACCTCAGTGTTTAGGGAGCATCCAATCTTTTCCAGCTTAGGACAATTTTGTTGACATTTTTGTATTTGCCCGCGTAAGTAGGAGTGATAGTGGAATAGAGAGCGAGATAGGTTTGAAACTCAGATGTTATTAAGTTTACTTTTCTTCGTGGTTGGGATCTTAACTAATTGCTTTTTTTTCCAATTCGCTGACGATTTCTTCTATAATTTGTTGATTACTTTCGAGATCTCTATCGAATTTCTTATTTGATATTAGTGTTTCGTAAATATTTATAATTGTCTTATGACTCTGACTTAAACCAGCAACCTTCCACTTGATAACATTCGATAACATTCCCACTAAACCATGGCCATTCATCTGATCTGCTAATCGTATGCTGCTTACAGTGATGCCAAGTATCCGACAATGTTTACATAAAGTTAAGTTTTGTAATCAAATGCTAAGAAAAGTGCGTAGATACAGGAAAACTCAAGGAATTGCAATAGACATGCATTAGAGTGCAGAAAGCACAAAGTTTATATTTTTTTCTAATGACTTTGAATTTTTTTAATTTTTGACAACACTAACAGGAATTTTCAATACTAAGTAATTTGTCTTTCTATTTTTAGAGAAAGGTGGAAGTTTGAATCGGTAGATAGGGGGATGTAACTTAGCAAACAAATAAATAAATACGAACATTTTGGCGCCAGTAGCCTCTACCTAGCTTTTTGCTCGTGCTGTGAGTGTTATGACTATTCACATACATAAATGGAAGTGATCCTCAGTTTATGGCCGTTTCCGAAGAACATACTTGAGAAGTTTTCTCATGATACTTTGCTAGACGTTCGCTAGTGGCGGAACAGTGTGAAATTTTGTTGGGTGTTTATGGGAATCAAATTTGAGTCTTCCGTTTCCGCTAGTCAACGCGTTTAACCACAGAGCCACGGCGCCATAGGAATGTTTCTAGTGTCTTTGTAATGGAGGAAGTTGGTTAACAAATATCTTGAACTATCGTTAACTTAACGCGAACAGTAAGTTTTAATTTGTCAATTGTTGCGTAATTCTCCTGTAGCTGGGTAATAAAGTTATTTAAAATAATGAAGCAAATCTCGATAGTGGTGGTTAGTTAAACGGCGATTCCAATAACAATTCCAATTCGGCTGGTCATGGTACTTTATTTTTTACTGACAGATTTAAATCTGTCTAAATATAACTAGGAAGCTAGATTTCACTTTACGATGGTACCAGAATTTAAGGTCTAACTTTGAGTCATTTGTGGAAAGTTATAATGCCGGGTGATGCAGAATATATTAGCTGGTGAAATTCTGCCGTAATGTTTACAATGATTACTTCTAGTACTAGTTTGTTTATCATGGAGTGATGCACATGTATTTCATTCAAAAGCGAATCTCGTTGGGCACAATCCATCAACTTGATTCCAATAATAATAATCCAAACAGAAATAAGGCATCGTGACAGGTCGCCAACAGCCGTTGGCCAGCTAAATCTCCTTGCAATTCGGAATTTCTCCGGAATTTTTACCAGGATTCGCATTCTATTAGATCATTTGCTTTTTTTCTAAATGCTTGTAAGATCTAATAACATCAATTTTTCTAAATTGTGATTTTGAGAGGTTTTGGGAACTGGGATACCCATTTCTGACTAGGAGATGGTGGTTGTCTAAGCTAGAGTGTTAACTCATACACAGGTGATCATGATCAGAGATCAATGAAATGCTATTTCAATCATTTCATGCTACTTGTATCAACAGAGGAAACGTTTATATTTCTGCCGATCATGTGATCTGATCGCTCTTAATGTCTCGATCTCAAATGTATCAAATAATCATTGAATATATTGATCAAGAAAAAAAATATTTGGTCGATGAAATTACTGATCGTGATCGGAAGAAAACTGTTTATCGATTTATTTATCTGATCGCTGTCTTCTACCATTCATTTTAAAATTCCCAGTTTCTAACTGTTTCTCTATATTTAAAGATTGTTTTGGTGGTTTTCTCATCCAAAGCAAGGTGGTTATTTTAGATTAGAACTCCATTTTGAATGAATTTCTCAATAACGACATATTTCATGTGCCTTTTATTCCAATTACTTTATTGTATTTCTTAACAAAACACGATCAAAAATAATAACCGGAATTTTGGTTTGCGTATGAAAGTAAACTCAAATTTAAAAGTCTAATTATACAGAACTTTCAAGTGCTAGTATGTAAACAAATTTCTTTATTTATTTACTTTCGAAATTATTTTAAATAGTTGATTGTCTGAGATTGTGGCTTACTATTACATTCTGGGACTTCCGTGGCTAATGTTGTAAAATTTTAAGAATTTAAAACGTTGCTACGAAACTACCAATTTAGTTCTCATTTATAGTTAACAAACATTGGTTGTAAAACAAAAATTAATCCAAAAAAAAAAAAATTAGTACTTACCATAATTCTCTTCTCCATCATTTGTTTACCATTGCCCATGTATGTCATTCCCAAGTGGCGAAGTTTTTCATGCAAGAAACGGCGTTGATCTTTCCACAATTTTCCGGTACTATTGACGATACCTAAAAATATACAAAAAATGCACAAACAAATTAGTTCAGCAAAAAATTTTCAGATTCTCTTTTCACAAATTCCAAAATCAAATTCTCTAAATTCTTAAGAATATTTCTACATGCACTTTTAATTGCAAAATCATTTTTAATTTAATATTTAAAACCTCGCAAATTTTATTTCACTTATATAACCGAAAATATAAATATAATCAATTTCTGTTAGCACTTAAATTAGTATAAATATTTAAAAAATAAAATTAGCATATTCAAATGCCAGGAGAAATTTTATTTATTTTTTTTATGTTAGGCCTAATAAATGTGCAAACATTTCTACATCTTTCAAAAAGAAACTCCTCGCAATGACAACAACTGCGAAACTGACAAAATTTTGCACTCAATGTAAAGTGGAAAAAAAAATACGAGTATATATAAAAGAAGAAGGTAGGTATGAAGAAATAAAGTAAATAAAAAAATATTTAGCAAAAAAAAAAAGTAAGTAAATGAATTACAGCATAAAAAATAAGAAAAGTAAATCGAAAAAAAAAAAAAAAAATTACGTTTTATGCGGTTTCTGTTTGTACATATGCCGAATGCCGAATAAAAATTTGTTCATTCTACTTTTGTGGCTTAAATGTAATACCATATGTTACAAGTGCAAATGAACAACTGAAATACTAAAGTTGTTGTAGGAATAATACTCGTAAATGTTGAAATCTCAAAAATTGTACAGTAAGTTTATTTATAAGGAAAAGTAATACAAAAAATTCTGCGTAGTTGTGTAATTTTTACCAAATTTGGGTTACTAGTGCAGTAGTACGTGAATTTGTTCTTATTTATTTTTTTGAGGAACTTACCAAATCCATTTAGCGTCTGCATAAATGGTGTATCCGGACGTCCGGTGAATTCTTCGCGGCGAAAACACTCTCTTATCAGTTTATAATCACTCATTACCACGGTTAATTGTGTACCGAGACGCGTTGAAAACAGAGTACCATAACGTTTGGCTAACTCCATGAACCGTGTATGCTTTTCATTGCCCATAAAGGCTAAATATCCAATAATGGGAAAACCCCATGGTCCTGGTGGCAAGGACTTCAATTCCTTATACAAATTCACTAACCACTGAATGAAACTTATCACTGATATAATGCTAAGGAAAACTAACAGTGTGTGCTGTAGATCGTTTGTTTTAAACTGACGAAGCAGTAATTTTATGAAATATGAATCTGTTAGCATTTTTATTTGTCCTTTAAACACTTTCTTTATTTTTTTTTTTTAAACGTATCTATAAGATACAATTTTTTTTTTTTAAATTTATTTAATATTTTTTTTGTTAAACAAAAAAAAAAAATCTTTAACAAAAATACCGTCGTAAAATACGAGTGTAACACTTTTAGGCAGGTAGAGGTATATTAATCAAAACACAAGACAGCGAGTATTAAGCTCTAGCGTCGACACTGCGCTGCGTTAATAATAGATTTCGACTAATGTTCAGTCCATATGTCCTTGCTACTTTTATAACAGCCGGCGCACACGATCAAGTAACTCACTACTCGCGCGACGATCGACGGCGATCGTAGAGGGGGCGCGTAAATAAACGATCCGCATACGGCCAAAGATGAAAATCGTAGGTAAATTCTCTGTTGAGAGTTTTTGAGACCCCATAAACCGATCGAATTTAACCAATACTCACGCGTATTTGTATACATACTGTTGCGGGCAGAAAGATCAATTTTTTTTTTATTTTTTTTTTCTACAGAGAGTTGAAACAACAACAACACTCTCTTGCTCGGTCTCTCTACTATCTACCGTCTTCTTTTGTGTCTCTCTTATTCGTCGAAGATATACAAAAGCGACGCGACAACTTTTGAGATACGAATACATTTTGTGATTTTCACCAAGCCACCGATTGCGATGTGTTTGCCGAAACGACGACAGAGCGCACTTGATCATGGAGCTTGTCCAAGCCAAGATCGAATGGCCAGCTATGATCGAAGCAATGGATTCGCGTCTTTATCTCCTTAACAGAGAGCGAAAGAAAGAGAAAGACACTTGTTAGGTGAAGAGAATTTTTTGCCTGGGTTCATGGTGGGGGTGGAATATCGTAAATTTGGGGAAATGCAGGTGCTTCGTGATTCCCCTCCTTGAATGATAAGCATTTTTACGATCTTTGACAATATTTCATTCAGAAAAACCAAACAAAGAGAATTAACGCAAATGAATATCTATGTATCTCTTTGGCTAAAATCTGCGAGCACATGGTTTAATCAAAGAGATATTTCAGAGAGTGAGTGGAGCGAGTGTATTGCATTCTTATCAACTGCTTATCAAAACTCGATCAAAGCACCAGTGCACCTTTAGATACATCACTTGTCGCGCGCTGTATCTGAGAGTAAACACAATCACCACAAGCAAAAAAAACCCCGATTACGAATTTTATTACTTAATGTTTGCCAGAATTGTTATGAATGCTTCGCAAATATTTACGTACCCCGAGTCGAGCGTACGTACTAAGCACGCTGATGGGCCAGTTTATGGCTTTATGTTGTCATAATTTATTGAGAGATATGTGCGGTTTATTTTTTGCTTAACTATTTGTATAGTGGCGCTGTGATTTAATTTGATAATTTTAGTTTTTTATAATGTTGATCTACCGGGTGGCCTTCTGTCAGTTCATAAGCTTTTCATTCAGTCTAATTTGCTAAAAATGGAATTGAAATTGAAGCGATAGACGATGGACATACGCGAAATGATTAAGAGATGAGTTATAGCCGGGTGTGGTGCTGCGGCTGCTGCCACTGCTGTTGAATGGTTTCAAAGTCAAAGTTCGTGAACTATATTCAGTTCATTGTTGGCAGATACTTATAGTTGGCGAAGTCTTGTAATTTGGAATGCATTTGGGTGATGTTTGCGTCATATAAATCGTTTGAATGTTGTCATTGGCCTAAAATGCAAGCGCTTGCAAATTGGCGGTTTATGGAAATGAAATGCAAAAGGTTTAGAGAGAAAGATACGTTTCCGTTTCCGATTCAGAGTTAATGGGTTTTAATTTAGTAATTAAATCAGTTTCAAACTTCCGTGCACTTTGGGAAGCTTGTCATATTTGGTGATAATTTTGTACTGATTGGTTTCATGAAAATTTTCGAAATTTTTTTTACATACATATAGAGGAACTCGAAAAGTGGGACTGCCAATTCTGTCTGTTTGTATGTAGTAAGTGCGCATGACTGCAATGGACGGAGTTTTAATTTTCAGCCCAAAATTAACGTTTCTTCTTTAGTATACTTTACCAATGTTTTTTTTTTTTTTTTTTATCGAAAATAGCTCCATCCATTTGGTTCAAATTTAGTATTTGGGTTGAGTTAGATATATACATATGAATGTCATTAGATGGCATACCAAATTTTTGGAAACAAATTGTAGATATGTAGATAGATTAAAAGATTTTATTTTAAATTTCAGACTTTTTACAATCAAAAAAATTGCCCTAGGCCATCTGCGAGATTGACGTTTAATAAAATTAATTTTAAATTCCATACTTTTTCTTAAGCTAAGAGGATTTATTAATAATCATTCGTCGATATCGCATACTGTCTTTGATGAAGTTGTACAAACTAGTTTGCTGACACCGTTCAAAATGTTGTAACAACTTTCGAGTGACATTGATTCGACGCCTAAATGGATTCGAATAGGGCATTTCGCTATGAGATGAACAGCACCTTCTCGAGTTCTCAAATTGCCAATGGAACAAATGATTAGAAGATCGTCCCTGTGTGGCATATAGTGTAATTCCAATAGTCCCCTCGAGCTTTAAAAATTACAGATATCACGTCAGTGCTACGTAGTAGCAATCTAAAGATTTCAATATGTATTCGTTACGTTTGGGTTGAAGTTTAAATTTTTTTTTGGATTAGATTAGATTTATTTTCCAGAAGACTTAACGTTTCCGCGAAGCCTTAATAGCTTTTCTGTAGAAGGTTGTGTTTCAAGATACTAAAATAAATTTTAGATAAGTAAGCTGAGTTTTAGATACATTTTGAAAATTTAAGGATTAATTTAACTACTCGTATTTGAATTTAAATTTAAATTTGAAAGGACATTTTTAATTCTTCTTTTTCTAGTTTTAGGATTTGCTATATTTTTAAGTTCTTGCGGGAATGCTGCAATTGAGTTGTCTTCTACCATAGTTATTGTAGTTGCGATGCACTTGAAGCATACCTAGGGCACGTCTTCTTGTGTTCGATCCATGGTTGATTGGCGATATAAATCGGTTGTCGTCATAATACTCCAGTGTCATCTTAAAGATATTTTCTATTTGCAGAACATTAAACCTTCTTTCAGTAGGAATATTGCGAAGATTATTTCCGTTTATTTATATCAGTACTGGATTTTGAAGTTTCACAAGTTTGATTTGTAGATGCGTTGCTACAGGCAAGTATTCCATATTTTAACATTGGTTCTACTAGCGCAAAGTGCACCTGTTTTAATACAGGCATTGCGGCATGGTACTGTAGATGGATTAGAGCTTATAAGGCTCTTTTCAGGCTCATGCGTAACTCGTTGATATGTTTGCTTATAGCTTTCCACTATATCATTCAGGCGGTTTGTTGTATTATGACAGGCATCATGCTTTGAACTGTCGACTTCTGATGTTCATCATCTTGGTTTTTGAGGCGTTGATCGTAAAACCGTTGTCATGGCACCTTTCACTGCAGCATTCAACTACTCCTGCATTATTGCTGTCGCCGTGTGCAAAGACCTGTGACGCACCACTATCGCTGTATCGTCGGTACAAGCAAATGAGACGCTCTGATTAAAAAGGCGAAAAAGTTCGTTAGTGTACATTATAAAAAGAGCTGGACCCAGTTTTGATCCTTGAGGGACTCCATATTGAACGTGTTCTCTTTGACTAAATACATCCTTGATTTTGACACAATCAATTGAATGCCTGTTGTGCATTCAAAAATGCCAATACGTTCAAGGGCTTCTATTAGCTTTGAGTGGTTAAGCGTATCAAAAGCTTTGCTAAAATCCATAAACAAAACTAAGATAGGGTGACCAGATAAGAACTATAGGAAAAGAAATTTAAATAAAACAACAACGATGTGAGATATCAAATTGATTCCAGCTTTATTTTAAAGCTACATTCATGCTTCAAGCGGTCGGTCCAATTTTTGATGACTTGGTCCAATATGTGCGGCGAGAGATTACCCAGTCGCCAAATTTCCCCTTCACCACTTCGAGCGTTGCGTCGCTTGTATGGCATGTAGCGCCATCTTATTGGAACTACAGCTCGGATATATCGATGTTGTCGAGCTCTGGTTACAGAAAGTCGGTTAACATTGCTCTATACCGAGGACCATTGACGGTAACAATGTCTCCTTCCTCATTTCGAAAGACACAAGGTCCGATTATGCCGTCGTGCCATAAACCGCACCAAACAGTCAATCTTTGTGGATGCATTGATGCTTGGTCGAACACTTGTTGATTGTGGTCGCTCCAATAATGGCAATTTATCTCGTTGACATAGCCGCTGAGCCAAAAATCGGTCTCGTCCGAGAACATGATTTTTTGGCCAAAATCCGAATCTCCAGTTAATATTTCCAGCTCCCAATTAGCGAATTCACTTCATTGTCTGTAGTTGTCCGGCTTCAATTCTTGCGTTAGCCTAAAGCCTAAACCCAATCGCAAAATAAGCCTGGTTGACTCTCTGGCGATGCCCAATTCAGCTGATCGGCGCCGAATCGACATTTTTGGGTCTTCTTCGATATTGGCCGCTACGGCGGCTATGTTTTCTTCACTTCGCACCGATCTCTGCCTGGTTGGTGGCTTAAGGTCCAAAAGAGTGTACTCATGCTCAAACTTTTCCACGGTGCGACGAATTGCCTGCACACTGAAGCCATGATGACGACCGACCTCACGACGAAATACACGTTGCGTATTTACAACTGAGCCGAAATTTCGATAATATTTTTTTATAATTTCCACAAGTTCGAGAAGCGCTAAATAATGCTTAATGAAATGGCAAACCTTACTGAATATTTTGACAGCTGGGTGTTATTGGTAACTTTGACAGCTGATGAAACATAATAATTGAAAAAACTATCAATGCTATCTGGTCACCCTTTATTTCGGCAAAAGCTTTCTCATGCTTGAAGAAACAAAGCAAATTTTAAACGGGTCATATGGCTGGAAAGCACTCTTTCAATTTTGTAGTCATGCTTGTAATTATTGGAACAGTTTTTTTTAGGTAAGAATCACCACCGGAGTATACTGCGTGAGTTTTTTTTAAATAAAGTTCACACTGATTGTTTTTCGAAATCTCTTAGAGATAGGAGAAAACACACGAAGTTATAGAAGATGGAAGGGAATGTTGTTTGGTGACCTTTAAAGACCTTAAATGTCTTTGATCCCGAGGATATGAACTAAACTTACCTTTTCAGGTTTCACTCCTGCTATTAATATTAAGTAGTCTTTCGAATGCAAACAGTACTTGAAAAAAATCAGCTGGGTCATAGACCTCCACTAGCGAAAAATCAGCTCAAATCGCACTCTTAATTGTGAGTTATTGTGAATTCGAATATAGACAATATTCCAGATTTGCAGTCTAATTGGTCATATCACACAAATTGTCCTAGAAACTGGTGGCAATCCAATGACCTCATCATACACTGCTTCAGTTCCATTTCACAGCATCTGACCAGAGAATACCTAAATACAAATAGCTAATCGTCTGAGGAGGCAATCTCCTGTCGAAAAAAAAAAACAAATCCAGTCTAAGATTACGGGGTGCAACAACGCTCTTGACCGGTTTCTCTAGACCTTGTTTTCTTTGAATCCGTTCAAAGACCTGCTCTATTTTGTAAACACCACACAATCAATACAGGATCAAATTGTAAACAGTAAATATGTAAGTGACTTGAGTCAGCCAAATTGTTGACAAATATTTCAAAAACAAGATAAATTTGTCTCCGTAATGCATTTGAAAAAAACAAAAAAAAAAAAAAAAACCGCACTTCCGGTTTTAATTCATTAAACTAAGTTCTATTCCGGCAAATTCGCATAAATTCCTAATATTGTATATTTTTAGAAATTGCAACATATCGCGGCTAACTGCATATATATGAATGACATCAGAAGTCAAGTCAAGTCAGGTTAAATCGTACGTTAATTACTTTTTACTATCTATCACTCGACGTCTCGTGCATCGTAAAACTAAATTCATTTTGATTGTCATTAAAATTGTTTTATTGCATTTTTTTTTTGCAAATTCATTCACACAAAGAAATCACTCGTGTTTGCTTTATCAATAAATTTTATTAGAATTTTTTTTTTGTTTAATTTGTTGGTTTGATTTATTAGAAATGTCATAACACTATCGGATGCGTGCTCTAATCAATATCATGCAATGCGAAACCGGATTTACTAAGAAAATCCAAGACGCACATCACTGATGCGAATTTATACAATTCGAATGTACAATGTACATATTTACTATTTATGAAATAAATTTCAAATTTCCGCAGCTGCATGAAATTTATTTTTGTTAGTGAATTATTTTTTCGGGTAAATATTGTCCAATTAACCTATTTGAACTTTATGTGTACAAAAACATGGTATTGCAAACTATTTTCGCAGCGTAACAACGCATTTGACATTATCAAGGCAAAGTTGTCGCCAATCAAATTCATCTGCGTGCATATGAAATTCTAATCTATTTCTATTTATTATTCTCTTTCAATGATCGGCGGTTGGATGTTGTTGGTTTGACGCAAATCGTTAGATTTATCAACTTCTTTGAAAGACCACATCGTTGCGTGCATATATGCGTTTTGGAGGCACGTCACATGATGTTAGCATAATTAATTAGATTTTGTTTTGATTCATATTTCTGGGTAACAAGGTCACATAAAAAAAAAGAGATTTATACGCCAATCTGAAGAGATAATAAATTTCCAACCACACACAAACTTGTTGATTAGGTGGGGCAGAGTTATTTGTAAAAATAAAGGAAAACAATGCAAAGATTGCAGTTGAATGAGTGATAGGGTTTTTCTACGACTTCTTTTAAAATCGTTAACCTCTGATTTATAGTCATTGTCTCATGTCACATGCTGGAATGAACTAGTTTCAAGGCAAGAACTTACTCATAATAATTGGAAGATCAACTCATCTAGATGTGACGAAATTTCTATTACTTCTTACTATCTCCGAGGGCTGTTCGATTTTTCCCATCGATATTCCAACTTACTCGTATTTAACCCTTCCAAAAAATATGATTTCTCAAACTCTGCAAAATAGGCATTTGTTGATGAAGATCTTTTCCCGCCGAGCCATTTCTTCATATTAGGAAACAAGAAATAATCACACGGAGCATCAGCATCAATTCCATCAATTCTTCATTAAATTTATCTAATAAATTGGCATAGTACTATCCGGTGATCGTTTTCCCTTTACCCTAAATAGTAAATGAACCGTTGAAATGAATTTTCCGGCCGACGGAACCGTTTTTGCCTTTTCTGGAGCACGTTCGCCTGCACTGTTTTGATTGTACCTTCATTTCTGGCATGTAGTGGTGTATTCAGGTTTCATCAACTGTTACGAAACGCTGTAAAAATTCACTTGAATTTCGTTCCAAATTCTGTTTTGAAATCTTCACCCGAATTCGTTTTTGGTCCACCGTCAGCAAACACGGCACCCATTTTGCCGATAATTTTTTCATGCCCAAATGGTTATGTAGGATTCGAATGACGGTATCATTTGAAATTGCTACAATCTCGGCTATCTCACGAAGCTTGACTCGGCGATCGTCCAACACAATATCGTGGATGTTGTTGATCATTTCTTCCGTTGTGACGTCATTTTGACATCCTGGGCGCTCAGCGCCTTTTGTGCTCATATGACCGCAACGAAATTCGGTGAATCACTTGTGTACTATTCCATGCGAGGGAGCAGAATCCCCATAATTGCAGCGCAAAAATTAGTCCTTTATTAAAATACGAAACTCACTTTTTCCATTTTGGCCAAATCTCACAAACCAAAGTTCTTTCAATCACTGTAAAAGCTAAGTGTTTGACAGTTCTATTTGATTTTTTTTTGTCTATGCCGAGAAAGAAACAAAGATGTCAGAAAAAAAAAATCCTCTATGCGATCCGAGCGCCATCTTGCATCAAAGTCACTGAGTTATCGAACAAGCTTCGTATGTACCAATGAAACTTGCCTTTTTTTAAATTTCTCTGGATTTTAAGAAATTTTCGAAGAAATGTCATTGGCTCTTCAGTATTCTGGGCATTCGTATACAATGGTAAAAAAAATGGGTTCCCTTGTTTCAACATGAAGACGACCCCCAGCCAGGGCGTCCTGTGGGTCAGTGGTCACTGAAGAAAAGGTCGGAAAAGTTGAAAAATTAGTTCTGACCGACTGACGAATAAAAATGTGGCAGATAGCGGACGAGTTGCACATCAGCAAAAAATGGATTGGAGAAATTTTGCACGAGCATTTAAACATTAGAAAAATTTGTAAGCGCTGGGTACCGAAAATGCTCAAACCGCAATTTGACAAACAACGACGACTCGAGGACAATCTCAACGAAATTTGCAACCGAATCGTAACTGTAGGTGTGATTTTGAGCGACTTTTCCCTTTTCTCAATTTGAAAAAGTAGTTATCAGGACGGAGATTTGCAGATGAGAACGAGATCAAGGCGACCGCAGGAAGTCATTTTGAGGGCAAAGAAAAAGAATATTTTGTCGATGGTACGAGTATTAAGACACTGTATGCCCGATGTGAGAAATGCATTTCACTCGAGGGAGATTATATTGAGAAATATAATTTTTTAGTCGGATTTCTTCTTTCATTTAATGCCTTAGGCCTCGTAGATAAAAGCGCACAACTGTGTTAGTCCTTTTGAAGCTATTTGCTCTAAGGATGTGATTTTTAATGGATGTCAACATTTACATTTTTTTTCGCCGCAAATAGCCCTTATTGTTAATAGAGTTCAGCTCTTCGCAGCCATTTCTGTTAGGGGTAACACGAATGGAAGAGACCCAAGGTATAAGAATAAAAAGTATGTTTGTTTCGACTGACCGTGTCGCCATTTTGTTTTTTTTGACGTCATCGCGTTACCGAGTAATCACTTCTAATTAGAATTTTTCTATTGCACAAATTAAATTAATCTAAATTGATAAAATGACATATTTAACACAATTTTTTTTTAAGGAATGATAAAATAGTTCCAGTTCTCCACCGGTCACAGACCAGACATTTTAAACTATCAGATAGACCTGCAGCTATACAGTGTGTATCTTAAATAGTGGCAATTCTATGTTTGTCAGACGCTCAATAGAAATGGGAGTGCGAAAAATAGTTTAGTTCAATACACCAGTTTGAAGTAAAACTAAAAGAGCTGTCCAACCCTTCCAAAAAAAGGTAGTTGATATCCTAAAATATAGCAGAAACGACATAAGAAGACTTGTGAGCTTCCTTACTGGTCACTGCTACCTAAATAAAATGAGAATTTCAGACGATATCACCTGCCGGTTCTGCCTAGAAGAGGACGAAAGTGTACTATGTGAGTGTGTAGCTCTGTGCTAAGCTTCCTCCTTAAGGAGATAATATCTCCATTAGACTTAAGGAGCTCTTCCGGAATTATAGCTTTCATAAGGAAAGTAGAAGTACTACTCCCATAAAAGATCTTTCTGGTCGCAATGCTTACACGCCGTTTGGGCGTGGCCATATTCCTTTTTAAGGAGCAAGTTAGCCTGAAGTTAATTAAAATTTTTCCAAAGTGTGTCAAATTGAATTTACGGACAATAAGTCTTTACAACGTGCAGAAGAGAGTAACGATTAGTTATGCATAAAAAGGCTACCTATCTTTTGCATTGAATTGCTTAGTTATGCTCACAACAATAACATCTTATCGATGAACCAAAGCAACAAAAAATGTACTTCGAAATGTAGAACAATCACAAGAAATCGCCTTGAACACCTCGGGAACTTCTCAATGCGTCAATGAAATTCCTTATCTATTCTAAAATTTATATGAATAAATTCGCTTTCCAAGATCTCATCGAGTGCATCATTACCTTTCATTGGAAACTGACCGTTCAATAATCCCCCTTGCTCTATGAGGTGAATGAATTGCCTCTAACTGAGAGATAACATTCAGAGAACGCGGTCATTGCCTATCTGGTCGGTTTTATTTGTTTACATATTATTTTAGTAATTTTCAAAAATTATTCTAGTTTACACGGAAGTATTACAGACAGTACAGATTCATCTTTTGTGTTGCTTATTATATTAGAAATGAATACCTAAATATATAAATACGAGTAGAAATACATTTTTTTCTATCTATTTTCGAAATGATTGAGTCGAGATAGTATGACACCTTCATTTGAAAATCCCTTCAATTTTTTTTTTTTGCAAAACATGAAAACTCATATTTTCCCATGAGTTCAACCATTGATAGCAGAGTTCAACTTTACGACCAGTTTCGAGCTGATGACTGGCTGAGAGTGCATTTTTTTTTCCCGACGGCACGTCAACAAACAGGGTAGGTTTGCATAAAATTGAAACGCACTACTCTCGGTCATTCACTTTATGTGTGATTATTGCACTTTGAATGGAATTATTTTGAACAGAGACAAAGTCTAGATACATTGAGAGGGTGTTATCTGTTAGGTGTCATTTGTCTTAAATTTTTTTGTTTAATATTTCGTCTGGGAAATGTAATTTTATTTATTTTTTTGTTATTCCTAAAATAGTGAACTTTTGTGTGAACTTTATTGAAATTTGAAAAAATATTCCACGGGTTTCTTCTGTCAAGATCGAATCAAAGCAAATGTCAAGATATATTCTAATCTACTCTTGTTTTGCAAGATAGGTATTGTCTTTCCTGTGACGAGACCCTTTGCGCCAAAATAGGTTAGAAGCCTGAAAATAGTGAGAGAGAGAAAGAGAAAGAGAAAAACATTAGAGTTACTATTGTGGGATTGGGTACCTCACCATTTGCCTCGAACAGGAATTTTTTCTTGTCCTGGCCTGGCGAACAAATTCTAGGATAGATGTAGGCTAGTCTGTCAGATTGTGCAATTAACTGAAGGAAAAGTTCTCAAGGAGAGACCAGCGATATACTCTTAAGTTGGCGAATATTAGGATTGATAGGTTTGGCATCACAGTGGTAGACATTAGAGTGGCGGATTGTCACGATGTTCTATATTATGATGGTTAAAAGAGTAGAGCCATATTCGAACATGCTTTAAAAAGATTGACTCGTTTCGCTAGCATCTGAGTATTTCTGGAAGTTTATTAAATAAACGGCAAGAAGTACCTTTATAAAATTTAGAAAAAAAGTGCTTTATTGATTATAGGTACGAGTACAGTAACAAAATTCAGGTTATTGACGCGTAGATTGTGGCTGCCATATAATCTGGCAGCTGTATACCAGATTTTTGAAAAAATATTTTAAGAAACATATAAAAATAAAGTTGCCTTAGTGGAAGAATTTTAAGATTTCTGAACAACTCAAAGCTAGGAGTTCTGCGATTAACTCTACAGATAATTCGAACTGCATGTTTTTATTTTAAAAGCAAGGGTTCTATTTCAATCAAGTGTGTACCACCACAACACGAATTTCCGTACTGAAGTTCAGATTTGAACAGACCATTCATACACCAATCTAAGAATCGCCGAATCGAAGTAAAAGCTGAGGTGATCAATTTGCCTGACTACTTACTGCATTAAGATATTGCTTCAAGTGGGAAGTGTGATCTTTCCAACTGAGCTTGTTATCCAAAATAATACTTAAGTACTTGAAACTGTCAACACGTTCAATAACGAAGGAATGATCTGAACAACTCGCATTATCATCAAAAGTGGTTAAACACTGATCATGACAACATGCATTATTATGACGAAATCTTGAGCAACTAGGTGAATGATACTGCAAAAATATATCTTCACAATCTGTACCCATGGCATGAACTTTGTCTTAGCGCTGATAGATTGTTTGTGAAATCTAAACCATCTACGAAGAATTCCAAGGTTAAAACTGACATCTGCATACAAGATGGTTGTTATTGGCGTAAGATAGCGCGGTATAATCGGCAAATGCAGTAAATTTGCCTTCAAAGGGTTGAGTGAATAAGGTGTTCGAGTAGACTAACAATAATATAGGACCTAGAACGGATCCTTGGGGGATACCTATATTAATGGAGCACACAGAACTAAAACAAGATTTAATCTTTACCCTATGTTTACGATTGCTTAAATAAGAAGCAAACCAAGAATACGTAGCCTGAATCTGAAGCCTTCATTATACAACTTATTGAGTAAATCACATGATCAACCATATCGAAATAGAGCAGCAGGAGATTCATTTACATTTACACTGTTGTATATTTCGCCACACAGTTTTAGCAAGGCGTTTACCATAGATTTACCACGTCTAAAACATACTGAAAATTACTGAAAAAATGTGTTTTATCTAAGAACGTTAACATTCTTCCTTAGAAAAAACTGACAGCAGAGAAATGGGACGGTAATTATTTAAAATAGTAGTATCCCCCGTTTGTGTAATGGGATTACTATTGCATTCTTGAATACTAAAGCTGAAAACATAACATAGTATATCAGCAATAAGAAAATATATATTTTTCAAAAGTCTACTCGAAACGCAATCGCAGGAGGACGAATTTGACGTTTTCAGTGATGCACTTCCAATGAGGTAAAGTGTTCATAGGAAAAACTCATCTTTTCCCGCTTGAGTGTGTTATCACATTGGCATGTGGAGTTATCATGCACCGGAAGATCATGAACGGAAGTGGTTAAGTAAGTAAAGAAATCGTTGAAATGTTTAGCAACCTCTAAAGGCTCAGATACATTTGCAGTTGATTTTTTTTAAATTTTTTTCCAGCAAACGTAGATTCACCCAAGGTTTGAGGCTGGACATAGCAATATAAAAGGAAACGAGACAGCAGATGAACTAGCTAAAAAGTGATCAGATAAAAAGGAAAATATACCTAAAATCAAGAGAACTGATTAACTCCGCATGGTCCGCCAAAAGCGACTGTGTCATATCTCGCAGCTTATGGCCTACATTGGATGAAAACAGAACAAAACGCCTACTGGCGATGAATGAAGAAAGAAATACGAATCTTGATAGGCGTGCTAGGGGAAATGGCTGCCAAACTAGGTATCAACACACCCGACCACTGCAAGAGCTGTCAAGATAAAGAGGATACAGAAACTATCAAACACTTGTTATGTGATTGGCCAAATCTTCAAAACCGCCGCCTCCTTCATATGGAAAAGAGGCTTTTTGACGAACTAGGGGATCTCGTAAAAGGTCCACTTAGGAACATGATAGGCTTCATAAAGAACTCAGGCTGGTTTGCTACACCACCCACCGCAAGACAATGGTTTCAAATATAGGTTCCACACAACAAAAAGAGAAACACAATGGACAAAAAAAAAATTTAGGATACACGTGAGTTGTATGTCTTCTACGAATACTTTATGTAACTCTCCGAGGACGGCGACATTTACTTAAATTAGGGCACAAGAAGTTGAAGGTGTCTTGATTCACCTCAGAATTCCCGCAATCTCTACAGACAGCACTGTTCGTTATTCCCATCCGCCCAGAGTTTTATTTAAAAGGTTGTGTCTCGATATTTCTCTGGTTACTCTGGTTACTCGGATATCGCGAATCTGTTAAGATATAGTAATTTTTTGCTTGTGCTGCCATCAATATTTTGGGTTGAATATTTCTCCATCTGCTCTTTGTAATAGTCAGGAATTTTCACAGCTATTATTGATATCACGTATGAGAGTGGTACGTGGACTCTTGAAGCTGTTAATTATGCAAATCGGTCGGACCCCATCCCGGCTATTTTATCTGCTTTTTTGTTTCCGATGAAATCACTATGACCTCTGGTACCCAAATAAATTAAACATTGCTTAGAGCCCCGAGTTCTGAGCGACAAAGTTCAACTACTTTCGATTTTATTGTTACTTAAATGAAGATATCCCCTCGGGATATACTCAGTACTATCACTCTACGGGCGGCTTCCAAAATGGCAAAAACTTTCGCTTGTTGTCCAGTTGTTGGTCTCTTTGAGGCGGACCGCACATATAGCAGCGGTTTCTATTATATACAAATCTAGTGGCATTAGGTTAAGCATGGTTTCTAGGCCTACATGGTTCCTGCCTACGGGCAGCCAGGTCTTTGTTAGCGTGCAGTTATTGGATTTGTTAATTGCTGTATACCAGATAGACTAAGCACCCGTACGTCAGTATTGTTCTCACTATGGCTGTGTACAAACAATGCCTAATTTTCGGGGATCCTGTTGCAAGTGTAGAGTGCCACTCCTTTTTTTTATTTAGCTTCCAGCTCAACGTACTATCAACAGTTAGGCCCAGATATTTTGCATTGTGTTATAGAGGAAGAACCTTGTTCCCTATTTTCGGTAGTATAAAGTCCGAGATGGATCTACTATTAGTGAAGAAAACTAGTTCGGTGACTTTTCCAATTTCCGAAATCAGAAAACGGGTAGGTTATCAACAGCATTGTCAAATATCGCCATGATTCATCATTATTAAGCTTCGAAATAAGGGCAACAGTAGCTACATCCAAGCCAGGTTTCCCCGTACTTTTTTAGGGCATTACTATGGATCTGCGGTCGTAAATTTTATAACCAAGATCTAGCCGATAGTGTATTCACTTAATGAAACAAATCCATTGCAATTTCTCCAGATTAACGTCTGAAACTACTTCCAGCACTATAAAGATTACCATCATGGTATCAAGCCATTGTTGCGTGCGTCGACTCTCGACTCTTAAAATGAATTCCGCTTAGCATTCCATTTGCACGTCACGACTGTCGGTCATCGCCTCCGGGTTAGAGATCCGATAAGAGCCATTCAATTGAGATTAGAAGGTCGGCCATTGAACTTCACTTCCTCCTTCCCGGCCAAAAAGAAACAGAAATAAAACCCATCATAAACACCTCCAAGCTCCAACCGAAATGTGTTCCTCATAACAAATTGAACAAACAAAACAAAGTTGTACAACAAACACCAGGCAGCGTGCGTACATCTGAGCCAACAGCACCTGTTGCCAAACTGGAGGTTATTTACATTTCTACGACCAGCACCAGCGTCGATCAATGAGAGCCTCTGGAACTCGAGTGGAGTAATCAATTGAGGGCGATCGGTCTTAGCTTTTACCTCGTTTTCTTTTTCTACTTCGTCGTGGTATTCTTCTTCTACGCGGCAAGTAGCTCGGATTCTAGAAAGCGATAGTTTCGCAGATTTTACGGTCGTGAGAACCATCACACTCACTTTCGTATACCACCGGCTGACAGTCAGGTGTGACAGACGACGACGGTTAGCACTGGCAAAGAAGATCGGCGCCAATGGCGCGATGAATGGACCATCCTCAGTCACCTCACCATTAAGCTTTAAGCCGTAAACAAGTTTCAGGTTCTTACGATTTTTGCGAACCGCTCTAATGTGCGAATAAATTTACATTATCGCACAGATCAGGCGAACGCCGAATGTTAATTAATTTGCGTAAATAATTTACATACAAGGAAAACACTTTGGGTTCGCGAAAAATTCTAACGTGTTCGCGAGCGTTCTAAGAATTGTAATGTTAGCGAGGTGCGCTTTGGACGGGGGAGCACACGGGTTTTCAAGGCCGATCTGGGTTGTACAATGACCCAGGGGAGATGAGATACTCGTACCTCTTCCTAAAATCAATCCATTTACGCATTTTAGAATGGTACGTGTTATAATGGTTGTGGTGCTGCCGCTGTAGATGCGAAGAATCGAGATCTATCGGTGACCTCGAGGGTGTGGGTTATTCACCGTAAAAAGGCAAAAAAAAAAAAAAATTGTTTTCATGTTGTGATTCGATTATGTTGTCGGATTTCGTGTGCCCGCTGTTCGGTGATCACACGGAAAGCTATAAGTGGAATTTAATTATGGATAAGTGTTGTGGTAATCTTTGCGGATTCTTGTCATTTGTTTGGGAGCAAAAAATGCTTAAAATTTGTTCAAATAAGTGGTTAGCCGATTGCGCAGTTAACAGCAAAAAAAGAGCTGTTCAAGGCTATTATCTATTTAAATCGGATTTTAACTATAAATAGTCAAATTGTAGGGGTGTATACATATGTAACATTTAATTGTGTACTGTACATGTCCAAAGTGCTTTGGACACCATCTATTGTTGCGAAAACGAAGCGCAATCCACAGAGATATATGGAAACCCTTAGTAGAATGTAGTGGGAAAAATAGCAAGACCGCCAAGATAGAATCACCAAACGAAGATATTTATCTCCCTGCTTACTTAAATACGACTCCCAAGAATGTGAGATCTTCTGTTAACCAGAGTGAGCATTCTCTGCAGTTCCTTAAGTAAGAATTGCGGATTGCTCTGAAATACTCCGCATGGATACATACTCGTAGTTACCGTAGTTCACAGCAACTTATCTTATTCACAGAAGTAAATGTCGAACGACCGGTCATCGTTTTCACGCTCTTCCATGTGTCCATGTTGATTCAGCGATTTTGAATCTTTATTTTTATAGAGTTCACTGAGGAAAAAGCACGAAGGGGATGCACCCTATTTGCAAGTTCCTACGATTTTCGTTACTTGATGTTAGGTGTTAATTGCTGAGATTTACCAGTTATAGTCTAACTTCTATCATTCCCTTAACTTAACTGGGTGCCGTGCTTACTTTTGTTTACAAAAAAAAAAGAAACAAATCAAATAGTTCTGATTTTTGGCATGATCATAGACCAAGGCACACTGGAGAAATTCTCAGTTTTCGACTTATCCCTCCGGAACTTTTGTATCCAACAAAAGAAACAAATCGGGTGGTTTTGATTTATGGCAGGTTCATACACCAAGGCATCGTGAAGTATTGAAAATTCTTAAATTTTTTCGCTATATAGAGTCCTCAGTACGTGTAGACCCTAGAACCTAAGACAAAAATCATTTCTCACAATTATTGTTAGTTTCCGAGTTACAGCGAAGCTCTTTTTTTCATGGTCACACCTCTTGTGAATATCTGACAAACATCGAAAAAATATTCCTTTGGAAACGGCATCGAATTGTAAATCCCTACCATTAGAGTGACGCACATCACGAATAGCTGCAAAAAGCTAGGCTCTGCTATGTGTAGGCCGTTATTGTCAAAATATTCATTGAATTTGATTGGGGAACTCAAAAAGTGAATTTCACAATTCTATCTGTCTGTCCGTTTGTCTATACTTCGGACTGCTAAACGGATTTTCTTCAAACCTCATATCTGAAGTCTGTAAGTTAATGAGCAGAGAATAAATTTGAATTTTTATTTTAACCTCAAAATGAACGGTTCCTAGTACGATTCATACAAATTTGTATCTGAAGTAACATGGTCGCTTGCAATAAGACTCGGAGTTTCGTTAAAATATTTAATAACGGTACTTCACATATTAACTGACTTTGTGAAAATTTGCTACTTCCTGGATATGGCTCAGATGATTTCATTAGAACGTCTGGCCCATTGTGGCTTTTAAAGTGTGTCCCAAAATTGATACAAAATTTGAATTTTGCGCCATTTGCGCGGTAAAGTGTTGCTAACGGAAAAAAAAGACAGCGTGACAGCTGACAGTTCAGGGTTATTAAAAATGGAGTGCTACAAGAAAGAACAAAGCGTTTTCATTGATGAGCAATATTTTAAAAATAATGAAGGTTTGGTAGCTACAGTTCGCAGTTTTCGTACAAAATATGGTCGAAATAGTGATTTAACTTCATCAACTGTGAAGAGATTAATTCAAAAATTCAGGGAGACTGGATCAATTAGTGATCTTAGACACTCTGGCCATCCTTCAACAAGTCGGTCAACAGAAAACATCGAAGCAGTTCGTGAGAGTGTTGTTGAACATCAATTCGGCACCGTGGTCAAGAATTGGGCATTTCGAGAATCTATCTACAGCATGTTCTCACAAAAGATTTGCATCTTGATGCATACAAAGTGCAATTGACTTTGAAGCGATGAGGTTCATTTTCATCTTTATGGCTTTGTTAATCGTCAAAATTGTCGAATTTTTGGTTCAGAAAATCTACGAGTGATTATTGAGAATCGAATGCATTTACAAAGCGGATTTGGGCTGGAGGTATCGTCGGAGCAAAAATGCGGCTGGTCAGGCAATAATAGTTAATGGTGCCCGCTATCGCGACATGATAATCCAGTTTTGTGTACCTAAAGTGCAAGATATGGAAGTGGACGACATGTGGTTTCAACAAGACGGTACCACATGCCATACAGCTCGAGGAATAATTCAATTACTGCATGATTCATTTCCTGGTCGTGTAATTACCGTTTTTGGTGATCAGAATTGGCCGCCAAGATCATGCGATTTAACGCTTAAAGGAGTTGGTTTCGAAGTGTACATTTGCTGCACTGAAAATCGAAGGAGCTTGTACCGTTGGCCATGCGCAGCATTCTAGACGTAGTTTCGTTACTGCGATAGCTAGTGCGGTAGAGGGGTGCAGATCTCAGATTGCTAGGGTTGCAGGGCTGTCGATGCTTTCTGCTAATAGCTAATAGATATACAAAGAGGGTATAGGCAATTTCACGGCGTTTTTCGAGTGATTGTAGGTTTATTAATTTTAAAAGGTCCTCTGTGTAGGTTATATCTGTCGACCCAAGAAAGACCGCGTAGAGCAAAATGGCAACAGCCTCAATTCAAACTTTTAATTTACTACAAGTGCAACAGTGAAAGATTTAATTTATTTTTTTAAATACCAATGATAAACAGAATACATTAGAGTTACTTGCAATTCATTTATTTTCACTTATTATTCTCAAAACGTAATTCAAAGCAAATTTGTCCACGTGTTCTATCAATTGATGGACATACGTAGGTACTGGTCCCACAAGCAAGTAAGATCAGGTGACCTGGTAAACTTGTTTCGACTCATTTTAAATTATGAACACTGAGAAGCTAATTAAATGGATGTATTAACATTACACAACATTTTTCCAAAACAAAAAGGTCATTAAACGGTCCGAGGACATCGTATTGTTGTTAAAGAAACGCCATTCTAACTTATCTTGTTGTCAAGTTTAATAATTCAGGTTTTTGATGGACGATTGCAAACAATATTCAGATAAGACCCAAAAAGCGAATGCATTACATTTTATCTAATTCTGCACAAAGTCTCTTGCTAATAAATCACAAGCAAGATACACATATGCCTAGCTTTACCACACTGTCGTAAGCCAATTAAACCATGAAATCGAGTGAAAGAAAATATTGAAAATATTTTAAAATGCATTAAATCAGGCATGTTTTGAATGTCCTAGTTGGATGGAATTGTATGTTATAAGTCTGCTCGTAAAAGTTGAAAATATTTCTTGGACGTTTATTTGTATTCGTATTCTCACAGGTGTACCCCAGAGCTCAGTGTTAGGGCCCTTTTTATTTAACATCTACACTTACGTCAGATTTTTTATAACTTTCAAATTATGAGCTAGCAATGTACGCAGACGACTCAGGAGTTCGATGAGACTGGTTTCGTTATTGAAACTGATCTACAATCCACTCTGAACAACGACTTATTTTGATAGGTGGAAAATCAAAATAAATGCTTAGAAGATGCAAGCAATCTTTTTCACAAAGAAAAGTAAAACTTCTCTTTTACGAAACAGGAATTTATTTACAAGTAATACCGAAATCAATTGGAGTGATAGTGTACGATACTTGGGTATAACATGAATCCATAACAGCTGTGAGCTGTCATAACGCGCCACAATAGTAGAGAGTAGCTCTACTCCGACGTGGCGCTCACAATATTTGCGATCAAAAACCGACCAAAAGCCTGAAGTCACATTTGGTGTTACCCTGTAAGATCCCATTGTTTCTACTCATCCTGTCAACGCGCGACCGCCCGAGTGCCACATTGTGTACCTACTTTTACGATCACTAAACAAATTACTAATTCATTAAATAAAGCGAAAAGGGCGATCAAAATAACGTGACATCTTATCAATCGAAGATCGTTATTTAGAGAAGAAAATAAAATAATAATATTTGAAGTAATTTCCCAGTCCTTCATATTTTACAGTTGTCCAATGTGGGGTAAATATGCAAAAGCACATATTAAAAAGTTGCATATAGCACAGAACAAACAGCTGACATTTTTACTCAAGCTTTTCTTGGAATTTTTCAAACTTTGAGCTACACGATAAGAGTCAACAATTTCATTTCCGTCAAGCTGTCAAATGTTAGATAATGCTGTCAAGCTGTCAAATGTCAGATAATGCTTCAGTTATTTATTTTCTAATTGTTATTTATTATTTAATTACTTTACTAAATTATTATTTATTTATTTATTTGTATATATATGTACATAAATAGTCTTTTGTTAACTTATTTATTTATTATATATCTTACTCATTGTTTACTCATTATTTATTTACGGTAAATGTTACATTTATCCAATCTTTTCCAACTGTGATATAGTATATCAGTATTAAGAGCAAATAAAGTATTTTAATTGATACATTTACATTGTCTAATTTTAATATTAACTTTGGTTTTTTACATTGAAATTTTTTTTTTGTGGTTTTTCATTTCAAATATATTTTTTCTATATTTAATTTTGTCTTTTTTACCTTATAGCCTTTTCAGTAGTAAGATATCATAACTCTGTGTAAATTGTGCGGTTACAACCAAATATTTCTGAACAATAAAGATTGTAACATTTTTGTTCGCAAAATTGAAGAATTGTAAAAAACATTTTTTTTTTCCAAGATGACGCCAACCGCGTGCAGACCCGCAGGGAGCGAACAAATTAGTTCGTTCTTTACTGACTTATGATAAAGGTATTTTGAAAATTTCTGGAAATTGTTTCCGAATTGGGAACTTTTTTTCTCTGACGCCTGACGCGATTTTTCCCACTTCCAAATTAAAAAACCATCTCGTGTGACAAAAGAAAAAAAAATCATTTAGTACAAAATTGTGGTAATTTCGAAATCCAAAAATTTATATAAAATGAGTTAAATTAGCATCACCTAAATTCATTAAATAAAAAAGTCTACGGCATAATTGTAGTCCGACTTTGTGTAGTCCGGTGGTGGCTGTGAAGTGGAACGCTCAATAACTTCTAAGAAGAAATGCTTGGGATTTTTAAAAATTAACTTAATTTTTCTCAGAAACTATAAGATATATGAGATAAGCATTTTAAAAAAAAATTGTACTAAATGAAGGGGTAAATTGTGTGTTAACCTTGAAAGTACTTGTACCAGGAGATGTAAATGGCGTCTTATGTCATCACGACTTTGACATTTGTGAAGTAAACAGAAGCAGAGCAAATCGTGGATTCATGTACTAGAACGCTTAATAATTGTGTCAATGTTTTGGACAAATAATCGGTCGGTGGTTTTGGCTCAACTTGAATTTCGTCATCGATTCCCTGGTCCTGTGGCACAAACTGGGCAAATACTGCGGCTGTTATCCACTCGCTTCGAGGAGACTGGCTCAATACGGGATCAGATGTGGCCGGCCCCGGAGTAGACGTTCGAGAATATCGCTGCTGTGGCTGTAGGGGTCCAAGAGGATCCTTAAACATCAGCTAGAAAATGGGCCACGCAGTTGGGCACCAATAGACAATTTTTACAGAAAATTTTACTGAAAGACTTGAAAATGTACCCCTACAAAATTCAAATAGTGCATCAGCGTTGGCCGGCAGACCGCCAAGCTCTCCTAAGCCTCGTCCGTGATGAGGATGATTTTCCTTTGATGGTTTGCACTGGTCCCCAACAGTGGCCGATTTGACTGTTCCAGACTTCCTTCTTTGGGGTTTTTTGAAATCACGGGTCTATGCCCTAAAGGAGAACATCCAACGGGACTAAATGGAAAAAAAATTAAAAGTCTATACAAACATAATCAATGAACCGAACCAATTCTTTTTATTTACAAACAAAGTTTAACGGCAGTAACTTTCGAGTGAGGACTATTGCGCCACCTTTCATACGAGTATGTTCATTCTTAAGGATATGGACTAAATTTGTTTTTGTGTGAGAATGAAGATTGAGACGAAAAGTAGGTACTATACATTTTGTAAAAAGTAAAACTGAAGAAAAAGTTGAAGTAGGGACATTCAAGGTCACTAAATAACGTATCCCTTTATTCTCTACAACTTTGTTCATTCACGTAAACCAATAGTTTAATCATGGAAAGTTGATAGGGGCAAAACTTGTTACATTTAAGGTGCCTTTTTTAAAAAACATAGCAAGTTTAACTTTTAACTTAAAATAATGATTAGGAATCCTAAGAAAACTGACTGGTCCATCTTTGTAAGTAATCTTCAGGGAAAGCTGACACCAACTCAGGATAACAGCTACACTGAGATTAACCAATTAAACAATGAAGTCCTCAAAGTACAGAAGTGTATTATAGAATCTTTTGAGGCCGCCTGTCCTCTAAAACCGGTACCTAGAAGTGCAAAGCAAAAATGGTGGAACGGCGACCTCCATGAAATAAGGAAGGTTGCTAGACAACGCCTAAATAAAGCTTTAAGAACCAACGAAGAAGCAGACTGGGAATCTTATAAAGAAAGTAAAAGAGGCTTCAAGAAGCTCACCAGGGCTGCTAAAAGGGAATCATGGAAAATTTTCTGCACCAACATATGCGATAATAATGGAGCAGCGCGATTAAAGAAGATCCTGTCCAAGGAACTACCAAGTTATCAACTTCTATAGGCGGGCAATAACTTGGCAACCGCAGCTGATACCTTGGAGACGCTGATGTGTGTACACTTCCCAAACTGTTTCAGCGAGGCAGCTACACCTTCCAAGCGTGGGGTCACTCGAACTGATACAAAATGGGAAGACACTGAGAACCCAGTTGATGCAGATAAAGTGACCTGGGCTATTAACTCATTTGCGCCATACAAATCACCGGGCTTGGACGGAATACTTCCCATCTTCTTGCAAAAAGGGATAGAATTAGACACCCTAAAGAAAACCCTGGTCAATATCTTCAGGGGATGTCTATATCATGGATACACACCAACACAATGGCAAGAGGTGAGGGTGGTGTTCCTACCGAAACCCGGGAAAGATTTGTCGACAGCAAAGGGCTACAGACCTATTAGCCTAACGTCCTTTTTACTAAAATCAATGGAGAGAATCTGTGATAACTACATCAGAACATAGATTACAATTCCGCGGCTGTGTCCTAATCAACATGCATATCTCAAAGGAAAATCAGTTGAGACGGCACTACACCAGGTTGTATCCACAATAGAAGATGCTTTTGAAACCAAGGAATCAGTCGCAGGCGTTTTTCTAGATATCGAAGGGGCATTTAACAATGTGAAAACTCAAAAAATTGTGGAGGCACTCTCGATATACTGTAATAACCAAATAATAAACAATTGGCTAGAACACATGCTTACAAACCGCATTATCACAGCTTCACTGGGAGACGACACAAGAAGGGGAACAGTCCGTACGGTAACACCACAGGGGGGGATAATATCTCCTTTTCTGTGGGTGCTCACAATGGACAACCTTTTAAAAGCACTGGATGGAACCTGTGCGAAATGTGTTCTCTTTATAAAGAAAACCAAAACTAGTGACTTTCACATTCCACAACTCGGAGGAGTATCACTACAACTCCGCGACAGCGTCAAGTATCTGGGCATTATATTAGACAGGAAACTGACCTGGAGAAAGAACCTGGAAGAAAGAGTCACCAAAGCAAAGAGAGCATATTGGATATGCAGGAGGGCCATCGGGAAGTCATGGGGCTTGAAACCGAAACAGGTCCACTGGATATACGAATGCGTAATAAAACCCATCATCTTCTACGGAGTAGTTGTATGGTGGCCAGTGATGAGCAAAAAGTATGCAAGAGACTTGCTAACTAAGGTGCAGCGTATGGTCTGCCTGGGTATTACAGGAGCACAATCCTCAACACCAACCGCGGCCATGGAAGCGATACTTAACATTCTACCAGTGCACCTCGAAGCGAAAAAGATTGCCGGTATTTCAGCCTCACGGCTTAAAACTATCGGCCATTTCACCGGTGGTGCAAATACGGGACATCGAAACATCACCGAAATCATAAGAGTAATGACACCATTCATCGATTGCCCCAGTGATGTTGTTGGGAAATCGTACACATTCTCCAACAACTTCGAAGCAATTTTTCCCGCAAGAGAATATTGGACGTATGAAAGAACGACAAGAAACTCCAATGGGATATCGGTTTATACAGATGGCTCTAACATATCAGGGGAATCAGGGGCTGGCATCTTTAGTGCTAACCCACCGATTGAACTTGCTATTCACCTAGAACCATTTGTATCGGTGTTCCAAGCAGAAGTCTATGCAATTATGAAGGCAACCGAAATACTCGCAGAAAACACCAGCGAAGAAAGGCAAATTGACATCTGCTCGGACAGCAAAGCAGCAATTAGCGCGATCACAAACCCCATGTCGAAATCACTACTAGTAAGGGAGTGCAAAACTAAATTGAACTTACTTGCCAGACGCAATAGAGTCCGTCTCACATGGGTACCGGGGCACGAGGGTGTACCGGGCAACGAAAAGGCAGACGAACTAGCAAGGAAAGGAGCAGGCAATACAGAACTGAACCCGGATAGTACAATAGGGGTCCCTCTGACAACTATTAAAACAATAATCAATGATAAGATACGACAGGAGTTCAATAACTACTGGACGAATCTAGACACGTGCAAAGTGGCTAGATCTGTAATAACCAAACCGAGTAACAACACAGCAAAAAGAGCTCTTAACTCAAGCAGAACACAATTGAGATTGATGGTGGGACTTTTAACAGGGCACATCAATCTCAACAAACATTCGTTCAGACTCGGGATAGCTGATACAGCAATCTGTGCCAACTGTGAAGAGGAGGAGGAAGATATAGAACACTTCCTCTGTCACTGCCCCGCTACAGCGAGGCTAAGGCTGAAAATTCTGGGATCTCCAAGGATTCCGGATATTACACACCTCAATAAGAAAGGAATCGGGGATATACTGGAGTTCGCCAGACGAACACTACGATTCCCCGATCACTATACGATATAGTTGATACTACCCATGATCCCTAGACCTAAATCCTCTCAATACATAATTCCCAAAACACATCACTATTCCTTACAGTTACGCAGATGAGGGGAACACAACGGGCCCAATGGAGGCCTAAGTGAAGAGCATAAGCTCACCCTCTCAAACCAACCAACCAACCAACCAACCAACCAACCAACTTTTAACTTCCTTAAAAGACTTCCTTCCAGACCTCTACGAAATCTCTATTTTCGAACAAAAAAAAAAAAAAAACGAAAAGGACTTACCAACAAGATATTGCAAAATTGTCAGATAGTCAGGCCGCCATCAAGCTGAGACCAGTCGAAAAACCTCTCAGGAACCATAATATAATCAGAAAAGAAGTAATGTTTGCCTTAACATGAACAATACCCTTCTTCGCATTCAGACAGGCTCCTTATCGGGTCACTGCAAACTTAAGGAATATCTCAGGAAACAAAGTATGAAAGAAAACGGAGACTGTAGACTTCGCGGTAATTCAGAAAAAAAGGAGAAAACTGATTCACAAAAAATGGTATTATCTGGGGGCCGGGCCTATCAATTATCAGGAGAAGATTTACCGTAGTTAGATAAATTAATTCTAAGATCGTACTAAGATCATCATCATTAGAATTATCTCTAACCTTCTTGATCATTCTATTAATTCCCATTTAACTGCCTACCAACTTGAGAGCGGGAATTCCTTTTTAACACTCGTAAACCATATCCGATGGGAAGCAAGTAAACAACACATGGCAATGCCGAACCTCCTTCTTTGTAACACGTTTGACGTAGCGGAAAGTTTTACTCAAAAGGACGCACAAAGTCTACTCTACAACAATAACAATCCTAGAACTACATAGTTGTCTGATCAACTATCTTTACCTACCCCCGATTTGAGTTGCACGTAGACACGGTCGTCCGCCTGTCAATATTGGTGGGCAACCACCTTCCAAGGCGAATCATTGCACAACACGTAATCAACAATTATTAGCTATCACAAAAAGGAAACAAAACGAATTTATTTTCATTCATTCATCCGTCGAGCAGATGCAAACTGTACTACAAGGAACAAATAAAAAATAAAAAGCAAAAAAAAAACTATCTAGAAGAGTCCACAGATACAGTCTGCCTTTGCGTACCCCTAGGAATGACATCAACTGACTCATCTACAAAACGAAAGGCACGTGTGGAACACATGATGTCGCCAGCAGCTCAACATCATCGCAACAGAAGGTTATTCACATTTCGCGCTATTCTTCCGATGATATCGTTCGCTTCCTACCTGCTCTACGATCAACACCACCGACACGACACGACACCATCACCATGAGTTCCAAGAACGGCCTCCTAGATCTCTTTTGGTAAACATAGCCGCCTCAGCCCGCCGTCGCCAACAACAATCACTGCGAGTTTTTTTTTTTTTACTCCTTGAAGAGAAAAAAAAGGCATTTCTTGGCGATGACCTGTTTCGAATTTGTCGGTTACTATGTGTGGCAAATACCCGCCAACCTATTACTATGCCATTCACCTTAATTTCTATTGATGGATGCACTCTTAATGGTTTAGCCTGTGAATCTTGCTTCTTTGTGTTTTTTTTTAGAACCCACGCTAGGGATACTAACTTCAGGGAATCGACATTGTCGGAATGTGAGGGCTACTTTCATAAAAAAAGAAAAAAAAAAATTAGTCGGGTCAACGAACCGATCACGGTGGTTGATCCTTTAGAATAATGCGTACACCAAGTGCGATTGACCTTGGATTCGGAATTTTCTTTTAGACGCGTTCGATGACCCCGTGGGAAATTTTTACGGGTTTTCAGTTTACTTTGTTTCTGTGAAAAACCTAAGTAAGGCGTCTCGTCGTTTCCCTCCAAAAAAAAAAAAAAAAAACAGAAACAGAGTTTTGTTGTTTGATATTTTTCTGGAAATTGATCTTCAATGTGATTTGTTGTTATAGACAACGGCAGCAATAGTACCGACGCTTAGAATGACGCCTGAACCCATACATTGAAATTGCCAGAATTTTGGAGAGAGAGTAGCATTCAAAGGTTTAAAGGTGCACAGATTCATATAGAGGTGATGCAATTTGTGAAGTAGTGTCGTATGGTGGTGGTATCTTGTGAAGAACAAGCGACGCTCATGTCGTGTGATGCTCTGACATTGTATGCTGCTAGTACAGTGTTTGGAATGTAGTTCGATGACCCTGGTCTAGAGACCGTTTCAATATGAATTCTAGGAAATATTTAGAAGAGGCAAACCAAAGCCGTTTTCAAATTGAAAAGGACTTAGAGCAAATTGTTGTATAAAGGTATAGACCTTAGCATGTGACTATGTATAATATATTTCAATGTGTTATGCTGCAGCTAAAAGGGTACATTCGGTGAATTCAGGCAATCAACACATTAGATACAATAGTACTGCTTGTGAGAGAAATAATATTAGATGACTTTGAAGCACCAATATAAAGGCGAAAGAGAAACTCAAAAATTGGGGCTCTCAATTCTGTCTGTCTGTCTGTATGGCCGACTATAGGCTGAACGGCTGTAGGGATTTTCATCAAATTTCATACCTGCGATTGGTGGGCTCACAATCGGAATTTTTATTTCAACCTAAAGCTGAAAACAGCTCTAACGTTTTTGATCAAATTTAATATAGGAGTAGAGGACGACATATGCTATCAGATTGCCTACCAAATTTTTGCCAAAAATACGGTTCTTTACTTTTTAAATGATCCTTAAAAAAAAATCATCCTAATGATCTTGTTTGAATTTCAAACTGAGAAATTTGCAGAAAGGTGCAAGTACAGCTATGGCCAAAATAATAGGAACACTTATTACTTTTCAATGATATCGTACGTAGCGACTGCTTCGTTTGAATGAAATAAAAACAATGCAGTCAAACTAACGATTCCATATATGCGCAACAGTTCCTTGTATGCAAAACACGTCAAATCAGCGATCAGTTGCAATTATTTTGTTAAGAGCTACTGATCTATCTGGACAAAAAATAGGAACACTTCGAGTAAATTTCAATAAAACAAGCTGGTGATATTTGTTATATTGGAAAGCTGTATTTGCTAAACAGTCTCCTGATATTTTAGTATTATTTATTTGGATAAGCAAGCATTGTGGTTTAACGCGAACAGGGCGAATCTGTCCGAAACATTGCAAAGTCAATTAAATGCTCTGCAACTATGGTATTCAATGCTTTGTAAGCTAAGAAACTTCCCGAAGCCAGAGGACGCCAGCCTAAAATATCCACTAAAGACAAAAAGTATTGGTCAGGAAAGCACAGACGAACCCCTTTATGTCCTCCAAAGACCTAAAACATGAAACATCAATTGAAGTGAGTGCAATTCAATTGAGTACTTGCGACCCAATTTTGCACTTTATTATTCTCGAAATATAACATTATTTGGAGTTCAATTCCAATTCAGGACGTAATCGAACTTGTTATTTGTTGAGATTAAGGCTAGGTAGCACTACGAGGGTGAGTCAATAAGTTCCTGAAAATTAACACAAATTGTGTCGTCACCTTTAATTGAATTTTTTTTTGTCAAGAATCATCTTTCAAAAGAACGCACCTAAATTTTCAGACAGATCTGTCAAATAGTTTTGTTGTGGCAGCCATTTTATATAGACGCCTACTAGCATTTTCGTTAAAATGGAAAAAAGTGAATTTCGAGTGCTCATTAAAACTATTTTTTAAGAGAAAAAACTATTACGCAAACCAAACAAAAGCTTGACAAATATTATGGGGACTCTTCACCATCGATTGGAACCATTCACCACTGGTTTACTCAATTTCTGTGTAGTCGTTCAAGCACAAATGACGCCGAACGTTCGGGTCGCCCAATTGAGGTCACTACACCAGAAATGGTCGACAAAATCCATTGTTGGATAATGGACGATCGGCGAGTGAAAGTGCGCGAGCTTGAATAGGCCACAGGCTTTTCACATGGCTCAGTGATTTCGATTTTACATAAATATTTGCTCACAATCGACAACAAATGCATTCATTTGACAACTTCAAAGGTGTGTTTGGCGATGTTCCAGAAAAATTCGGCTGAGTTTTTGGGCCGTTTCGTAACCGTGGATGAAACCTGGATTCACCACAACGCACAAGAAACCAAGGAACAGTCAAAACAATGGACTTCTCCTGGTGAATCGAAGCCGAAGAAGGCTAAGGCGGGTTTGTCAGCAAACAAGGTCATGGCGACAGTTTTTTGGGATGCGCGCGGTGTTATTCACATCGATTACCTTGAAAAGTGTAAACGATCACCGGCGCATATTACGCAGAGCTGCTGGATCGATTCCAAGCCGATTTGAGGCAAAAACGGCCGCATTTGGCAAAGAAAAAAGTTATTTTTCACCAGGACAACGCACCGGCGCACAAGTCCGCAGTCGCAATGGCAAAATTGCATGAGTTAGGCTATGAACTCCTCCCTCATCCATCATATTCCCCAGATTTAACCCCCTGCGACTATTTCTTGTTTCCAAACATGAAGAAATGGCTCGGAGGTCATCGCTGAAACAAACGCTTATTTTGAGGGGCTTGAGAAATGGTATTATTTGGAGGGCATCAACAAATTGGAGAAACGTTGGATGAAGTGCATAGAGAGGAGACTATGTTGGAAAATAAAATGTTTTTATACCGAAAAGAGTGTTCCTTATTTCATTTTTCAGGAACTTGATGACCCACCCGTATTGGCCGGTTCTTACAAGTAAGTTGATTGTTGAATTGTGAAAGTATTGCTGTAATTCTTGTGCTGTTCAAAGGCTCTTTGGCTTACCTAACCGTAAAGGAATTATGTGAACAGAATTTTGAGTTGATGAAAATTATTCGCTTGGACGATACCGGTAAAATGTATTTCAAGATACATTTCTCGAGAGATAAAAAGTTCCGCGTATGCTATCTCCACAGTCTCTGGTCTGAAATGGTACGTCATGAGTATAGAATGATAAGATTCTAATTAATATAATTCTAACATTTTTTTTTAGCTCAAAATCATTTGAGCTGTCAGGTAAAATTCAACTTGTCCTTTTTTAATCCCATTTAGTCGATGCTTTTAAAAGAACAAGTTTCTATCTACATATAATTTTGTATTCTTAAACTTCATAAGGTCAAATAAATTTGTCCACTAAATTATTCCTTAGAACAATGGTAGACATTTATTAACTATTTTCTCGAAATACGGTAATGGATAGATGTGAACAGTTCTCCAGAACTATGATAGACATGACAAGAGGTATAGTATGATTCAAATTGGGCATAAGTTATAAGTATGTGAAATTTTGAGGAATTCGACAAAAAGTTTAGATTGCATTAAATTTTATTTTGTGGCCATATAGCTTACAGACTGCCTAGTCGATTTATACCATGTTTACAAACTTTAAAAAACTGCTTTATCCACTTTCAAAAGTACTAAAGCAATGCGTATATAGAAAAGTTATAGAGCTTTGAAACTTCAACGTCAAATTGCTTCACTCGAAATACCTGACATCCAGCTGCCAAAATATTCAGCAAGGTTTGCCATTTCATCATTCATTATTTGACGCTTCCCGAAATTGTGGAAATTATTAAAAAATATTATCGAAATTCCGGCTCAGTTGTAAATACGCAACGTGATTTTCGTCGTGAGGTCGGTCGTCACCATGGCTTCAGTGCGCAGGCAATTCGTCGCACCGTGGAAAAGTTTGAGCGTGAGTACACTCTTTTGGACCTTGAGCCACTAACTAGGCAGAGATCGGTGCGAAGTGAAGACAATATAGCCGCTGTAGCGGCCAGTATGGAAGAAGACCCAGAAATGTCGATTCGGCACCGATCAGCCGAATTGGGCATCGCCAGAGAGTCAACCAGGCTTATTTTGCGGTTGGATTTGGGCCTGCATCCATATAAGATTATGGTGACGCAAGAATTGAAGCCGAACGACCATAGACAATGCCGTGAGTTCGCTAATTGGTCGCTGAAAATGTTGGCTGGAGATCCGGATTTTGGCCAAAAAATCACTTTCTCGGATGAGACCGATTTATGGCTCAGCGGCTATGTCAACAAGCAAAATTGCCATTATTGGAGCGACCATAATCCACAAGTCTTTGACCAAGCATCAATGCATAAACAAAGATTAACTGTTTGGTGCGGTTTATGGCACGACGGCATTATCGGACCTTATTTCTTTCGAAATGAGGAAGGAGACACCGCTACCGTCAATGATGCTCGGTATGCCTATAGAGCGATGTTAACCGACTTTCTGTGGTCAAAGCTCAACAATACCGATATGTCCGAGCTGTGGTTCCAACAAGACGGCGCTACATGCCATACAAGCGACGCAACGCTCGAAGTGGCAATTTGGTGCCTGGGTCGATCTCACGGCGAGCGTTCGTTAATTTGCCACCACGATCATGCGACTTGACACCCCTCGATTATTTTCTCTGGGGCTACATCAAGTCCTCAGTTTACGCTAACAAGTCAATCACTTCGGATGAGCTAGATGCCAACATTCAAGACGCTATTGCCGGAAAAACGCCGCACATATTTGATCGAGTCATCAAAAATTGGACCTACCGCTTGAAGCACTGCCAGCGAAGCCGAGGCTGTCATTTAAATAATGTGCTATTCCATACATAATGGCATAAAAGTAGCTTCAAAATAAAGCCAGAATCAGCTTGATATCTAATACCGTTGTTGTTTTATTCACATTTATTTTCCTATCATTCTTATCTGGTCATCCTATATTACTTTTAATGTCAATTATCCTTCATTTTCTCCTTCAACCGCCAGAAGAAAGATGCCTTCACCTTCAAAAATGATTCGGGAAATTCAAACTCGTCTCTTCCTTTTTGTCAGCTCTTTCCTCACTATACGAACTTATGTATAACGAGTTTCCCACTTTTACGTCTTATTTTAATATTCGTAGGGACTTCAACTGGTAATGGCTTTCTTACCCGATTTGCTTGTGGTCGCCTTTGCACGTAGCAATACCAACTGAGCTTCTCGAGTACAGACTTTTCAACGTAAAGACTTAGATCGGGTAGATCTGATACCATCATGTTTTGCCGACGTCCATCTCTGATGTCATAATGTTTCGTATATTGTCCAACATTGCTAGAAGTATGCTAAAGCAGCGGGGAACTGAATTTATGTCAGTTTTTTGAACTTTTGATATCTCAAGTCGGAAATTGTCAAACAAACTTCAATCATTTGAAAACCAAAAGAGAGTAATTTTAATTTGTTTGTCAAATAATTTAAAGGATTCTCAATTTACTTGGAAAAAATATAAGTAAAGTGTGTTATCTCTGTCAGGCCGTATACATAAATATACAAACACATTCTATCTCTAGTCAAATATTAAGACCAAAGCTTATTTAATTGTTAAACACTGAATTCGATATTATTTACTCTAAACTGAAAAGTATTGTAGACTTTGGATTACTCTACTTTTCAGAGAAACATTATATGGGTCCACTCCCAATTTTGGGGCCGTTTTCTTAAAAAAACAAGAACATTTTTACTTTTCAGCTCTATTTTGAAGATATTACTAGAATCCAAGAGTTAGATCTATAAATGTCATGTCAACAGTACTTATATTCTAATCTCTTAAAAATCGAGGAAATGTCTTCTATGTTCCAAGATTAAATTCAATCAAAAATTTCACAAAGCCAGGCTATTTTTTTTAGTATCAGGCTGAGGGATAGGGTATCAGAAGACCTATTCTGGATGGATTGTAACACTTCTGTATCTTTTCATGTAAAATACACCATAATCTATACAAATTATATAAGTGTAGACTACAGTTAAAGAAAAGTTGCAACAACAACATAACAGTTGGGAGCCGTGGCTCAGTGGTTAAGTGCTCGATCATTGAACGAGAAGTTCACTGTTCGAATTCAAGAAAACACAAAAAAAAGAAGGTTTCTCACGGTAGCACCTCTATTATCTACGGTCCTCGGGAGAGTGTAGACAATTTATACACGCACTTTAGAAACGTAGAGAGGTTTTGAAATACCCTGCATTTAGAAAATTGAAAATTCGTCTGCATAGGATTATTTCCCATTCATCATACCATAGTCATATGTATAAGTTTGCTAGATTTTTCTATCATCTATTGGCTTTTGGATGGGGCTGATTCAATACAAGCCAATACGAGTTCAAACTCGATACTTTTACTTCGATACCAAATACCAACTGGCTGCTCTTGGACACACAATAATTCCAATGATTGGATAAGTAAACATTCTAAGAGGTGAATTTCTATGGCACTCAATTGTGATAATTTTAATTGTGGGACTAGTTCCTGCTCCCAATTCCGGATATTTCTAAAACTAACCGGATATCTAATTTCGCAAATCATAAATTCAAAATAAAAAAAACTCAATCACCAATAATTAACATCCTACTACACAGCGTAATTTTTTTGTGTTATTATTTGAAACCGAACATGGAATCAAAGCGGCTATATGTGCCATTGACCCGATTCGAAAGAAATTCAAAACATTCAAAAGCAGTCTCAATCCGGTAGAACCATTACAACATAATTCCAGTTCGAATAATGTAATACAACATCTAATTGCCACCTACATACGTATGTAAGTTTCCTTTAGGCCCAGCATGGCGCTGTGATGGAATTCAATGGCAACACGATCATCATAACAAAACCATCAGCATGGTCGATGGCTTACATCGATAGATTCACTTGGTCAATAGATATATACGAGTAAATAAATATACACGTCCACGCAAATGCTAAATATCAGAGACCAACCGAACTGTCGAGTGTTGACCTTGAAAAGTTTCGAGTTGCTATTATTTTATTTTGGACTTATTTTCATTCTTTGTTGCTGACGAAACGCGATTCTTTTTTTTTTTTTTTTTGCGAATTCTGGATAAACATGCTGCGTTGGGTGTATAGGATGAGTGACTACCTGTTAACCACGTAAAGAGATTGGAGAATTCGCATGGAATGACTAACATTCGGCGACCGCGTGCTATTGTATCGCTTAAAAGTTGTATGGAACGCATCTGCCCAAGACCGGTCATGACCAAGCCTGGAGTTCATATGATATACTTCCATATATCTCTACCCAAAGGGATGTGATCAAAAGAATTATGTAAAGGTTGGCATTTTGAAGGTATTGGCGGTTTTGAATTATTACGACTTTATTTGATTTTATTGCAGTTTCTTAACTTTTCGCACTTTTTGCGTATTCAGATGGCCAAAGGGAACAAGATAAAAAAAAATTGTTCACCAGATTGCTTCAGTGAGCTATGTTAATTATTTTTTCGCGAGCAGACAAAATGACAGAGATGCACATACACTGGACGCTCGTGGCGTCGGGTGTGTTGCATAAGATACATAATTATCTGACCGGTTGTCATCGACGATGATTTTGCATCTTAAGTGAATTGAAAATTTATTTATTTTTTTTATTATAGATTCAGAATTTCGTAATTGTTGATGTTGTTTTGAATTTGCCGAAATTGTTGGGTGAATGACTCTGGGGGAACATTTTTCCATGCGAGCCATTAATGGTACATATATGCTAATCTGAGTCTTTGTATTTGATTCGAATAACAAACTTTTTTTTATAAATATATATGACCAGTAATTATTTAAAAATGATCTTGCTGGTTTTGCTGATTGTTGTTAACAGCAAAGTGGTATTAAATGCAAATGAGCCGTTAAGATGCCTATAAATAGCATCTGAGCGAGTTGGGGATGTTTTGTTAGCATGGATGATGCTACATTGCATGATATATCAAGTTGTAGAACTACCATTGATTAAAGTTGTCATATAGCTATGATTTAATGAAGTGTATTATGCAAATAAATTACTGAATGTGTACTGGAGACCATCCCTGAAAATTAGCCATTAGTTACCATAGCCATAGTGAGAACAATACTGACACAAGGATGCTTAATCTTATACATAGCAATGAACAAATTCAGGAACCGCACTCTGGTCTGAGCTTATCGTAGAAACCATACTTAACCCAATACCACTCTAGATCTGTACATAAGAGAAACTGTTGCCGAATCTGAGGTACAGCTTGATAACAACACTCTGTATATGGACGCATCTCAATTCAGGCAGAACACTGTTCAAATTATTTGAGGGCCAGGTCATAGTGACTTTATCGGAAATGAAATGGCCAGTATGGGGTCCGACTGATGTGCATCATTAGTAGATGCAAGAGTCCACGCACTACTCTCATACGTAAAATCAAGAATTGCTGACTAAACTTAAACTTGGAAACCCAAGAAAGCTCTGTGAATATAGAAGACAAACAAAAAGAAACCATCTCGATATCTACAGAAACCAGAGTATTAATTGAACACAACCTTTTAAATAAACACTTAGGATAGAAATGGATGGTCTGCAGAAGTTGCAGAAATCCTGACAAATAAAACCCTCGACACTTTTATCTGAACTGTTTGGAAATATGTAGGCATTTAATTTTTGGGTTGCGACTAGAGAAGTTTGGGAACTAGTGGTTTAAAAGCTAACTCACTGAGTGAACAGTACGATCAGTGTTGGTATACTCGTATTGTGAGATTTTCCCATTTCGTAGGAAGACATCTCGTGAGGAAAAATGTATACTCTAGTAAAAAATTTGGGAATTTCAGTGATTTCAAAAAAGCTATGCAAAATGAATTAAATAAATTTTTTTTAGTAAATCAGGATTATATACGTACATTTGTTACATTATATTTCCGAGTAGAGGCACTGGAGTCTTGAACTTAATAATTTTAAAGATATCAAACAGATTTTTAAAACGTTAGGTTTATATAAAAACTTATAAAATATGAAAAGAGGTGTAAGAAATGGAGAGATAAGTTGAGGATATTAAAGGTGGCCATGGTGTAGTGGTAACATCATCGCTTGGCACGCTGTTGGTTCACAGTTCGAATCCTGATGTCAAGAATCATCTATTTATTTCGCATGAAATAAATAAAAAAGTCGATCACTTGCAAAAGCTTAATCAACTCTACTGTGAAGGCATAACACTGGCAGTAGGGTGGTCATATGTCTAAAATGCAACTTGATCGTGATGATGACATCAGGAGGACGGAAAAAAAAACTGTGAATCATAAGCAATGACAATAATAGCGAAAACAAACAAAATACTCCCCAGTTATCTGGACAGCCACCCTTGGAGTTCACTGAAACTTAACTACCACCTGAGTTTCAAACCAACTACACCAATCTGTCCTTCCCTTTGTGTTTTCCCTTTCAACAAAAAACGCCCATGTCCTAAAAATTAGTATAAGGGTATTCATATCCCCTTTAGCACGTGCAAATTATAAAAAAAAAATACAATCCAATTTAAATTTTTATATAGGAATAGAGACTATTGAAATGACCAGTATGTAGAACAGGAATATTATTACTGTCCATTCTCGAAAACAAAACCGAAGAAAAAGGTAGTACATATTCGTAAAACCAAAGATATTCAAAGAGGAAAAGCAAACCCATAACAATGCCCTGAGATGCCTTTATTGACTCAACTGCCAACCTCCGGAACGTAATCACGCTTAATTTTTGGTGCCTATAGTTAGATGTGCTGGTATCTCACCTGGTGACAGGGAGTTGGGTCCCTGTGTCGCACATTGTGCGTCAGACGCACATGGAATTTACCTTTAGTTTTGCCTTTCAGCAATGGCCTTACTTTCCAGCCAGGACTTGCCAGAGACCTGTTACATCCAAAGATGTGAATTAGTTATATGGGAAAAACGTTGCAAGTTTAACTTTCAAACTGTTACCTGTGGAAAGGAAACTGTTTCCGAGAAATAAATTTAAAAATATCGCATCTTGTTTCTTATATCTTTCCGAAATGGTTAAGTTTTGAAAAAAACAAAAATTGTATCTGTTTTAAAGATGATTGGTATCTCCATGTACTTTCGATTGGCTATCTCAAATTTATCGACTCCCATTTAAAAAAAAAAAACTCAAGCCAGGTTTGAATGCCAACTTCTCTCTTAGTTTTATATATATATTTACCAACACTGATACAAGTTATCTTTATTAAGGTAGCGATCACGTTTCAGTATTTATTTTGAAAGCCGAAACATTTTTTTCCGGCCCTATTTCCTTTTACAAAAGATCGAAAAACATCCGAAATCTTTTGGAAATATTGCCAGCAATTTGAAAAAGTAAAAACGAAAGGAACAAATTGCTGAATTTTTAGGGTTGGGATCACAATCCCGAAAACCGGAATTCGAAAATCCAAAAATCCCGAAAATCCGAAATCCCAAAAATTTGGTTGGGTACAATTGTAAATGCCAGGCGCCTGTATTTTAAAAGCACTTGGGTGGCCCGCTTCGCCATCATCTTTTCGACTCATACACCAGACGGTCTTCGGGCTCACATGCAGGTACACTGGGTGCCGCTATGCGGCGTTTTCGGGATTCTGGCCAACTCCCGAATTTTTAAACCAATCATTTGAGATATTCCAAAAAAGACACATCCCACTTGTTCCATATGCGAAGTTCATTTATAAATTGTTCTGATTTAAAATATAAGCAAAATCGATAAGAAGCAAAAAAAAAAAAAAAATATGTTTTCGTAAAGTGCGTTAAAAATCCAGAATATTTTGTCCTACATATGTCGAAAGTGACTTGGCATCAATCTTAAACAAAATCATCTCAGCCGTAGACGAAAATAGCCAATTTTCCCAAGTCCGCTACTAAGTAAAATACCGTTATTTGAATTTCTAAGGAAAAACTATTAACATATGTAATCTTATTTCAAATATCCGTATTATCTCAGATATAATTTTTTATTGAAATAATTTGGGCGATTCCGAGGAAATTCCACTTTTTCAAAATTCATCCGTAGTAAATTACGAATAATTTTGAGGCTAGAATGAAAATTTCGGTTGAGCCCAAAGACTCGAGATCCACCCAGCCATTTAAGCTGAAGTCTAACGTACAGGTAGACGGTGCGAGACCCTCTTTTCTGAGTTTCTATGTAATAGCAATGACAAGATTGAAAAAATCTCGATATCGCAAATTTTCACGAAAACAATTCATAGGACCATTTAAAAACCAGTAGAGGTTAAAGTAGCCTAATTTTCAATATTTAAAATATAAGGTATTTCAAAGAACATTTTCAGGGTTCCGGTACTTACAAGGTAACAAAAACTTAGAACTGTCCGTCCGTCTGTATGTCTGTCACACCCTTGTATGTTTCGAACCCCTATACGTAGAAGGCTAAAATTTGAACCAGAATTGAGTTCTACTAACCCACAATTTTTTATTTTGACATAATGGAATAGTAGGAAAATTTGTACAAATACAATATTGATATTAAATGAATGCGCTAATACATTAATGCAATGAATGGTTTGATACCCTCTTGCACGCAAATTCTTTTGGCTTTACCGTAGTTAAAACAATGAAACTACAAGAAAAAAAGATTGAAACGGTTCATAACACAATAGTATAAAGTATAAACTCCAACAAAAAGCAGTATAACACTACTTGTTTGATATATAGTAATATATGTATGTAGGTACTTTCATGCTTGACCGTCTTTTTCGCATTTCATAAATACTACAATTTCTTAAATTGCATATGTGCATACGTGTGCCTTTTCCATAGTTTAAGGAACCTCCTGACAATCTATAACGAGGGCAGAATGCTACGGAGACAGATTGTAAATTTTCAAACTACATAATAGGTTAGGTTAGGTCGATGGGTGCCTTGTTTCAAATAGAGTCCCTGCTCACTTAGACCAACAGTTCGGATCCATTGTGCCCTGGAAATGCTATAAAAGTACGCTGCTAGAAGCTCCCAGATAGTGATATAAATCTCAGGAGGTCCGTAAGATCTACATTACCTAAGACTCCCAATTCCGAGAAAAAGTAACTTCCGAGAGTCCTCACGGATAGGGCAGGATAATCACACAGCAGGCGACGAACTGATTCAATATCTTCTTCGTCCCTGCAACTTCTACAATAGTCGTTATGTAGCACACCGAGTCGCTCTGCGTGAACGCCAATGGCACAATGACCAGTAATTATTCCAGAAACGACCCGTATATTATAACGACTAAGTTTCACCAGAGAAGTTAATCTCTTCTTGCTGAAGGTCGGCCATAGCGCCCTGGCCGTTGCGCATGTTTCCAGATGAATCCATCGTGTGTACGATCTGTGGTTTTATCTTCTATTTTTTTCCGTAGGGAACTGATTGGGGTTATTACAAAAGGGATGGCCCGCGATAAGTGCAGAGCCGACTCTTTCCTAGCAAGCCCGTCAGCCCTTTTATTTCCTTCGATATCCATATGCCCCGGTACCCAGGAGAGGGTTACTGCAGTGGCTCTGAATATTCCATTTAAGAGTGATTTGCAGGTCCTCACAAGCCTTGATCTAATTACAGCAGAGTCCAGAGCCTTAACGGCTGCCTGGCTGTCTACATAAACAGTTACTGTTTTGCCAACGATATTAATCTCGCGTATAATTTCCGCAGCCTGTATGATGGCTGTGATTTCAGCCTGAAAGACGCAGCAGTCGTGGCTGATTCTAAAGGAGTTGATTATTCCTAGGGTCTCACAATAAACTCCGGCTCCTGTGCCAACGTCCATCTTAGAAGCGGCGGTATAGAACGCCAGTTCCTTTTACTTCATGGTTCTCAGGTTCCTCCAGTACTTTCTGTTTGGAATTCTTACCGTGAATCTACTTTCAAATGCTAGCGTAGGGGTCATGTAATCAGTTTCCGTCGATCAACTGGTAGTCCCCCATAAAAGCTCGATGACACAATCGGCCTTCTCTCAGTCTTACAGCGGTTTTAGCCGCCAAACTGGTGCAGTATACATCAAGCGGAATGAAACTGAGCATGGTTTCCATTGCCGCTAGATACTACAGGTACATTTTCAGAATAACAATAATAAAGTTTTACGAGTACAATATTTAGTTTAGTGCATCTGTACTGTACACATGCATATATACGAGTACCTACAGTGTATTTGGATAAACTTTTTTCTTTACATAATCGTAACTACGCTGCATTTTTTTAGTTAGTCTTTTAAATACTTGGTATGGTATGTGCTTTTGCAATTAACTGTGAGAAATATTTTTTGGACTCAATCGAGATTGAATTTTATGTTATTCATTTCAAGGTTGGGATTTCATATCCCTCCCATATGGCATCTGTCAAATCCAATTGTCATCCATAGTGACAGGTGGTTAGTTCCTGCCTTGACATTTTATAATATGCATCGTTTAATCACCGATCAACGCATTAAAATTATTGAACCTTGTTACAAAAATAACAGTTTTGTAATATCTGTGTATCGCGATTTAAGAACAGATTATGGTCGTCATAAACGCACAACTGAGTAAACAATACGAACCGCAATCACCAAATTTGAACAAATAGGTAGTGTTTGTGATGCGTAAGATCTGTTCATAATCGCATCATCGTAATGCTCAATCAACTGAAAAGATTGACGCCGGAATTGTCAATTCTACGACACGCTAAGCAATTGGACATTTCCTATAGCACCGTTTTGCGTATTTTGAGCTTAGATTTGTATATTCATCCCCATAAGGTCCAGCTTATACAACAGCTAAAGCTTGCTGACAATAGAATGCCCTGAACATACGCCGATTAGGTGCTACGTGCCACACAACACAGGCAAATTTGGCTATAGTGCACGAAAAGTTCCCCGGCCGTTTAATTTCGAGATTTGGCGACATCAATGGCCAGCAAGATCGTGTGATATGACCCTTAGGATGGGGCTATGCTAAAGATGTCTATTTAAAAACCAACATCGCAATACAGTCAGAAATGTGCCGAAAAGTAATCGAAAATTATCTCACTAGAATCGAAGTTTGCAAATACCCGTGGAGACCATTTAACCGACGTTGTATTCCATACATAATGGGAGGTCCGAAATTTAGAGAGTAAACAAAAATGTTATTGAAATCGTTAATACGAGGGTGGGTCAATATGTGAAATAAGGAACACTCTTTTCGGTATTAAAACTCTTTATTTTCAACATAGTCTCCTTACACTTCATCCAAAGTTTCTCAAATTTTTTGATGCCCTCCAAATAATACGATTTCTCGAGCCCCTCAAAATAAGCGTTTGTTTCAGTGATGACCTCTTCATTCGACCCAAATCTCTTACCTCCGAGCCATTTTTTCATCTTTGGAAACAAGAAATAGTCGCAGGGGGCTAAATCTGGGGAATATGTTGAATGAGGGAAGAGTTCATAGCCTAACTCATCCAATTTTGCCATTGCGACTGCGGACTTGTGCGCCGGTGCGTTGTCCTGGTGAAAAAGAACTTTTTTCTTCGCCAAATGCGGTCGTTTTTGCTTCAAATCGGCTTGGTATCGATCCAGTAGCTCTGCGTAATATGCGCCGGTGACCGTTTTACCCTTTTCAAGGTAATCGATGTGAATAACACCGCGCGCATTCCAAAAAACTGTCGCCATGACCTTGTTTGCTGACAAACCCGCCTTGGTCTTCTTCGGCTTCGAAGTCCATTGTTTTGACTGTTCCTTGGTTTCTTGTATGTTGTGGTGAATCCAGGTTTCATCCACGGTTACGAAACGGCGCAAAAACTCAACAGAATTTTTCTGGATAATCGCCAAACACACCTTTGAAGTTGTCAAACGAATGCATTTGTTGTCGATTGTGAGCAAACGCGGTACACATATTGCGGAAAGCTTTTTCATGTCCAAATATTCATGTAAAATCGAAATCACTGAGCCATGTGATAAGCCTATGGCCTCTTCAAGCTCGCGAACTTTAACTCGTCGATCGTCCATTATCAAACCATGGAACGTTCGGTGTCACTTGTGCTTGAACGACCGCACCGAAATTGAGTAAATCAGTGGTGAATGGTTCCAATCATTGGTGAAGAGTCCCCATAATATTTTTCAAGCTTTTGTTTGGTTTGCGTGATAGTTTTTTCTCGCAAAAAATAGTATTTAATGAGCACTCGAAATTCACTTTTTTCCATTTTAACGAAGATGTTAGTAGGCGTCTATATAAAATGGCTGTCACAACAAAACTATTTGACAGATCTGTCTGAAAATTTGGGTGCGTTCTTTTGAAAGATGGTTCTTGACAAAAAAAAATTTAAGGTGACGACACAATTCGTGTTAATTTTCAGGAACTTATTGACCCACCCTCGTACTTTTTATTTTATTTAAATTAAAAATCTTAAAGCACAAAATTTATAACCCTGTAGTTACCTCCTCAGTTTCCTGTGATCCATCCCTTTAGTTCTTAAGATGAATATCTCCGTGGAAAAAAAGGCTAAAATCATTGCTTTGCATGAGCGTAGTAGGAAGATTTCTACTGATATTGGTTTCCGAAAGTCAAGTGTTTCCACCGGTGGTTGCAAAACCACGGTTCATATGTTTGGTATACAACAGCGTAATGAATCCTGGGAAGGAGGGAATCTTTAAAGGGGTGTCGGCTGCTATTCAAATGGATACTGTACAATGGCTGCTGTTTGAGGTGTGTATTAGAAACGGACCGCAGAGCAAAGGAGGCTAGTAAAAGACAACTACCTATTACCTACTTGGGCTATGAAGAAAAAAAAAAAAAAATGCTGCAGTGGGCTAGTCAATACATAGTCTGGACTTCATAAGAATGGGGAAGAGTAATTTTTACAAACGAGAGAAACTTCGAAGTTCAAGGCTACCTTATAGTCATGACAAGAGGTGATAATAAAAAGTTCTATTCTGCCCATGTTGACGAAGATCTCATACATTCACCTAAAGTAATGTTTTGTGGTTATTTCATATGCTCCTGACTACCATGCAAAGACAAGATTTTGCCTCATTTGAAGAGAAGAATGTCAATAATCTGTGAGCCATAATCAAAGCAAGGCTCAGGAAAGAGATTGTAGGGCCAAAACCAAGCTGATTTCAATAATAATTCAAATATAGTTTCATGACGATTAAATTAAAAATATTTCTGAATCACTGATATATTCAACGCCAAACAGGGTCAGAACACTCATTGATGCTTAAGCTGGACATATAAAATAATAATTTGCATACCGTTAAAGAAAAAGGAGTAAACCGTGGCACAATTTTTATTTTACGTAAAGAATAAAATTCCAATTAAAAGGCATGAATTATTTTTGAAAAACCCCTGTTCTTGCCTACAATGAACTAGACCGTGCTTTTTTAAATTTATTATATTTTTGAGTGCGAAACGGGCAAAAAAAAGAAGTTATTTTCCACCTCAAAAATCGACGTCAATATTTATTTATCAAGCTCTTCACTTTCTAAAAATATTACTCGGCAATCAAAAAATTTATGCCAATCAACTTTTTCGAATACCAATTTAGACGAATCTCATTAGTACCTTCCAGAATCGTCTTAATATTTTATTGTACTTTAATTTAATTCACATGTTTATCAGCAACATAATTTTTCTACGCATCACCAATCGATCTCGGTAAACAAATTTTGAAAACAATAATTTTTTTTTGTTGTTTTCTATCTATCATTCAATAGGCCCATTAAAAAGCTGCGTAAAAAAAATCCTTGCAAAATTAGCAAAGAAAACGAAACCAACAAAAAAATAATTGATATTCAGAAAACATAAATTTTTGCGTTCCAACGTGATTCGCAAAAAAAAATCTAAATCTAAACAAACAAATAACTCCTCCGGGTTCATTCATATCATCGATATCCCTATACAAAAACTTCCTGCTTTGTTTTCTAGATTCTTTTTAAATATATTCTGTTTATCTGGTTTTATAACTTTGATTCTATTTATGCTGGAACTTCTAACAATGGTCATCATCGTAAGTGCGTCAGAACGTACCCGCAGGCCTTTCGATATTTTATTATTATTTTTTTTTTCTTTATTTCTAGAGAATTTATTTTATGGCTTAGTTTTTGTGGATATTAGAAACGATTATAATTTGCGACGCATATTTTATGCTTAATATGAAGTGGCTCTACGAAATAGAAAGGAATTCAAGAAGTGATCATCATTGAAAAGATTCTATAGGTACATAATCATTAGTGGTCTGACATCGAGCGGGGTTCGGTCTCGGTGTATGTGATTGGTCACGGTGAAGGGCTCACAGAGATATGATTTTGTTAGGAATAATTTTCACTTTCAATTTTAGTGACAGAAAAAAGGTAACAGGGTGTCTCTATGTTGGTGACCACTTGTTAAGGGTTTTTATTCTTAGATTCTACGAATATGATGTTTCTAATGTTTTTTTATTCGTTATTTATTTTTGTAAGCTTTATAAAATGACGGTCGTTTTTTGATTAACTACTCTCCTCGACAACTTGAGTTTTATTACAACATTCTTAATAGAAGAGATTTAAACAGTTTTTTTATTATTTTTCGTGCGATTTTGTTTCAATGGCGTCTTTGAGGTCTACTATATTATTGAATTGTCATTGGTCCACTTGTGATTTGATGACATATCTCACCGAGAAGTGGAACCAATTTCTCCATAACTTCGTCGAAACTAAGATGGTTGCGTTTGATATTTCAAAGGCATTTGACAGAGTTTGGCGTCAGGCCCTTTTGTCGAAAATGCATGCATATAGCATCGATTTGTCTCTTCTTCAATGTATTGTATTGAATGCCGCAATACAAGTTGTCTTGGACGGCTTCAACTCTGCAATTCACCAAATAAATGTTGGTGTTCCCCAATGCTCTGTTTTGTCCCGACTGTCTTCCTTATTTTTATAAATGATCTTTTGTCTGCCACTTCTAATCCAATCCACTCTTTCGATGATGACAGTACCCTCAGTTTTCCATATTCATTCCCTAACTCATGTCCTTGCTCTTCGGCCGTAGAAGAAGAACGCCAACTTATGTAAAATACATTAAATTCCGACCTGGACAGCATAATCAAATGGGGTTCAACCAACCGAATGGAATTTAATGCTTCCAAAACACAATGCTGTCTTCTGTCTCTCAAGCGAAACCAAAACCCTCAACCATTATGGTGCTTGCATTGCTGAAACCGAAAGACTTGCTATTCTCGGTATGTATATCTTCAATGGAACGATCGCATATTCAAGGTCGCCAAAAATGCTGCAAAATGTCTAGGATTCCTTAAACGGTGCAAGAAATATTTTATCCTTCATTCATCCGCCCTAAGCTGGAATATAACGCCCATATCTGGTCTGGTGCACCCAAGACCGTTCTGCACATACCAGTCAGGGTACAGAATCGCGCGTTAAAACTTATAGGTGATAGACTTCTTGGGCTTAAGGGAAACTCCCCTTGGCGCGCGCAGGGGAGCCTCGGTAGATAGCTCTTGAGAGATGTTCCCATACATTCTCAATTATATTGAGGTCTGGAGACAATGCTGTCCAGTCAGTAACAGAAACGTTGTTACGCGCGAAGTACTCTTTTACCTTCCGGGCTGTGTGGATTGCTGCATTATCTTGTTGCAGGATAAAATTTTAGCCGAATTTTTCTTGGTTATAATGAACAATCTCTTCGTTTAAGATCTTAAGGTAGTCGTCACTTTTTATCCCGCCGTTTACTAAGCGGATATTGGTCTTATTTTGGTATGATATTCCTGCCCAAATCATGACTCCACCTTTGCCTTGTTGGCGTCGTCTTAAAAATGGCTCGTCCTTCCTGAAATCATGAAAATATTGACGATATCCGTCAGGTCCATCAAGGCAAAAGCGTTTCTCATCGGTAAAGATGACAGTTCCCCAACGCTTCTTCCAAATGATTTCTGGCAAAGGTTTTTCTTTTCAAATGCTGTCCCGCTTCAGCTAACACACGCTGGCAAGTCATTAGTTTTCTGTCCACATTCGAAATCCCTGCTGATACAACGATTTCCCTTTGTTGTTGCTGTAGAATATGACACTTCTCTTAGTAGGGACCGACGATCTGCTGTTGTCAAGCTATATTTTCGTCCAGGTATCTTTTCCCGTAGTTTTCTGGATCCTTTAAATAGTTTGAAACAACTGTACGAATGCGACTCAAAAGGTTTGCAAATTTTGTTGACAGAATTCAATTCAATTCAATTCAGTTTTATTCATTATTCTTATCAACAATTTTTTTTTTTTTTTTTTAATAACTTAACTATATAAGAATTTAAAGTAATGAGAAAAAGTTTATGGCATTTTTACTTTCAGAAAAAATTGAGTTAATGCTACATTTCATATAAAATATTTCATAGTGGAGTGAACAATAAAAATTAACAATTTAAGGATTTGAAAAAAAAAAGAATTACAACAAAAATAAATTTTAACAAAGAATAAGATACAAAGCAGGGATACGAGTAATGAAAAGTATTTACAATACATGTACAGCAAAAAATCTAACAACGTAGCGCAACAAACCTTTAATTTCATTGATGTTAAATTCAAAAAGCCATGATTTCACACTTTTCAAAAACGCGAATAATGTTTTGTATATTTTCAGGTAGCCTATAAAACAATTTGCAAGATACGATGGTGTAGGAATTTCTAAAATGTGCAGTCCGAATGGCAGGTAGGAGAACTGCAGACCGAGAACTACTTCTTAAGTTAAATGCGTCGTAGATAGGACTTTGCAAATATTCACCTCTCATAAAAAATATCTTAAATACCTTATAATAAAATAAGTGACGAACTGGTAGAATTTTCATTAGACGAAATAGTTAAATGGTATGAGCTAAGCGGGCAGTATTTTTCTTAAAGCGCATTTTTGAGGTACAATCATTTGTTGTAATTTGTTCAGATAAGCACTGCCCCAGCAACAAATTTCATATTCTAATTTCGAATGAAATATTCCATAATAAATTGTTTTTAGGGTGATGTTAGAACAAAATTGTCTAAGACTATAAAAAGATCAGATTGAAAAAAGTAGATACCACTTTAAGTTTGTAAAGTGCTCTGTCCAGCTTAGATGTTGATCTATTGTAACACCTAGATATTTCAAATGTACTACTGTGTATATTAAAACAGTTAGCATTGCAGGCGACATAGGATTAAAGAAAAATTCCGAACCAGATCCTGAACAATAACATAAAATGTGCCAAGTACAATCAGCAGCATGGAACATAACATCCACATCCGTAAGCATCTGTATTCCGAGACTGAAAAAACAATAATTTTATTTTCTGGCTAACAATATCATGATCTGCAAACCGAGTCCTCAGCAAGTTAACATCGTCGTTTATTTCACATCATAACTATAAATTCAAGGGACTAGCTGAGACATATGCAATTGCAAGATCAGCATCATTTAAGGGTGGCCGTGGTGTACTGGTAACATCATCGCTTGTCACGCTGTTGATTCACGGTTCGAATCCTGATGTCAAGAATCATCTATTTATTTCGCATGAAATAAATAAAAAAGTCGATCACTTGCAAAAGCTAAGTCAACTCTACTGTGAAGGCATAACACTGACAGTAGGGTGGTCATATGGCTAAAATGCAACTTGATCGTGATGATGACATCAGGTGGGTGGAAAAAAATACTGTGAATCATAAGCAATGACAATAATAGCGAAAACAAACAAAATACTCCCCAGTTATCTGGACAGCCACCCTTGGAGTTCACTGAAACTTAATACGACCTGAGTTTCAAACTACACCACTCTGTCTCTTCCTCTCTTCCTGGCCGTTCAAAGATTGAGTTTACATGAATTAAGAACAGAATGGGACCAAATACTGACCCTTGGGGTGGCCGGAAATGAGGGGTGCTGAAAATGAGAGGTGGCTGGAAAAGAGATTATTTCGATGTTGAGGTATACAACGTCAAATAAAACACTGGCTTTATGAACCTGCTATATACTGTAGCTCCAATATGGCAGCCTAATTGCAGTGCACGGGCTTAAGCATCCTTGAATGATTTGAAGAGCGATGCTAAAGGTTCTTTGTATATTTCCATAGAGACATCCGAGGCCGAAGAGATGAGACCAAGGGACTATCGGCCAAGATTTATTAAGAATTGCACAAAGAAGTGTTAGTCTGTCCGCTCTACGAAAGAGATACAGGGTGCTCAGTGAGTCCTAGGGAACTCAAGTTTTCTTCCAACTCCTCTTTTCTGTATACCACGGGTGAGTATAGGGGGAAAGGTCCGAAAAAACATTTCATCGAATGTGCTGGAATCGGCAAACAATTTTATAAAACAGATTCTCAGATGACGGAGGAGAACGAATGTAAGAAAGCATCTGTTTCGGATGTAGGAAACGACAGAGTGATTGATATGAAAAATAGAAGAAGCTTACGAAAAAAAGATCGCAGAACGTCCTCTATTACTATTTTCTCTAGTTCGGATGGAACTATTTTGTGATTTCCTATCTAACATGATATATTGTCGCTGGTCTCTTACCGAGATTAGTACTTCAACAATCACATTGCGTTTCGGAGAATTGTGTGTCTCTCGATATGTGTAAATTGTTACCCAAGATGGATGCAGTTAGCGAAAACAATCACAGACATGATACTGAGTGTCAATCAGTAGTTCTCAAGTAATTTTTTTTCACACAGTAATGACATGAATCCATTGGCTATACTCGTATTGTATAGAGCCATATTACAATCTTTACGCAAAGTTATCACTTAGCAGAAAATTAGACTACAATTTTGGCGCTAAAAAAATTACTGAATTGTGGAAAATATTACCAAAATAAATTAAAACTAAAAAAACGCCTGTGAAGAGACAATGTTACGAAGCCAAGTCACTAAGAGTAGAAAGGAAAAATCTAAAATTAATGACTATTCTCCGAATTACGGGGCAGCAATAATGGCAATGAGTTAGGTCCTTCCAGATATTCGGCCTACATACTTAAATCACGTCCATAAGAACATGTATTACAATACACACTACTGTAACTAAAATATTTAAGTTAAAACTCATCAACGTGGGACACATTGTATAGATCCCACATTGTTCCGATCAGTATTCCAGGTTTTCTCTCTCTCTTTTCGGATTTGTGTGAGGTGCTAAAATTGACAAAACGGATTTGATGAAATCCGTATATTGCGCCTGTCATATGGCATCTGTCAAATCCATCTGTCATCCATAGTGACAGATAGTTAGTTGTTGCCTTGCATTAAAACTGTTGACGCCGATTTCTCGAATAAAATCTTTTCCAGCAACGAATTCCATTTCTAGCTCGGCAGCTATGTAAACAAACAAAATTGCAGAACTTGGGGTTCTGAGAATCCAAATAAGGTGACAGTTTGGTGAGCGCTGTGTGTTGGCGCCGTATTTTTTTTTTAACCGACGAAGGCACAGCTGTTACAGTGGATTCTATGCGCTATAATCAAATGATAACCAACTTGTTTTGGCATGAGATAGAAGACATTGATGTGAGCGACATGTGGTTCGAAGAGGATGGGGCTACGTATTGGTATAGTTATATTGTCTCTTTTTTTCTTGTGGGTACCCAAATGGACCTAATTTAGTGGCACTATTCGGATGGATAACAGTGGTGCCAGGAATATTTAATGAGAAATATGGGAAAAATAATTAAAAATTCAGATTCCCAGAAAGGGCGCAACCTATCCACAAAATGTTGAAGAAGCTGTATGAAATGGTGCGTACGGCCACGATTATCCTTTCCATGTAGAAATGGTTTCACCTTTACTTACCAAAATATTCCAGTGAACACATTTTCGAAATGGAATCATCTGGTGGAAAGCTCTCCTGTCTTGCGTCAGAATCCAAAACGATAATACTGTGTGGCATGACCATGTTTCTTGTCTAATTTGTTTTCCGTCCACTGACTTTCCTATCTTCTAATTAATTTGTAACTCAAAACCAAATTTAATTTCTTATCAAATCAAAGTTTGTCTAATTTGTAAAATATTAAGTAAAAAAACAAAAAAAACGTCTCCCCAAAAACAATTCACTTCAAGGTCTTTGGGTGATTTCAACTTGTGCATTGATATCATCATCATCATCACCGCGTGTTCGCATATTTACAGAACGAAAAAAAAGAAACAACAACAAAATAGCAATCAATAATTATTTAATAAGAAAATTATTCAATGCCTATAAATCTGTGGCATTCCTGAGAGTGTAAATGGCAAGCACGCTCGTTAAGAAGTAGAGCCACCCCCACCACCCGAATAAACATAAAATAATCCGTCGTCCGGTTCTAATTATAATTGAATCCGAGACGGTCTCGAGTGCAGTCCAGCTCGTGCACGGATGCGGATACTGTTGCTATTGGGGGGTGGGCTAGGGGAGTTTTAAATATCTGGTTCCAAGCATATCTAAGCGATTCTCACGTCATTTCTACACCCATCTAACCACTTTATTAGCACTGAAAATAAAAAAAAAACACAGAATGTATTTTTGAGATTCGTTTGGAGCATCCAGTTTAATTAGCTTACTGACCTCCAACAGAGTCATTCACTTTTCTCGAACCGATATGTGCAGAATATGAATGGACTGTTTTGGAATCCTTCTATGCAGAAATAGAATGCGAAAGCTGACAGTGAATATGGTTTGATTAGAATAATCATTCAATGGGGGAATTTAAAAGTTGAATGAGCTGAGCATGTACATATTACGATGTCAAAATGTTGACAGTGCCAAGAATAAAGTTACTCTTGGCTGAAGCTAGAAGATGTCAAATGCATACCTTTACTTACCCAAATGGTTCCCAATCCGTAAAGAATCATCGTATGAGGCATTGCAGCTATCTATCTGAATGGTCTATTAATCTGCAACCGTCTATCGTAACTCGTCCAATAAAAACATGAAGATCTTGTACGACATAAAGTACGCTACTCTTGCTCGATAATTTAAGGAATAGTTTCGGTCTATGTGACTTAGAGGCATAGTTTAGATTAGGTTAGATAGCCCTATTAAGTTGTTCACTGTTTACGTAGACCACATGTTGGTTTCATTGTGCCCATTTTATAATAATTTAAAACCACCCAGATAAAAATATAAATCCCTGCAAGTCCTTCATCTCTATTTTACGCAAGTCCTCCCGCTCCGCGAAGAAGTGACTACCAGGAGTCCTCACTTTACTATTGGGAAGGGTAGGACACTCGCACAGCAGTTGATGGACAGATTCAGTATTTTGTTCACCCCTGCAGCTTCTGCAGTAGTTATTGTGGATTAGCAGAAGATGCTGCAATCCGTTGTTAGTTCTAAAGGAACGGATGACTCTTTGGGAAGGGTTGCATATTAAACCTCAAACCATTAATTTTGGAGCCGTCAGTGTAGAAGGTTAATTCCTTTTTGCTAGTGACTTGTCAGTGTATCCAGTCATTTCTGTCAGTAATATCCTGTCAAAGAATAACAACGGAGTCATATAATCGGTTTCTTTCTACTGGTTAGTAGCCTCCCACATATTATGAAGACTGCAGTCTCGCCTTCTGTTATTGCAATATGCATCCAGCTGTAGGTATCATTCTTATTTTTTTATTTTTATTTTTAATTTGACATTTACAGGCCATACAGAGTCTAGCCTAGCTCATCGCAGCCACTCGTGATGTACGCAACACGAATAGTTGGGACCTACAGTTTCATGCGGCTTCCGAAGGGCAATTTTTTTTTTTTGGATTGAGAGAAGCTTCTCATAACAACTTTACTCTCGGATGTTTGTCAGACGTGGGACCGTGAGAAAACTTTTTTTTTCTGTGTGTTTTCTGGAATTTGAACACTGAATCTCCCGTTAATGTTCGCGCGCTTAACCACTGAGCCGCGGCGCCATTCGTTCCTGTGGATATTCTCATTTCGATGCAGGCTCCCCTCTGGGTCTTGGTGAGATTTGAAAGACCGCATTTCTTCTTAAGGGCCTTACACTAAACCGACGAGGACTAACAACAGTCATATATTGGCTTAAATTTTTTAAAACCGCATGTATTACTGAATGCCATTTTACATGAGTAGAAGGTTAAGCATCCTTTCTCGACGCATCGGTGTTCTATCAAAATTACGCAGAAATACCGTGCTGGCCTTAAGAGTTTTAGGTTAATCTTTCCGATTCTTGGGGATTTAAAAACTGGTATTGATCTTTCTTAGTGAAAAGCATGATTTCTGTCTTTTAAGTATTGACTCCCAGATCTCCTGCTGACCCAATTATTAACTAGTAGCAGCGCTAAGTTAATTCATTCCCGTAGTTCTGGAGGGAATCTGCATGATACCAGAATGACAACATCGTCAGTCATTTCCCTCTAATATTTTCAAAATTTCGCCCGCTTCAAGGAGTCGAGAGAATGCCATCCTGCTTACCTTTCTCTTGATGTTCTTGTCTCCCATCGAGTTATGTTCTATGAGGACTGCTTAGTAGTAGGAACCTAGAGTGAATTTCTAATGCTGTTTCCACTGTAGATACTACTCTCAGTCAATCCATTGATCTAAATTTCACGTCACATGTCTTTCGAGCTTTTCAGTATTTTATTCAGCAAAGACGACTGACTGATTTGAGGTAGTATCATTAGCATTTCAATTCCATTCTCAAAGATAGGAAAGGTAATACCTCCGAGGACTATAAATTTAGGAGCATAGTTTTTTTTCAAAATGAGAGTGTTCTCTCTGTCTCTTGAGCAAAGAGGTTCAATAACAAAGTGTTCGAGCTGAAATATTTAGCCAGCTCACTTTGAGCAGATGAATACTGATACCCGCCAACTTAAAATCATTTATAAGAGACGTCAACATCTGCGAGGGGGAAGGGTCAATAAAATTAGACTAAAGTGGGGTTTCGAATTCGCTTAGAGTCGGACTAGCAGGGAGAATTTATTTTTTTCGGAAAATTAAGAAAGTTTTGTATGGACAAACTTTCATACTAGATAAGCTGTTCATGAAAGGCTGAGCATACCATCCATGATCCATGGAACCCCAATGCAGGCGCATTTGAGTAATAATTGATGACCATCTCATCAAAACTCCTGTATGTTTCTATACTTCATTCGTTCAAACCAGCCACACCATCGTACTTCGTAAAGTTTGACGTCGAAAGTTTAACATTGCAAAAGAGTGAAAAAGTCTTTGTGAAGCGGGGATCATTCATCTCCATCATGAAGTGCAGCAGTACAAGGCCACTAGTCTCAATGTGTCAATCGAACAATTAGAAGAAAGTTGCCTAGCTACGGCATTGGAATCCGATTAGGTTTCACCTTCACCTTCCAAAACACATCTAGAAGGCATACTCGTACATAGGAAGGACAAGTGCTCCCGAATTCTGAAAATAAATGAGAAGAGAGAACATCGTCTTGGATTGCAGACGATGACTATAGGAATTAACTAGCCAACGAAAAACACTACGAATTACCCAAAATATTACTATGAATTGTTTGTCATTTTACACGAAAAAAAAAAAAAATTGGGGAATTCTGCTATGATTTCTTTTTTTTTTTTCTTTTTATTTTTGCAATTGAAATTATCACTAAAATTCCCCAAAATTTGAATATCAAATAAACATCGTTAATGTGCACGAAAGTAATAGTGAAAGTAAGCGATTTTCGAATACCATGAATAAAGAGTCGAATTAGGAGTAGGTTAACTTCAGATTGCGAAATATGTACATAAGTGAATTGTCGTAAGCAAAGAGTCTTATTAAGACAGGTTTATCACTAAATGTGAATTGATTTAGAATAAAGTGAATTGAAGTGTAGCATAATAATGATGACAGAAATTGGATTCAGTGGATTGACGACGACGCATCACATGGAAGAAGGATAAGAACAAGCTGTACATTAACCTCACCGCCTTAGATGCACCCTGAACTGTGGGACTATCTAAATGAAATAAGCAATTATTCTTTTTCAAAATATTTTTCGAAAATCTGGATGACGAAGCAAGAGCAAATAAAGTTCACAATAACAATGTCCGATGTCCGAGAATCTTACAAAATGAGTACATGACTACATGAATCCCCATTCTTAAAACGATTTCAAATGAAATGAAAATAATACCACCGCTATCTTTTGGTTAATATTTTATATAAATTGTGTATAAATCATGTATGTACATGATGTGAAAGCAATAGAATTTCCATAGTCCGTAGTCTATCTGTGAATTCGGCCTTTGAATGGAGACCGGGTCATATAGAAAGGTACATATGTAGTAATTAGAGGTTGGTTGTACTTTAACGGCATATGGGGCGGCGGGTTTGTATTTCCAAGCCAGTTAAAGTCCTTGCCATACACAGCCGGATGGAAGAACTGTTATAGCATTTATTTTTTGGACACTTTGAAGGCCCTTGTGAACCTAGAAACTAATTGGAAGCAGTTTCCCAGAAGCCTGCTGCCAAAATCATATTTTTTATTTATTTTTTAAATTTTCTCCATCACTTAGAACTTTCTTTGCAGTTTGTAAAACCCAGTGATGGAGTGAAAGGAAAAGATATATATTTTTAAGTAATACTAGGCATCTGGCGCCACATTTTGCAGCATCAATACTCTGCTGGTTACCTTGAAGGCTATCATATATGTCAAGCATTGATAAGCCATTAGATTCCTCAATTCCATCCATTCTGATATTGATCACGTTCGTACCCCGCTTCATAGACAGGGGGCAACACTGCGTTTTTGACACTTTAAAATCAACTCCATTTCTCGCACCACAATTGATGATTACATTAATGTCAGAATTGTAGGAATTCGTTGCCGCTGAGACTCGACGATTTGGGGCCCTTGCCGTGGTGTCGTTAGCGAGTAGGCGAAGTTAAGAATACTGTCATCCGTGAATAAATGAATCGGATTACAATTCGAGAATGATGTAGAAGTACATCCATCTAATACAACCTACAATGATCGACGAAAGTGTCACCGACTCAATGATGCCGTCGTCCAAATGGCGCATCATACAGTAACTCTACGAGGATGTAATGGTAGTTGGTGTATCAATTGAGGATATGCAGCAACAAAACCATTTCACTCCACTCTCGCAGGCGCATATGGTCATTTTCCATTAATTGTTGAGCTGATTGAATTTTGTAAGGATACAACGTAAATTTTGCAAACTTGCCGCGATATTTCAAATTTTTGTGCACGACGTCTAACGAAGGTGCCCGGATATCAATATTATCTCTCACTGCAGCAATATTTTGTGCCGTACATACGCTACGAACTTGGCCGGATTTCACTTTGCCTGTCAGTCTATACTGAGTTTTAAAGTTACTTATTATACGCTGAATGGTTGACTTGCTAGGCACATGATTTAAACCAAACAAAATACGCAAATTCCTTCGTGTTTTCACAATAGAAGGATTATTTAGATAAAATGTTTTTTTCAACACATTGTTGGGGCATTAGGTGCTCCCTAATATACTGTTATCGACTATTCTTCACGAACGTCAAATGTGAACTGACAAATGCCAACCAAACCAGAATGGCGGCCAAACAACATCGACTTGGAATATAAAAAAAACACCATGTACATATTTTGTTAAGTAAATATTTTTCAGTTCCTTGTAAAATGATTGAAAATATGACATTTTTTGAAAACTCGGAGTGCTTGTGGGTAGTATTTTACACTCGTACTGCTTCGATATGAAATTGTATAAGTATTTTTGCAGCTCAAAAATTGAGGCCTACAAACTGGTGACATTCAGATAGACGAACGGACACTTTTGGGGATCTACCTTTATTATTTCTCTATGTTACAAACTATGAGTCAAAATTAATATACCCTGAGATAGGATATAAACATACAGGAAAGATAGAATCCGTCTGCAATGGATCGTTTGATACCCTATTCCTACTAAATGAAAATAGCGTTCTGAAATTTACAGTCAGAATTTACTTACGCGACTTTTAAGAAATTTTATCAAGACAACTCATTTTATGGCTTCTACTTACAAGAAAGTGGTCGTGGCTGTAACTATTTGTTGCCGAAGTTCGTCGAACCTGACGAAAAAAATGCCCCCAATTCGAATGAACGAATTGTAGAGAATGTAAACGTGTATATAGTTTGTTAAGGCGGTATTTTCCAGTTTCTAAAAAAAATATAGAAAAAGGATACGAGTATGTTGATATATGGATATACATGCCAGAATGACACAACTTACGTTCCTGATCACAGATATACGAGGGCGAGGTGAAAAGTTCTCGACCTACCACATAGATGGAACTGCTATTAATGGAATTTTTTTTGTGATATTTGTACACGTGTCACAATAACGAACGTCAACTTTCAATTTGATCTGTCAAGTAGTTTTTTTTTTTTTTTTTTGTATACGGCTTTTAATTAGTCGTGTTGTATGTGTTTCGTTGAAATGGATAAACTGGAATATCGTACCGTTATAAAATTCTTCGTTTTGGACGGTTTATAGAAAACAAAAATTCATGCGAAGTTGGTAAAGTATATAAGGAGTCTGCTCTTTCATTTTCAACAGTGTAGGGATGGGCGGCTGTACGTGGTCGTATATCTCTCACGTGGATCATCTTCCACGTGAAGGACGACCAAAAACTACAACCACAGATGAAAATACCGAGATAGTGCATAACATGGTATTGGATGATCGGCGATTAAAGATATATGAATTAGCTGAGGTCCTAGGCATATTGGAAGAAAAAGTAGTAGTAAAAAGCCAGAAAATTTGATGCAATATGACTTAAATGTTGACCAAAAACAAATGCGATCCAAACGAATTTGTGCGCTGATTTGTTGCCATGGATGAGCAATTGGTGGAAGCCGGTGGCTCTGCACCAAAAATTGCGAAGTCGATTTCATCTGCCTTAAATGTCATTTGTCAGTGTTTTCTGGAATACAAAAGGGATTCTTGTCATTGATTACCTTTGAAAGGGTAAAACAATAACTGGCGAATACTAAGCAAGTTTTCTATACCAAGTGGATGAAACAATTCGTGAAAAGAGGCCTAGATTGCAAAAATAATCTTTCATCAGGACAATGAACCTGCCTACAAAGCTGCTTTGGCAATAGGAAGACTGATGGATTCAAATTACGAACTGTTGGAACATCTATCCAATTCATGGCTCTCATTAATTTCTACCTCTTCCCAAATCTAACGAAATTTGTGGCTGGAAAACATTATGGGTCAAACGAAGAGGTGATAGCAGCCGTAGATGAAATTTAGCAGACCTCTGAAATCCATTCATTGAAGAAACAGTGCAATAAACTAAAAGAGCACTACATAGAAAAATTAATGCATTTTTGAACTAAAAAAACACAGTTTTCACCTGCCTTCGTACATAATTTTAGGGGTCTATCGTTATCATTTCTGTTACAAATTATGTATCAAAATTAATACGAGTGTACCCTTAGAGATAGGGTATACGAGTAACAATAAAAAATAATTTATCATCCTATTCTTACTACAGATTCACTTTGTCAGAATAAAAAACTAAGAATCGATTGTGAATAGCTTGGTTAGTAACGTTTTGAACCTAACTAATGTGGTTGAGTTCTTGGCTACATACAATATTCTCAATAGATGTCGCGAATAGTTTTAGTGAAGGACAAAACCAGAATAATTCTTTCAAATAAGCTGAAACCGATTTGCAATCCCATTCAACAAAAGTTGAATAGCAATTTAGCTAAGAGGAAATTCAAAATTATTTATGCATCGTTAAACATGTGTGGGTTTGCCTTATTTCTGCTTGCAAAAGGGATTTGCACTTGATTTGATGATTTGGATAACAAAATGTTTCTATTACATTTGCATGTACACTATGAGCTTGACATCCTTGACATTCTGAACGAAAGGACTGCGGTATTGTCGACAGACTTACGAGGGGAATAACACTCCTTAGTTGATCCGCATCCGTGTGCATCCAGCATTTTATTATATTTCATTCTCTCTGGTGTAACATTTACGTACATATGTTCAGTTTAACGTCAATATTTCAGGTATCTGATAGACAGTCTACAGTTTTCAGTAAAATCCGGTTTCCTCTTGAGATTTTGATATAAAGAAAGTGTATTGAATGAATGCTTTGAAGGTAAATGGGTGGTGAAGTACCTTTCAATGAATCGCTTTTCATTTCTATCAATGGCGCTTGTGTAAATACTCATGTTCCGTTGTATCGATGAACGTGCAAGGTGAATGTGATTTCGCATCTGCAGCAGGATTTTCTCTTATTTCTAGTAGTCTGACTGTCCTTACTCTGAATTATCCATATGTCAGGGCATTATCGGGATCATATGCACGTACACATACCGAATGTGGGTACCCACGAGTATGTACAGAGTTTGTGCTTTAAGATTTTAATTTAAATAAAATAAAAAGAATTAAAGATTTCAATGAAATTTTGTTCACATCATTTGACCATAGCAGTCCACAGCGCGCACCAAACTATACCCGTGGTGGATGCAATTGCCCCTCAACCATCATATTTGGATTCTCAGAACCACAAATTCTGCAATTTTGTTTGTTTACATAGCCGCCGAGCGAGAAATGAGACTCTTCGTTGAAGAAGATTTTGTTCGAAAAATCGGCGATAACTTTTGTTCTGCGCATTCTATAGTCAGCAGGGTTTAATTGTTATGTAAGCTGGACCTTATAGGGATGAAGAAGCAAATCCAAGCGCAAAATACGTCAAATGGAGCTGTAAGAAATGTCCAATTGCTTAGCGCATTGTGGAATTGACAATTCTAGGTTTTCGGTCTACTGAGACACTCACAGCGGCTATGTTTTCAGTTGATCGAGCATTACAATAATGCACAGGCCTTACAACATTACGCCTTACGATTTGTTCGAATTTGGTGATTGTGTTTCGAATTGTTTGCTCAGTTAGGCGATTATAACGACCATAATCTGTTATTAAATCGTGATATTCAGATATTACAGAACCGTTATTTTGTAGTAATCCGTTGAACGGTGGCTTAACGAGCCATATTGTAAAATGGCTAACTATCTGTCACTGTGGATGATAGATGGATTTGACAGATACCATAAGGCAGAGATGTGAAATCCCAACTTTGAAATGAATAACCCTTCACTTACAGATAAGTTCATGAAATAGAGATACACATAGAGCGATACATATATTGCACAACTAAATTAAAATTTATTGCAGCATTAGAAGCAATGTTTTTAAAATACTCATACTAGTTTAGATCCATTGAAAATATCTCAAAAGTTTCTGGTGAGCATTCGATTTCGATAAGCTAGTGCAGTTTTGCAGTATTTAAAAAGATTGTTCACATTTAGCTCGTTTGACTTGATCGTCAGATAAGAAATCGTATCCGAAAAAGTAGTGCCTCCTTTCAAGCAGGGTTGGGCCTTTTCATCAATTGCATAGTTATTGGGAATTCCGCTAAGATAACAATGTCGTCCGTGTAAAGAAGGAGCTTTATACGAAGTCCTCCTGATAAAAATGCTGTGAGGTCATCTAAGTATATTGAAAAGAGAAGTGGACAAATTAGGTAACCCTGCTTAACTCCCATATGCGACTCAAACCAATTGGACATTTTATTTCAATCCCACATTAAAGTCTTTCATAAAGATTTTGATTTTGCAGTTTCGTCCTACATTACTCAGTTTATAGAGAAGGACTTTTGTGTCAATGCTGTCGTACGCCGCCTTAAAGTCCACGAAGAATGCGTAGCTTTTTTCCTTTCTCTAGATAGGATTGAGCGATACTCGTTAATGAGAAGATATTATCCACCGTTGAATAATTTCCCGCTTGAAACTCCGTGAGTAGATCATACCCAATTATAATATAACTCCTGAAAATATTTTAGCTATTCAGTTCAGGAAGGATATTCTTCTTCTTCTTCTTCTTCTTACGGCGAAGTTATGATCCGGAGTAGAAGGATCACAACCTTCCCACTTTACTGCATCCCTACTGGTCCGCTTGTGGGGTTTGCCGTTAAGGAAGGATATTCCTCTATAATTATTTGGGTCTTTCGCGACTCCTTTCTTAAATATGAGAAAACTTGTACATTCCTGCTGAAACTGTCAGGTATTTTATCCGTGTCGAAAATATGGTTGTATGCTAGTGTAAGCTTTCCAGGAATTCGCTGGTAGCAAATTTGAAATATTCGTATGGGATACGATCTTCTCCTGGAGCTGATCGTCGGGTCTCCAAAAAGAGCGGCTATCGTTAATATCCCCTAGGATCCTCATCAGTTGATGTGAGTGTCTTATTTGATTATCCTTACAAATATTTTTATAAGCCTTGTTGGCCTAAGTTTTAGCAAAACTGTTGCCTGTTTCCCTAACTAAACATAGGTAAGCGAATGATTTCCTTCTGGCGGCTACGCAGTACCAGTCGTACTGGATACGTACGTTAGACTGGGATTCACTATCCTTTATAGCAGTGAGGAGGTTCAAATTTCTTTCGTAGACGTGTGACGAATTTTTTTCCATTGGAGTTTGGGTCTCGACGACAGGGTGTTCCGCAGCTGTATCCAACTTAACTGCAACTGTAACACTTTCTGCGTACCATACAGTAGTCGATCGATGCTTAGGCAGCACCTCTGTAGAACGTAAGATGACGCTGCTAGTCGCTTCTAGTTCGACCGTTTATTAGTAAGAGTGTTATCAATATCGTGTTCAAAGCTCCGGTTCCACCTCTAATAGCTGCGAGTCTCATACTCCAGCATTGCAATCCCCGATTACCATTATATCGTTACCATCAAATTCCAGGAAAAATCGTACAAGCTTGTAAAGTCTTCCATCCATTTACTGCAGTTGATATAAACTGGGATTATATGAAGCTTAACATCTTTCGAGATTATATTTGTTTGGATTCTGTTGATTTTGCTGGTAAAACGGCATTCGAAGCGTTTATTTAGTTCCTTTTTAATGCCATACAGGCATCCACCACTTGCTTTACCACGAGAGAATGTACGGATTGTTGGGATCCAGTGAAAGGTATAGTTTACGAAGTAGGTAATGGACGATAGTTCCAACGAACGAAAATGTTCATTGAATGAAAGCAGTGGGCGTGCTTTTGGTTTTAAAGTAATACCCAGATACAGTGGCGAGTGTTACTCATTGGGGATTATTTTTCTTCACTAAGCCCCAATATTCTCAGACTTCGTCGCACTTGCTATTTGTGAGAGGTTATGCATGTTTTTATTGGGAACGGGTTGTCCACAAGAATGTTCAGCATTAAGAAAGCACTTGGTTGTTGGAATAAACCATTTTTTTTATTTTGGCAATCGGGGATCCCAGATCCCGTGACTGTGGAATGTTGGGAATGACCAATTTTCAATGTTTGCTTTTCTAAAAAGATTAAAAATCGCTTATTTATAACAATACTAATTTTGAAGTAGAAAGATGAAATGATGAATATGAACACCGAAGCTGGATCGAATAAAGTGCAATCTGGTAGTCGACCACTTTTTCGAGTAGCTGGGGCTGTATATCGGCAATAACGCGGCGAATGTTTGTTTCTACGTCGTTCATCGTCTCTGGTTTTTCGGCATAGAGTAGCGACTTCACATATCCCCATAGATTCACAGGTCCATTATACGAAATTATACGCTCATCGAATGTTTCTTTCAATAAAATGATTGTAGCGCGCGCTGTGTGGCATGTTGCGCCGTCCTGTTGAAACTACAGCTCTTCCATATTACTCGTTCGATTTGGGAACGAAAAAGTCAGTAATCATGGGTCAATAGTGCTCCCCATTGACAGTAATGTTCTGGCAGGCATCACTTTTGAAGAAATATGGACCAATGATTTGTGAATTTAACGGCGTCTCAATAATGGCTTGTGCGTTTTTTTCACTCCAAATGCGGCAAGCAGCAAAAGCTTTTTTCTCTGCCAATGCGTATTTCCAATTAGAGTATGTGTGGTTCGAAAACAATCTATGGTTATTCGAATTACTTGCTCGGATGGACGATTACTCGTATGTCGACCGTAAAATGAAAGTAGCGTAGAGGAAGCTTCGTGAACTGAACCACGATTTTCGAAATAAATTAAAGTCTATTCACGGTGAAATGGTAAACCAAACTAAGCGCAAATCAGCTGTCAAGCTGTCAGCTGTCAAATTGGCTATCGCTGGAAAAGTGTTGCCAATTTGAAAAACAAACCTTTTAAAAAACCTTTATTTCCACTTTAATTTGTTCTGGGGATTTCTCTTTTTTCTAGTATGATACCTTTTATTGCATTGATAAGCTTTCCTATTTTTGGCATTCTCTGCTATTTATTCGGGCTCCAAGATATTTATATGAAGTTACTTGTTCTAGTAGACTTGATATGTTTTGGTAGTTATACTTATTATCAAGGTCTTGGTTTTCTTTTCGTTAATTTTCATGTTGTGTTTTTTAAGTTCTTCGTATAAGGTGTTCATATTATGTTGAAGCAACTTCCGATTCAGCAAATAATAGCATATCATCTGCGTAGCACAGTTCTGACGTTTTTACCGGTCTCATTCACCAAGATCCTACTCGGTAGGGCTTGAAATTTTATCTGCTAGATTTCAATCCATCTAGCACAGCATTGAAGAGTATTGGGCTAAGTATACAACTTCATTTCAGCCCTGTAAAGTATCTAAATGTTTCCTTTTGTGTATGTCCTGCTTTTTAACTCACCTGTCTTATACTGAAGATGCGATCCTGAACGCCTCTATTCTTTTTAAATCCCCTTTGAGATTCTTCCATTATATTTTCTAGGTGTGTTTTCAACCTATATTCAAGTATTCTTGTATAGATTTTACCTACGGTGCTTGTGAGAGTGATTTGCCTGTAATTTTGACAGCATTTACTTTGCCCTGCTTTGAATATTGGTGTTATAATGCCTATTCCTCAGTCTTTTGGGGAACTTTTTTCTGCCATAATTTGGTTAAGCAGGTCAAGGAGCTCTTGTTTCATTGCCTCCTTTAAGTAATTGATCATTTTTCCAGTAATGTCGTCGTGGCCTGGGGCTTTTCCTAATTTGACCTTTTGAAGTGCTCTCTTGTTTCTTTTTTTTTTTATATATAATTTGTGCGCCAAAGGGGATATGAATACTTTTATACTTTTTCAGAGCATGGGCGTTTGGGAAAAAGGGGGAGAGGAAAAGAGGAGATGTCTATGCATGTTGGCTTTAAATCTTCGAAGGTTGAGATTGTAGTGATGAGGAAATACAGAGCCTACATTCGTGTCTTTCGGCTTATAAAAGAATTCCTATATTTGACCGAAGTTGGGCTTAGGGAGTACTGATGTGCAATATTGCGGGAAAAATGTTGAATGGGAGGAATTTCGCTCGACCATACTTTTTTTATAAAAAAGCTTTAAAATTAGGGAGAAACACAAAACATGTCAAGTGATTGTATGGAATTCACAATGTCTCTATCACCGAAAAGTTTTAACGCGCGATTCTGTACCCTGTCTAAAATGTGCAGAACGGTCTTGGGTGCACCAGACCAGATGTGGGCGTTATATTCCAGCTTTGGGCGGATGAATACCTTATAAATTGAGGCCAGAATCCTAGACATTTTGCAGCATATTTGGCGACCTCGAATATGTGATCGTTCCATGGAAGATGGTTATTAATACACATACTGAGAATGATAAGTCTTTCGGTTTCAATGATGCAAGTACCATCCATGAATAATGGTTTAGGGTTTTGGTTTCGCTTGAGAAATAGAAGATGGCGTTGTTGGTTGAACCCCGTTTGATTATGCTGTTCACGTCGCAATTTAATGTGTTTAACACAGTTGCCGTTCCTCTTCTACGGACGAAGAGCAAGGACGTGAGTTAGGGAACGAATATGAAAAACTGAGAGTGCTGTCATCAGCGAAGGAATGGTTTGGATTAGAAGTTGCAGACAAGTGATCATTTGTAAAAATAAGATAGTCGGAGACAAAACAAAGTCCTGGGGAACACCAGCATTTTTATGGCCAATTGCAGATCGAAAGAGGCCTGACGAGTAGGATAGACAGAAAAGCTTACACAGGGGTTTTGCCAGCTTAAAAAAATACATCTTCATAACTAGGGGTAGCTGATTTGTATATATATTAAAACCATTGAGTACTCCTGCAACTGTACGATTGAGAAAGAAGACTTGTGCCATGGAAAATTCAACGCTCTCAAGTACAAGCGGAGACAATGCACTATCTGGCTGTGTGGAGTTCGCTAAAAAGTGAGCAACAAGCACATTGGCTTTGTCTAAGGAGCTGATATCTGGAATATCATTGTAAATGAGCGTAGGGATGGCAGACGAGGCATAACATTTTTAATATTTAACCAACAAATTTTACTATCTTTGGGACATTGTAGGACTTTTTGCCTCAATTTTTGGTCATGTAAAAATTTTACACGTCGAATTGGGCATTACAGTCTTTTATGGTTTGTTTAAACTTGTCGTTATTACTTCTTCGTTTTCCCTATTCTGAATGGATTCTCCCCTTTCATGCTCTCCTTCTAACTCATTTTCTTCTAACAAATCTTTTAAATAGTCTCTTTAAAGCTAGTTACGTTGATGGTTAAGTCTTATTTTGAATATCTCATCATAATCCTTGAAGTTTGGTTACAAATGGTGACTGCCACGCCTATATTTTTCCAAAAAAAAAAATCATGTAATAATCTTGGAAATATCTTCCGAGTGGACACATTTCATTGCACAATGCTACACCCACTTTATTAGGAATGAGTTAGGGTGTCATATGACCCATTCTCTTCGGATCACACTCAATCTTGTAAGGTGTTGTCTCGATACGTCATCAGTGATAAAACGTAGAGACAGAAATATTTGGTTTTTAATTGTTGCACTTAAAAATGTGCATCTTCTATGTATATGCTTGTGCATACAATATTCAACGAGTAACAAGTACCTGCATACATATCTGAATCCTTCCAATATACAAATACAATTACAAGTACAAAATTACATTTATATTTTGTTGGTATACGAGTATCCTGTTAATTTAGGTGAAATATTCAAAAACACTTTCCAATAATTTAGAGTACATAATTTAATTTCCGTGGACAACGTCGAATAGTTATATTTTCTGTAATTTCCGTGAATCGAACCAAAACAAATCGAATTCACAACGAAATAAATATTATCACGTAGTGATGATGCATGAAACAATTTGCGAAAAAACCATAGCCCTTAATAAATTATCCACTCCAGTGCGTATTTCTAGGAATCGCTATATACACTCAATGTAATTGGTCAAGGAAAATTGCTTCCACGAACACTGGTCTGGTCAACATTGTAGTAGTACATCAATGAGTAAACATCCAAATTAAGCACGACCAAAATACAAACGAATAAACAATTTGTTTACTCAGTTGCATAATAATCCAGAAAATGTTGTTCGCACATTTACGAGTATTGACCAAAGTATTATCGCTGCGGATGGAATGGACGGAAGAATGTACTTGATGAAGAAAAAATGGAAAAAAAACTGCAACTTATTGGTCCTTGAAAGCCGGTGCCGCGATGAGTGTGCGAGGATTTCAATCCGAAAATATCCGTTGCATGATAAGTAGCACGTAATCTGCGCGCACCAAGATTGCACACAGAAGTAATTTCAGGGAAAATAAATGCTCCCCCACCCTCAAGATCGCAGTAATTTATCTACTGTATGAATGTTAGTATTTTGGGTTAATTTTTTTTTTTTTTCACTTCAGCGAATAAATTTACAATAGGTGTGTGTAATCTTTAATTCGGACATTGACTCGGCGCGTTGACATTTGCCGAAAAAATAAACTTTCGAAATTGACCATGATCTGGATTTGCGTCCAGGTACATCATCGTCGGCGGCGGTATCGGTTGGAGCGGGTTGTGGTATTCACCTACTTAGCGTCTGCCGTGTGTCTGCAAAAAAAAGGGCATTTAAACATTTCACATAAAGCAATAACGAAACAGAAATCAGTTGATAGGCGAGTCGTCGTGGGAATTCCAAAGTGGACATTAACATGTGGGTAATTTCTTTTCGGTCAACGGAATAATGGATTTATTTTTGGATTTCGGATACGACACCGGTTTGTTTTTAAATTTATAATTCATAACTGAATACCGGTAGTATTTTTTTATTACTTTTTTTTTCAACTCTGATATATCTACGTTACATGAGTTTAATCTAGTTACGTAACAATGTGTACATATATTCGTAGGCAGCAGCAGCTACATATCTGGTTTCTTCCGAGAACTGTTTTATATTTAGTAGCAGCATGGTTTTAAAATGGACTTTCTTTCTTATTTCATAGCCCTGGGGGTTTCCTCGAATTCCTCGAATCTGAAGTCAATCCCGGTATGGGGCCAGTTGGGAGAAGGTTTTTTTTTTAGGGTGGAAGTATCTCTCAACATCGTTCTCCCTATCCTCAAGAAAGGATATCCTCTGAACAGGTATTAGTCTTCCCAAGATCGCTTATAATATTCTGTCTGCATGTTATGTGAATGCCTTAAACCTATTGTCAACAATCCGTTTCAGTGTGGTTTTAGGCCAGGGAAAGTTCATCATAGATCAGATATTCAAGTTGATCTTGGAAAAAACCGAAGAACTCTAGATCGATACTCACCACCTTTCATCGATTTCCAAGTCGCCTATGATAACGTCTATAGAGACGCGCTATACAGATCCATGCCTCATTTTGGCATCCCTGTAAAACTCATCCAACTGTGCGGGATAGCAATGAAGAATGCACGCTGTCCATCGAGATAGGTAACAACATCACCAAGGCTTTTGATGTCAGAAAAGGACTATGATAAGGTGACGCGGTGTCATGTAATTTCTTCGACATCATACTTGAGAAGATTGTACAAAATCATCACACCAGGGGTACGATTTTTTAAAAGCATATACAATTACTAGCGTAAGCAGACGACACTGGCGTAATTGGAAAAAAGCAGCGGGCTTTCGACAGAATTGATACAGAAGCGGCGAAAATGGATTTAACGAAGGTAAAAACAAGTATATTCTATCATCGAAAAAGGACAGTCAACATCGGTGACTTTGACAGAACGTCACAATAGACAGCTACAATTTTGAGGTAGTTAAGGACTTTGTTCACCTAGGCTCTGCTATAAATTCAAACAATGACACCAGCGCAGAGATCAAGCGAAGAATCACTCTTGCCAAACGCTGTTTTTTTGGGCTAAGAAAGCAAGAGTAGCAAAGGCCTCTTACGGACAACTAAGGTGACTTTATATAAGAACCTGTTTATCCTAGTACTGTTATACGGCACGAAAGCATGGACGTTATCAAAGGTGGATGGAAATACTCTCAGTTGTTTTAAAAGAAAAATTCTTCGAGTGACCTTAGGTCCCGTAAGTCACAATATAGTGACATCGATCTAGTCCGAAGGGTTCGAATTAATAGCCTAAGAGCAAATGGAAATCAACGCTCCGGCCCGGAAAGTTTTCGAATCCATCCCGGAGAGACGATGAGGTAAAGGAGGACCTAACCTAAGGTGGCGCACACAAATAGAAATTGAAGTCAACCAACTTCGTGTGCAAAACTGGAGGCGGCTACGACAAGACCTAGCTGGCTGGAGACGCTTTTTGTTTGAGGCCTAGGTCCATCGATGACTGTAGCGCCATCTAAAGAAAAGTAAGTAAATCGCAAGGAGGCTAATACTTGAATTTCGTACAGAGAGTTTCGTATGTGGAGACATATATGAATTAAAAAAAAAGTTTGAAATCGAAACAAATGAGTCTCTCGAATACGGGCTCCTCCTGCCATACCCGAAATTGTTTTCGACTTTCTAAAGAGTTAATTTACTTTAAGAAATTCTGAGAAGATCCTTCCTGATACTACTTACTTACTTATCTAATGGTATCATGCTGCCTTATATAATGGAATCCTGCATACAGCCTTTTATAACCGTCGATCATATGCACTTGGTTTCTGAAACGGAAACTGGATCTTCATGATCTTCTCGAACCTGGGGCTGGTATTCGAAGATCATCATTTGATCGATATGACTGAGCCAATTTAGTCATCGGACATTGGCTTTTTTGACTTCATCCACATCTTGGTACATACAACTCACGGAGTTTGCAGATTATTCCTTATATTCTAGGTGGATATATCGAAAAGGCGATATTTTTTTCGATATATCGATATACCAAGCCGATATTTCAAAATCTGACATATCGATATAGAAAATCGATTACATAATTCTATTTTCAGATAAATCACCTGGTTGTTAACGATGTATTAAAAGACAATGGATTCATCGTCATTGGAAAAATGATGCGACAATTTATTCAGTTGTCTGCGATTGTATCAAAAGCTAGCTTCTAGAAGTCAATTTAGAAGAAAGGTACTTGACATGATTACTACATTTGAATTGAATATAGTCCGATGTTGGTGTTCCTCGGGGATCAATCTTAGGCCCCCTGTTATTTTCCATGTTTATCAATGACCTCCCTAATGTCTTAAAGCACTGTAGGTCTCATATGTACGCTGATGATGTGAAACTTTATTTAAGCTACCCAGCTGGTTTAGTGTCCGGATAAATGAAGACCTAGGGAGCGTCCTTCTCTGGTCAAAACAAAATCGGCTGAGGCTGGACACTTGGAAAAGTCAAGCTATTATTGTGGGTAGGAATAATATGGTTTGAACTTTCAGTTGCAGGAAGTCACAGATCGGACAATTTTTCAGCTTGTATTTAGCTAGCTAGGAAGTTCCCAGTCTTGGTTCTGTGCTAAATGAATTGAAGCAGTATTTGTACCAACTCATCTAGGACATCAGATCCATTAAAGTTTTGGTTTGACAGTACAGCCGTTCTTTATTAATAAACAAAATATCCGCTATTGAGGTACTGAAAATCCTCAATTGATATATGAATATCAAGGACCTTTACGTCCTCGCGGAGTTACTGTAAGGGTCGGCTTTATCATTGGGCCACATTTTTTTGAAGGCGCAAGAGGCAATGCGTCGTTACTGATGATCGTTATCGTGACATGTTGCAAAACTTATTGATTCTCGAATTGGATCGATTGGGCCTACATATAAATCGAACAGAACACACAGCTAACTGTACGATGGATATTTTCCCGTCCACAAAATGTCAAGCAGAGGTGATTTCTATCACCTGATTTGACCGCCTCCGACTTTTCCTTTCGAGGGTACTTGAAGGGAAAGGTCTACGGCAACAAACCAACCACAATCCTGATACTGAATGTGAAATGTGACAAAATATTATGCAAAATATGGTTCTTCATCGCGGTCATTTGGCCGATATAATATTCCATACATAAACTAAATAATCGGTAAAAAAAAAATTAAAAAAGTGTTGTGTCGTAGTTACTCAAAAATCATCGGCCTGAAACATAAAAAATACTCGTACCTTGTAGACAGTAAGAGTCATCGATCAGCGGAAAATCTATTTTATTCTCTAAGTTTTTGAACACTGTCGTCTTGCCAAACCAAACTAGAAGCGGTTTCCTAGGGCCAGTAATCGTGACACGAGAGTATCATTTATGTTTATATTTACTCCGAGGTATATGAACAACAGTAACGTTTTGTCCTAGATCGTGGACAGGTGCTTGTTAACAACTTGTATTTGGTTTTGACCTCAATAGCCTCAAGAACAATCCATTTCACCTTGTCTTAAATTGCCATGAAAACTGCTACTATGGCTAAAAATGTCCGATGATGTCAATACTATCTGCATATGCCAACATTATTGTCTGTTGCAGCAAACTATTGAAGAAATCACATATGAAATTCCTTGTCGAAATCAGGTGAACGTTTCGAATAGGTAGCAGAAATCTAGCTGGTTTAGTCTATTGGGGATCTAGAAGTCTAACATTTCCCGATGAAAGCTATCATATCGCACCAGCACTAGAAAACTGACTTAAGTTTAAATGCAAATTTAGAGTTAAGTATATGGTTGCAATCTAGTCTCCATTATTTAACGATAGAGAGAGAAAGGATTACTTTTCACCTAACTCGAACGTCAAACTTTTTATTTTAAAAGTGACGTACTAGACCAGCGAACTCTTATTAATTTGTTAACGGATACAATTAAAAAAGTAACACTCTTATTCAGAAAAGTATGTTTTTTTATTGTCGTCCTTTTTTTTTATTTACGCTGGGAGGTGTTAATCTTCAAAAGAAACTGAACCGAGACTTAGTACCAGTGTGGGATTTTTACTCACTAATCCCTTCTTCCCTCTTCCCGTTTTCCCAACGGTACCGCCGTCTTGGCATTTCATCGCAGGACGGGGAGGAGCCATCCTTCCACTTATTGCACCTAGTCGTTAGACCAATCAGCAATTTGTCTTTCATATCTTAAGGTGTTTATGATAAGTATTCATCTGTGTATGATTAAATATTGTTTTAGCTTTTTGTATTTTTTTTTCTACCTATCTAGCTAGTTCAAAAGGGTTTACTCTTCTTAATCTTCTAGTCAGATTGCTAGTATTTAATAGTTCCGACATAAGCCAATACATTTTAACGTAGGACATGTTCAGTTCTTCTCTTTTTTTCTTTACATACGCTTTCCAGCGCATTTTTGCATCTAGTGTCATGCCTAGATATTTGGCTGTGTTTGCGTATTCTACTTCATTATCATTTATTATTACTGGTATGTGCGGAACATTTTTATTTGTAAAGTTGATATGGACCGACTTTAGGTCATTTAATTTAATCTGCCATTTTTTGGTCGATTTTGCTATATTATTCACGCTACTTCGACAGTTTCTCCCACAGGAACGATAGCAGTATCATCTGCAAATGTCACCACAGTTGTTTCAGCACTAAATGGCAAGTCACTGGTAAATAAGAGATATAATACAGGGCCTAGCACACTGCCTTGTGGTACACCAGCTTCTATTTTTCTCAATGTGGAGTAGTCATCTCCTTGTTTGATTCTAAAAAATCGCTGTAATGTATAAGACTCTAGGATTTCTGAGTATTCCTTTGGTAGATGCTTTTGCAATTTATGTATCAGTCTTTTGTGCCATACTTAATCGAAAGCTTGAGCTACATATATAAAGAAATATAGTAGAGCATATATTGTTTTCTTCAAATGCTTTTTCGATTTTATCAGTTATTCTATGCACCTGATCAATCGTGGAGTGCTTATTTCTAAAACCAAATTGATGGTTTGGGATTAGCGATTTTTCTTCAATTATTTTATGCAGACATTCAATGAACATATTTTCAAATAGTTTGGACAACATAGACAGAATCGATATGGGGCGGTAGGAGGTGACTTCAATAGATGGTTTCCCTGTTTTGGTATCATAATTACCTCCGCGACTTTCCACATGCTAGGTGCATACCTTATCCTCAATGCACCATTTATAATCTGTGCTAGTTTCTTTAAGCCTTTTTTGGGAGTTGTTTTAGGATTTCCCCTGATATCAAGTCAAATCCTGGGGCTTATAAAGGGTGTCCAGTGGAAAATTTTCAAGTTTAATATAAAATACTCATAACTATATGCCATTCATTCCTCTCCACACACTCTTGCAATCGGACTCTTACACAAATGGCACTGTCGTTTTTGGACATGCAAACGTTTATGATGGCGTTCACTAGGGATGAAGGGGGACCAGTATCTTATGTTCTGTTTATTAACATACTCATAGACATGAAAATATTCTTCGTCAATAAACAATATGTTTCCAAGCGTTCCTGCTGTTCGATAACATCTAGTAGCGTGCTCGCTAAGGTTTCTCGTAAAGAATAGTCATTATCGTTGAGAAAGTGCATGATTTGCATTTCGTATGGGTGAAACTTTAGTTTCTTTTTCAAAATAACCTGCACTGTTGATTTTTTTATTCCAGTACAGGCGGCAATCTTCCTTATCGATTTACGGTGATTGCGCATAAATTCGCGTCGAGCTCGAGTCACATTTCCTAGCGTCACTACTGACGTTGATGGCCCCGGAGGATTTTTGTTAACTTAGTCCCTGCTTGTCTAAACTTTTGAACCCATGACCAGATAAGTTGCGTGCTCGGTCCATCACTTACTCGTCGAATATTGAACCAACGAATCACCGCACTTTAAATATTGCTTAACCGCGAACCCGCGGTGGTCATTTTGACTGGAAAATCCGCAAATCACCCGCGTCGCACGATACCCCTCTCACTTACCTAACACTTTTAGTTTACGAGCAATTACAATTTAAAGCTGACAATTTTCCGCTGGACACACCCTTCACAACAAAAGAGACATAACTCAAAATAGTTGTATAAAAAATTATCTTTAGGATAAAAACATGTATGATTCTGAAAAAAAAAAAAAAAAAAAAACCAAACATAATCAATAAACAACCATTTTTCTTCTCGATATTAAATATTGATAAAAGTATTTTTGGTTTTTAGCTCCCTGGAAAAATTTCCATTTTCGACTTATACCACTCTGCTCGGTAGGATGTCATATGCAAATTTAATGTCGATGAATAGATAGTGAGCTTTGAATTGGAATTCGTTGGTCAATTTAAATTTGGTCCATATCCTTAATAACAAGAACACTCAAGCACATTCAAGGTCACCATTCAATTTGTTCTTAAACTACAAATTTGCTACTGAGTATTTTTCTACTATCTCCAAAAGTTTCCGAGTTAAATGAGGTGAACTTTTTAAAAACTAGTGACAGGGGGTAAAAGATAAATTATTTTTCCATGTCTTTTCGATTTTCGATTTTCTCCAAACGAGACTCTTTATTAGCACATTTTAACATATTACAAATTGTATCGTCCATTATTGGTCAGTATGGCGACATAAATACGTGAGGTAGTCATAAATATAATTCGACTCCTATAAATTCTCTTGTGAGTTGTGTATTCGCAGAAGCAATAAAATTTCATAACAACTCCCAACATATGAACGTTGATACCATGTTATAACTTTTTTTGTGAGTGGGGATTATGCTGATACCAATCCATAAACACAACTGCTATTCATTGATAGTCCTTTATTTAATACGTAGCCAACATATATACATAGTTAACATTCATTGCGTTTCCAATTGCTTTTGTCCCCTATCGAAACTTCAGCTTTGGCCGATGCAGCATTCCAAATCATTCAAATGCACCAGGCAGCTCGATGTGTGAGAAACGTGATATTACCATACTATTTGAGCTTATGGAATGCATATAGTATTAATTTTCAATTTGGTGCTACAGAATGTGAATATCAAAACCAATATTTATAATCTGGTCAACTATATACGAATACAAGACGGTGTGATTGGTTTTCGATTAATCACCCTCGGATACAATGCAATATGAAAACGTTAATTATATTTAGACTGCCATGGATTAATGGGGAAGAATCGCAATTATCAGCTGCACTTTAATTCATACTGAACACAACTTGAAATGTTGAAAAGTAAAGTAAAATTAAGATTGAAATCTGGAACCACCTAAACGGGGCGTAACTCAATACTCTATAAGCTCCCCCATGGAAGTGCACTTTTATTATGCTTTTCTACTTGGATGAAGTTATCTGTAAATAGATCGAAATACGGTTTACGTTTTAGTGGCTACGTAGAATGCAGCAAAAACTACTTATTTTACTATGCCTGTGAAAGTTGCGAGTATTATCTACATAACACTTTAGGATTTCATTTAAACGCAAATCTAAGTATTTGAAGGGTTGATTCCCAGCCCTTGTCTGGTCTAATCAATTCCTCAAACAATTACATTAATTAAAATTACAAATCGAATTACTTGGTAATCAAGATTACACGTAATCAATTTCTTGTGATTTTCATTACATGCAATTTCAATTACAAGAAAACAGTATTTAATTACTTGGATTGCTATTGTTTCCGCGATTCATTTACTACAGGGAGATTCTGTAATTTTGAATAAAATTAAAATCAGGATGTAGGAAAACACGCACAAATTTCTGAATTCGACGCCCCTTCATAACGTTCGTGAGTGGTGGGACCGTGAAAAAACTTGTTGGTGGTTTCTAGGGCTCAAACCTGGAGTCTCTCGCTCAGTGAACACACACTTAACCACTGACCCACGGCACGCAGTAACAATTTCTGCTCCTACATCCTCTGAATATTTGTAGTATTTACCTACAAAGGTACTCGTATGTTCCACCCATACATGCTTTAAAACATCAACCACTCACCTTAAATTAAAATTTCCTTCAAAACAACCACCAAAATACCGTACACGCTCATCCTCTAAACGATCCTCTAAACCAGGGGTCGCCAACCTTTTCAAAAGACGGGCCAAATTTCAGAAATAATATTTTTTTTTTTTTGCTAATTAAAGTAAACAAGGCGTGCTACAACTTCGACCACATCGTCGCTTCCCAGTAGGTGAGATCGTGATCCAACGCTTGCTTTTTTAATGTAAAAAAACAAGAAATAGGTATATTTATTTTTTTGAAGAAAATAAAACATAACTGCGAATCAAACATACGAGTACAAGGTGGGGCAAAAGTAATGTCATAATGTGAATGTGCTTTAACTTTTTCAAATGACGTCAAATGTCATTGTGCTTTGACATTTATGTTGCAGACAGATAGCGAATTAGTTGACAACAAGCAATGGAGCGATAGGCACCCGAAGAACGCGGAATTATTGTTACTGCTTATTTGATCAATTTCCTGTCTGTTGTCTTAACGTAGCGTGAATTTCGTTGTCGTTTTCCTCGTCGTCCTGCACCATGTGCGCGAACAATTAAGCATTTGTCTGGGTCCACTATAGATGCCCCAAGAAGTTGCCGGCCCCGTATTGATCGTTCGGCCGAGAATATCACAGCTGTGGCCGAGGACGTCCGAGACACATCTAACTGGTAACTGATGAGGACGGAATAACCGCTCACACAGCTCGGGCAACGCTGAAGATTTTGAATCACCAATTTCCGGGCCGTGTGATCTCCCGTTTTGGCGATATGAACTGGCTGGCCAGATAGCTAGATCTGACGGCGCCAGACTTTTTCCTTTGGGGCTTTTTGAAATCTCGCGTTTACCTCAACAAGCCACAAACCTTGCAAGTCTTGAAAGCCAACATTGAAGAAGAAATCACCAATTTGGAGCCAGATGTTTTGCGAGCAACAATTCAAAATGCCGTAAAACGAGCACAAATGTGCCCCATCTCAAGAGGTGTTCATTTGACCGATATCATTTTTTCAGCTTAATGCCATTAATTTTACACCTTCAAATAAACCTCTCGTGAAAACAGCCCAATTTTTTTCATTTCTAACAAAATGGCAGGCAATTGACATTATGACATTACTTTGTATTTATTAGACAATTTAAAAATATTTAAAAGTGAGAAATCTGATTTTGTTTTTCAGAACTAAGTGCATCAAAATTGATCTCTACTGAGAGATGCGCTACACGCAAACAGTTTTCCAAATGAACATCAGTTATTCGTGTTCTCACTTGTGATTTGATGTGCTTCATGTGACTAAAAAGCACGCATAAGTGTTTCCGAACTCTTCCAAACCAACTTGATGGAATTTCTCCTTTCGTTGGCCACCCATTTTCTAAACGATCATTTCACAATCTATTATGCACACCATTTTCCATACATCTTTTTTAAATTGAAATTCAATTTTACTTGTAATTGATTCATATTAGAATTACAAAAAATTATAGTTTCTTATGATCACCAAAAATCACAAATCATGTTATCGGTAATCGATTACAATTTGCGGAACTGCTTGATGCTAGGATGACAAGTTGGAGCTGTCCCCTGTCAATAGTTTTATAATCTCATCAAACATAAGTAGCAATGTGAGTGACGGGAGAACGTTGCCCTGGAGTGTACCTCCGCTGATCTTTACCCTACCATGATAGCACATGTAAAATTGCTTAAGGACTTTCCATGTTTCAGCTGTGTTTTCGATGACTTCATAGAAATGCATGCATGAGTTTTTTAGGAGAAGTTTTACGCTCTCGTTTTAAGCAGACCGCTCGATAACTTAATGAAAGCTTAGTAAGGTTCCAAATCATTCCTGGGCTGCAAGTAAACGCCTCCTTTTTTGCGTTTCATCAGTGCGAATGATTTCATCCGCTCGAGCCACTAATAGGGAAGGATCTCTTGAATCTATAATACTATATTTCTCACTGCTGTTGTTTAACTGAGATTCCCTAAAGACGAATTCCAATGGAGCTACTTATTTCCCCGTAGAATATTTCCTGGTTTACCCTCATTGGGTTTCGGAAGGACCCGCAGTAATAAGTTGCAAATTGAGCACTATCCAGCAATAGTCGGATAGGACGTCTTGTCGGATATAGTTTGCTGACAAACTCGAAGGAGCTATCTATCATAGATGATCTGAGATAGTCCCATTACTCAAGGCTACTTACTGCATTACTCGTACTGAGATTCCCTAAAGACGAATTCCAATGGAGCTACTTATTTCCCCGTAGAATATTTCCTGGTTTACCCTCATTGGGTTTCGGAAGGACCCGCAGTAATAAGTTGCAAATTGAGCACTATCCAGCAATAGTCGGATAGGACGTCTTGTCGGATATAGTTTGCTGACAAACTCGAAGGAGCTATCTATCATAGATGATCTGAGATAGTCCCATTACTCAAGGTTACTTACTGCATTACTCGTACTGAGATTCCCTAAAGACGAATTCCAATGGAGCTACTTATTTCCCCGTAGAATATTTCCTGGTTTACCCTCATTGGGTTTCGGAAGGACCCGCAGTAATAAGTTGCAAATTGAGCACTATCCAGCAATAGTCGGATAGGACGTCTTGTCGGATATAGTTTGCTGACAAACTCGAAGGAGCTATCTATCATAGATGATCTGAGATAGTCCCATTACTCAAGGCTACTTACTGCATTACTCGTACTGAGATTCTCTAAAGACGAATTCCAATGGAGCTACTTATTTCCCCGTAGAATATTTCCTGGTTTACCCTCATTGGGTTTCGGAAGGACCCGCAGTAATAAGTTGCAAATTGAGCACTATCCAGCAATAGTCGGATAGGACGTCTTGTCGGATATAGTTTGCTGACAAACTCGAAGGAGCTATCTATCATAGATGATCTGAGATAGTCCCATTACTCAAGGCTACTTACTGCATTACTCGTACTGAGATTCTCTAAAGACGAATTCCAATGGAGCTACTTATTTCCCCGTAGAATATTTCCTGGTTTACCCTCATTGGGTTTCGGAAGGACCCGCAGTAATAAGTTGCAAATTGAGCACTATCCAGCAATAGTCGGATAGGACGTCTTGTCGGATATAGTTTGCTGACAAACTCGAAGGAGCTATCTATCATAGATGATCTGAGATAGTCCCATTACTCAAGGCTACTTACTGCATTACTCGTACATCCATTTCCTTTTAATAAAAACAAAAATTGAAAGCCAACATTTTCCAGAAGAAATCTTAAAATATAACAATTTATTATCATGAATCACCATTTTGTTATAAGAATTACATATTTACAGAAGCTCGTTTATTTCAAGCCTGATAAATGTGAAAGTACATTGCAAGATTAATCTGCTATCTTTTTGATTGAATAAAAAAATTGTTTAAGCTTATACGAGTACTCGTAGGTAGTTTAAACTTAAATCTAAAAAAAAGAAGAAGAAAATCATCCATAATTCGATGCATCGATTTATTTACATTTTCAATTACTAGTAGTCTCTTTTTTATGCCTAATGACGCAATTGAATCTTGGGGCTTTCCAAAGCACCATTACTAGTTTGTTTTGGCTTCCGCCAGCATCTTCCGGCCGCATGAATACCTTTGAATGTGTCGAGGAAAGCTCTTCTGAAACCTGCATTCATGAAGCAGTACGTAATTGGATTGCAACAACTCGAAGAGTAGGCCAGCAATTGCAAGAAACTTATCGCTGTGTATCCAACATTTTGATAAATAAGTGCCGGATTGAATAGTGTCATTGTATTGATGACATACAACGGTGTCCAACAGATGAAAAACTCCAGAACCAGAACGAATAACATTTTCACAACACGTCGTTTACTTTCCAAATTCTTTGTAACATTGGATCTGTGGAGACAATTTTAATTTCAATAAAAGAATTGAACTTAGGATACCAACAAAATAAAATCATACTTCCTTAGAATGGAGTCATACTTCAGTACCGGAGTGGATGTTGTTTTTCGATTCTGAGAAATACGACTGCCATTGTTGGTGTTTCCATTGAAGCGCCTCTCAAATGATTTCATGGAGGGTGAACGTGAATAGCTGGTTAAGCGGGTGTCCGGGTAGATTTTTCGCCTCTGGAGTTCATCTGAAATAGAGAAAGAAGAGGACTAAGCTGTTGGATAATGATAATCAAAGAAGTTTGCTACGGTTGTTGGGTATCTATTCAGAGTGCAATATATAGCTTTGTTATGGTTAAATGGTTGAATTTTCACTGATGTGCTAAGTAGTTTCAGAGCACAGTTTAAATTTGCTTTTAATGGGGTAGGTTAGATTAGATTATGTAGAGTTATGAAGCTAGGCTTTCATAAATACTAGGCACCTTAATGGGCCCATTTCGATGGTTGAGGAACTTACGCACAGAAACCTAAAAACTGTCCTAAAAGTTTTTAATCTTCCTGCAAAATTTAAGTACGTATTTCTTTACCTCTTCCAAGTCATTCAAAATGTATCAATTCCCTTTTATATTCCCACAGTACATACTCGTATGTATCCTTAATGACTCGTACGTCATCTGAAAATGCAAGTCTTATGGCATGCCTTGTCAGAAGGTAATGACCTGAGAAGATTCCTATTGCTGTTCTTAATGGCGGCCTAGTTTAAGAATTTACCAAGATTTTCTGCAGTATAACCCCAACCAAAAGGCTTTAACCTTGACGGGGTAAGTATTGAAATTTTATAAGATGACCAGATAAGAACGATAGGAAAATAAATTTAAATAAACAACAACGGTGTGAGATATCAAATCGATTCTGGCTTTATTTTGAAGCTAAATTCATGCCATTATGTATGGAATAGCACATCATTTAAATGGCCGCCTTGGCTTCGCTGGCAGTGCTCCAAGCAGTCGGTCCAATTTTTGATGACTCTGTCCAATATGTGCTGCGTTATTCCGGCAATAGCATCCCGAATGTTTGCCTCGAGCTTGTCCAAAGTGGTTGGCTTGTTAGCGTAGACTAAGGACTATCAATGTGAAATATCAAACAAGTTTGTTTTTCATTCAGTACTATATATTATAGCTTTGACATTTATTTATATCTTCATCACACTCGTACGAGGAACAAGATGCAACGAACACAGAAGATAATAACGAATTTATAAATAAGGCTTAACTGCATAACTGAAATATAGACAGTGTCAGTTTTAGTTTCTCAGATATTTAAATATCTGAAAATCGTTTGTGAGAGTGAAGGAAGTCAAGAAGAATACCGAGTCAAGTCAAGAACAACACCAATGGCGCCCAACGCAGAACCCGAAGGATTCTTTGACAAGAAAATTGTTTTAAAACGGAACGTACATACAAAGAGTGAAACTTGTGTTTAAGAGATATGTAAGGATATGAAGTTTACTGCTAGCATATTTAAAAAAAAAAAAACAGATATAAAAGCAAAGCTGGTTCTAAGATGTTCACTTCAAACACCAGAAAAAAAAAATTGTCAAGTGCAAGTCGTGCCTTGTAGAGTTCCATACCTATACTTCAACTTCTTCTTAATTTTGCTCCCTATTTAATAGCAGGTCAAAATGAACACTCTTCTTTCTATGTCTGCTTATCTGGATTTCCTATACGTCTTGCACAAGAACCACTGAGCAAATTTTGATAAATAAAGTTTCGTTCGAAACGGTTAAAATCGGATACCGTGAACTCAAGAACATCTGAAAGGATTTTGATGAAAATAGTAGTTAGAAGTCTCACATGAAAATTATCAAAATGGCATGGAGTGGGGTTGAAATATTTGAAGTTGTTCAGCGCTTTTGCAATGGTTTTCTTTTTACCTTTTTTGCTCATCAAATATTAGTTCACCAAATCTGGAGGAATTCAGATCTTTTGGTCAAATATTTCAATAGCTACGACCGTGTTACAGACAGACGGGCACAGTGTTTATTCCTCATGTGTTCCGATTTATCATTTTTATAAATACTTATTTACATATATTTATATTTACGTATTTCCAATATATGCAATATACGAGTATGTATGTATTAGATTACGAGATGAATCCAAAAAAAAAAGAATAGCCCCCCCCCCCCCCCCCCCCCCCCCCGGCGGTGCTATGTACTTGTCTGAAACTGCTGAACCAATAAAAAAAAATACCTGAGCTGATAGGTGGCGTAAACAGTGACAAAATCGGGTTCGGACTGATAAGTCTTGGACGGCTAGGCTAGAATTTTGGTTTTGATCATTTTCGCAATGCTACAAGATCGCAAAGGCAAACAAAATTCGAGGGAAAAGAAAAAGCTATGGTCAGGTAAGAGGGTTAGGTCAAGGAAACTCTTTTCGCTCGCTTGAGAACCACTAATGAAATTTTATACGCAGGTCATAGAACCGTTGTAATCGGTCCAAGTGTGAGCCGAATGGAGTTTCATAAATCTTTAATCATCTTTAAATCATTTCTAACTCAAAAACTAATGAACAGATTTTAACGGAATTCTTCAAATACTTGTAGACTTAGACTAATACGTTAGTAGTTTCTCTTGAAATTGATCGAAATTAGATGTTCGATTCATCTTTCTCACATGCCTAACTTAAGAACCAACCAACGGATGGTAGTAGACGGGGTAAGACACGAAGCGGCTGATATTACTTACAAGCACGAAGTGCTTCCTCTCTAATTTTTAATTTTCTTCTAAATGTTTTCTTCTCTCTCCATCTCACAACAATTTTACTTTCAAATGTTTGTCAGATATTCGTGAGAGGCGGGTCCGTGAGAGAATTTATTATTATTTTTTTTGTGTTTTCTCGGATTCGAATCTTGAATCTCCCAGTTAGTGATCGCGCAGTTTATCACTGAGACATGGTATACAAATATTTGGAAAATTCCAAATAATATTTTTGCTCTTAAGAGTATTTTTCAAAAAAAAATTATATTTTAAAATTTTTGTTTAAATTTCAAATTGGAGTATTATGCAAATGAACAGCCCAAAGGTCCAAGTACGTGCGACTGATTTGTGCACTTAATTTTTTATTCTACTCAGAATCAACTTGTCGTAAAACTCCTGCTCTTGACTTCAATACTCCACCCATTTACAGTTTCAGTGTTGTCTATGGTTTCCTCATTCAAAAACCTGCCAGATCATTCAAGATGTGACTGGCTTTAGTTAGCCTGGTTTAAGCACTTGAACTTGAAAATAGTGCTGCCAAACAACGTATACATATGTTTAACTTATGTATTGTCATACATAGAATATAATTTCCTCGAAATATTATATATTCCTCCGAAAAAAAATAATGTTCCACTTTTATAAACGATTAGTTTTTGAAAACTGACTCCAAAATACTTGTATTCTACAACTGCACTCAATTTCAGCAAAAAAGCTACTTTAAACTTTTCCACATCCACCATACTCCCCAGTTCTTGTTCCTTTCACCATTGACATTGTATTTAAATGTTGTTCATTGTTCATAACTTATTGCTCTGCTGCGGCTAGAAGTTGTGTGGCAAATAACTTCATAAAATTATATTATGTGAATTTGTGCCAAAAAAGGCACTTTACTATAAAGTGAAAAACTATTTTCAATCTGTTAAAATCAGTTGACCACAGTTAAGCGGAATTTCTGAAAAGTTAACATCCTTGTTTTCGTCTCTATTCTTCATGATTTCGATAGAAACAATTCGAAAAAGTAAGGTCTAAGCTTAACAATGTTAAACTTTTCTTACATTTTGAATATATATTGGCAAACACAAATTGAAATTAATATTGTTAATGCTCTGTGTGTACTAAATAAAATAAAAAAATAAATTTAAAATTTGTTTCTTTCTAAAAAAAAAAGACAAGTCAGAATACCATCCTGGCAGTCTCACTGACAACACCAACAAAATAGGAAATGGGATAAGCTTGCCTGCATAAATTACAATTTTAAAATGCAGAAAGCATCCACATCTCCTTTTCAGAGAATACGTAGTTGGTAATTAGCTAATTAGCTAACAAGGGAGGCGTATTGCTGTTGCTGCATATATCAACGTAATTAATGGAGAATGATAAGGTCTTTATTGAGAATGATTGCCCGAAGAATAGTTATTCATTTAACAACTATATAGGTAATATCTATTGAGATTGCCAAGTATTTTCCTCAAATTGAGGTTTAGGTGATCACTATTTTAGTTAATTACATCCAAGTGAATTGCGTCATTTGATACTTTTTTCGCAATTTTACCTTAGACGTGTTATTTTTATTTTATTTTTCTGAAACACCTGCCAAAGTGATTGTATTTAAATAATGTGTTATTAATTTGGAGGTTGGGATTTCATATTCCTGCCACATGGCATCTGTCAAATCTGTCTGTCATCCATAGTGACAGGTCGTCAGTTCTCGCTTAACATTTTGCAATATAGATCGTTTAATCACAGCTCAACTCATTAAAATTGTTGCACCTTACTACAAAAATAACAGTTTTGTACGAGTATTATATGTGCAAAACTGTTGACACCGATTTCTCGAACAAAATTTTCTTACCCTACAAATCCCAGATATGAAGTTTGAAGAAAATCCATCCAGCCATTTAGGTTACATACAGACAAACATAATTTAGATATCCTCTGTTTTGAGATTCTTTATTCATTTCACATCCCTTCCATATGACATCTGTCAAATCCATCTGTCATCCATAGTGACGAATAGTTAGTTCCTGTCTTGCCATCTTAAAATATGTATCGTTCAATCACCGCATTGCTGCATTTTACTACAAATGTAATAGTTCTGTAATATCTGTGTATCTATAAGTTGACGCCGATTTTTCGAACAAAATCTTCTCCAGTGATGAGTCCTATTTCTTGCTCGACGACTACGCAAACAAACAAAATTGCAGAATTTGGAGTGAGAATCTCTATATATGATCATGGAGAGGCCATTGTATCTATCACAGGTGACAGCCGTATTTTTTTGAAAACGTTGAAGGCACATTTTTTTGACCCGAGATTGAAGACAATGATGGGAGCGACACGTGGTTCCAACAGGACAGGGCTACAAGGAACATAACACAGGCAAATTGAGACTTTATTGCACGAAAAGTTCTGCAGCCATTTAATTTCTACATTTGACGACATCAATTGGCCACCAAGATCGTGTGATCTGACCCCGTTGGATTTCTTTTTGTGGGGCTATGCTAAAGATCCTGCCTATGCAGACAATCCCCAAACTTTGGAGCACTTAAAAACCAACATCCGTGAAGTTATGCGTTGACAAGTTATCTAAAATTACCTACGAATTGAAGTTTCCAAAATCTCCAGTGGCGGCTATTTAACCGATGATCTATTCCATATAATGGAAAAAGTTGAAAGTCGAAAATTTAAAACAGTATACAAATTTCATTGAACTCTTTAATACTTTTTATTTTATTTTAAATTAAAATCCTAAAGCACAAAATGAAACAAAAACAGCATTCTGTTGGAATTCACCACCGATTTTTGCACACTTTAAAGTGTTTTTTTTTTTTTAGATACATACAGTGTTCGGATACATACGAGTACTTTACAGAAATCTTTGTATTTCAATCTCAAATTAAGAGATAATTGGTATCTTTTCTGCTGAAGGAGTGTTCTTTGCTGTTTTCAGGCTTGTGTACTCATAAGGTAAACAAAAGTATGAATGAAATTGTTGTGTAACTTAACTTTTGAACACTAATGTGTTGTTACTTCGTTATTAAGTCAACTTAAGGGTATGTTTAAATGCACATTTTTTTTCAAATCAAAACGAAATACATGCTTAAATGCCGGATGAGTTGCTGTCTATTATGCTACCTCCCAGATGACTACGAAAAAGCCGAGATAGTTTGCCAACTTTAGTTTCTTTAAACGTTAAGTTGATGGAAGAAGAACAAATAAAAAACGATAGGGATAAAGAGCATGCAAGTCAACATGTGCTATCTTTCAAAGTACTCGTAAAACCGAGGCAAATTAAGTACGTGAACAAGGAGTTAGATTCAATAAAAGCTCAGGCAAGCGTAGTCAATGCTATAGTTGTGGTGTTAGGGGTCATTTTGATTCGCAATGTCGAAATACCCTCGGTATAATTTCTGCAAGCGGTTTATTGCAGAAAAATTAGTGGTGTATTGATAGTGGAGCTACTTCTCACATGTGTTGTTATAGACAGTTATTTATTACCAAGCACAACAATAGGAAACTCCTGTAAAGCTGGCAACAGATGTTTGTGTTACATCCAGTGGAGTAGAAACGGTCACATTAAAAACAGATAAATGGGACATTACATTGAAAGATATCCTCTTCGTTCCCAATTTGAGGGAACATTTTATAAGCATTACCGGCAGTGAGCACGCAGTCGAGTTTGTAATCAATTATAGAATTGTAAGAACCCGCAGAAATCAGATTGTCTTAAAAGCGACGAAGCGAACAGATTTGTATGTTGTATGCGGTGTCAATAGAGAACCATCATTTAGCTTAGGAACTTCAAGTTGTGATCCAAAATTAAGTTGCGATCCAAATTCAAATACCAAAAATGCTGCAAATCATTCGACAGTATTTTCCATGAAAGCCTTAGTAGACAAACACTTAAAGTAATTTCCAAAAACTTTTTCTAGCTACATATCTCAAGGTACATCAAATTTATTTATATGTTGCCATAATTCTATAATGATAGTCATTGTGATATCCCGGGAAACTGTGCGGGTGATGAATGAACTCAACAATATCACTCGGTATGAACAGAAGGCGTATGGGGAATTTTAACGCGTCAATGTCATATAGGAAGTGCCTGACTCATTCTAATAGAGTGAAAAAAGTGAGTCATAGGTAGACACATCTTAATAACTGCAACACTGTTGTTTTAATTTTATCAACGATAGACAATGTAAAAACCGGACACTTCGTTGAAAGCAAAGATTTATGTAGAAGCTGCATAAAAAAGGAGGAGCAGAGGACTATAGTATACTTCCTCTTCCTTGTTTATATCAGAAGGGCTATTCTAAAAGAATTCTTCTACGACCTGATCAATTCCTGTATTACTAAATTCAATGGCTTCATAAAAAGGAGTAGATGGGGATCGTAATCCCTGTTCTATAGTGTTATAACAATGTTAGTCTTGTTATCATCATGATCAAAATGGCAGAAAATTGATAAAATATCTTCTGAGTAGAAATGTCATTGCATTTGCATTAAAAACTTCACAACGCCACGCCCAGTTTTGACTTCTCATCATATTGTAGCATAATAATAACTACGCTCCCTAAAAATATGAAGCAACAAATTCCGAAGTGACTTTTCATTCTGGCAGAATTTTGGTTCGAACTGTCCTTTCATTCGAGGTTCGTGTCTGGGACGAAGTCTCCACAGCTCATGTCAACGAAAGAGACGGATAATATCAGGGATAAAAGGGAATTATAACTGCAAGAATTATTGCATCAGAATTTCTCTTGTTCCAGTGGTCGAAGAATTTGCTAGAAGTTTCTGGCTATTAGAAACTTCTGCTATATAAGGACAGATGGCGATTGAGAAAGGAGCAGTAGTTTCTAAACTGTGGCGAAGAGATTAGAAAAGTGATAATGGGCAAAGTTGTAATTTTGTGATAAATTGAAAGTTGAGATTTAACAAGAAGAAGTAATTAGTTTGGATTTGTGAATTAAGTAATCGAAAGGAGATAAAGTGATTTGAGAGGACAGAGACTTTGTAAGAAAAGAATTGCGAAGAATAATATAGTGTGAACCTGAATTGTTCTATAGACTAGAAAATAAAGAAATAAATTTCACAGAATATTGTTTTATCTACTCGAGCCGTAGCTCGCATATTACAATATTATAAAATTGAAAATGTTTCCCTATTTGTCTGCCTGCGTAACCGTTTAATAAATCAAGAACCACTTAACCAATTTTGATACAGTTTTCTTCATTATATTGGAACTTTCTCTGAGTAACCTACTAGGACCAATGCTGTCCGGTATGAACACGGTGGGCCATGAATCTATATGTGAACCGAAGTCGGGTGAAAATCATCAGTTGTATGCATTAAAATCGATATGATGGGTAAACTGTAAGCAGCATGTGAAAAGAACATCTGAGAGCTTTTTATAGATTTTAGAGATATACACTTTTCGGGCAATTTTGTTCAAAATCAATAAATAAATAATATTTGACTCAAAGTCATAGTAAATATATCCGGCAACTCTGTAACTCTAATGAAATGAAATTAGTAAAGAGACAAACATCATGAGACGTCAGTGGTTAGTTGATGGTTAATGAAATAACACAGCTAAAATATTGTTTTTTTAATTTTTAACGGATCAAACAAAATATTTTAAAGATTTTGTTCAAATTTAAAACTGAGTGATATGAAAATAAACAACATACTATACATATATAGGTACAATAAAAATGGTTTAGAAGAGGAGGATAGGGTATTATACGATTCGCTGCAAACAGATTTTAGCTTTTCTTTATGATTTCAATTCCATAAACTTCACAGCAAAATATTCCATAGACTGAAAAAATAGGAAACACAACTTTTGCGATGTCCCTGTTACGGGACACCTCATATATCCCACACAGGTAAACTTTACGCTCAGTTCTGAATTAAGGGGGTTCAAAGTATCCCAAAATAAGGCTCAAATCCAATAAAAATTAAAGCATCAGAGAGGACTAAGAAAAGGAATTTCACAAAAATGTATTAAGTGGTTTCAGAGTAAGCATGTGATGCAAATTTAAATAATAATCATAATTTTTGAGGATTTTCAACACTCAAAGCTTAACCCCATTCTGGTTGATTTAAGGATTTTATAGACAGCTTGCCACTACAATGACTCACAGGTGGATGACGCAAACCATTTGAATGCAGCAGATGGGAAACCGAAAGGAGTGCGTTGGAATCGCAAATCGGAGTTATCAGCCCGGACAACATAGCGGCAAAAATGTCAACCAGTGACCAAAACTGGAATCGAGTACACTCATTCATAGAAAAGGTACTCAAAACAAAGAAGAGAGAGGAAGAATGTAAAAATGTACACCGGCAAGAATGAATAAATCCGCAACAGGAGATAAATGAAAAAGCCGTTCCCCGGAAATGCGAAAGCGGTCCCAGAGTGGATGTTTAAAAAGGGGTTAAAGGTGGTTTTTTAGTGGCGTAAGAGTAAGTCCCACACTACTTGAAACAGAGCGGGACTGTTTCTCGTGAGCATTAGCGTTTTCCACCATCCCCATGGCAGAAAAAAAAAAGGATTTTATAGAAACCAAATTTCATCGGAATACGTTCAGCAATTCTTGAATTCGGCGTGTTTGTTTTTCAAAGCAAAAGTTTACGTACAAATTTTGAAATTGACGACCAAAAATTTGTTGGAAAAAAATCAGATAATTATTTGACAAACATCCCCGAGAGGTGAGCCATGGAAAAAGTATTTTTTTTGGGACTCTAACCTAAGTTTATGGCGCTCGCACTTTACCACTAAACCACGCTTACCCGAAATATTGTTTAGCTCTCTGAAATATTCATATAGCTTCCTACTATTCTCCGAAAAATGAGGAATCATAGATTCAAATTTAGAAGATGTCTAGATTCTAATCCAGAAAATCACAATTACAATCCTGTTGCCATTATGCCTAAGCCTTTTTGAATACGTTTAACACTTTTTTCTCGTGAACGGAATACACCGGAGTGGTCCACGTTAGTTCAAAATGTTCCTCTTAAAGTGAACAATTTTACGTGTGAACTTCAAATCTATTGTAGGTATGTTTTCGTGAATTACTCCTAAATTAAGCACAAAAAGCAAATTGAGCATGGATGATGGCTCATTTGGTAAGGAGATGTCAACAAATATTGAAAACCATTGGGAGCTTGGTCCCAAGGCGACTGCACAAATACAGAGCCAGGGTATGCCACAATTGATGTTTAATTTTGATAATTTGAAGTTTTAAAAGGAACAGAAAAAGCAAGAGCAGGACAAATTTGTAAGCCGTTGTTCATAGATTTACCAATGCACAGCGCAATTTATAAAATATGAAATCATAGGTCTTGAATTTGTCGCTGCAAATAATTTTTATCTCTATGGCGACGCAATATTGGACCATCATGACTGCATTTTTTTTTATATTATATTATTATATCCTTATCAATATGATATTAAAAAGTAAGAAAAGTTACCATAACCCAATGCATCTTCCAACAGGGCTTTTGTCTAAAGAAGAAAGATACAATCCCAACCCAATTAGGATGTGAGTAGAGATAGTCCTCTAGCGACAAAAACATCCTGCTCAATCGAAGAGTAAGCAATATGTTTTAGGAACATGTCATCAATACTCCCAAAGCAGTATAAAATGGCTTAGCCATTGGAACATATTCAACGGTTCATGCATTTTTAGTCAACTAAGAATGCTCGCCACAGTTCCACAGAAAGGCATTCAATGAAAATATTCACTCTTGTATTCATTTTACATTCAACTTTCTGTAGCTTTCCAAAGTAACCACTGTGCTATCATTATGCTGATTACGTTTTATTTTCGGGAGAAATTCCAATATAGAAGCACACAATCGCGATAGATACCTTCAAAATTTCGTGGTGATGGAAACACCCAGCGTCAGCTTTCTCTTGACTTTTATCGATGAATTTCATCGTGGTACCAGTATTCAATACTTGACAGCAATGGTCAGCAATGTTCCTCTCGCTGCCAACTTCCATTTGTTGAACAAGAAGAAGGTCAAGTAGATTTGATATCGTCCATCGGTAAACCTTTTTTACGATGTACTTGATGTCTGTATAGTGCTCAATTTTATCCATGATTCAGAAAAGGTACGATACAATTCTTTCAAATATCTGAAATTCTTATCGACGAATTGATTGGTAATTTGAAATGTGATGGTATCTTGGATGAGATCTCGTAATCACAAAAGTATATCGCTTAGTCAGGGTGGAAATTGTACAAATTACCAATGAAATTTATGATGTTTGATCATTTATGGTGTAACAGATGCGCAGAATGTAAAGTTGTCAAATGGTAAAGAACCTAATATCCCACAATTTTTCAAATTCATTTGGGATGCCACAATTTCTATGAAGGAAGTATCAGAAAAATGCGAAGAATTTATTTTTAACTTTAGGTACCCTGGATTTTTTTTTTCTTTTGGCGGATGGTACGTAGTAGTAAATTAGCTAAATTAGCGTTCTCTTGTTTTTAGCTTTTACTAAAAATATCGCTTCTCTCCAGTGGGTGGGCGGTGGGTTTCCTAGACCGTCACGGTGTGGAGTAAGGGAATTGGAATAGTGGGTAGTGTGTTTGCTTGTGCAGGACGGGGAACAGCAAATAAGAGCCACCCGAGCATATAAGAGGAATGAATAAAATCTTAGTTTCTTCAACCACTATACCAAAAAGGAGTTTCTGCTTGGTAGTACAATGGACCAAAAAATTCTATTCATATTCTCTCCTCTCCAAACAAAATTAAGGAGCTAAATAATAGGTCGCCCATATAGATGGCTACAGATTTCAATGGTTGCTTTCAATGAAAGGTTCTATAGTATGCGTACCTTAAATCATCAATAAACAGGTGCCCTAGGTAGTATACTGTTTCAGGAACATTTATTCATCAATGTTTGCATATGTAATTGTCAATGTATTTTTAATTTTTCATTTCATGTTATACGAGTACAAGGTGGCGCAACATGGCGTCGTACGTCAATCATATTTGACATTTGTGAACTAGACAGCTACAGTATACAAACAGACAAGCAATGGAGCGCTATACTCCGCAAGAGGACGATTTTGTGTCGAAAATCATCATGAGCGATGAGGCTCATTTCCATTTAAGCCGTTATGTCAATAAGCAAAAGCTTCATTTCTGGGGCACTGAAAATCCACGTGTGATGCACGAAGAGCCATTACATCCACTCAAAGCCACTGTGTGCGGCGTTCACTTTGAGGACGTTCATTTTGAGGACGTCATCGGCAATACGGTCACTGTTACTGGCGAATGCTACAGGGTCATGATAAACGACTTCTTACTGCCAGAATTGGATGAGCGCTTGGTGAACATACACAGCAAGAGCCACAATGTATAATGTGAAGGTAGCGTTTCCTGGTTGCGTAAGCTCCCGTTTTGGCGATTTGGCATGGCCAGCAAGATCGACCGATTTCACCGTCCCAGACTTCTTTATTTGGGGCTACTTGAAGTCACGGATTTATGCCAACAAGCCTCAGACAATCGCAGACCTTAAGGAGAATATTCGACAGGAATGCGAACAGTTATCACTGGAAATCTTGCGGAAAGTCATGGAAAATGCGATAAAACGGGCACAAATGTGTATCAACACTGGCGGCAGCCACTTTTTACAATTGTAAAGATCCAAATAAAGATTTTTATCACTCAAAATCATTTTTTTTTATTTACTAAGAAAGTAATTCAAAAATAAAATTGGATGATTAATTTTGCGCCTTGTATATTAAATACTAGCTATTGCCCGCGACCTAGCTAGCATGGATTTTGCTATAAAAAAAAATGCTTTGCAAAAAAGTGTAAAAAGTGTATGATATACTAAAGAATTTCCACTGATTTTGCTATAAAACATTATAATTAACGATATTTTTAATATGGCATATTTTTATTATTGCAAAGTATTAAGGATCAAATAGCTGAGGCTCATACAAAATTTAAGGTGTTGTGCAATGGTGAAAGGATATGAATACTGGTGATTTTCATTACTAATTCTCCAATTTACACCCCTCTGCTTTAGAAAAGTTGGGTATAAATCGTTTAAGATTACCTATTATTTAGGAATAACAGTAATGGCTATTTTTAATACTAAATTCTACTATTTATATTACAGCTGCTGTTTAAAAAAAATTACAGAACATTTCATTTAAACATAGCAATTGCAACCACATACAGTGCCGTTCGAAAAATGTTGGTCAAACATATTATTACCCTTTTCGGGCGCAGTTCTTGGAATTTATGAGAGCTACGGGGTTTATTTGCACTAGGTAGCAAAATGTCGTTCAAATAGTGCATACAAGTCGATGTTATTATGAATAAGAGGTGCATTTAGCTCCTGATAGCAGTCCGAAACGAACCGAAGTAATTTAGTGAAAAAAAGGGAAAAATCAGTTCGGAGTGCAAAGCTAATATTTTGTGTATGTCACGTCTCAATTTGACAACATGTGAAATTTCTAGAAGATTAAATGTTGCTCAACAAACTGTGACATGGAATTTACAAAAATATCGTGAGACCGGGACTACCAACAAAAAGAAAAGCTCAGGGAGGCCAAAAAAGACGACCCCAGTTTTTTGGTTCTGTACAGCCGTCGGCATCGGTTCAAGACTTTGGTGGATCTTAAAAACGATTTGTGTCGAGCTACAGGAAAAATAATTTCGTTAAGCTCAGCGAGGAAAAGGCACGTGAAAGCTGGACTTAGAGCACTCAAGCTAGTACTGAAGCCGGATTTTCCAAATAGAGTTAGAGAAAAACGATTGCTCTGGGCTCAGGAGCATCTTAATTGGACTCAAGACATGTGGAACAATGTTATCTTTTCCGACGAATCAAAGTTTAAGCTGCATGTTGGAGATGGGAGGATTTTTGCGCGAAGAGAACCAAAGGAAAGACTGAGCTCTGAATGCATCCTACGGATGCCCCCAAAACTGAAGGTGTGATGGGGATGTTTCTCTGGAGATGAAAAAGGTAGAATGTAGATACATTTTTCAACAGGACAATTCTCCTTGCCATTTTTTTTTATTTCTTAGGTTAAAAAGTACTTCGAAGAAAATAATATCGATGTATTAAGTTGGCCTCCCAACAGTCCAGATCTCAATCCAACTGAAAATATCTGGTCAATAATGAAACTTAAAGTTGCGAAGAAGCGTCCAGAGTCAATTGAAAACTTAAAAAATTTACTTGTCCGGACCTGGAACACCATACCTGCTTCGACATGGAAAAACCTATCTGAGTCAATGTCTCGCCGATTTGCAGCTATAATAAAAGCAAGAGGAGGTCCAACAAAGTAGTAATTAGATAGAGAATGTTTCTGAGAAGAAATAAAAAAAACAAAAACACTGCACCAATAAAGCATTTTTCTTTAATCTCTAAAAATGAGGCAGGTACCTAAAAAACCCATTTTTCGATCTAACAACTTTTTGCTCCTGTGACTGCGTGTGGAAAATTTTAACACTCTAAATATATCATGAAACGAATGAAACCGCATAAGAAAACAAATCCTCATTAAAAAATATGTAGTTATTGCAACAAATTTGACAAAATTCGAAAAAAAAGTTCGACCAACATTTTTCGAACGGCACTGTATGAAGCAGTGATGATGAAGGCGTTGCATCAACACTACTCAAGTCGTAAGTTCGAATCCTAGCGAATCAATGAGTCCTTTTTTTTACTAGTTTTATAAATATTACTACAGATATTTAAGAATAGCAAGAATGCATATTTTTCATAGCTATTTTGAATATTTGTAATAGCTTATTCTTCTATAAATAAAAGCGTTGTAAGCTATATCTTCTCTACTTTGCTGTAGTTGCTATAAAAATCTAAGCCGGTAGTATAAATACTTGCAGTTCTTACGAGATACTTGTAATGTAATACCCGGGTATTTTTATAGCACATAGTTAGAAGAAAAACTATGTGGTGGTGCTGCAAATTACTGAATTTGGAGATTAAGTTTGAATCTGAAATCAGAAAATCGTCAACCTAAAAATGATATCCAACTCGATCAAGTTGCAAGGAAACAAATATTAGACTATACAGGGAACTACACAAAGAGTCACAATCTGCTATGGAACAAACAAATAAACAAGTAAACAGATAAATATTTAACAGTTTTATTTGAAATACATGGGGTTTTTAAAGAAAATCGTTTAAACTAAAGGGTTAATCTATATACCTAAAAGTATGTATAGGGTCATCCAACAAGAGGTGTCATTTTAAATTCCGCGCCATTGTTGAACTGTCAACATTCAACTATCATTGAGATAATTTTTGATAAGTAAAAACTAAGAGGTTATTAAATTTTGGATCGATACACACTCGCATAACGTGTTGAATTGGTGAAAATTCACTACACAAATAGTCAAAATAACGCGGAAATGTTTCGCACTACTTTTGGTCATCATCAAGAACTTTCTTGCACAGCTATAGTGAATTTAATCAATAAATTTGAACGTCTTGGACAGATCATGGATATGAAGACTCCAACTCGTGTTCGTCCGACAAGGTGAGCTGAAAAAATTGCCGCCGTAACTGAGAGTGTGACTGAAAACTCAGGTGTGTCCATATCGAGACGATCACAGGAATTGGGCCTATCCGCAACCACTTTGCACCGCATTTTCCATTTGATGTCCAGTTGATACAAAAATTGAAGCCAGCAGACCACGCACAACACCGTAGTTTTGCTGATTGGGTACTGGAAATGAATGAACAAGATCGTGATTTTTCACACAAAATTATTCCGAGTGATGAGGCTCATTTCCATTTATCTGGGTACGTAAGCAAACAAAACTGTCGCATCTGGGGGTCTGAAAATCCAAGAAAAATAGTGGAACAACCTCTCCATCCACAACGAGTGACAGTTTGGTTCGATTTTTGGGCTGGCGGTGTCATTGGGCCATATTTTTACGAAAATGATGCTGGTGCGACCGTTTCAGTGAATGGATTGTGTTACCGAACGCTGTTAACTGACTTTTTTGCCTGAAATTGATGCTATGGACGTGAATGAAGTTTATTTTCAGTAGGACGGCGCCTCATGCCACACAGCTGGTGAAACAATTGTTCTATTGCCTGACAAATTTCCCGGACGTGTGATTTCTCGAAATGGAGACTTCAACTGGCCGCCACGATCACGCAATTTAACACCATTAGACTTTTCCCTTTGGGGTTATGTTAAAGATAAAGTCTACGCCAATGATTCATGCACTAAAAGAAAATATCAGAGCTGTTATTCGCGTAGTACAGTCGCAATTATGTGAAAACGTGGTGAAAAATTTCATCAAAAGAATGACTATTTGTAGGCAGAGCCGAGGCGGACATTTGGCAGATATTATATTCCACTAGTAACCTCAGAGTTTGTACTTTAGATTAAAATAAAAATATCAACATTTTTTATAAAAATGTTGCATTTTTCTATTGATTTAAAATGCCACCTCTTGTTGGATGACCCTATATATTTGGAATTAGGAAATTACACGCTTTAAAATGGTACTTTTCCGATAAACATAAAGTACACGACTGGCTCGCACATACTTGCACCATTATGCTGATTATCTGTTTAAACTCAGATTTGAATATTTTGTTTAAATCCGTTAAAATGAAGAGAAAAAAATTTTTTGAAAATGCGCTAAAATTCAAAGAAAATGTTTGACAGTTTTCCAAGACTTGGTATGCCATGAGCTTGCATATATCAATTATTGTTCAGATATTGTTCAGATATTAATTTAGAACAAAATTGGTACATCTATAGCCAAGAAATAGTAAATTTTGAAGACCCAGTTAATAAGCAAAGTACAGTTACTCGTACTTTTTGGAGAAAATATTGTACGCCATCCGATAGCATATATCCACCGCAACTCAAATATCTAATTTGGTGAAAAGTAAAGTAAAGTTAATTTTGGGGGTTCAAATGCAAATTCCGATTTCACCTCGAATTGTAAATTCGTTCAGCGGATATTCGCAGTCAAAAACAATTTTTTTTTTGAGTATTTTAGAAGATTGAATTGAAAATTGCAATAAAATTGGCATGAATCTTGTAAAGAATTGTAAAGCCCAACGGTAATAATTTTTCTCGCAGAACGCACATTTTCCGAGACAATCGCATTCAAAAACGATTTTCTATTAAATTCAGGGTAAAGACGAATATTTCTTAAGATTGCGTACCATCAATTCTCGAAAAACTTAAAAGATTCCCCATCTACATATCTTATACAAAATTTCAATACCTAAAATTTCGGTCAAATTAATTTTTTTAAGACGTACCGTTTTCTAGATTTCCATTAACTGTAATCCGAACATACATATTTTAAATATCAACTCACAAACATTTTCTGTCAACGCCATACTTATGCATGTCACTACAGGGAAAAAACTGTGTGTGTATCGAAACTTAAACAAATTTATTTAAATTCTCCATGAAGTGAATTGAATTATGGGAACAATGCTTTAGGCACACATCTTTTGTGCACAATTGCTTCCATATAAAAGCAACGTAGCTATGCAATGGCCTATATATGTATGTTGGCAGATATACACACTTTCGATGTTAAGCTGGAATGAGAACGTGCCATTTTACCCATTTCAGATAATTAATGGAAGAATGTTTCTTGACTTTGTTCCCTTGTAATATATGTATACTCTGCAATAAATTTGGTAGAGGGCACTGTCGTAAATGAAAATAAATATATTGTTGAAGAGTGTTTAAAAGTATTATGAATTTCAAAATTAAGTGCTCACTGTTACGATCCTCTTCTCACCCATTACAGTTCGAATTTCGCAAGACCCCTTACTTATAGTCTGACCAGTATGCAACATTTAAAGTTTCTAGGCCCTGGGGTTTCGGAGATATGGTGATGAATCAGTCAGATTATGTTCATATCTTATGTAGAAATTGAATTATTTTCGTCGAAACTTCGCATGTCTCGTACAAGTAAATCCAATGAGCTACCTATTCCCGACGGATGATTTGTAAATGTTCACATGTTATTAACCTCTTTCAAATGCATAATACATATTTCCAAAACTGAACAAGAACAAAAAAGTTTCATCAAGGTCTCTTCATAATAGCCACTGATTACAAAAACAAAAGAGTCTACATGTTCACCCAAGATATTTTCGTCTCCTTCCTAGTCTCATGCAATTGAACTCCAAAAAAACAGACGAAAATAGTAGAACAAAGAATCTAACCAAAGTAAATGAAAAAAACACCGACTTGTCTTCTATGCTGAGTACAACCGTATCAATAACACTGGTGCAAAGTTTGGGACGAAGGTATCTACTGATTGACAATGGTATTTGACTTGGTCATTATTTTAGCAATTACTCAGCTCCTGGACAACGCACATAGAAAGATAATTTATAGCTCAAAATGATCAAAGATTCTATTTCAAGTTAAACCAGTGTAGAGCAAACAATAGCATTTTTTGGAGCTTTCAATTCCCGTTTTCATGCCTTAGACCTGGAATTTCGCAAAACCTCATTTTATTTCTCGCATTCCAAATAAAGACAACAAATAAAGATTGTTGTAAAAAACGTTTCATGTTCCCCTGGAAGCATAGTAAGAGAAGTTACAGAAGCTGTCAGTATGCCAACATTTAAAAGCAATGTACCGCTCCCAATGTTTATGCCTACTTTTGAGCATAATGAAGATATCAAAAATATCTATCAAACGGAAGATATTCTGGGAATAAAAATTGAAATTGATACCTTAAGGAAATCGAAACTAGATCCACAATGCACAAATTGCCAAAAGGATGGACATACGCATAAATACTAGAATTCTATCCCAAGATGCGTCAGATGCGTTGGAAATCATCATACTAAAGATTGTATGAACAAAGGATGAACCACCGAAATATGCCAACTGCAACGAAAAACATTCTGCCAACTACAGATGTTATTCAGATGCAAAAGAAATTCAACTTGCAAGAGACAAGAAAAAACGCCAAAATATATACCCAAAGTCTAAGAAATAATCAAAAAGGACTCAAAATCGAAGACATACGCAACTGCCATTTGCGCAAGCTGCATTGAAAAATATAGCATGGAGAGCATTATGCAAATAAATTTTGTTACATAGAATAGAAAAGCAGCAACAAAAAGGCTGCATTTAAAAGACAAACATGAAGGAAAAATGGAAATTCTAGAATGGAATGCTAATGCATGTGACTCACTTTAAGTTGAAAACTGACTTTAAACTGCAAGGGTACAAATTATATCATTGATTAAGCAAAAGATTGATCATCATATACATAGAAGCCAAATTCCAATCATGTGCTATCTATTAAAATATAAATAAAAAGTGGCATGAAATTTCAAGAGAGGGAAGCCGAAAAAATTTTAAGTAAAATGTTTTATTCAAGACTTACCATTTTGGTGCTTATTCTAAACACAGACTTAAGATATGCAATCTAAGTCACCTTTGTTATACTTTAAGTCATTGGAATTTACGTAGACAATGAGCTCATCGCATAAAAAAAGTGGCTTCGAAAGAAGCCGTTCTGGGCAGAATAATCTATATAAGTTATTGATAACTCGGAGCGTTATTAAATATAAGGAGGTTCTGAGCAGTTACTTACGCTCTCATAGATTGAGTCAAATGAGTTTAAAAATTCAGAATGAATCCATGACTCAAAACCCTCGACCTCTTGCTTCGCAAGCTCTATGTCAGTTTGTTTATTTTGAACTAAACTAAAAGGAATATCTGTTTTTGCAAATATGACCCAAGTAACATGCAATAAAAAACAGAATTCTTTGTCCTGCAGTTTGTACAACAAACTTTCTGATAACCAGAGTATCGTTATCCCATTCTCCTGGTTCACATAAAATCTGTTCAAAAGTTTTTATAATATCTTCTCTGCAATTGAATAAGACGTTCACTATATGCGAATGATATTGCCATCGAGTCTCTGATACCCTGGAATGCCAGCTCTTGTTTTCCTAGAAGAACTACAGTGTCTATGAAACGCTTCATTAAATCGGCGATCAACTTTTCTATTACGAGCCTCGTAAGAATTCCCTAAAGAAGTCTCTATGCGATATTCGCCAAATTCATGCAAATGCAAGCAGCTGCGTATATGCTTTTCCGTTTGAATATGTTTTTTGAAAGAATTAATAAAATTGTTTATATCAAAGAAACCTGTGCGACTCCAAACATTAGGAGAATTAGAAAAAAGAATTCAAGGGAAACAAAACATTCTATTTAATTTGCAACTGCCAGTCAGCCATGGATTCTTTTTGTAAAAAGACTCATGAAAATGTTTCTGATACCCATCCTTTCGCGAATAATCAATTTTCATTGATGGTTTCGAGCGACCTAGTTCTATAACTTTTTTTTTTTACAAAAAAGAAAGCTTACTGGGTTTCTTTTAGAAGAAAATCAGTTAAACAACATTCAAAATTAACTAGAGACATCTTGTCTAAGAATAATAAGAATGTTCAATGGGGCACCTCTTGAGTAGATTTATAATTACTTATTTTGTATATAGCTAATAACTATTCACTTAGCTCACTCACTATTTTATAATAATCTAATAATTTAAAACACTAACTTAACTACCAATATGTATTTGCTAATTTTTTAAAAATTTCTAATAATTAGCAGTCACAAAAATCACAAAAATTTTCAATAAATCACACACAATTACACAACCGATTTGCAACAAAAAAAATTATGCAAAGAAATTATACCCAACAAGTAAGAAAAACCTCAAACGCCGTTCGAACCACTACATCACCCAATATCCCGATTTTCGTCGTCTTATTTTGTTGCCTACAATAAAAAAAAAAAAAACTCCTTCGAACTAAAACCTTTCTACTCCACCAATGTTCATCCACAAAAGCCGAGAAATCCCGGGTTATTTTCCTCATAAGCGAATGTATGTTAGACAAAGAAATCGCAAATAAATTTCTACTATGTGCCAGAAAGGGATAGAGTTGAAAGTTCGTACTGGGAAGAAATGAATGCATAAGCCGGAAAATGAACGGCTTCTCAAAAAAATTCATTGCACCCTCTCTCGCTAGAGGAGTTCATACTTGACTCGCCTATGTGTGCGAGTTTGTGTATGAGGAAAAATGAATAAACAACCGAAGTGGTCGCAGCATTTCGTCTTCGAGCATATAAAGTTATGATTTAATAATAAAAATTTTTGATATTTGAAAAGGGAAGCCGGAAGGAATCGGCTTGTATGGATGCCACGCCACTGGCGTATTCTGTTCTCCTAGCTATATTCTTAAGAAAAATGACTTTAAAAGAGTCTCTGCATATTTCACACATTATGACAGGTGGAGATTTGAATGCCAACAACAAGTATTGGGGATCAAGATTAACAAATACGAGATGAAGAGAACAATAAAACAAACTGGCAACAACTATCACTTGACGAGAAAACCAATTTATTGGCCTACAGATAGAAATAAAATCCCTCACCTTGTCGACTTTTTCATAACAAAGAATATCTCGTCAAATAATATAAAAGTACAAGAAGGAACGGATCTTGATTCAGATCACTCTACAATATTTGTTTACCCTTGGCGGTAAATAACTATGAAAAAAAGCAGTCCTAAATTAGTTAAAATGTGGACTAAATGGAACGACTTCAGACACAATTTGGAAGAAAGTATTTAGCTATCAGAACCTATTGAAAGGAAAGAGTAGTTGCAGATATTAACACTGAATATTTAAAAAGTTGCATGGCTGCAACTCCTAAGACAGAAATAAAAGTAAAACGAAACTCCTATCCCAAAGAAATATGTAAAATTACTGCAGAAAAGAGGAAAGCTATAAACAAGGGCACCAAACGAATAAAGAATAAGCTTAGAAGATCGATAAGACTTTTTAAAAATGAAACTTTCAAAACGTATCTTAATAATCTGACAAATGATGTAAGTACCGAATACTCCCTCTGGAAGGCGACAAAACGTACACGTTGCACCAGTGAAAAATAGTGAAGGTAACTGGGAAAAAAGCAACCAAGACAAATCACACATAATTGCTGAATATCGTCAGGATGTCTTTCAACCTTATGAAGATGACGAATACCAAGGACTGAAAAAATGTGATAATTGGAGATACTTATCAGACCGGTAACAGCTAAAGAAATTGTCAAAGAAATAAAGGTAGGTATTAACGTCTAAGTATAATTAGTGAGTAAAATCACGAATTCCAAACCATCAATTTGATTTTAGAAATAAGAACTCTACGATCGATCAAATGCATAAAATTACTGACAAAATCGAAAAAATTATTTAAAGAGAAAGAGATCTGCTCCACAATTTTTCTGGATATGGTACAAGCTTTCCATAAAGTATTGCATAAAGGACTGATCCATAAATTGCAAAGTATCTGCCAAAGCAATATTCAGAAATTTTACAGTATTACGAGTATTTTAACTGTGGGATTTTTCAGAATCAAACAAGAAAATGTGTACTCAATATTAAGAGAAATTACAGCTGGTGTACCACAAAGCAGTGTACTAGGCCCTGTGTTTTATATTCTATGTACCAGTGAAAGTGAGAAAAAACTGTAGGATCTTTTGCAGATGATACTGCTGTTTTCGCTGTGGGAGAAACTATTGAAGAAGAAAAAAACAGCTTCAAGAGGCGGTGAGTAATATATCCAAATGGACTAAAATTAAATTAAATAACCATATCAATTTTACTAATAAAAATGTACAACATGCCCCCAGTATACATTAATAATAATATAATAGAATACTCAAACACACCTAAACATCTAGGTATGACCCTAGATGCCAAACTGTGCTGGAAAATGCATGCAAAGAAAAAGGAAAGTAGAATTGAACATGTGTTACAGTGAAAGTGTGATGTATTGGCTAATTGAGACATTCTCCACAATGTCCAACTACACCAAACTGTTGCTATTGACCTACCGAATCCAAATGTGGGTATACACAAGCAAATAAACTTGCAAAACATACAAACCTTCAAAAATAAAGTCCTACGTAGCACCATGTAAATGCACCATGGTATTATAGTATGTACCATGTCGATCTATATAGAGATCTAGAAGTTGGAACCTCTGCAATGTCTTTCGATATTTTTACCTTTAAGCTATCCTCAAAAAAAAAAAAATCCTCACATAGAGCCTAAAGGTAATCACCATATAAAATTTCAACTTTCTACGCCCAGGAGTTTCAGAGATACCGTGATGAATGTGTCAGTCAGTGGGTTTTGCCTTCTACGAGTATATTATTTTCAGCTTACTTGCACTATTTTCTTTTCTATCTAAAAACTAAGCTACGAAGAATTGCAGGAAACCACTGGTTTAAAATATGAAGTTTTTTTCATTTCGGTATACCTGCATGATTATCAAATTCGAAACCAACAGCACAAAGCTATAGAGTGCAAACTGGTTGAACGATTTTTCGATGATTCTGAATATGAATAAATGAATAAATGGATAAATGAAAGTATGAATGAATGGATGAATGAATGGATGAATGGATGGATGAATGAATGGATGAATGAATATATGAATGGACGAATGAATGGATGAATGCTTAGGCGTGGTTAGAAGCAATGCTATCTACAAAATTCCCCTTCTGGTGTTAGCCCAGGATGTTCTTAGCCTAATATACCTTACCTCACCCAACTTAATTTCATTTAAAAAATTTGAAACCTGATTCGAAAGGTTAAAAGGAGAATAATCCCCCGCAATATTTGTCTGCAAATTGTCGGTTGACTTTGATTACAAAAAAAGAAGAAAACTGCACAAAAATACTTTCAAAATAAACATCCGTTTACATTGAAAAATATTTCGTGTAAACAACCTCAAAGGACAAAACACTTCCTTTAAAAAAAAAAAAAACAAACATGTTTTTCCCAAACAAACTTATTGTCCTCCAGGTACGAGTAATGTCTTCAAAAAGGTAATTTCTCTGTTATTATCTTGTTTCCAGCTAACACGAACAATGGTTTCCATGGGAAATTTTCGTGTAAAAAACTTTTCTATATTCTATGATACACCTCATCCTTAAAAATGCCGCAAATCTATTATTTAAGTCGTTGAATAAAAAATCACGAAGACTCTTTTTCAACAGATACTGCGGGATGTCTACATATTTTAATATACATACCATCCAATTCCGCTGCGGTGAGAACGAAATTGCGTTAACGGTTTTACGTGTCATCCATCTCGAAATTTCAATATTTCTACGGCAATGAATGGCACAGCTTCTACAGGTTATTCATCTTCTAAGCAACACTTAGCGTCTCAAACATTTACACAAAAACAAATCTCCAGATACCGTGAACACAGAAACCATTCATCTGGATTCTTTTCGTTGTTTGGCTAAAATAAATGTTAAACAACCACGCACAGGTAACATTTTCTCCGTCATTAACCGTCAGGTTTAAGGTTCTACCACATTACTTACAATAAATTAGAGATACTCCCGACGTCAATGGGAACAAATTAAATGGAAATTTGATGTGTTGCTCTGCGGTTTATATGTGTATACATAAGTACCTAACCTACCTACAACAGGCAATCATCCAATTTAAGATGGGAAAACAAGTTTAACAAATCATTTTCGACACATATTGCATTAGATACAGTATTCTGCAGATGAGAATTTATATCTGAGAGATTCATTCAAGAATCGCCCAGTCAATTCAATAAGCGTTGTGTTGGCCCAGGTGATACGGTAGAATAACCACCGCCGCCATCTGTTGGAGTAAATGACATACGAAAAAGAATGGCTCCTTAATCTTCCTCTCCCAGGACATTTCAAGGGCTGTTGATGATGTTTTGAGTTTCCTAAGATTTAAATTGAAATGGAAATGGTGCGTATGAGTGTAAAAGAATTCGGAGAGAAAATGACATTTTCCGAGATGGAACCTCAGATTGTGAAATGTTGCATATCAAGTGTTGGCTAATAAATTTCCTGTCGGGCGGTGTGGGGTAGGTTAAGGGACAGGATTTGCTCGTGCAGGCAGGGTGGTTGTGATAGGAATAAACTGCTCATTAGGGAAATACTTGAGTTTTTCCCTTCGCTTTTCATGTGAGATGGGAAATTGAAAAGCATTGACAATTGAAGACGTTTTGTTGGAATGTGTTTTTCAGCTGTTTTTATGGTTATAAGTGGTTATTGGTATTGGAAAGATTTTGGACTGGGATAGTGGAAGGAAACATATTTCCGCTGAATTAATGGTTCATTTCTGATGTAAAGTGCTGGGATTTTATTTAGCTATATAGTCAGTTAATCGGAGATTAGTTTATTGAATTACAACTTACCAAAACACGCCCTGGGAAGTGTTCCGCTTTACATGGAAGCGCTTGAATATCAAGGACATCCCTATTAATTCATGGAAACAAAAAATGGCTTCTCTTCGATTTTGTGTTTTTCTTTATTTTCTCTACTCGTTTGCTTCTAACAGGGATTAATATATAAAAACGGGAAACCTAAGGGCTCTATACTAATTGTAGATTTAGGCAAGATCAGTGTTTTTTTAAAGGTATGGGAAGCTGATCAAAAGCGATACGGCTAAAGCGATGAATTCGAATCCTTCTGACTAGGTCGATGTGACTGTACAACCGATGTAGTTCGTTGTTGTATCTTTTCCTCCATTCCCCATCGATATAAACGGGACCTAAAATCACTCGAAAAATCTTTCTTTTAAAATAACTGAGGGTGTTTCCATCCACCTTTGATAATGTCCATGTTTCTGCGTCATATAGCAGGACTGGGATGATCAGGGTCTTAAATAAAATAACCTTAGTTATTCGAAAACACCACTGACACTGTTGCCCGCGTACGCTAGTAATTGTATAGACTTTTGAAAGGTCGTACCTCTGATGTTAGCTTGATAATTCTGGTCCTAAGTAATTACTTTAATAGCTACATAGCCTGTATACAATTTTATCAGGTTATTCTTTCGAGCAGTTGAAGTTAGACTTAAGCTTCTGAGCATCTAGAAAGCCGCGATGGATACTGTGAAGAAGATGATTGCAACTTTCGATGGAATTAAGTAATTACAAAGAAAAGCCACTTCCGGTATTTACAATCTGAAGTACGTACGAGAAGATGCAACAGTTTTCTCTATCATATTTATTGACGTAGCTCCAATTTTAATTTAACAAGTAGATTCTCTGAATATGAACGAAATCTTCAAGCGTTTTAAGGCGTCGGTACAGAAAGTGTTCCTCATGTTTTTTTTAGATTTGTAATTAGCACAAGTAGGCAAAATTGCATCAACACTTCCACGCTAGGTAGCCGTCTAAAAGTGAACTAACGATGAACGTATGATGAGTGTGACTGGACGTCTGTAGTCGAACACTCACTCACTCACTCACTCACTCGAACAGGAGGGTGAACTTCAGCATTCAAGTACTAAATTTGCATCTTAGAAGTCTAACAAGAATTATTCAGAAGGAGGATGTGCGGCTGAAGAATTCTCTCGATGGAATCAACGTTAGTGTCAACAGCCAGTTTAGTGGATACCTTATATAATACAATATGTACATTTTTCAATACGATGAATTGAAACTTTTCGATTTATAGAGTTTTATTTATTTTTGTCAACATTTGCTACACGCTTAGAATAATTCAGAAGAACGGTTTCCAAACTGCACAGTGTACTACGTTTGGGCTGTTTCATACACATCCGCCATCGACTATCCGATTTATATAGGATGACCAGATAAGAATAATAGGAAAAGAAATGTAAATAAAACAACAACGGTGTGAGATATCAAATTGATTCGGGATTTGTTTTGAAGCTACATTCATGCCATTATGTATGGAATAGCACATCGTTTAAATGGTCGCCTTGGCTTCGCTGGCAGTGGTCGGTCCAATTTCTGATGACTAGCATCTCGAATATTAGCCTCGAGCTCGTCCAAAGTGGTTGGATTGTTAGCGTAGACTATTAACTTAATGTAGCCCCAGAGAAAATAATCGAGGAGTGTCAAGTCGCATGATCACGGCGGCCAATTGATGAACGCTCGCCGTTAGATTACCCAGTCGCCAAATTTCTCCTTCACCAGCGTCGTCTTGTTTGAACTACAGCTCGGATATATCGACGTTGTCGAGCTCTGGCCACAGAAAGTCGTTTAACATCGCTCTATACCGAGGATCATTTACGGTAACGGTGTCTTCTTCCTCATTTCGAAAGAAATAAGGCCGTGCCATCAACCGCACCAAACAGCCAAACTTTGTGGATTCAGTAATGCTTGGTTGAACACTTGTAGATTATGGTCGCTCCAATACCGGCAATTTTGCTTCTTGACATAGCCGCTGAGCTAAAAATGGGCCTCCTCCGAGAAGATGATTTTGGCCAAAATCTGGATCTCCGGCCAACATTTCCAGCGCTCAATTAGCAAACTCACAGCATTGTCTATGGTCATCCGGCTTCAATTCTTGCATCAGTACAATCTTATATGGATATAGGTCCAAATCTTACTGCAAAATAAGCCTGGTTGACTCTTTGGCGATGCCCAATTCAGCTGATCGGCGCCGAATCGACATTTCTGTGTCTTCTTCGATGCTGGCCGCTACGGCGTCTATGTTTTCTTCACTTCGCAATGATCTCTGCCTGGTTGGTGGCTTAAGGTCCAAAAAAGTATACTCATGCTCAAACTTTCCATTGTTCGACAAATTGCCTGCGCACTGAAGCCATGATGACGACCGACCTCACTACGAAATTCACGTTGCGTATTTACAACTGAGCCGGAATTTCGATAATATTCTTTAATAATTTCCACACACGCGGGAAGCGCCAAACGATGCATGATGAAATAGCAAACCTTACTGAACATTTTGACAGCTGGATGTCATTGGTAACTTTGACAGCTGGATGTCATCGGTACCTTTGACAGCTGCTGAAACACAACAATTGGAAAAACTATCATTGCTATCTGGTCACCCATTTATTTAGTATCATCCACATTTTTTAAAGCAAACAAATCTGTGACATGTTTTTGTTCAACTTTATGTGCTTCAAGTAGAGGTACTTGAAAGAGAAAAATATTTATAAACATAGTTGTAGGAAATGGAGGGATAAATTGTGTGATGACCTTGAAGGTCTTTGAATATTTTTGTTTTTTACATTTTGTATGTGAGAATAGAGACTATTAAAATGACTAGTAGGTAGAACAGACATACTGTATTATATTCAAGGATACTAAAAGTCAGCGAATAATGTATTGTTCCTAAAATAACATGATAAGTCCACTTTTGTTAATTTTTTGATTTTGATAGTATCACATTAGCAATAGAGTATATGCATGAGTTATGAAAAAGTTCAAATGGGTGGAAACCTGTAACATCAAAAGAATTGAGCCTTTTAAAAATATGTGTACAACGAGGTAACTTTCAAACTGCTGACCTGAAAATAAAATATGGAAAATGTGACTTACGCCTGCAGTTTTCAACTGTTTTTCTTCAAATGAGTTTTTCAATAAGGACATATCAATTTTGTATTTAAATAAAACACAGAATAATTGAGAAATCGGGCTGAAATTTATTAAATTTAAGTATGGAATTCGATTTCTTTCATATGACCAGCGCGAGCATGCTTGCAGCGATCGATTCTTTGGAGCCAATTTTGCACTACTCTTCCAGACATATCGGCCGGCACGTTGGCAACTTTGCGTTCAATATTATTCCTGAGGTCCTCTAACATTGTTGGCTTGTTGGCATAAACCAACGACTTAATGTAACCCCATAAAAATAAATCCATCACCTTTAATTCGCATGAGCTAGCTGACCATTTCTCGAGATTAAACGATTACCGAGCTTCCACTTAAATCAATCAATTGTATGACCAGCTGTGTGACACCATCTTGTTGGGACCACATATCACTGATGTAAAGTCCATCGAATTCTGGCCAAAAATAGTCTTCCAACATGACATGATAGCAAACTCCATTGACCGTAACATGGCGATCATTTTCATCGACGAAAAAATACGGTCCAATCACACCTCCGGCATGAAATTCACACCACACGCTCACTTTTTGTGGATGCAATGGAGTCTCTTGAAGCATATGTAGGTTTGTTGCTGTCCAATAATGCATATTTTGCTTACTGACAAAGCCAGTAAGCCAATAATGAGCTTCATCGCTGAAGATGATTTTTCGATGAATTTCAGGATTTCTTCAAACTTTTGCAGAGCCCAATCGGAGAAGTTTCGGCGCTTCAAATGATCAAGAGGCTTCAGTTCTTGAGTTATTTTGATCTTGTAAGGGTGTAGGCTAAGATCTTTATGCAATATTGGCCACAATGTGGGCTGAGAGATTCCCAATTCCTGTGAACGGCGTGGAATAGACTGATTTGGTTCATTTTGAATTGAAGACCTTACGTCTGCGATATTTTCGGTACTTCGATCGGTATATTGTCTCACTGGCACAAGAACATTCAATAGTGACAATTTTGACTCGAATTTATTCACTATAGCACGCACAGCTTGTATGGGTGGGGCGATTATTACGACAGAAAATTGAAGTAAGCGGTCTTAAAGTTGCGACCACCGGACTCAGAATTTCGGTAGTAATTTTTAATAATTTCTAAACGTTGTTTGTTCGTGAACTTCATCATGATAAAAACGTAAATCTTTGCTGACGTTTTGACATTAACAGACCTTAAAAAAAGTTTGAGGGTGCCTTTGTATTAAAATACAAAATTGTTATGTCCCTATTGAAAAACCCTTTATATCTAATGTTCTTTCTATACACCTTCAAGCGGCTATCTCAAATTTAGCTTCACCTATTTAAAAAATGCACGCTAGGTCCATATGCCTGTAATCAAGTACATTTAAGGTCTCTAATCAACTTCTATCTTAGTTTCTTACGACTTTTATCATAAATATTTTTTCTATATCTATAACCATTTTAAGATATTGAAGTGTCTTAATTTAAATTGCGCACCCTATGTAGTGAGCAAGATCAAAGTAGTAGATGCCACACATTACCTTGTATGGGATTTTTAGTTATATGAAATGGGAAAAATCGCCAAAGCTCATGGGAAAAGTAACGAAAAGGACCTACCAACACTGCCCAAGATAGTCAAAAATATAAATTTGAAAAAAAAAATCTCACCGAAAATCAATACAGCAAAATAGGAAAGACGTAAATTTTCATCGATGGACCGGTTCAGTTGGCCTAAGCACTTCGACGACTTGTATCAATAAACCACTCGCTAAGTGATTAACTGAACAATAAAAATAAAGTGCAATCACCACATTATTAATTTGAGATAAAAAATGACGGTGGAAAATGCTTACCGCTACCGCTTTTCTTCGCTTCAAAATTCATGAAACGACGCAAATAATCGACGAATGAAATATGGTACTCAGTGAGCAATCGCTTAAATTGCTTCAAAAATATTGCAACGTTTTAGCCAATTTAACCGGTACGAAGGCGCAAATGTGGTGACTCCAAGCCTTGTTGCTTGGATGCGAAAAGCTGCTTCAAAATAGCAGCATTCCGCCATCAATAAAAGATCATTCAGCTTGGCCTTCACTTACATCGCTTCACGTCTTCGTTATCGGAGCAGTTACTCGATTGGTCTAATGGGCATTCTGGTCTGGCTCGTAACCATGGGCGCTCCATCTTCGCTAAACCACAACTTGGGTTATGAATCGATTGCGAGCCTTAACAAATGAAAATAAACCAAAACGTATAAAAATCAGAATAAATCATTTTATTTGGCGCGAAAGTGCTTTCCTGCAAAATGACAAGTTGGTTTTCGCAGTCTATTTGTGAAGTACGAAATTGAATATGAATATTGTAATCGATGTAAGAAAAGTTTACAAAGATTCAACCCGATCGGCCAAACCATTTCCATTTCCAAAATACTTTTCAAAAATAAACGTGGAACATTGTTATCCATCAACTTAAAAACAAGAGAATAATATATATAAAATTCAAAGCAATAAATCTTATAAACAAAGACCAATTGAAATTGTGCATCGACCGCAAAAAAGCAATAGGAAAGGATGGAATTTCTTTTAAAGCCCCCACGACCATTTATATTAAATAAAATGGAGAGCTTACAAAGGCAACAGATAGTTCCGTATCTTGTGCTCTTTCCACACCAATAAATAATTGGGGTGAACTCATTTGCCATAATTATTTTTCGTTGGAGGATAATATACCTAAGATGCTGAAGATTATTTATTTTTTTCTAACAGGATGTCATTAGTAAGCAAGCACACATGTTCCAGTTCTCATAATCATTATCTACGTAATAATCTCCATAGACGTGACCTGTATTGCAATATTGATGAGGTGTACGTATTTGGACCCGTGGCTACATTACTATGTGTTAAGAACTATAGAGGTTAATTGCAAAAATGTTTTCCTTATGAGATAGTTTTAATAGCAGCCAACACTACAGCTCTATCAAATCAACGCATAATGAGTTGCTCTAACACGATTACCATAAACCAGGTAGATTAACTGCAGCTACATCATATTTTGTATGCATTAACTTAATGGTGTTAGTCAGTGTAATAGAATTTTCTCTACTGACGTACACTCTAATATCAAACTTTTTTAATGTAAAGTTTAAATCATATATTCTGTGAAATATGCTGTAGGTATACTTAGTATTATGAACAAGTCGGACAGGCTATATGTTGTCACATTTATCTCAAAACAAACAAACAAAAAATTTCAATAAATATTGCTGGCCTGTTTTATAGCCTCTGAGTAGATAGACCGATTCTTATATGCGATCGGGTGTTCTACGTATACTACTCTGAATAACTTTGTTAAAAAATAAAACACATTAATTTGTGGGTATGGAATATAATGTTGGATAGAAGTGCCCCTCTTTTAGTCTCACAAATACGAGCTCTTTTAATGACATGTTTCATAACACTTTTTTCACCTCGAATATTTTGTTTGAGTTGCTGCAGTGTTTACAGTTTATAAACATACAAAGTCCTGCGCTATTAAATCTGACGAAAGCGGAGTCCACTCGACATCACCATTTATGGAGATAATTCGGTGTGATAGAGTAATTACAATGCTGCGTTGACAGTATACGATGTGGCACCGTATTGTTGAAGCCAGTCTAAGATGCCAAAGCATCCAATTCAGGTAACAGTAACAGTAACTCCATATTCATTTGCCCAGGAGCTCCCAAACTGTTTTATTATTATTAGATTATTCTCCTGAGACTCTGCAGCTTTCTATTATCCTCACTTCAAAGCATATCCCTTTTTGGTCGCTAGATCAAGCTGTTGGGCTTCAGCGATTGCTTTGTCTTTTAAATAAAGGCTCGGTTTTCCTACTTGTGTCGACCCTAGAGGCTGGGACTCGAAGATCATCAGGACTGGAGAGTTGTTGTCTATTTTCTTGAATGTAGTCGTTGTGCCCTCTTATTCTGGATTACATCCAAATCTTGGTACAGTTCGTAGAATTTGCCGTAGTATTTTCTCCTCCATTTGCCCTTCTTGCACACGGAACCAAATATTAGAGGAAGAAATATTGCAGCACTCGGCATCATATCAAGTTCTCCAGCAACTTATGCACAACCACCTAATCTACACGAAACAAATTACAGCAGGAAGAATTATTGATCCGTATGCATCAAAGACGGATTGTATGATACTCTATCACCCAACTTTTAACTCACCCCTAATAAAGTGAGCATGGCGTTGCGAAATTTCTAAAACAGATGCAATGATATCTTTCTATACAGAGGAATTTTTCGCGATTTTTAAGAAATTTTACCCCAAAACTTTTGTTACCAGAAGTGGGCGTGGTTCTCAAAATTTGTAACCAAAGTTAACAGATTCTGCTGAGATATTCTTACCTTTTTTTAAGAAAACGCCCCAAAAGAGTGGGCGTGGTCATGTATAACGTATGGGCGAAATGTAGAGAAAATCAATGTCTAGTAAAAATTTCATGTTCTTAGCTCAAAATTGTGGTGACATACGGATGGACGGACGGACATGGCTAGATCGACATAAGTTTTGATGCTGATCACAAATATATACACATCTGGGGTCCTATAAAAATGCAAACGATGTACTGAACTTAATGTACCCTGGTGCAAAAAAGAGGAACGCATATTACTTCACTTAATTTCTTTCTCTGCCATGTTATGCGATACAAATATTAACTGACAACTGCAGCAAAACGTCCTACGCAGCAAAAAAACTATCCACGAAGAAATAATAACCAAACAACTGAACGAGAAGTCACTCCGTTCTCTTTTACGTCAATGGGTCCTGCGGTTTATTACACCATTATCCTGTACAAACATCGAAGGATGAAGACTATTATTTTAGTTTACGAGCTCGAACAATGACGACAATGAGATCAATTTCCTTCTTCCTTCATTCACAATTTGAAGAAAACAATATGCGTTGCGTTAAATGTCGCTCATACGCCCGAGTACACACAATGTCTTTAGATTTTCTACAGAAATTAAACCCAGGAGGAGAAAACACATTTTCATTGAAAAAAAAAAGAAAATATATATTGATTTTGGCTACCCATCTGTAAACATAGTTAAGTTGGTCATTTTCCATAGTTTAATAGGTCAACTGATGTTGTGCGATTAATGTCATAATATAGTGAGTGTGAGTGAAAGTTTTGATGAACAGCATCCTGCTATAGTTATGAGTAGATTTATCTGTTCATGTGTCGTTTTATAGACATATATTCTACCTTACCATTTAACTTCTCATGCCGTAGTTAAACTTATAAAAACTTTATCAGGCGATGAAATTACGCTTCCAAGGACACGGGTGTAATTTGATTGATTATTACGTATACTTCCAAAAAAGTGTAACATCAGATTAAATTCTAGGAGAAAATATATCATACTTTTCAAAGTCCTGCAGTCATTTAACCGTTTAATATCTTTCAAGGATATTTTCTCCGTCCGCACTCAAGAGACACTCCCTTCCTGTTTATTTAAGAAATCTTTTGTCCCGTTGTTTGCTATTGTCCTTTTAGCAATTTATTCAAGGATTACAATTTTTGTGTAAATTGGAATTAAATTGCTTCTTAATCTGCTGCTAAGGATTGTGTAACTAGAAATGGTAGGGAAGTTGTTTAATTGATTTCTCAGTAAACAGGATGCTACTTAGGAAATGGCAAGTTTCCGGAATTGGTGTTAAATTTACTTGAATTAAAATAAAATCTTCAGCACTTTTTGGGAGTAAATTATCCGTGTTTACATCGCTGAATTTAATTCTAAATCAAAGTGAAACTTTATAGACAATTAATGGAAATTGCATTTTCATTTAGTGCTTTTTTCTTCATGATGTCTGTATTGAATTAATTGAAAATCCTAGAAAAGTTAGTCTAGAGTCCACAACATTTCCAATTGACCATGTTTACACATTGAAATAGGCTAGATTAACCATATTTGCGCAAGCACCATGTTAGTATCGCACCTTTTATGATAGCAACCTATACATATGTACTGTACATGCGAAATCATTAAGAATTTTCCACCCTGGATGGTGAACAATTCCACGAAACACACTTTGTTTGAAATACTCCCAGATGTATTGTGCACAATAAACGTACACATTACTCGAGGAAGAGGCTATAGAGATTATTCAACTTTATATACAATTCTCCCAGATGTGTCCTAAAGGAAAGGCAAGCAAGGGATATTCATTCATTCAAAGCCATGCTGTAGCAAATGTAAATAATTATGTAATGCAGAGGACATTCTCGGCCTTCGCCAGAAGAGCCAATGACTCTTTTATAAAATTGAAGGTACGAAGAGAAAATCACAGACGTTAAAGTGTAGAATAAATAGTATTCCTGGTATCGTCCAAACAAAGGATATAGCCTTAGGCTGCCCAACGTCACATTGTATTACGAATTCTCTGCTTCCTTGAAATGATAACTTCGAAGCTAGTATACCTACTCGTGCTATGGCAGATATTGTATTTTCATTCGTCTCTCCATTCCACAAGGCTGAGAGTGTCAGATAATTTCACAAGTGTTAACAACCCTAAAGGTTCTTATTACTAAATAAATATAGTATTGAATTTGGTTACATTGGATTTTGATATTAAAGTACATCATTGTAATAGAATGGGTAAAGCAAAACAAAAGCAGATATTTGAACTTGTAGCATTCTATTCCAAAAAGTGTAATCATGTTAGTTAGCAAACAACCTTATTTTCAGGAGTATATACATTTGCATATCTCTAGGGAATGTAAACTAAAAAAGTCAGTGAAAAAATTCTTAGGTGAACCTTTGAGCCTAAATAGATACATTGCAATACGTCAGATATTTTATTATTGTTAGCTATGTCTATATTGGGTAGAAATAATTTCCTAATTATATTTATGAGGCACATGCTTTTGTTTGTCCAGGATGGAGGGGAAAATGTCCCTGGACTTTGATTTACTTTCATTTCATTTATTCCTTTTCTGTCTGCAGTTTCATTAGTAAATCAATATGATGATGAGTTGAACAGTCATAAAATATTGCCGTTGGATATTCAATCATTTGAAGTGGAAATATGAAATTTACAAAAATGACTCTTCATCTACCAACTTTGTAGAATACTTTTTGTAACACAAATAAATTGTTTGAATTTTTATTTTCGTTTAACAGATCTTAATAGTAACTAGTCTTCACAGTCATTCGGGATTCCTCCCATTGTTTAAAGATGTGTTCTTCTACCCTGGTCAACCCTCTGCGTAAACTCTTTTTTTGAGTTCCATTGTCGATAGAACAAAAATTAAACACGCAATAAAAAAAAGCCTTACACACGCTTGCCAACAATGAAATGAGTTACCTGTCAAATTTTCAGCGCGCTGTCATTCGTAGTTTGGCAGACCCAGCGATGTGAAGTTGGTAACAGTTCATATCAGCCACCCTGTAGAGCATTGTTAACCACCACCTTATAAGTTGTCTTTGAAGAAACCTTCTTTAATGACTGTCAGTGTGTTTTTCGGCAATAGCTTTCCACTACGGACTTTTTGACATACCTGTCAGAAAAATCAATAGAGTGTGGCATAGTAGTACCCTTCTTAACAAACTTGAAGCTCATCGTATTGGTGACATTTTCGTGAAGTTGGTCGCGAGTTTCTTAAGTGGTCGATCATTGTAAGTTGTATTAGATGGATGGAGTTGAGTTTAATGAGTCAAAAATACACTTTTGCATTTTGTTTTTGAGCAGAATACTAAGTTAGTCTTGATGTGCCATGTACATATGTTAGCTCAGACTTTCAATGGAATCAATAGATTACCGAAAGGTGGCACTAGGTACCTAGGACTTCGCCATAATTTATAAAGCTTATGTTCGCCGGTAAGTTGATGTTCGGGCGGTAGTTCCTGCCACATGCTTGAGTTTACTTGATCGTGTTCAGCGACAAGTTTATAGACTGATGGGTGATCAGTCAACATCCAGCCAAATCCCTTCACTTGAACATCTACGGAATGTTGTATGCTGAGCACTCATGTACCGTTATTTCCACCATAAATCTTCGGACGAAATAGTTTAGAAATGTGTCCCACTTGTCCGTTATAACGCATGTGTAGCGCACTCTGCATATGGTCGGTTTTTAGCTATTTAACATGGATGTGAAATAACAGTTCCAAAAATCTATAATTTTTTGACCTCACTTAACATCACTGTAATATAGAATCATAAAAAGTGGGTCTCTGATCTACCTGTCTGTATCTGTCGACTGCAGCCTAAGGATTTCTCAAAACTGCTTCTACGATTTGGTTCAAACTTCATACTTCAGCTGGGTTACACATATGCTGTCAGTTCACGTACCAGGTTATTGACAGAAAATAATTATAACGGTCTTTTACTCATTAGTCATTTCTTGAAAATGGGCTTAATCTTGGCTGTGAATCAGTCGGTTTTGTTCAAAACTAATATCTAAGGTCATGGTATACCCAGTCTTGGAAAATCTTTTTTTTTAGCTTTTTAACTAATTTTTAAATAATACTTTGGTTTAAATTTCAAATGGTTTGCAAATTAACGAAGTATAGGTGCAAGCAGGTACGATGACATATTGTTCGTTTGATCATGTTTTCAGCGTGCACGGTCTTGCACCTACATACGAGAATATGCCTTTAGTTTTTTTTTATTTTAAATAAGCTTCAATTAATTAATTTTTGATTTATCAATTTTAAATTTGCGCTCACAGGCAAAAAAAAACCTAAAGAAGAAAATCAAGGTAATATAGTACTTCCGGATTCATAGCGACAGTTAGGTCTGATTTTGGTAATCTAATTAATTTTTGACCTATCATATTGTTAATGTTAGTAACGGATTGGTTATTTCATAATGATTTCCGACGTGTGGGACCGAAAAAAAGATTTATTTTGAAGCTTTCCAAGAAAATTGTCTAAGCAACATTTCATCCAAATCGGTTGGACAATCCAAAACTTATATTTATTAGAAAACGATCGGCAGAACTACTTGTCTGTATGAAGTAATAATTAAATTTGTAAGCATCTTCATTGTAGCGTAACACTTTTTGTGCGAACAAGGATGCTGTTAACCAATTTTTCTGTGAAAAACTCACGTAACTGCAAATTTTTCAATTACACTTTGCTGTTGAACTCAAATGCGCGTAATATTGAAAAAAAAATAAGAAACTATTTTATGTACCAGGGCCAAACACGAATTAGTATTCCATGATGTGAATTCAAACTTAGATCAATCAAATCGGGAAAATGTTGAGAGGACATTGGATTCCACACCCCTCTTAACGCTCAAGGTTTCACTTTCCATCAGTTCTGTGTACTGAAATCTATGTACATATTTGTAACTAATCCTTCCTTGGTAAGTTGATGTGATTCGACATAGATTCCGATTAGTTTGCTGTATGAAGTTTTTCTATCCCTCAAGGCATCTGCGAAAACATTAATGATTCGAACCAATTCTATGAATGGTAAACACTTGTGCTACGAGTATATGGGTTCTCATTAACGTTTCGGGAATTTTGAGTTAATTGACCTACATCCGTTGGCTTTGGTTAAAGATTAGGCATTCTCACTGTGTATCAACCGCGGAAAAATAAACATTAATACTCGTAGATACACGAATAATGAAAGGTAGGGAATTCTAAATGAACCCTACAGTTTCTATTTACAGAGAGCCCAAAAGGATGCGGATACCTTCGTGCCTAGATTACCAAGCCAAAATGTAAAAAAAAAAAAAAACATATGCATACTCGTAAGAGCATATGTGTGGTATGATAGCATGGCGAATTATTGGTTTTGTTTCAGTTATTGCAAAGGTAGCTATCATTGTAACCAGCATAAGTATTTCTATGAAACATTAGGCCGCTGTATATCGGGTAGATTGGATATTTCTGATTTTCGAGGATATTATTACTTTGATTTGGTAACAGCGTGGCCCCACTTACAAATTGTGCACGATTGTTGGTATCATTATTACTTTACGAGTTACGGCTAGGGGTTGTCGAAACAGAATTCATCCCCATGACATGAAACTTCTTAAATGTACTGTACACACATTTAGTAAGAGTAGGGAGAGAAGGACTATGTTAGGATAATTGTTGTGCTTGTGAATTTATGCTGTTGTTATGTACTGCGCCGCCTGCCTCGAAAACTTGTTTTTTAAATCAATATTTGCGTTGTTGACACTAATTCATGCCAATTTCTGAAGGAAGAGTTCTCAAAGAGGCTCCAGCCATCTAGCTCTTCCAATCTACTGATCTCCTGAGCAGACAATCCGAAATGTCTGTTAAAATATCGGTAGGCTCTACAAAGAGGAAAAGTTCTAAGCATTCAGAAAGTCGATAGTAGTGATATCCACAGGGAATAGTATAATTTTAAATCAAAAGAAAATGAAATCTCTAGAATGCTATACCTGAAAATGACGCCTGGATGATTTGTAAATTGCGGCTGATGTATTGTATTAATACAGCACTGATTAGCATACGAACAAATATAACAGGTCACTTCTGGCTAGAAACGGAGAAAATTGGCCAGACATCATTGAAGCGAAGCTAGCGGTGAAGAAATCAATATCAGAAAGGAATAATCCATAAAGTAGCTGTGAAAAAGACGAAAAGGAAGTAAGTAGTCTGGTATGATATCTCCCTGAACAAGTTGGTTGGTTTGAAGGGGCCCTCCATGAGGTACACTCAGTCCAAGAAAAACGAAGAACTGGAGTACCTCAAAACCCATGTGCTTTTAAGTCGGTCGTATCTCCTACTACATTTGCATCTTCGAATTGCTCATAGATTCACTACTGACATTTTGACATACTTTATTGCGGACAAACTGTGTAACTATTTCCGTCTGCGACACAATATTAACCGTCAACCAGTCAGCGGCTTAGCAAATAGCAGTGATTTTAGCTTAAAAAGCATTGCGATTTTTCTGGAAAGATGCAGTGAATGTTCAGTTCCTTCCCGGCGCCGACTCCGTGATTGGTTTTGTACCCATTCGTAAGTGTTGACAGCTATCTGATGTAAAGGACAGCGCGATACGGTGACTTTAATTTGTCTGCTACTGGCATGGCGCATGACCAGTGTGTTGTTATTTTCATTCCTAAGAGGCCCTCAGTCTTAAAGTTGAAGAGGTAGCCAATTATTTCTCGACGATGTCGATTGGAAGACGGTGCAACATAATTTGATGCTCCGCAGTTGGAAAAATGCAGTGCTAATGCTGGCACATGCTACTCATTGAGTCTTTTCTAATAATTTCAGGTTGGAATTCTTTCCATATGCAATACGTAAAAATTAGACTAACTACCGAAGTATATAGCCAGTGCATTATGTTTCATGTGGAGCCTACTGCTACGAGTATTTCGCATTTGTATAGGGCAACCAGGGATTTCCTGGCACATTCAGCAATATCTTTACTCCAGTTCAGCTTTCGCTCTAGTTTTTAACCCAAACAATTCGAGATGTTCGAGAGTCTAAGTTTGAATCCTTTTAGTGATCACCTGGGAACAGGGTTATCTCGTTATCGGTCGGATTAATACTGAGACCAAAGTGACCCGTTTGTTAAGATATATACCTACACACATAATTTAAATAAAACTGATAAAACTCTCACCCTTTATTTTTATTATTTATACCCGACATCCCCTCTTCTTCATGAAAATTGCCCATTTTCTCGCACTGCACATTTATATCCCATAAAAAAACTCATTGATCCCCTTTAAAATTGAACACCATTGAAGCTTTCTCATCAACAACCTGACCACCATTCATCATTCAACCGAATTGATGACATTTTAAAACTTAAACTCTTACCTCGTTCCTACTCTTTTGTGGTTTTCAAAGCGAAATCTTCTCATACCAAACACTTTTGCTATAATTGGACAATGTCGTTTCGTACGTGTTTAAAATGTTTACGAAGTGACAAAATATTGCGGACCCTCCATAAAGAAAAGTTTTAAGACCCATAAAGCGAAAGGATATCCATCATCATCTATGACATATTTTATGACTGTGGTTGTACGTTCAGCCTTTATCATAATCTTATTGTAAGATTATAGTCCTCTCATAAATTGCCACATGGCTATACTGTATATAACCAACTTCAATTGCGTTCTCGTAGATCTTTGTTCAGTAAATTAAATTTAATGGCATCATTCGAAGAGTTTTGTTCAATTTAAGTGGATAAACTTCACTCTAGCATATGTTACTGCAGCGTTAAATGGGGGTTTAAGTGGTAACCTTTTTTTGAAATGACTGCTGGAAATTGCATTTCAGCTTGTTGGGTTTCTGAATGGTGCTGGTTATCCACAGATACTTTGTTAGACGCACTCTGCACTAAGTTTATAGATTGAATTGAGTGAACAACTTCGTACCCTTCACCTTGTTGTGACATTTTTTGTTCCCTAAAAATTGCAATGAATTATTTTTAAATGGGTTTGTGTTAAACAGCTGACGTACTTAATTATTTAATTGTTTGGCTAATGAGGATCTAATTAATTTCGCCGCAAGGGCATATCATGTATAGACATAGAAAACAAATACAAAGAAATGTATGAAATGTGCTAATTTGGAAAATGTCCATAGCTTAATATTGAGAAGAAGTTACTTTTATACAAACAAATGCTAAAGCCGGTATGGAACCCTGGGGTTGTACCAAGAAAACTAATGCTAATATTTTTCAAATTTGCGAAATTAAAGTACTAAGGGAAATTGTACATAAGAAACGGTTTCGAAGATGAAACCAGAAAAAGTGTGCCAAATAATTTGTCATATCACTATAAGTTTAATTATTTACACACCTAAATAAAAATAGCTTAATATTTATCGCAGGATAGTCGAAGTGGAATTTCTGTAATTTGAGAAGAACTGGTTGAAGCTAATATACATCGCCATACCATAAACGATCGTAATTGGCCATGGTAGATGCGTTAAGATGACAAAGGAACTAACTCAACCAACCTTTGACAGGGTTCCTTATCAATTCTGTTAGCTCCTCTTTCTACAGAATCTCATCAGTAGTGATCTAACTAGCTTCCAGAGAAGAGTGCTTCCATCAGGATTATGTCATTTGAATGTTCCAAGTACAAGTCTGTTGACCTCAAACATACTCTACATGATCAGAAGTCGCTCCATATCTTGTGGAAACTAAAAAATAGTCTAAATAAAATATACGAGTATTAAGTTTTCGCCAAAGAAGTAAATTAAACGTATTTCGTAGCGAATTTTTTCACAATGTTTTGACTTGTATTACTTCGGGATGAAAAATTTAAAAGTGAAATTTCATTTAAATATGCAGCTCGAAATTTAAAGCAATAAAACTGCATACGGAAAGACGAGGAATGGCTGAGGCTGCAAATAAATTCTAAGAGCTCCTTAACAAATTTAAGAGCTTTGCCAGAAATTGGATTATGGCAGAGCCCCCCACCCATCAAAGAAAGACAATTTACAAGGTATTCGTCATAGAACAAATTATCCGCAACTATAAAACTCCTCTTTAGAGAAAAAAAACATACAGGAAAGTTTAAGCCGTCTAGAACGAATCGTATAATATCCTATCCCCCATACAGAGGATATTTCCGCGATTTTGAAGAAATTTTATCACAAAACTGTTGTTACAGCTTTTTTTAGCAAAAAAGTGGGCGTGGCTTCCAATATTTGTAGCCGAATGGATTCTGATGAGATATTCATAATAAGACAACACCGTAACAAGCTTTGAAAAAGAAATATATGTTTATTAAGAAAAAGCCCACCCTAATGTATGGGAGTAATGAAGAGAAAGTTAACGTCTATACGAGTATAGCTTCTTCTAAATATTAGGTGCGCAACTAAGTTATCGCTGTTTGTCAATAAATGGCTCCAGCAGTAAGTGCTCGTCGATTTTGACATATCCAAAACGTCATGAACCGAGCTTAGACATGTGGTAAACAAACTGTTTTGACACATTAGTGATTTTGTTTTGGCGTCATATACTTTTGGTTGTGTGAAAATGTCTCATTTTGTGCCAAGTAATTGTCATTTGTGGAAAGTGTTGACTTTCTTCTTTCATTCGAAGAAAACGGGGGCTGAAGCGCATCGAGAACTACAAAAAGTTTACGGAGATGCTGTTCTAAGTGAAACAATGTGCCGTGATTGGTTTCGTTGCTTCAAAGACGGTGATTTCGACGTTGACGACCGTCCGCGTGAAGGAAGGCCAAAATCCTTCGAAGACGCTGAATTGGAGGCATTGCTCGATGAGGATCCGTGCCAAACGCAAGAACAGCTTGCTTCAGCATTAGGAGTTACCCGTCAAGCCATTTTCAAGCGATTGAATGCGATTGGAATGATTCAAAAACAAGGAACTTGGGTTCCTTATAATTTGAAGCCAAGGGACGTTGAGCGTGGTTTTTTCGCCTGTGAACAACTGTTCCAGTGGCAAAAAAGGAAGGGTTTTCTTCATCGCATCGTGACGGGTGATGAAAAATGGATTCATTACATTATTCGGCTCGGTCGAATATTCACGCTGCGATGATTATGCTGTGTATTTGGTGGGACCAGGTCGGTGTCATTTATTATGAACTGTTGAAACCCAACGAAACCATCACTGGGGAACGGTATCAACTTCAATTGATGCGATTAAGCCGAGCACTGCCCGAAAAACGGCCACAATACGAGTAGAGGCACGAAAAAGTGATTCTACAGCATGACAACGCTCGGCCGCACGTTGCCAAACCCGTTAAAACCTACCTGGAAACGCTCAAATGGGAAGTCCTACCCCACCCGCCATATTGCCCAGATATTTCGCATTCCGTTCGTTGACACATAGTCTGGCTGATCAACAGTTCCGCTCATATGAAGACATCAAAAAATCGCTTGATTCGTGGATAGCCTCAAAAGATGAACACTTTTACCGTAACGGTATTCGAGCTCTGCCAGAAGGATGGCAAAAAGTTGTAGCTAGCGATGGGCAATAAAAAGCTATAAAGTTGAATTTTAATCAAAAAACAGCGAGAACTTAGTTGCGCATCTAATATTAAAAAATATTATCAAAATTTCGGCTTAGTTGAAAATACGCAACGTGAATTTTATCGTAACCATGGCTTCAGTGCGCCGGCAATTCGACGCACCGTGCAAAAGTTTTAGCGTGAGTACACTCTTTTGGATCTTAACCCACCAAATAGTCAGAGATCGGCCGATCAGCTGAATTGGTCATCGCCACAGAGTCAACCAGGCTTATTTTGCGGTTGGATTTGGGCCTACATTCGTATAAGATTGTGCTGACGCAAGAATTGGAGCGACCACTATCCACAAGTGTTCGACCAAATATCAATGCATCCACAAAGATTGACTGTTTGGTGCGGTTTATGGCACGGCCTTATTTCTTTCGAAATGAGGAAGGAGACACCGTTACCGCCAATGATCCTCGGTATAGAGCGATGTTAACCGACTTTCTGTGGCCAGAGCTCAACATTTTGACATATCCGAGCTGTGGTTCCAACAAGACGGTGCTACATGCCATACAAGCGACGCAACGTTCGAAGTGGTGAAGGAGAAATTCGGCGAGCGTACATCAATTGGCCGTCGCGATCATGCGATTTGACACCCCTCGATTGTTTTCTCAGAGGCTATGTCAAGTCCTTAGTCTACGCTAAAAAGCCAAATACTTTGGACAAACTGGATGCCAACTTTCGACACGCTGTTGCCGGAATAACGCCGCACATATTGAACTGAGTCATCAACAATTGAACCGACCGCTTGAAGCACTGCCAGTGAAGCCGATTCGGCTAATTAAATGATGTGCTATTCCATACATAATGGCTTCAAAATAAATCCAGAATCAATTTGATAGCTCACACCCTTGTTATTTTAATAAAATTTCTTATCCTATCGTTCTCATCTTGTCACCTTATACAATGTATATTATTAGCCTAGTCATGTTGCTGCTGACTTGCTTATGTTTCTATAAATATGTAAAGCTTTATACTACAGCTTTTCTTGTAGTTCTTACCAGAAGTTTGAAATATAGTAGATAGCATACACCATACTCGGAGGGAAAAATAGCTTGTGGTGCTGGAAATTTGTCAGTGTACAAGCCTATTGGCTCATCAAAGTGCACTTTCGCCACTATCTCTGTTTCGAAAACCCGGTATATCTTCACACATTGACATAAGTATGTAAATATAAGCCGAAATGGATTTGATGACAGTTTTCCTTTAGGAGGTAATACGTTGGGACTACATTACTCTACTTCGGAATTTGATGTCAACAAAAATTAGCTCCGCAATAGCTTACATGCACAATAGCATTAAGCAATTTGAAATGAATTCACAGTAGACTTTATAAGCACATTCTACCTTTCATGAGATACAAAAGGAACCTCAGTTCGAACTGCATCCGTAAATTTCTCTAATACAGTGCAAAGTGAAACGAAACACCAATAGAGTGCAAAACAAAAATAAACAACATTCATCTCTACCATCTGGTTAAAAAATATTTCAAAGAACAACGAAGAACTTTTTCATATCTTCCATTTCTATGTACCACCGAACATCTTGGAAAAACTTTTTAGATTTCAAGCAGATCTACTTATCTTTAGTGGTAACTTTTAAATTCAGTGTTATATTTTATTTTCCCGTTATTTCAATAATTTATAAAAGTTTCGGATTGCCGCAAAACTTTTCAAATCGAGTCAACTTAATGCAGCTTTATGTTTTAATTTTTAATTGGCGCATCAAATGTTCATCATAGAAAAGTTTAAATTTTTAAAATATCTTTTTTTCTTTCCTTGCCTGGTGCGGTAAATTAATAGATTTAAAAAAAAATGAAACAAATCGACAGAAAAAGTTATCACAATTAATGAAAAGACTTTTTATTGTATGCTTCCATTTTATTTACTCGTGGTGTACTTTATGAACTTACTTACTGACAGGCAAATCGTTCCACAGGATACGGGCTAACAAATCATAGCAAACATTGAAAACAATTTATACTTCTTACAGGTTTTATTAAAAATTTGTCTCCTGTATTTGCAATGTTTCTTGGCAAGAACCCCTCGAAGAATGCAAAGCCAAACATAGACTGCTTTCATTACTTCCTGTGATTGACAGCAAATACAAAACTTTACCAATGAAAAAGTTTCACTGTGGTTTCAATTACCAGTTTACCACAGTCTGTAACTTTTACTGTGACATATTGTTGAAATGTATGAAACAGCTGTCAACAGAAATAAGTGCCTCTTCCTGTGCTTATTGCAAAAATTAAGTTAAAGGAAATTTCCAAGTGGAATGACAATAACTTAATTTAAATGAACTCACAGAACCTATGAACTTTGTATAGGTAATTAATCTACCGCAACTACTTCTCACCTCAGGTAGTTGTGCTCACAGTAGTTCTTAACATCGTCGCCTCACATTAAAAAACTCGAGATTGACATTACAGACAGTTCACTATTCTAGACTTTGCCAAGGCGTAAGTGGTGAGAACGCTTATTTGTTTGACAAGATACAATTATTCATATTCTCGTTTACAGCCACATGGATTTTAGTAGCTTCTGAATCAATATAAGCCAAAGTTCCAGTCCAGAGACTGGTTAGGCGATCTATCGTATTTTATCTTTTAGATGAGCTTATGTAATGCTCCCTATACAAAGTAATTTCCTGTAGCTTTTGAGCTCAGATTTTAAACCATTTGAGCCACCAGCTTTGTTTGGATTAGTAGCTATGCCACATTTGGTGTGCTTATAGTAAGTTAAGGTAGGTTGCAATAATAATATTTTGGCGTTAACAGCCCAATGCAGGGCCGGGCCTAGCTTCTCGCAGCCACGTTTGCGAGAGGTGGGACCGTGAGAAAATTTTTTTTATTTTTTGTGTTTTCTTGGATTCAAATGTTGAACCTCTCGATCACAGGTTGAGTTATTGAAATATCTGACAGTACAATCTTGGAATTTGGCGGTATTCAAAAGTCAGCAGAAATGGCTTTTAATATGGTAGAAGTTAGGGTCAGTTGATTTCATATTGTGCCTTCGTATGGGTGATAGAGGCTATCAGCAAAAGTTGTCGGAGGGACAAACTCACTGCTGTAAGAATGTGAAGATAATTCTAGTCACTCTCCAGACACAGTCTACAATGACATATTTCTGTTCGGATTCGCCAGAAATGTATATTTTTTGTACAATTTTGTATAAAGAACAAGTAAATACTATAGAATACTTGTTTCCCACGAGATGGTTTTTGATCATGTGAATTCCCACGAAATGGGAAAAACCTCACGATACACCAACACTGATCTTGAGGCCATCGTTTTTTTTTTTTTTTTTGTTGAAGATCAAAAACTTAGTATATCGTACACTTGTTTGATCTCGATTGTGGCTGACCAATTTTTCAAGCAAGAAGGGGAAACGTTTCTCATGGTACAAAGAGTCATTCTATTCGACAATCCAATAAACCGACAACAAATCTGACAAAATTCGACTTATCGGAAATAATTGGCAGTGATGTGAAGAAATATTGCCGATGTTTTTTAATCCATATGAATAGTTGGCTATGGTCAGAACTATGCGCAAGAATAAGAGAAGTTTTCCATGCAAGCTTTTTGAATACAGAAATATTCCACTGTATCAGTCTACATTTGCGTTCACAAAGGATAGAGGGATGTTGTCGAATATCGCCTTAAAAAATAGGTACGTTCTTTTGCAGAGTACTCATGATTCGCCAAATATTGATTCCGGTGTAAAGAAGTTGCCCGAAATAATTCGTTATTATAAAAAGAAGAAAGGCGGACAAATACTGTTGACAAAATGTTATCTTGTGCTCTCTAATATGATTGATATTTCGGCTCTCAGTGCACACTTCATTTACAAGGAAATAAATTCACAGAATAGAAAGAGCTTGGCTTGCTATTGGCCACTAGATACATGAAACAGAGAGAACGTTAACCAATTAATTCCCCTTTCCAGATATCGTTAGACAAGCTTTGCAGCAATAAATCACTGATTGAACCACTGATTCACCTCGGGTTAATCAGGATAATGAAGAATCCCGCTGCCGGAAAAGTGACCAAAGAGCACGAGGCAAAGTGACCAAAACTGCAAAGAAGAAAATGAACTTAAACATACATATGTGTAAATCAAGAGCATATGAAGACTAATCTTAGTTTCTTCTTTATTAAAAATGTGGATCTAGATATATGTATATCAAATATTTACTACTTTACTACTTATTTCAAACAGCAGTGTATCTATATTATTGGAACATATCTTCTCTTTCTTTTTTTTTTGTATAAGATCTCCTCGAAGATCCATGTCTAAAAAATCAGCTCGATTGTAGAATTATTGTTCTTTATCCTATTAATTAGAAGTGCCCACAGGTGTTCGATCGGGATCAAGTGTGGCGATTAAGCTGGCCACTCCAAAACCTTAATGTTTTGACTCATTCTATACTTTTTCGGGATTTATGGCATGGAGCATTATCTTGCTGAAAAATTATCCTTCAGTGAGGCCTGTTCCCAAATATTTTACGATAGGATGCCTTTAAGGATGTCCCTAAAACATCAATATAGCTGTCACAATTCATTCTTCCCTCGCACGTGAATAGCTCTCCTATGCCTCCGTCCGCCATACAGCCCCGCACCATGCAACTACCACCACCAAACTTGCCAGTGGATACCACACAATCGGAATGGTATTCTTCTCCCTTCCTCCAGGAGTCCAGACAATCTGTGAAGACACATTTTGATTTACTGTTCAATTTGGATCCCCTTTTGATCCGCTTTTGACTTTGTTTCCAAAAGTATGCAATTTACTTACCTCAAAATTTGCCTCGTCTGACCACACGACGATGTCCCATTTTGTTCTTCTCAGAAAGTCAGGTTTTTTTTGGCCTTGCAACCTCTAAGGTCGGCTTCTGTTAGCCTTCTTCTAACCATTTTCGTAGATAGCGTAACATTTTGGCGTTTCTGAAGCCTTCGTCAAAAATATTCAGCTCGTTCAGAAGAGGTCTTTTGACGATTTTTTAAAGACTCCCGGGCAAGAATCCGATCTTCACTAAGACTTTTCTGCCTGGACGCGGCTTAGATATATATGTACTCTCCAGTCTCTCTGTTAGCCTTAAGGCATATTGAACGGCTGCAAGCGAATGCTTAAGAGTTTTTGAAATTTTTGCTGGGACATGCCTTGAGAGGGCTAAAGGGCAATTTAGGTTCTTTCATGTCTTTTTGACATCTTTAGGTTGATTACTTTTATTATTGAAACACAAAAATCTATGAATGAATAATAAGATATCTATAAAAAACTGATGGGCACACTTCCACTACTATTTTCGAAATGATAGCAATTATACCAGCACACAAAAAAATCCAGAGTTAAAAGTAAAGAATTTCCCATATTTTAGTCAATAATGGATAATGGAGCCTGAAAAGTCAAAAATATTCACCTACCTGTAGTAGTTTTTTTTATAAAACGTTTTTTGTAGGGGGTGCTTTTCACTTATGGCCAAGGGTGTACATATCCAAACAATTGCACATCAAGTTGTCTGAATTCTATTTCATTTGTATTCTTTCAGCTGCATAGTACTCAGGAAGTTTTATTATTGTCGGACACATATGTGATATCCTTTTGATGTTCCTTTTAAGTTTTATTAAACTTCTGAGAACAACTTTGCTGTTGATAAGCAATTTTGTTAGCACCTTTAACAAAGTCGCTTTTCTCATAGTGTGAAACTACAACCGAAAAGGAATGCATGGCTTTCCAATTTTCTCTATTTTCACTTGTAGCAATTGTATTTGACAGGTTTAATCGATGAGTGATTTTTCGAAAGGTCATACCACTTTTGCTGGCACCCAAAATTCTAAAGCTATCCTCATGATATCGTCTCGTAACAAATACCACTCCCATTGATGAAAAATATTTTCCTTGCCACGGAATTGCGGGTACTGAAATTTTTTATTTTTTTTTTTATTCGGATGCACAGACTATAAAGAAATCATTCCTCAATTGAGATATCCGTTAGATGATAGAATTTTTGTAACAAAAGGCTGAAGATTGCATGTAACAAATTTTTGTAGATACAGCTGTTTACTACAGTGCTATGAATGATTTTGGAAAAAGTTGTAGGTACCATCGAGACTGTCTAGTAAAAATTCAGACATCAGCATTGGATATACTTTTTCAACTGATACTCCTGGTTTTTTTTTGCAGACAATGGCAGTCTTTCGATTCTATCCCGAAAACATCGAATTGAATCCCTCCAAAAGGGAGGTATAGTGACACCTGTTCACCAGTGAAGCTCAATAAAGCTATTCTTCTGAAAAATATCATGTTTTTCGCTCCTCTCTAGGAAAGACCATTAGAGTGAGATTAACCTTAGGAAAATAAGGAAGTGATCGTCGGTTTAACGCCTTTACATCATGTAATTGGGGGACCCGCTGAAGGAGCAAGCATGTGAATCGCAAATGAGCATATAAGAAGTCCAGAGGCCAAGAACCATTCTTCAAAGAAATAGCTGTTTTTGAAAACTCTGAGGAAGACATAATATGAAACAATCTCGTTAAGATTGGCTCTATTCGGACCAAGAAGCAAGTCAACTAAATTCTTAGGCATCTTCTAAGTAGAGATTCACGGGATCAGAATATATATATATATGAACTTTACCTCGATAAGACTCATCGTAAGCAGCACATTACGATGATATCAGGAGTCTTTACCCGAAGCACCGCAGCCTTTCGCAATCTTCGATCCGGGGCCCCTGGCTTCCAATTCAATAGACCAGATACTTACATCCACGATCGCTTGATCTTTCAAACAAGGCTCGGTCTCCTTGATCTCTGGAATTCGCAGACCCTCTTGGCTGGAGTGGTGTTGTCCATTCTTTGATTTGCTTTTTGGATTCAATCTACTTATTAGAATTTCAAGTGTGACTTGTAAGGGCACTTTCAATAGTTATTAGTCGTTGGATTACAATTATCGAATGATTTTGTTCTTTATTTCATACAAAAATCGGAAAATAAATTAAAATAAAATCTCCGCACGCAGATCAGTGACGGCTGGTGACATACGAGTCGGAGATTCACATTACCAAAAACAATAAAAATAAAACCGTTTCGTTTTTAGAAAATTTTAAAAAAAATTCGGTATAAAATCCAAATCTCATAGGGAATCTCAATATCTAAAATTTCTCTCTAAACAATTTTTTTCGTAGAACCTACCGTTTTCGAGATATTCGCACTCAAAAACGAATGTTTAACTCTGTCAGAAATTCAACAGTCAGAAATTGTTTCAGATCGTCTATCAAAAATTTTCGAAATTGATGTAGAGAATTTGAAAACCTAGAATAAATGTCGAAATAAATTTGTTCGTACAACGCTTTGCACAATTAGCCTCAGGGTAAAGTCAGATATTTTGGAAAATTTTGAAAAATTCGACATCCGTCATTCAGTTCATTCAGTGAGCTATTATGAACGAAAATAGTAAAAACGAATTTTAATAACTATTAAATGAATGAATATTTCGATATTTCGAATATTTTTATTAGACAGTTCCCATCACCCATTAAATGGATAGAGTCCTATTGCAATATGAGGACACATGATCCGAGAAGAGCAACGAAGGGAGCAAAAAATCAAAAGAGTCTAGCTGAGTGACTCCAGTTCCTGAATCAAAAGGAAGAACTGGGTTAGATAATTGGTCCCTTATCATAATATAGAACTGTTTCAGGCTCTCAAGGGACATGGCCAATCACTCATCCAACAATATTTTGCAGATTATACTTTCTGGTTAAATAGTCACGACAGCAACCATCTTCATAAATTTTATGCTGCTGATGGCTTTTTCCGTGAATTTCGATGCACAATCTGTAGTTAAATACCAAAGAAAAGATCTAGATATTGCTCTCATGTGTGTAGTATAATACCACTTCACTGGGTTCGGAATATTAATTTACATCTGTCCAGTTTAGAGCAGCTCCTGTAAGCTTCTTCTAATAAGCTTACAGCTTGGATTGATTTTTAGGTCGCTGTCAACTTCTTCCGAGCTGTGGAGCTGACAGCTAACAGACATAGATAGGACTAACCACATCCCAATCACGTACATCAGCTGGAAGGAATACATCTTTCCTGACCAGCGGGGGACCCAAGGTCTGCAGAGGACTTTGGTCGGAATTAGGAAGCTTCTTTTAAAAGAAAAAGAAAAACCTTCGGATTAACATAGGACGTCTGATTTTGCTCTCTATAGAAACAAATATGGACAAAGTAATGTTAGGGAATTTTCTATACCCAGTCGGCTAGCATTCCTTTCATTGCACCAGTTATGCTAGCTCAAGTTGCTGTTGTTTATTTAGTTTGGTGTTTGAAAAATTTAGATTTCGAGCATCGTTGAATGGTATCATAAGCAAAACAACATTTGACCATGTAAGTATAAATATTCAATTCGGTTGTGATTGTTTCTAGACGTGATTTTATTTTGCTCTCTTATGATGTCAGTGGTTTGTTATAATTGCAACAATTCCCTATCCGGTGAATGTACTATTTGTTGTGACGTTTGTTGCATTAAAGTCCATTCATCCTGTGCTAATATCAGTGATAACGCTGTGAAGTTAATAAACTCGAACGTTAACCTATGTTGGAGGTGTAATGCGTGTAAAAATGGCCCATTGACGGTTTGTTTAGATAAAATCAGTAACTTGTCTACCGCTTTGAGTGACCTAAAATCTGAATTCGAACTATTAATAAATTCTATGGGTGTAGTGAAAATGAATGATAATTCCAATTTAAATATTGGTACTAGTAAAAATGAACGACAAATCATTACTCGATCAAAACAGAAACTTAAAGTCAATGAACCTTCATTTGTATCATTACCCAAGAACAGAATTAACGTTAAATCTCCTTCGATCGGGCGAACAAGTGCAAAAAAAACTAGTACTAACATGCATTTAGCCTCTCAACGAAAAGTGCAGACCGCAAAGCTAAGCACCAGTACCGCTACCGCTACAAAAGCAAATGAAAAGAGTGCAGCCGCTCTCAGTGATATGGCAATACTTAATATAAATCGCTGTGACGTGGGTCTTGGAGGTGTGTCGATTGCGTCTGCTACTGCTGATCTTCTCGCTAATCAGATTGCCCCTGCAATCTCTGGTAATGCTACTGCTTCTAGTGATCTAAATAATGTTGCTGCTGCTCCTATTGCTAATTGTAACAGTCTACCTCATTCTGACGTTGAGCCGGAAAATTCTGTTGCTGTTTCTGCTGCTTCTATAACTTTAGATGCGAATGAAGGCGAATGTAATATGGACAAATTCCATTCTAAAAAACCTCGATCTCCGGTTGCTTCATTTGCTGATGTTGTTACTTATTCTCTCGCCTCTGAAAAATCTGTCGATACCAATGTTCAAACTATTGTTGATGTTGTCGCTCATATCCATGATGCTTCCGCTGGTATTTCAGGTGATGAAGAGCGTGGTAACTTAAACATATTAAGGACCAATAAGCCAACAACTATTATTGGAACTAACTGCGACCATGCTGATATCGGCGTAATACATAGACTTAAATGGTTCCATTTGGGAAGTTTTCGCCCATCCACCACTACGGACACCATTCGCAGCTACGTTGCCTCTAAACTCTGTGTTAGCCCAACATTGATCTCATGCTATAAACTTACCAAGACGGATAGTGACGAGACAATTCTAAAATTCGTCAATTTTAAAATTGGTGTTCCAGCTGAATTGAAGGATGCAATTTATGAGGCGAATATCTGGCCTGTTGGTGTGAAGCTGCGTTCTTTCCTGCAACGTATACGTAAATAACACTTCGATCCACTTAGCTCCAGCCAACGTAATCGATCAAAGAGTGGATATTGGTTGCATTTATCTCGATTTTCATGACATCGCTCTAGCTCTTAGCAATCTAAAACCATCGGCAAGTGCAGGAGTGGATGGTATTCCAGCATTGGTTTTAAGAAGCTGTAAGGACAGTATCTGTTACCCCCTTCTACTTATCTTTAACTTATCACTTAAACTTGGCATTTTTTTAGATGAGTGGAAGGTCTCATTTCTAGTTCCAATATTTAAATCTGACTCTAGAAATGACGTTAAGAACTACAGAGGAATCTGTAAATTATCAGCCATCCCTAAGCTCTTTGAGAGTATAGTCAAAGATAAATTGGAATTTTATGTCAAAGAATATATTTCGGAATCTCAACATGGTTTCGTTTCAGGGAGATCCACAGCCTCCAATCTCGTATATTTCACATCGTCTGTATTAAATTCATTTGAAAGGGGTTATCAGGTGGATACGGTCTATACCGACTTTAGTAAGGCATTTGACTCTGTGAATCATAGTGTCTTAATACGCAAACTGTATTGCTTCGGTTTTCACTCATCTATTTTGAGATGGATTTCATCTTTTTTAATGAATAGAGTGCAGATTGTAAAAATTGAATCTTTTCTTTCAGAACCATTCAATTGCAGCTCAGGTGTACCTCAAGGCAGTCACCTGGGCCCTTTACTTTTCATTATATTTATTAATGATATAACAACTGTGCTAAGCTACAGTCAATGCCTACTATATGCAGATGATCTAAAGCTGTTCCTAAGAATTTCAAGTTTAAATGATTGTATAAAGCTCCAAAGTGATATTAATGCTCTTTCTATATGGTGCAAAGATAACTACCTTCTCCTTAACATAAAGAAATGCAACATAACAACTTTTTGCAGATGTTTCAACCCAATTATTCACCGATACTCCATTAATTCAGTAGAGTTAACTCGGGTAAATGTTATTAAGGACCTTGGTATCGTTTTTGATCAGGCGTTAACTTTTTGCGATCATGTAGACTATATAACGTCAAAAGCTAACTCCATGGTTGGCTTCATTAAAAGAAATGCAGTAGAATTTTCTAATCCCCACTCGCTGATAACCCTTTTTATAGCCCTTGCTCGATCTCTTCTGGAATATTGTGACATCGTTTGGTGTCCTTATTACCAGGTGCATATTAATCGGGTGGAAAGCATTCAAAGAAGATTTTCCAAATTTGTTTTTTTTAAAATGCGTTGGAATTTCTCACCGGAATATGATGCTAGATGCCAACTGCTGGGTTTAGCTAAGCTTCTAAATCGAAGAAAGATCCATGATGTAATGTTTGTGAGAGACCTCCTTTGTTATCATTTAAAAAGCCCTTGCTTGTTAGCTTTAATCCCCATTTACGCTCCTGAAAGGCCATTGAGACAAAGAGAGTTTCTTTTTCGTACAATACATAGGACAAACTACGGGTTGAATGAGCCTATGTCTCGAGTTATTTTAAATTTCAACTCGGTTTGGTCTGATGTAGATCTAAGTTTATCCAGAACTATGTTCAAAAACACTTTATTTAGTTTTATTGGTTAATTGTGTAGGTAAATTCAAATTCTCATATTTATTTTATCCATATTTAATTACTTTTGTAATCTATTATATATATATACATATATATCACAATCTGTTAAGTTATATACTTGTAGATGAAATGAAATAAATAAATAAATAAATAAAATCTACGGCACAGTTTTAGGACTCAACCCCAAAGATCTGTAAAACATTCTACAAGATTGACAGGGAATGTTGATGGAGTTTATTAAAAGGAATATTATATTATTATATGTATAAGTGATTCTTTTTATTCTGCCTGTCAGCCCGTCCAATCATCTGTATGTGTGGCAAAATCGGAAATTTTGCTTTTGTTTCAAATTTGTTTGCAATTCGGTGGCTCATAAATTGTCCTGCGGGAGCCCATGAGTTTATAGGTACACCACTATTCTTGATTGACCTATTTGAGGGACTTCATTTGGCAACTTGCCACTCGGCTTGTAAAATATAGCAAAAGCAATAAAGTGCTATTTGATTCAAGTTCATTAGCTCAGATTGTTTCGATTGATATTTACCATAAGTCAATGGTACATCTATTGCCAATAGGGAAAACATTCTTAATAATAACTTGACACAATACAATAAAAGCCAGGAATATATTATGACTTTCCTCCATCGAGAGAAGTATACGAGTACAAGTTGAGAGCGTACTTCTATCAAGAACTTTTTAAGTGAATCAAATTGAACGAAATAACTTTTCAATGTCAATCAAGGCAAGGTGAATCTTTTTTATATATTCCACAGGTACGACCAACTTTCCCAACAATACACCCACATACAATTTTCAATGATTAACGACCTTGGACAAGCTCAAACAAGAAACGCTACGGAAACGCTACCACAATTTGCCATTAAATAAATTTTCAACGATACGTACATTTTAACAAATTACTTACATTTGAGATACAATTTTCATAATTTCACACTTAAATGACTTTTGAAATGAACAATAAATTAAATCCCTTCCCGTAGCTATAATGAATTTATATCGTGGATTTTTAATCTATCCGCAGAATGTTGCATAAAATATTTAAATTAAAAATCTCATTCTCGCTAGATGATCTGGCATTAAATCCGTAAATCCATTCTACGAGTATGCAGTCCTTTTTTTGCTTATATACTAGTAACATTTGCTGTTGAATGAAGAAATCATATTTATTACCACGCGCATCGACCCACAGTTCTTTTTTGAACGGCGAGCTGTCATAATTAATTCTATTTAATTAGTATCCAGTTCTATTGAAAGTTACAAATGGAAACAAAGCAAACAGATTACACCGAGCGTTAATCATTTAATTAGAGAAACGCCTTCTGGAGAATTCCTGGTCACTCTTGTTCCTGCGTCTGAATAGGTAATCAACCGACCACAAAGATACTAATTATTGCTTTTAATGCGCTGCTTCTAATAAGCCGATATAAATATTATACTCCATCGCTCTTATTTATTATCCTCTTGAATTGAGCAGATTTGGAATGGTGGACGTGGGACGATTGGATTGAGTGAAACTTGTCTGCTGGGAGAAAATATCTACAAATCAACTAACTTTTACGGTGTGGGAAATGGATTTTAATATTTTTTGGGTTATGGAGAGGTTGCCAGGCTGTGAATATATACATATTTTATGGGTAGGTTGATTTAAAAAACTAAAGTACTTGACTGGGTCGCACGTACTTGCACCTATACAAGTATGCTGTTTATCTGTAAAAAATCGTTAAAATTTAAAAAAAAAAATGCTGGCAATTTTCCAAAACTTAGTATGCCATGACCTTGCATATATCAAATATTACAGGGTGGTTGACATGAACTGTTAATAATTCAAATAGCTGTATTTTTTTTAATTGTGAATATTTTTTTATGGAATCCAAAGAAAAAAATGTTGCAAATTTATTCAAATTCAAGGATTTAATTAATATTTTCGATATGGCCACCTTTGGCACGAACAATTTCCTTGAGACGGTCAATAAATTTATCGCACGCTGCACGCAAGTGTGTCTGTGGAATACGCTAACCCGGTGAAGCGCCAACCTCCTTCAAAATGTCCCAGACAGAAAAGTCTAATGGATTCGCATCGGGAGAATTCGATAGCCATTTTGTCGAGGAAATGAAGTGCGGAACGTTTTGTCTTGATTTGCACGGGCTTTGTGTGTATGTGCAGAGCCCTGTTGAATGTCCAGGGTCTTTGGCTGAAATACTTGCGTGGCCATAACTTCAACACAGCTTCCAATACAGTTTCACGATAAACCATCGCGATTATCTTAACACCACGGTCCAAAAATACGAGCGGAGATCGACGATGGCTGTTGCTTCATGGTGGCCATTCTTTTGTCAAAATTATCTCTGGCAGATAAACTCGATCATTTTGCTTGTTAACAAGCTTCTCAATTGGAAATGGTGCTTCATTAAAGAAGACGACGTTTGGCAATTGGCCTCTTGCGTGCAAGCCGATCAACTCCTTTATTCTTTCCACTCTAACTTTTTTTTGTCAGGTTTGAGATCATGCACTTTTTGGAACTTTAAGGCCTTGAGTCCGAGCTCATTTTTCAAAATGTGTTGCATCCGTTCTCTGATATGTTTAGCTCAGAAGCCATTTTTATTCCGCTACGCCGAGGATTTCGTTCGATTCTGGCCTTCACACTCCGAATCACTGTTGACGATATTGCTGTCTTTTTCGGACCACCTCCATAACGTTTTGTAATGCTGCCGGTTTCGTTGGAACGCGATATGGTGCGATACACAAACATTTTGTTCACTTTCAAATTTTTGAGCTCACAAACAATAGCTGGTTGTGATTTTCCAGCCAAAAAAAGGGCAATAATACTATTACGTTTGAATTACATTGTCGATAAAACAAAAACTAAACACGCGATAAAAATAAACCTTACACACGCTTATTAACAATGAAATGAGTTAACAACTGTCAAATTTTCAGCACGCTGTCATTCGTAGTTTGACAGACACAGCGACGTGAAATTGGTAACAGTTCATGTCAGCCACCCTGTAATGTAGATATTAATTTCATACATAACCGATTGAACCATCGCCGAGAAACAGCCAAATTTTAAGAACCAGTCAATAAGTATTGTTAAATGTATTTTCGGTAAAAACCTGATATACCATCTGATATAGCATATATTCACCGTAACTCAAATATCGAATTTAATCAAAATCGTTGCAGACTTTTTCGAGAAAATCATTTTTTAACAAAATCGGTCATTGGTAAAGCACCGTTAAATTTTAGACCCCAAATATGAAGTTTGAAGAATATTCGCCCAACCATTTAGGCTGCAGTCATGCGTACAGATAGACAAACAGACGGACAGAGTTGAGAGACCCACTCTATTGAGTTTTTCTACGATAGTAATGTCAAGTTTTATTAAAATCTCGAGGTAGACAATTTTCAGGAAACCAATACTTGGCCTAATAGACGTAAGTCAAAATATTGGGCAAGATTTATTTTAGGGTCCCAGGCTTTCTCATATATTATTGCTGGACTCAGACCAATCGACCGGTCGAATAAAGATCTGTAAAATATAAACAAATTGTAACCTTATTCTATAATAAATTATAAATCGAAACCTTATAAAGAAAATATTGCACAGAATCCTTTTTAAGATCGCAGACAACAGACGTATCCGAACCGAGGCGGTCGAATCGACTCTCTGACTGTGACCTATGTAAAGCAAACAAGGCGAAGTACGTTTTGTATTAACACAAAATAATTTATTAGGTTAGGTTGGCTAGAGTACGAACCTATTCACATTCCTCAAAGAATTAAATAATCCCTTGCATAAATTTAACGATTCTGATAGTAAAGGTTAAAGCAAGAAGAAATTGCAAAAGTAAATAGTACGCAATGCAATTTATTCCAAACACATTTTCAATGCTGGCCATCTGTTCATCATGTTTATCATTCTATGATTTTAAAGCAATAAAGGTTTTTTTTTTAAAGAAAAATTAAATTGTTTGATCAGAAAAAAAAAACAGCAGAAAAGTAAATGATATACACTGCAAGAACTAAATAATATTTTCTCAGCAAAAATTAATTATTTGATCAGCATCATATTTTTTTTAATTTTTAAATCGTCTAGAAAATTGTGTTATCAGCAAAAATAAATTATTTGATTAGCAGAAAATATTTTTTTGACTAGCAGAAAAAAAAATTAGGACACCTGAAAAGCAATAAAAAACTGAAAAAAAATTTAAGATTTATACATACATGTGGATATATGTATGAGTATGTATGTGCATACATACAGGGTGTTTTAGTTCAACAAGAAAGCTCATCGGCCAAACAAAATTCCATCTTTGATACAAATAAATTAAGGGACGAAATAATTCAGGTTTGAAGAACAAATCAGGGGAAGCAAATCCCTCTTTCTCTTTATAAATAATTCGATGTATGTACGTTGACGACACAATATTTAACCTACTAAATTGTCTTTAAAAAATTACCAAAAAGAACCTCGAAGCTAACTGTACGTTACTTCACCGATTAGGATGCGTAAATTGGCTATATCCCGATTATTTTATCCCAAATTGACATCTAAGTCACTTTGCATTCAAATTTTTGACATATGGTCAAAAAAGTTTTTGCTTTTAATGCATTTTTCGAAGGTTCAAAATACTGCTATAGACTCTGCCTAAATTTGAAATTTGAGAACAATTTAAAATGACCCAGTAGTGCCCTTAATTTCAACTTCATTTAACGGTAGTGGTATCTTGCTATACAATTTTTTTCTTGTTGTGAATAAAGGAATCAGCATTGCAGCATTTTTTTTTTTATTTTTTTGACTGAAGTATGGATATGATAGTTGGTAAGTATTTGACTTATATGATTTATTAAGTAATAAGAAGAAAATGCGTAAAAAATAAATAATAATTGGAGAAAAAGAAAATAAAAAATAAGACCTGCAAACCTAAAATTTTAAAATTTAAAAAAATCGTTTTATGATTTTGTTTTTTCTTCAAAAAATTCTTTAAAATTCGAAAAAAAAAATTATTTTGAAAATTTCCCAAAACTAGCTTAGCCAAATATTGTGTAGAAATCGATTTTGAATAAAATTCTTCAAGTAATATTTGAAAACGAGCCAATTTTCAGAAACTGGTCAATCTTGTACGGCATATGTTCGCATATATTCGCCGTAACTCAAATATAAAATTTGAACAAAATCGTAAGAGCCATTTTCGAGGAAACCGATTTTCTTCGGCTGTTAGTAGAGTACCGTTAATTTTGGGCAAAAATGTAAACTCTGATTATGCCTCGAATTATGACCCCACAAATCCCAGATATGAAGTTTGAAGAAAATCTGTCCAGCCTTTTAGGCTCTACAGTCATCCATTCGTACAAACATACAGACAAACAGAAATGCGAGACCCACTTTTATGAGATTCTTCATTATAGCAATACCGAGATTGTCCAAAATCTCGAGATCTAATTTTTTTAACGAAACCAATACTTGCCCTTATACATAGGTGCAAGTAGAAACAATATTTAAAAATTCGAGCAATTTTATTTTATTTTTATTTTTTTATTAAATTCGCAATCGTTTTTTTTTTTAAAGCATTGTTTATATCTGCTGACTAAATAATTAAATTTATCTGAAAACACATTATGTCATCTTTCGTTTTCCTTGCTGATCATTTACTTTTTCTGCTGATTTTATTTTTTGTGTTCAGCAAACCAAAAATGATTTCTCCTGTGTAAAAAATTACGCCTTGTTGATGGGAAAATGATTTCCTTGCGAATAATTTATTTTGCAGCTGGTTAATTTTTATTTTTGCTACCCCATTATGCTGGTCGTTAAAATATTTGGCTGATCATTAGTAATGCCAGCATTTTGAAACACAATTCGCATTTCATTTCGACTTGGAAATAATAAGGTTCGTATTCAAATTGATACAAGCTTTTGTATAAAAAGCAAAATGAGCAATAAGTTATAGGAGAAGCTGAAAGGTAACCAATGAAGACAAAAGAAATAAGAAAGAAAGGAACGGCTATTTAAAACTACAGTCTTTGGCAAATTATTATGGCCACCAAGAGATTTTAACAAATTTTAAGTTTTTGTCAAAATAATTGTTGTGTCTATTCTTCTTTTCATACCAAAGTAAGTTATTTTAAGTGCAGCCTTATTTGAAATATTAGAAGATTATGTTTGATATTATGAACACTGGAATAACATGATTGTGAAGCGGAGAATCAATGGACTTTAACGCTCTTATGGGACCGAAAAAAGTAGTTTGAAATATACACTCACAATTCCGTTTTAAAAATAAATTAGAATTTTTTATTACTATTTATATTTTTATTTATTTTTGATATTACATTATATGTTATATTTTGTTCATCCATCTATTAAGAAGTTGTCTATGCTTTTCCAAATTTGATTGCTATTTTAAAGAACCCTGGGTTAAATTAAAGATATTTCTTCAACTAAACTGCTAATACTAAAGAATATACCACTTCTCAAAACAAAAAAAAAAATAGCTGATACTCGTAGACGTAGACTCGTCCAAAAACAGGTGTTGCCATATCAGAGAAAAATCTTGATCTGTCAGTACAGAGGTAGTGTTTTTTTTTTTTTTTTTTTTGTCGAGAGGGTGAACATTTTCTAAAGACACCCTAACGCCCGACCGAGCGTGCTTATGGTAGTGTGAGATTTTTACTCACTAAAAACACCACTCTTCAAGATTAATACTACAACTAAGCCGACGCTTATCCAGCAGTTTTATTTACGCGAGACTCATGATGTTCGTATGTAATTTAAAAAGAATGTACCACTTTAGACAGGTTAAATTCCAATGAAAGTTCCGAATTGTTCGCGTCAAGTAGTTGAATGACGGTACGGTTACAATGGCCGTGAACACGATCTTTGTGTTTACGAACAAAATTTGTTATCTCTTCGGCGACGCTGGAAATTCCCAGGTCCCGATGAATATCTGCGTTACGTACGTACCACGGTGCGCTAACGAGCGTTCTAAGAACTTTATTTTCAAAAGTTTGTAGGATGTTTCTATTGCTTTTCCTGGTACAACCCCATAGTTGTAGACCATACGTCCACACTGGCTTCAGCACTTGCTTATAGACAAGCAGTTTGTTATGTAGGTTCAACTTCAAATGTTTTCCGAGTAGCCAATACATTTCTCGGTATTTGTTTTCGAGCTCGTCGCGTTTCTTTTTTACGTGCGATTTCCATTTAAGCTTAACATCTAGAGTCATTCCCAGATATTTTGCTTCGTTCGCGTATGGTATTTGAGCCGAGTTTAAATATACGGGTAATCTGTCCACTTTTTTGTAGGTAAAGTTAACTTGAGTAGACTTGCTTTCGTTCAACACAGTACGCCAAGAATTCGTCCAAGCGTGGACTTTATTAATAGCATGTTGCAGCTTTTCAGTTGCTGCTTCAATTGTATCGCCCGTTGTCAATATCGCCGTATCGTCCGCAAACGTGGCGACGACGCAGTTTCTTTCCTGCGGGATATCACGCGTATAGAGTACATATAGAAGTGGGCCAAGGACACTTCCTTGTGGGACTCCGGCCGCAATCTCCTTGAAATCGGAGTAATCATAATCTCTGCGACTTTCCATTGTCTCGGAACGCAGAGCAATCTGAACGAAGCATTAATCAAATACAGCAGTTTGATAAGAGCTTTATTCGGTAATTCCTTGACCAACTGCGCCGTTATCAAGTCTTAACCCGGTGCTTTTTTAGTCTTTAGATTTTTAATCACTTCCCTCAGTTCAATTAATGCAACTTTTTTTACTTTAAAGTTGTCAGATGTCGTGACTGGGGAGTCGGGCGTTATCAAAGGGCCGTCGAATGGCTTAAACATTTCTTCTAAGTGCAAAGCAAAAAGTTCTGCCTTTTCTTTGTCGCTCTTAGCCCAAGTTCTATCGTTTTCCAAATTGGTGGCGCTTGCATTTGAGGTTTCCGGATGCCTTTTAGCGCTTTCCAAAGTGAATAATTTTATTCTCTTCCAGTGCAGAGATTTTTAAGGTAGGTCGCAATCTTATTGCTATTAAATTCCCGAATACTATCTCTAAGGCGATTGCATAGTCGGTTAAGGATATTTTTATGCTGCGGTGCACGAGTGATTTGCCATTTCTTTCGTGCTTTTCTTTTCTCCCTCACCAGTTCAATGATTTCACTTGGATACTTTTCGTTGCGGTTAATCTTATAGCTTCTAGAAGGAGTGTTTCTCTATGCGGTAGTGGGTGAAAACGAGTATTGACACCTTAAATTCGTAGATTTTTATGGAAATTAGTCATGGAAGGCTACAAATTAGAATAAAAAGATTATATAGATTAACATATCAACAAAGTGTGGTACAGTCGTTTTAATAACCTCGATTTTGAAATGTTTATACAGATACTAGTGATAAACCAAATCTTTCGGAAAAGATACTGTGAATATACAGGAAAATATTTATCTGGAGACTTGTAACCTCTCTGTCAAGATAAGTAAATCAAAAATACCAAATGAAAATATCTAAATTAAAATTCATTTTATTTAACTTATGTACAAATTATAAAACTGAAAACTGTTAAAAAAAAAAAAAAAATTAATAATTGTAATAATAATAAAAACAACTATCAAAGACGACAGTATTCCATGTGCTGCGAGTTCCGACATGCATATTGCTTTTTATTATACTCGTACTTAATAATATGCGCACCATAGTTGTATTGTACTAACCAACTACGGCCAAGCTAAAAGAATTTGTGTTTGTTTCATGTGTTTACAGGTGTGATTTGTAATAATATACGCATATTTTTTTTCTGGTGCCGTAACGGCTGGGCCGATTTTTCAGAATAAATATTCGGCTGTTCGGAAAAAAAGTCGAAAGGATAGTAGATGACATTTTGTGTATCACTCACATTTATATCGATTTTTTATATCGACCCCTGGGGGTCGACGATGACCTGCAAGGGGACCATGGCAACGAAAAAAAAATTGGGGGTCCATGAGATGTAAATGGGAGTCAACGATAGTGGAACTCATTTAAGTAGGTCGTGGCTTTAATGTTGGCTTTCCATGAATGGAATAATCCACATATACAGATAGTACACATATAGATTTTGTAGTGCACTATTTTATTTCATTTACTACACCCAATTAGATATAAATTAAATTAAATTAGTATGTTTAATAAAATTGTGTAAGTTGTAGGCTTTCGCTTTGTGGTCGCAATACACTTTGAACTTGTAAAAACTTGCACATAATGATATACAAGTATCATGATGTTAAACCCATACGCGCAGTAGAAAGTCTTCTCCATTCTTGTGTCAGAGCTTCGCGAAGACACCGCAGGAAGACTCGTCCTTGCACTGATTTGTTCAATTCGTCAATCAATGAATACGAATGTAAGAGACAAATACATACGTTCATTTGTTCCCGGAGTCTTGAAAAGGAATATGTTAAGAAAGTACTTTCAGAAAAATAAACTGGTAGTTAGGCACATGCAAATTAAAGTGAATCAATACCATTTTGTTTGGGAGTGATGGAGAAAAGTAAGTGTTGGGTGAACATAACATATTTATTTGAGGGATTATATGAATGTGTAGTGGAAAATGTTGAAAATTTATTATTAAAACATCAGGTTCAACCTTCCCACCTTCCCACTAAAAGCATTTATTTTTTGCTTATTTATTTTATGTAACAGGTACTAAAATTTAATTTAATTCGTTTTAATTTGAATTTAATTAATAAATGTATAAAATTTAACATGTGTTTTTTTTGTTTTTTTCACCACACTTCACTACAATTAGAAATTAAAATTTTTCAAAGTTAGTAGCTCTATACCAGATGTCAAGAACACATTTGAAGTCGATGAATTTGCAAAAAATTAATATCAGGTAAGCAGAGGATCTACCCAAAACTGAAAAACATGGCAAGTGGTCTACGAGACAAAAAAGTTTGGGGACCTCTGGTCTAAACCATAATATCAAAATGAAAATAGCTTTTCTGTAATTTTTGGAGTGTGGCACATTTTTAAGAGTTTTTAAAAAAATATTCAATTCAGCAGTGTGGCAGTTTGTTGGATTTTTATCGAAACCTGATAAGATAAAAATAATGAAATTGATAAGGGGGGGGTTTCCAATATAGGAAATTCGCTAATTTTTTTTTTTTAATTCGTCTAAAGTGGTCTAAAAAACATAAAAAAAAATTTTTGAGAGGAAGTTAATAATACAATAAAAATTTTTTACATAGTATATCTTACAATAATATAATTACCATTATAAGTAAAAAAAATAATTTTAAGTGAAAAGTCGATTTCCTATATTGGAATTTGCACCAGCAAAATATTTTTTTTGACTTTTACTCTAACCTTCAAAACTTTTTATTTATTAAGTATTTCCAAATTTTACTCTTGATCTGTACGCGGGTTAGTAAAACTCAAGTCTGGTCTAAATTTCAACCTTTTATATCTAACTATAACGGTTCCGTTCTTACTTTTTTTTAAATCTAAGTACATAATTTTTTTTCTCCATCCTGATAGAATAAAAATCTCAAACTCGATTCGAGGATCCTCCTTACTCAAATTGCTGATTTTTGTAAAACAAGATGTAAATAAAATTTCCTCTTCTCGTATATCTAACACCTTGCAACACCCTGTATTTAGAAAATCAAAAATTTAGCTACTTTGAAGTTTTTACCATGATTCGTACTATAAGTGTGCACAATTTAAAAAGGCCTCTGGGAGGTGTAGAAAGTAAGACACATATTAGAAAATTCTACATATATCTACGAGGGCAAGGTGAAAAGTTCTCGGCCTGACGCAGAGATAGCGTTTCAATCAGCAAAAATTGATGTTTCCTGCCTGGGTGCACTTCTCATTAGTTCGTATGACAAGTTTCAACTTGTTCTCTCAAGTAGTTACTTTACACGAATTTTTGCAGTAGAGGGATGCGAAAGCTCTGCGTAACATGGGTGCTCCATTTTGCTGAATGCCGATCAAAAGCAAATGCGCAAACTAATTTCGCGGCAATCTTTGGACCGATTCAATAGGGATCCGACCGATGAGACATCCACCACTACACGCCAGAAACGAAGCAGCAGTCGAAGCAGTGGGTGGAAGCTGGTGGTTCAACACCAAAGAAAGCGAAGTCGATCGCATCTGCCGGAAAGGTCATGGCCAGTGTATTTTGGGATGCGAAAGGGATGCGAAAGGTATGCTGTTAATTGATTACCTTGAGAAAGACAGAACAATTATAGGCGAATATTAGCGAATATTACTTCAACCTTCTTGACCAGCTGATTGCCAAAATTCGCGAGAAGAGGCCTGGCTTGAAGAAGAAAAAGATCATCTTTCACCAGGACAATGCACCTGTACACAAGTGTGCGTTGGCGATAGGAAAACTGCGGGGTTTGGGGTACGATTTGCTCGGCCAACCCTCCTATTCAACTGATTTGGCACCCTCAGACTTCCATCTGTTCCCAAACTGGAAGAAATTTGTTTCTGGGAAGCGCTTCCCATCCAATGCAGAAGTTGAGAGGGCCGTAGATGAATATTTTCACAGCCTTCCAGACTCTCACTTCCGAGAAGGAATACTGATGTTGGAGAAACGCTGAACTAAGTGTGTTGAAGTCAAGGGAGATTATGTAGAAAAATAAAATCATTTTTTAACTTAAAATCGCAGTCTTTCATTGTCAGGCCGAGATCTTTTCACCTTGCCCTAGACATATGTAAATTATACTAATAATACTTGCCCGTTCCATATACATGCAATAGCAAAGTCCGCTTATACTTGTTGTAGTAGATTTTATCCTATTAAATGGTAACTAAACCATGCCAGCGTCTTTAATTGTATCCTGTTTCGTTTGCCTTGATACCAAGTTAGTGCTCTTAGTTTCCATTTAATGTATTTAATGGAGAAAAACTACTTTTTTGGTATAAACTATGTAATGTATGATATATTTTTAGAATTTTCCAAGGCATTTTTAAATATGTGTGATTCTTCCAGCGCTCTCCAGAGGCTAATGGATGACCCATGGGCAAACTTCAAAAGAACCCTGATTTTTAATTTTGTAAAAACAAGGTGATGTAAAGTATTTCATTTTATGGGAATTCAAATGTTTTACACAGCACCCTGTGTAAATAAGAATTTGGCTTTGTACGGTCTTTCTCTGTTTTTTGTGCCATAATTGTGAAAAATTTAATGTTTTTCTCTGGAGGTCAAGAAAAAAAAAACTAATTGTTTAAAAAAATATATTTTTGTTTAAAGTAGTCTTTATTTTTTTTAATTTATGAATAAAATTTATTTGTATACAGACTAAATAACAATTGAATAGAAAATTTAATTTAGAGCTACTTTTGTCTTGGTACGTTTTTCTCTAAAGATGGAGGAACAGGAGTTATTAATAAAAAAAATTATACCTGAGCCACTAAAAACTTTTAGTATAGGTTTTTTCTTTTCCCCTAACCGCTATTTTCAAGTATAATTTTACTGCCCACTTCACGTTATTGCAGAGTGTATTTTACTCTTGCAAAAGTGTAAGGTCGCATTTACAACATTGCGTAGCTTGCTTCTAGAGAGAAAGAATAGAGCGCTACTTGATGGCGGGTGAATGTACACTTACCATACTGCGTGGTGTCCTCATAACCTTTGTAAGTAAACAAAATGTTCGACTGTAATTATAAACAACTTGTTGTTCTGACAATACAATACTAGCTACTCCTACTTGGTAGCTACCTGAAATTATCCAACGCATTTTGCTGGGTTGGTTGGAGGTAGTATTATGACTGACGGATGGTAAACACTCCACAAAACTTGAATACCAAAGGTTTCAATGGGGGTGAAATTGGAAAAGTTTTAAGTGGCTTTCCCCTAGCTTCAAAGCTCCGACTTTTAAAAATTCTGCACACCACAGGTGGGTTGGCTATATACTGCAATGTTGTCGAATTTTCAGCAAATTTGGGGGACTGAAACCTAATAATTAGATGTCTCCACCATAAATTATATTTTAAACTATGACTTTTGACTCACAAATTACGATGAAATCAAAAATTTGTTTTTGAACAAATTTTCTGTTTTTTTTTATGCATAGGATGTAATGCAACAAAATATTAGGAAGAATGACTGAACCAGAACCAATCATTGTCCAGTACAGACAAAATTAAACAGAACTAGATTTCTGCTAAAACTACGGAAAAACGACTTGCATAGCAAATTCGTTGCATTAACTCACTTTCGATATCAACTGAAGGCTATTGGGACCAGAAACATGGGCAATGTATCTTGAGAGAAAGAAACTTTATATGTACGTGCCCGGCTAACATTCAAATAAGGAAGGTCATCATCATTGTTAAACATGAAGAATTAATGAAAATCAACCTCGCTGTGGTTCTTCTTCAGATTGTGACTGAATGAGAAAAAGAAACTTTCAACTCAATGAACTGAATATAAACGATTAGCTGAGGGCACAAAGAATTATTAATTAATTTGGCCACAAGTAGGTAATAATATTACTTAAACAGAATCCCTCAAGGTTCTAGACAGAAAGTTCTGCAAGTACACAAATAATCCTAAAACTAAAAGTAAAAGCAACAAAAGTTCCAGTTTTCTCGCTAAACCACCCACCTCAGTACACATACAAGAAATACTTTCTTTTTTTTCTTAAAAAAATAAATGTACCCTCCCCTGACAAAACATACTTTTCCTTTTTTACAATGGAAATCACAGCGTAGGCAAAATGTAATGGTTATTCGGCTTGAATGGAAATTTTAAAATGAGTTCCATAAAAAAATGAACAAAATGAAATTTCTCATCCCTTTGCATGCTGGCTTAATTATTTATTTATATCACTGTAATGCCCTTGAGGCATTCCACTTTCCCTTTCTCTTTTTTTCCACATAGCCCATTTTCATGTCGTAATAAAAAATTGTCTCATTTTCATCGGCTCATTGAATTAGGTACATATTCTCCACATTATACTCACAAATAAAACATCGTAGAGGCAAAGAAATTCCAAAATCAACGACAAATTCCTTCGGAAGTTCTTTCAATTCCGATTGAAATCAATAAAAATTTATTCGCCACCCGTAGGACATTCGACAGGATTTTTTTTTTTTTTTTTTTTCTTTTTTATCTTTCCTAGCCTTGGGAAATGACTAAAAGATGTCGAGTGTAACCAATTCCTAGATACCTAGATACATGTTACTAAGGCAGAATAGTTCAATAAAAAAATTCAAAGCTATGTGTATTTGATGATGATTATTGCCCAATTCCAGAGTAAACATGGTGCTTTATTGGTTTTCATCTTAGAAACATAAGGACTTATCCAGGCACAGCACGTACTAGCAGCCCACTTACCCCCTGTGGGGTTTTACGAGCACAAAAATGTGTATCATAAATAAATTAAATTATTACCACATGCTGAGTGAGAGAATTCTATGCTGATTAACGTAATTAATAGGATATGTTGGTGGTTGTGCAGCACGGATGCAAAATAAGTTGCAGATGGTTAAGGCCTTGAGGTTATGCCACAATAAGATATTCATCATTGTAGATTTTAGGGATTATTTCCTTGCATACTCATATGTTGCCTACCTACATCGGCGATTGTTTAATTACAAAAAAAAAGTAGGTAGTCAAAGTTGAGAATTGAAGGTATTTGTATCCCGAGGCCTTATGAACAACTTAAAGTATTCAAAACTTTGATTACATAGTAGGTCAAACTAAAATAAGTTCTTATTGAAGCACAAAAAGGATATGTTACCGAGGAGGGCCACAAGTGCTTGTGAACAAATTTAAAACTTCTCCTAGCTTACTCGTACCACACGTGTGTGAGAATCCTATTTCGTCTGCTTAATTGAAATTTTGTACGAGTAGATGTGTACCTATATATATTGGAATAGATTTCTCATTTTCGGATATGGATTGTAAATACAAATATTTACTGGAATCCAGACATTGCATCCTTTGATATGGATTTGCCCAAACATTTCTTATTCAGAAACTAGAGTCTGGAATTTAATTGATTTCTCAGAAATATTCTATTCACATTGCAATATTATATGATTGCTACTTTAGTCCATCTGATGAGGTAACTAAGATCGTTTCGATCGAGTCTTATATTGGGACATACTAGATACAGGGTCTTCCAATAGGGACTTCCTAACTTTGACAGTTGATAGCGGCCATATTGTTGAAGCTTCATCTTTCAAATTGGCTGCCATTTATTCAGTCTATTTTGCCAAATCACAATGGATGGATATAGCGTTCAACAACTCGTGCAAATAATAAAATTGTTTTATCAAAATGGGTGTTCTGTTCGGGCAACGTTCCGCGCGCTTCGCCCATTTTACGGTCGCCATATTCGTCCTTCCGAGAGGACTATTCGCAGTGTGGTGGATAAATTTTAGTCCACTGATTCAGTAAACGATCAGTAAGTCGACGAAACGCAAGATCTGCCGAAACATCGCCGCTGTCCGTAAGAGTGTGCAGGAGAATCCGAGGCAGTCGAATTCGCGTCGCTCCGAAGAACTCAGCCTTTAGTAGACCACAACTTGGCGAATTTTGCGTCGTGACTTGGGCCTGCACCCGCACAAAATTCAACTGACCCAGGAGCTGAAGGTAAAGGACCATAAACAACGACGTGTGTTCGCTGAATGGGCTCTGGAGCAGTTGGAAACTGAACCTAATTTTCATCGAAAAATCATCTTCAACGATGAGGCCCATTTCTGGATGAATGGGTACGTCAACAAACAAAATTGTCGAATTTGGGACGATACCAATCCACATAAGATCCAAGAGCGTCCAATGCATCCCTAAAAGTCACTGTTTGGTGTGGATTTTGGGCTGGCGGCGTAATCGGTCCATATTTCTTTGAGAACGACATTGGCCAGGCTATCACCGTCAACGGAGAGCGCTATAGGTCGATGATTACCAACTTATTTTGACCTAAATTGGATTATTTGGACACCAACGACTTGTGGTTTCAACAGGACGGCGTTACGTGCCACACAGCTCACGCCACATTAGAAATTCTGCAGCGAAGGTGATGTGAACTGTGGAGGTGATGTGAACTGGCCACCGAGATCGTGCGATTTGACCCTGTTAGACTTTTTCTTGTGGGGTTTTTTGAAGTCGCAGGTCTATGCGAATAAGCCACAAACCACAGGGCCCTCAAAGCCAACATAATCCATGCGTCACTATTCCATGCGTCGGTCAAATTCAGCCTGATTTATGCGCCAGAGTCATGGAAATTTCGGATGCGCGCCATTCAGAGAAGCGGCGGCGGACATTTGAACGATGTTATATTCCATACATAATGGCATTGATAGGCCTTTCAAACCAAAAAAAAATTTCGATGATATCTCACACACACTTTGTCTTGTTTAAATTTAAAGATAGGAAGCGCTTAATGAAAGACCCTTTATATGCAAATATGATACACCAATAAATAGACTGGTTTTGATTCTTTCGCAATCAGTTCTACGAGCCACAAATATATGCAAATACTGACATGAAGCAGGCCTAAGCTGTATATATATGGTATATGGTAAAAAATATAATGTATACATTTTTTTATGCTAAAAACTCATGCATAGCTTATTGCAACAGTACGTACTGTGCGTGTTATATTTCTCATACGAGTGAGTGCAGATTATTGTCATTTCCGAAAGGCGTTTAAATCGATGTATCTTTTGAAGCTGATCACGAATCTGCAAATGGAAATCAGCTAAAATGAAGATTTTTTTTTATTCAACTTTTTTTCTGAAAAAGGAAATAAGCGATTACCCGAAAAATAAATAGTGGAGTTAGTTTTTGCCACAACAGAAGAAGGCCAGCCATGGAAAAATGATTTCGATTTCAAGACCCTGTGAACTGGCTACGCTTCACGCGAGTAACAACAAACATATTTGAATCATCTTTTTCATACGACTCACTCAAGAACCATCTTACAGATTTTGATGAAATTTAGATTCATCTGCATTTTTGTCTGTGGCATTGCTGTTCGACTCTTTCGTTCGCGATAATTTCTGAGAAATACACCGATTCTTGATTTAGTGAGAAATATAACTCTGGTGTTTTTGAAGTCAATTGGATTTGCGGTTTTGAAAATACAGTTAATTTTATGTAATTTCTGCATGTTTTGTTCGTTCACTATAACATCTGCAAAACTGTACTGATTTGGATGATTGCTCTTGGAGAAATGGGCTTAAAAGCTGTTGAATTTAGTGTCAAGCGAATTAAAGATTTGTAAAATATAGTTACTCGTAATTTTGAGTAATCTACGCAGCTACGAGTAATTTTGTTTTGATCGCACTATAGCTTTACCAATTTTAATGATTCTTCTTACTGAGCTTAAATTCAAGACTTAGTCACATTAAGAATACATATACTTGTATTTCGTTCGTTCGTGCCTTTCGTTCGCTTATGATCACTTCTGTCAGAATGCACAGATTTGAAGGAATCTTTCTTCAGATTATAGAATGCAAGGAGGACCTTCAGACAGGTGTAAATATTCCAAAAGTTCCCACTTCTTAGGCAGGTGTTTATTCATTTGTCGGTTGAAAGTTTACCCCCAGCAGCCATCTGCGCTCGTTTTTCGCTTCTATCTTCCAAATGCAGAAGCAGGCGGTGGTTTTAATCGCGCCAAGATAAATGCGCATTTCCTTGCCTGTGTCTTTTTTTGTTTGCTTTTAATTTTTGGTCGCTTCTACTACAGAGCACATCATGAATTTCTAAACTTTTTCCGTGTAATTCTAGTGCGAGGCAGGGAAACTTAAAAAAGGCTTTTTTTTGAATAATAAATAAATATATATATTTGGGGTTAACAGCCCACACAGGACCTGACCTAGCTACTCACAGCCACTCGTTTTTTGAGCCTGCTATTTCTTATATTTACAGAAGTTCTTAGCTACATATTTATGGAAGTTATTTGAATGATAACGTTGTCAAACTCCATATGTGTCCAATGATACAAAAAAATGACCCCGACACATTATCATTTTAAGAATGTAAGTCTACATCCCAAGTACAACCCCTATAGCAAATTTTGAGATACTGCAGTGACTGGGTGTACTCTGTAGGTTAAGGTAAGTAAGTAAGGGAATCAGTGAGTGATTGAGTGAGTGAGTGAGTGAGTGAGCGGGTGATTTTTAAGTCTTACTCGTAAATGTGTCTAAGCAACTGCTTAAGTTAAAAACTTGAAATTTGGTAGAATCCCCAATATGGATCATCTCGATGTAATGTTCAATTTACATGTTCCTATCGTTAGTGGTAGAAATTCCTCATTTCGACGTTTTGTTTCTAAGGTGTCGCTAAAAGTACTCCTCGTAAGATACACGGTGTTATCGTGGGACTGTTATAAATGTATTATAGTCACCTCTAGCACTGGCACAAACGTCCTTTTCAATCACATTTTTCATTACACTCTGCAACATGTCAACCGGAATATCTGCAATTGTGTTGCGTATACTATTATATATTATCTTTCAATTGTTGCAATGTTGTTGGTTTGGTAGCATACACTCGGTCCTTCAAGTAACACCAGAGAAAGAAGTCGGGGGCTGTTAAATCTAGTGGCCAAATCGACATGACCCTGCCTGGAAATGCATGTTTCACAATATCCATTGTTAATCTGGCTGTATTGCATGTGGCGCTGTCTTATTGGAATCACATATTTCGGAAACGAAGCCGAACAACTTCAGATAAAAATAAATGTTGTAACGTCGCACGATATCGATCGCCAGTAACAGTAACAGTTTCGCCATCGTGATTTTCGAAAAAAAAATATACCACCAGCCTAAATCGCACACCAAATAGAAACTCTACGAGGACGAAGAGATCATTCATGAAATGCTCGTGGGTTTTCCTCTCCCCCTATCTGGCTATTCTGTTTGTTTACAGCACCAGTCAAGTCAAAACGCGCCTCGTCATTTATAAACAATTTTTGAAAAAAATTCTGGGTCATCTCTATTCAATTGGTAAATTTTTCCACTTCAGTCCCCTTCGTCCCTGGTGGTAATTTTCTTAAAGTTTTTGAGTCACTTGAATTTTGTACCTAAAGAAATGCAATTTGTTGAGCATGACGATGAATTGAAGTTTCCAGACTTCCACTCGCATTGTCCATCACTGCATCAATGTTTTGTTATGTACGTGCTGTATGACGTGGTTTCGTAATCACTAACTGTGTGATGGTTTTCGAAATTGTGCAGAATTTTTTGAAAGTGCTCTTTACAGGCACTCCACGTTGCTATGTTGCAATAATGGATGACCCTAAGACACGTTTTTATAGTGCCAAACTCTCCATGATAAATTGGCATTAACAGTTGAACACCACTGCCAACTTTCACATAACAAAACCATCTCTGTGAGAAATGGCGCCAATTTCAAATCGGCCGCAGTCCCGAAAAATACCCTATGTAAACGAATAAAATAAATACAGGCTTACTCACTAAACAAAATATTAAAAATGTTCATTTAAAACCAGCTTAAACTATCTTTCTAAAGAAAGAGGTCCTCTGTTCCTAATCCTAAAGTTTGTTAGAGTGTTAAAAAATCAGGTACGCGTTACATCGCTAATGATTATCCTTAACCCTACTACAAAAAAAAAAAAACAAATACACAACACCTGCAAAGCCATTTTACGATGGAGGAAGCTAGGAAAGCGAGCATTTGTTAGAACAATTAAATAATTCAAAGAGTATCATTAACGATAGATTAAGACGTTCATATATGTACTCGTATATAGGTATACCAGTAGCATTGGGATTTGTTCCTCGGAAAAACATTAATCGTTGCATAGATTACATTTAATGGTAGAAAATGTATAATTTAGTGGCAAGAACACAAATGCTGCCTGTCGTAAAATAGATGCTTGACAGATAGATGTAGATAGATACATTCCATATCCTCTTCATATTCAACCTATCTTAGACTGTAATTAATTTGTAATTAATCCAACATCACTCAGGTTGTATCCAGATGTTAAATTTAATATGAACTTCTGTTAATTGACTTTTCCTCATGAGTTTAATTTAATTATGTAGAATCTCAATTGGATATGTCTAAGCTAATCTGATTCTGTAGAAATGTAGAAAGTATGTAGGCTAAAAAAATTCCCTTGGTGTAAAAGGAAACACAGCCTCTAGGTAAGGCATTAATATTCTTAGAATGCTTATTATATGGTAATTTAATATCGTTTGTATATTACATTCGTAGAATTATATTGTACCTGAAGCAAGAAACTAGTTTACGAGTATCGTTTTCAATTCGGTCTCCTTTGGCTGACTAACCCACGTTATATATCTACACTCTTGTATTTGGATACTGTGGGTTTTTTGCAATACTGACACGTGTACGTATACTGCGGTGATTATCAATTTGAAAAATAGATTTCCTCCAGCAATATATAAAATTATAAAAATAAATATTTTGGAGATAATAACGTGCTAAATACATACACAGATACATATATGGTGAGTCAATTTGGTTAGGCTGTTAATGTTGTTACGTGGTTGAGAAATTTTAAAGATTGAATGGATGGCATCAGAAGATGGTATTAGTTAAATAGGAGTTAGGAATCTTAAGCGCCTTAATAGTATAAAAACCACATAAGTCGCGTTGAACATCTGAAACGTATGAATTAAATATTTTATTTTGATGATTTGAAATGATTGCTTTCATTTGATCAATGATTGCTTTAAAACTGTAGCCTAAATATTGCATAGCGCTACTTAACTTGGACTCAGGCTAAAGAGGAAGTCAAATGTTGTTGAATATACTCGTACTAGGCAATCTATAGTGCTTTGGAAACATGGATGAAATGAAAAGCTTTTCCAACCGCAGGGCTGTAAACAGCAGTACATCTTCACCCAAGTAGTCGGGGCTTGCTATGGGATTCTTAGCAATAACAAGTTGGATAGATATGCGCACCGAAATAAATAGTCCGCAAGAGTAGTTATCTCAGTAAATTTTTGTTGTTTGCCTCTAATCAAGCTAACTCCATTCACAACCAAGGGGTGCCACTGCGAGTGGTACAAGTGCATGACAAATATGTTAATAGTTTCGTCTGTTTTTTTTATATCCATTTACGTGCTTTTTTGGTGCCCGTCGTTAGAATAGGTATTCTCTTTATGTATGTACATGGTCAGTTAGTTCATTATAAAAATATTAGCTAATTTGTTAGCTAATAGTGAACGGAAATGGAATTAAACAGAAAAGTCATAGTACAGGGTGACAAGATAAGAACGATAGGAAAAGAAATTTAAATAAAATAACAACGGTGTGAGATTCAAATTGAATAGCACATCATTTAAATGGCCGCCTTGGCTTCGCTGGCAGTGCTTCAAGCGGTCGGTCCAATTTTTGATGACTCGATTCAATATGTGCGGCGTTATTCCGGCAATAGTGTCTCAAATGTTGCCCCCGCGCTCGTCCAAAGTAGTAGCGCCATCTTGATGGAACCACAGCTCAGATATATCGATGTTGTTGAGCTCTGGCCACAGAAAGTCGGTTAACATTGCTCTATATCGAGGACCATTGACGGTAACGGTGTCTCTTTCCGGATGTAGGCCCAAATCCAACCACAAAGTAAGCCTGAATGACTTTCTGCCGATGCCGAATTCAGCTGATCGGCGCCGAATCGACATTTCTGGGTCCTTTTCTTCACTTCACACCCATCTCTATCTGGTTGGTGGCTTAAGGTCCAAAAGAGTGTATTCACGCTCAAACTTTTCCATGGTGTTACGAATTGCCTACGCACTGAAGCCATGATGACGACCGACCTCACGACGATATTCAAGTTGCGTATTTACAACTGAGCTGGAATTTCGATCATATTTTTCAATAATTTTCACCCATTCTGGAAGCATCAATCGATGCACGATGAAATGGCAGACCTTACTGAATATTTTGACAGTTGAATGTCATCAGTAACTTTGACAGTTGCTGAAACATAACAGTTGGAAAAACTATCATTGCTATCTGGTCACCCTATGCCTTATAGGTTTTTGGTACACGCAAAGTCTTCTAGTTTATAAATAATTATAGGATAAAATATAGGAACGAGCTGACCCATCAATTAAGACACCACCCTGCAACCTGAACCTAGAAGTTAGAAATAAAATGATTGTAATAGCAAATAGTAGATGGAGATCACTAGAATCCTGTATAATTACAAGAAAACTCTGGCCGCTTTATGATAAAAATCGTACAGAGCAAATCTTACACTTCAACAGATATATCTTATCTGGTTTAGTAGGGATGATAACTGAACACGACTTGTTACGTTATCACACAAATAAATTGGGAATAAGCGAAGAAGATATATGTAGAGGCTGCGGCAATGAGAACGTACACGAAGATACACCTCACTTCCTGTGCCACTGTCCAGGACTCTACCACCTTAGATTCAAAATACTAGGGAAATATTTCTTCCAGACCTAGAAGAACTATCAAATGTATCGGTAAAAAAAATTACCAAATTTATAAATGCATCGGGTTGGTTTAAGAACCCATAGACTTCACGAGTGGGGAAGCTTCACTCCTTGGGCATCACAATGGATCTATACTGTTACATATTTTCTTCTGCTTGTTAGTGCCAGCAATTGACACAATGTACAAGTATGTGTTGCTGTTTTAACAACGCCCATGCAGGTATCACCTTCTACAAATCCTGTCGTCTTTAGATGTTACCTAAAGTTACCATATTCTTCATATAATTTCAAAGACTCTTCAAACTCGAGCAACCATGTCCAATGCTCATCATTCGTTTCGCTATAAAACAACCACCCTGACAATACAATTATACTCGTATTCTCTCTTACCATCAACTTTGACTACTCATTTGTAATCCTTCATAAGGCTCGGTCATAAGCATGAGTGAATTTCTAAAGCTATCGGACTCAACGTACATCTTCATTCCCAATTGAATTGTTGTCCATTATTTGAAATTGATTTTATGTTCAACAAGTCTTTCAATGAAAAGTACATTTTAAGTTCAATGTTGTGAGAGAGCCTATTAACTTGTTCCCTTTCGGTTTTAAGTACCTTCCAGGAAGTTTTCCGTAATTGCCACAACTGATAACTATAATGTTGTTAACCAAGCGTACCTTCCGTAACTCCCTCGTCCCATTAAAGTACACCTCTTTTTTTTGTGAACCATTCACGTCTGTATAGCATTAAGGCTTAACAAGGTATTACTGCCCTCTTCTATTTAATATCATCGCATACCATAACGAAAGGCAAACAAAATTTACTCCAAAGGAAAGAACCCGACTAGACAAATAGCCTTCCCCTCCTCTGAAGCCAAATTTAAGAGGACGTCGGTTGGAATGAAGGATATACACAGCTTCTCTGTGATTATGGTCATCAAAGTTTATCATGAAAAAAAGCCTCTATATTAACTAAAGTCACATAACAAAAGGGAGCACAATGCTTTTGGGAAATCACACAGCACTATGATGAGTGATGTCAAGTCTTTTACCTTGTTCTTCCCCCGCCCCGCTCCCGTATGATTTATATGCCTACAAAGAGAACAAATTTATAACACTTACCCTGATGTCAGAGTATAATATGTTTGCCGTCTGTTCTCGACTTGAGGAAATATGTTACAATGTATAGTTTGTATCCATCCCGGTGACCACCGGGCCATCCCAATTAAATATTTACCGATCCCATCGATTAATAAATCGATTATGGTTAACTGCCAGGAGCAGCAAATCAATTGGAATCAAATGCTTCTCCTTATTCTTGTGTTCAATCTTTCATCGCAACGTAAATCAAGTCAAAATATGTTTCGCCTTGGATAAGAGAAACTCTTTTGAATGTTCAGCAAATATTTATCTATGGATGGGAAACGGTTCCTTGAAAGGACCATCCCCAAGAAAATCAACCGAAAACCGACTGACAATGAAGGTTTTGTATTTCATTTGGGGTAGAAGAAGAGCAAGGTCCTTGTCGAGGTATTCTTTTCCTTTTCTTGGCACCTAAGTATTTTTGTCGGTATGTGCCGGAGAAAATAAATCAAAGTCATCGTCGGGAGGAATTATTCCTGTCAGGTTCTATTTGTCCAATAGAAATGCGCTAAGAAAAGAGTAAACATTGTGGGATTTATGGAAAGGAAATTTTTCACTCGAACGGAGAAATTCTATTACTCTCAGATAAATGTTTACAAATACAGAATGTGTGGGTGGTTTGTAAACGGAAATTTGTTAAGTTAGAGGAATGGGGACCTTTTAATTGGATCTATATGTAGAAAATCTCTCGTTTGGATAGTATGAAGGCATGTCGGCTTATAGTACCACCGACAGAACCATGTAACTTAGCGTGCAGTTAGAATAAACTCAGCATCAGAGAACATATCCTCGATTTTCAAAAGCTGTTGTTACAAGCGGGCATGGCTATCACAACTTTTAAGTGAACTTTATGGATTCTAATGAGATATGTATTCACAATAAGATTTGACCTGCGGTGATGAAGGTCAAAGGCAAAATATAATTTTTGAAGAAAACGCTAACGAAAAACGTTAACGTTTTTATAACCGAACGAAATTGAAATATGTAGTAGGTGTGCTAAATTTCGTTCGAAAATACTGAATTTAAACGAAATGAAAAACCTTACAAATGCAAGTTGGAAAACAGCAGTTGACTTTGCGAAGAGCTGTCAAATGGAAAATTTTTTTTGTTATCATTCTGAAAATGCATTCGAAATGGATTTGGCGACTACAATTGGGGTAACTATTGTCCAAAAAGAGCAGTATATTAGATGTACTGATCTTTCTTCAGTTCGAAGGTATAGAAGAACGTTAAGAGATAATTTGAATCCTTTAAAAAAACCGGAGATTGGTTTCCGTTTCAGAAATGAAAAAATATTTTGCAGGTTTATTCAGCTTTTCAGACTCAACAAAAATGTATTTAAATATGACCTGGGTGAAATTGAGTAGATTTTAAATCCAACACCCATATTAAAGTTAGCCTCTTGCCTCAGTTTTTTCGCCGAAGGTGGCTATCAACGTGAAGTTGGAAATAATTTGGAGACAGCAGTGCACAAAACAACATTCAGCAAAGTTCTAAAAGAATTTTTAATTAAAAAGAAAACTGTCTGTGCCCCAAATGGATATCAATTCAACAATCGGAAGAGGAAAAATGCTTTTAGATATCCTCTAGAAATATCTGGATTTTTTTCCATTAACTCTACCAATGTTACAAACTGCAGAGTATTGGTGTGTTTTCCCCCAAATTTAGAGAGCAAAATTATTAATTTCTATTTTACTTTTCTTTGTGAAAGTTAAAATGTTTGCGTTTCTCAATTCCGCTCGTTTCTTATTACATCCTTCAATTCGATCGAAATAGTAAAACTGCGGAATTCATCACAACGAAAATTCGAAAACGGTAAGAACTGTTATTCGAACGAAATTCATCACTGTGTGGTTAATGTTTTTCATATAAGTATGGGTGCTGCTCTATAGTTATGATCCTGTGCATATTAAGGGTGCATCTAAGAATATTATTAGCATATGGTGAAACTTGGTCATAGCACGTAATTGTTGAATGTAACATTCAGTTCTCTTCAAGTTTCAGCATTACTATTACAAACAATTTCACACCCGTATGTTATGATCTCTAATAGGAGATATTTTGTTAACTTTAACCTAGTTTTTATCTATGTGAAGTGCTGCGACTTCTAAATGTTCCTAATCCATCCGTATCTTATCAGTAACCACATGACCATACATGTGCAACCACATACCAAGCTTTAAAAAAAAAAAAAAAAATATTTGGCGCAACAGCTCTTTAAGTGCCAGGGACTAGCTTCTCGCAACCACTCGTGTTGTGTGCGTTATATTTCTCACACGAATGGAAGGGACCTACAGTTTAGTGCCGTATCCGAACGGCAATTTGTTTTGAGAAGCTTTCTCGTGACAACAATACTCTCGAATGTTTGTCAGACGTTCGCGAGAGGTGGGATCGTGAAAAAACTTTTTGGTGTTTTCTGGGATTCGTACTTGGAACCTACACGAATCCTTAAGGTACGCCTGAAGACACTTCAATAAAACTAAATATTTTACTATTCACCACCAAATAGATAGGACCTTATTAAGAGTACAGTAGATGATGAGAAGCCAAACGCATTTCTTAGTTCGGAGACAAGTTGCGGGTGATTCACAGTGCCAAATCCAGTAGAGTTAAAAGCATTACCATCTCATTATCCATAGCAACTCTTAGGTCATCTATTACTTTTAACAGTGCAGAAGTGCACCCAGATTGATTTGCGCACAGTAGTGAATTGAGCTTAAGAAAGTTAGAAAGCTTCTCCATAAGCTTTGACAGGAATTCCAGAACGGAAATGGGCCTATATTCTATTGGATCAAGGGCTGTCTGATATTTATTTCTCTGCAATATAAAACCTCGAAGAAATCACATGGCCTTCATGATCTCGGACATCAATTTGAACCCGACAACCAAATTTACTTAAGTGAAAGCCTTAGCTCAACTTCATGATCTATCGGACAGCATTTTAAACATCGGAATTAAACCTGAAGTCAATAAGAGAGTGCCTTAGGGATTGCTCCGCAAGCAAGGGATAGTTTTCTCCAAAATGGGCATCACAATGGGTCTTTATTGACCTGAGTGTATCGCAAAGGGATCTTTTCCCCTCCCCAACCTATCTGCCTAACCAAAACATCTCTGCAATCAAAATGATGAAATACCGTCTACTGCAATGTAAGCTGCATAATGATCTATTGTTCAAGTGCTTTTCTTTCATACGAGTAGATTGATAGTAAATTTAGTTTTGATTATTCTACTTTTAATTTATATATTTTAATTTTATATATTTAATGCATATTCTGTATGACTACAATCAATGATAACTTAGGGCATACCGATAGCATAAATGAACAATGCAGTGGATTGCAGGTATATTATATTAATGCACAGAGTTTATACCCAAAAATTTACGAAATTAGAACTTTGTTTGTTGCGTCAAATGTGGATATTATTTGTGTATCCGTGATTCCGGTGTTGGTGGCGTAAATAAGTTATATTCTATGAATGGTTATAGAATGTTTTGCGCTGAATAAATGCCGTAAATACTTTCAATTCGTAGTTTGCCATTGAGATAGAGAAAATTGAAAAACAAAATCGAATTCGGCCTTCATTAGGTGGAAACGTTTCAAATTACCTGAATTTCATAATACGTTCCATCTGCTGAGAAATCTAGTTAACTTTAAAGTTCGTCAAGCCAAACGTAACTTTCGTTGCCACCATTTTAATACTGACTTGCCATCTAAAACTTTATGAAAAAACTTACGAGAAATTGAAGTTATTAGAAAGACGCAGATCAATATTGAAAACGGTGTCTGCCCGTCTGTCCGTTTTTAACGAACAGCCACTGTTTGCATGGCGTTTTCAGCAACGTTCTATTCAACATATGTGAACAGAGAAGCATAAGCATAGCTGAAACAAATTATGGTGAGGTAAGCTGAATAAATGATTTTTGATTTTTTAGCCTTAGACTCCCCTTTTTTGCAAATAGTTTTGCATATAGCCCGTAGCTGAGTTATTAAGTGAGTGATCGTTGAGAGACAAAACTTTTTTCACAGTCCCACCTCTCACGATCGTTTGAAAAACATCCGACAGTAGAGACAATTTTATTTGAATGGAATAAAATGGTCCCTCGACACGGCATAAAACTATAGGTCCCTACAATTTGTGTGTCGCACGGTACGAATGTCTGCGAGAAGCTAGGCCAAGCTCTGTATGAACTATTAGCATCAACATTTTTATCAAAATCATTGGAGCCGGACAGACAGACACACAGAAGGCGGACAGATAGACATACAGAATTGCAAGACCCACTTTTTTGAGTTCCTATATAATAGTAAAGACAAGATCGATCAAAATTTCGAGATCGAAATTTTTCACGTAAACAATACTTGCTCTATAGCAGCAAGTCAGAATGGGTGAACTTTGCAGTTTGAAAATATATCTGCTTGGTTGGAAACACATTTGTATAGCATTGAGGGAAAATAATTAAATTACTGAGAAAGGGGCGGTACAATATAAAATATGTACATAGACACCACCCTATATTGACTTTTATCAAGAATATTCGATTCGAACATTTAATAGGGAAGAGTGGATGTCAGAGGATGTGGTATTCAGCATATTAATATCAATAATAGATAGGTCAGAAATAAACAAACAAAATAAACACGACGGACGTGTTCTCGCAGAACTTTTTAACCGCGACAACCACGTATCCATTAGATACGCGCTACGTCTTTCCACCGAAAGTTTTATTCACTTTAGCATCTGCTCAATGGACAGAGATATTGCAGATATCTCAAGAAAATATCTCCATTTAAGAAAGTGAAAACTTAAATAATAGCGGTGCCCTTCCTTCGGGAAACTATAGGTATGAACTACCGGATACTCTGCATGCTTCCTAACTGAAATTACCACACCCAAAATCAAAATTCTTAGAAATCACACGGGAATATAATAATTCCTTATAAATACTTTGATGTACGAGTATATATATATATTTTTTATGAAGGTATGGCTGTTTGAGTTGCCAAATTGCACCGATTTATTGAACTGCAAAATATCCTCAGAAAGGATATCCTGCTTTTTTGTATAGTAATTGTTAGTAACAATCCCTTCACTTCCACGAATGGAAGAAAAGTAACAGAAGCCTTTATAATTCCCTGATTACATGTGTAATGTCCCACTTCAGGTGCACAGAACTACGAAGAAGCATAAAAAAACTGCGGTTACGTTCCTACTGCAAAACAAACAATGCCTTGTAGAACAATCGAATTCCATCACAATGGCATATTTACGAGGTATACACAAACAATCAACCTTTCAACATTTTTCAACGAAGAGGTTGTAAAAGTTCTGAAAGTTTTCTTCGAACCCTTAACCCACGTTGCCCACGTACGCAAAATCATTTGGATGCCATATCAAATGAAAAACTTTTCTATTCGATAGGTTACAAGTGAAATGGTCACCCCCCCTGGAGACTCAAATAGATACTGACATTGGTTGGGTGACAGATTTATTGTTAACCATAAATACCCAGAGGAGGACACTTCCGGAGAACAGCAGGAATTCAGTGTACCCCAACTTGTATTGAATCATAAATGTTATACTCGTATTCTTGACAGGGAGTTGCAAGAATAATTGATGGCATTGACACTGAAACAATAATATTTCCAAGAAAAAATAATAATAATGTATCCTACAGTGACATACTGCGAAAAACTTGGACGTAAAAAATAGTGAAACATCCACATGTCCTTTCTGGTCTCACGGTTTGCCAACTTTATTTGTTCGTGCTACAAAGAAATAATGGAAAACAACACTTCTGGCAAGGATATGTAGCTACAATCGCAGGCGTATGGTGTAATGAAAAGTAGAGTTGCAGTTCACAATGCATGCAGCATCTGCAGTATATTCCACTGTGCGCTTGAATGCTATTCAAAAGAATTTATCATATGTAGTTTACCATATGAAATGTTTTCATGTCAGATAGTTACCGATGAGATCTTTTGCCATGTTCATCTGAAGAAGTACTCGCACTTAATTATCTTTAATTAAAAATCTAATTTTCCACTGCTGCATCAAAGAATGGTTAATATTTTATTATGATACTATTTCAAAGGGAAAATGTATTTTCCTGCAGAAGATTAAGTTCACCAGGATCTTACCTATGTAGATGTTGCCAACAGGACACTTTGTACTTTGACTACTCGTTTGTACGAATGCCTGAGAGACATTGAAAATAAGTAGGTAGATACGAGTAGATTTTAGTACCCATTGTTGCCACTGAATTTAGGAGACGTAATATACATACATACATATGTATATAATGAATGTCACCAGACTAGCATGTCGTGCACCGAAATATTTGACGACTTCACTCCTCCGGTTATCTCGTCACAGAGACTCACATGATGGGAAGTGACCTGAACCATTGACTGTTTGCCTCCGTATAAAGAGCCAAATATGACAGAATAATTCTGCACTAAGTTTGATAGTGAAGATTGCATCCATACGTCTTTCTGCTGTATATAGATATCCCTTAGCTTTTACTTAGCTCTGCAAATCATACTAAACCCATTACATTGGTCGTCAAACAATTCATAGATTATTTTCTGTCGTTTATTGAATGTTCGGGAAAACTACACTTGACTGATGCATACCCCTCAGTTTTGAGATATGATGTACCTTAGCTTTACATATTTTTCAATTTCCATAGTCTGTCGAAAACCTTAATGAATGCCTAATATCCCAGTATTTCTAAATTTGTTGGCACAACGACAGTCAGATTCCAAATATGTACACAATTGCGTTCTTTGGAATACCAATTAGGTATATCTGACTAGTATCAACCATTCATCACGGAATAAAAAGATCACCAATAACTACCAGAGACGAGAAACTACCTAATACTCATAATGGAGTACCAACAAGGGAGTGCCAAACCAACCATGAATAATTTACAGAAGCGGCAAATTACCATACAGTATTGACTGAACCAACCTCGAACGTGTACCAGAGGAGAAAATAGCATTTATCCACAACAGAGTATCATCGAAAAATATCTACCCGAAATGAGAGACGACAGAGAGTTATGAAAGAGGATGATCTACAAATAGAAATTAATCGATACAAGTCGATATTTTGGGTTACAATACCTACGTGGTATCGCAAAAAACACTTGAATAGAATGGAAGTAGAACCTATTAACTTGAAAACGTAGAACGGCAGAAAACTCAAAAACAACCTATTTAATCTGAACAATGAGGTGGAATTGGAATAAACTTCAAAGATCGATTTATTTTTATTCTTAAATAATTGCTGTTGGGGTGAATATTTAAAAATATTAATATTTAACACTTGGAAATGGTGCTACGTTAATTTTATCAAATTTCAATATTTATTTTCATTAATAAAGTAAAAAATAAACAGGTTGCAAAAAATTGGGTATTCATTTAAGCTTTTTGAAGGATTATTTGTTTGATATGTCAACTACGCCTCTGTAAAGGGCATTACAAATAAGGTCCACAAAACGCCCAGTTACTTCAACTTGGGAAGATTCCATACGATAATCAATGACTCTGGCGAGCTGTGGAAGATATGATTGTTATGATTGTATCCGCTAAAGTCGACTTATGCCCATTCGCTCTTAAAAACAAGTCTTATCTATCTTAAGAATAAGTGTTTTCAGTGTGCGGTCTTTGAATACTTTCTAGCACGTGCGGATAAATAAGTTACAGCGTTTTTTTGTAAAATCTTTAAGGAGAAATGGTTTTGAAAGATATTTCCCTAAATGGTCTATTTTGCTCCATTTTGGTTTTCTGCGGCAACTCTAATTGGGACGCTTTTAGGGCGCGCATACATTCTCACCATTGTTAAGGACAAAATAATGACAGCCACGGATATTACCATACCACTTCTTCAAGCTGATTCTCAAGAGCACAAAATTAGTTCTTCGCCTACTTTTTTGTTCGTTAATTTGTTTGGAGGGGATCCAGCTCTGTCCAAATTGTTGTTGCATTTGAAAGTGATGATGGTTCACACGTATTCTTAAACACTAGCGGTTTTTTTTTAAGTTTTCGGGGGCACGACATTGCAATCCCTTTGTCTCTATTATTTCTCTCTAATAAAAGTCCGAAGAATATGTCACTGAAAATATATTTTTAGTATTCCGCACAAGAGTGGTATCTGCATGTATGTCTTTCGGTTCGTCACAGTACTCGTATGTCACACACTTGTACCTTTTGAATTGGTACCCCAAAAAAGGCAACAGCGATGTTCCTCCTCCTTTTTTGAAAAATCTGTCTGTTTGTGTCAAAAGATTTGTTATAACTTTCCTCTTACATCTTCATAAATTATTTTTTTTAATTTGTCGCGTTAATAGCTTCGGAGATAGAGAGAAAATTATTTATTTATTTATTTTCTCGTTTATCTGAGGAAAAAAGAAAAAGCTAAGGATATGGTCGTACTTGAAAGTGTCAGGTCAAACAAACACTTTTTGTTCCATGTCTGCCCATATGTTCATTTTCACACTGCTTGGTTGAGAACCACTAAAGGCATTTTATTGAAATTTAGTTTATTTGTATGTATGTCCTGATAAGGGGTAATTTTGTTTGGAACCGCACGATTTCGGATGAAACCGCAGGATTTCGGACCGATCCACACAATTTCGGACAATTTAAGGCGGAAACGCACAATTTCGTACGACTTCGGACTAAAACGCTCGATTTCGGATCAATCCGGATAAAACCGCAGATTTTCGGACAATTCGGGAAGATTTCGAACGAAGCCAGAAGGTGCCGTACAATTTCGAAGAAAAACGCACGATTTCAAATGATTTCGAACTATTCCGGATGAAGCCACACGATTTCGGGCGAAGCAGGACCACTTTGGACGATTTTATTTTTTATTTTTTTTTTTTATAATTTGCACGTGTTAAAGGGGATATGAATACCCTTATACTAATTTTTAGAACACGTGCGTTTTTGTGGAAAGGAAGAGACAGAGAGAAAGACAGAGTGGTTTAAGTTTCTGTAAACTCCAAGGGTGGCTGTCCAGATAACTGGGGAGTATTTTGTTTTATGTTTTTTGCTATTATTGTCGTTGCTTATGATTCACTGTATTTCTTTCCGTCCTCCTGATGTCATCATCACGATCAAATTGCATTTTGGCCATATGACCACCCTACTGCCAGTGTTATGCCTTCACAGTAGAGTTGTCTTAGCTTTCGCAAGTGATCGATTTTTTTATTTATTTCATGCGAAATAAATAGATGATTCTTGACATCAGGATTCGAACCGTGAATCAACAGCGTGACAAGCGATGATGTTACCACTACACCACGGTTTAGTTTTCAAATATAAAAAAATAGTCAAGTGCAAGGCGGGGATCGCACAGTTACTGTTCCATACCGTTATTTTAACCGTATCCTAATTTCGCTTTCTCGTTAATCCGCGGAAAGGGAGAAAAATGTGGTCTTATATGAAGGGTCAGATTAAACAAACACTTTTCTTCCATCAAATGTTTATTTTCACACTGCTTTCGAGAACCACTAAAAATTTTTTTTTTTTTTTATAATTTGCGCGCGCCAAATGGGATATGAATACCATTAAATTATTTCAGGGCACGGGCGTTTGCAGAAATTGAGAGAGAGAGAAAGGAAGATTGGTGTAGTGGGTTTGAAACTTAGGTGGTATTAAGTTTCAGTAAACTCCAAGGGTGGCATCCAGATAACTGGGGAGCTTGTTTGTTTTGCTTTTTGTCGTTGCTCATGATTCACAGTATTTTTTTCCCTCCACCTGATGTCATCATCACGATCAAGTTGCATTTAAGCCATATGACCACTCTACTGCCAGTGTTATGCCTTCGCAGTAGAGTTGACTAAGCTTTCGCAATTGATCGACTTTTTTATTTATTTCAAACGAAATAAATAGATGATTGTTGAGATCAGGATTTGAACCGTGAACGAAGAGCGTGACAAGCGTTGATGTTACCACTACACCACGGCCCCACTAAAAATATTTTTGAGGAAATTTTGTTTACATTGACGTATGTACACATATCCTGATATGTTGGTCATTTCGTTTAAAAAGTGTAAAAATCTGATTAAATGTGAGTGGGATATATTGGGCAGGATTTCAGAAAATTGTATATCATCCTTATTAGCCGCCGAACTCAAGAACTCCTAAACGGATTTCAATAAAATTTGGCTTGTAGACTTAGACTGACATATTAGTAGTGTTAGTTGAAAATAATTAATATCGATTGAAGTGGTGGCAAGATACGAAACATATTCAATTAATCTTTCTCATAGGCATCGTAGAACATCGTGCGTCTTCATCTGGCATCTTTCGAAATCGAGCAGCTACATTCGAGGTTTTTCTAATTTCAATATTTTTTTTAAAAAATCTTTCTGTTTGTGCCAGAAGATTAGTTATAATTTACCTCCGACTTCCTCATAAATTAACATAAATCATTTCGGAGATAGAGAGGGGGGAATTAGTGTTCAAGAAATTTTACTCAAAACAAATTATTTATTTATTTATTTTTTGATTAATTGAAAAGTCAGCTTTAATTTGACATAACACTTGCTGCGGTATTTAAATATAATACCACCTAATATTTGTTCAAAGTTTCAAACGGTTCAAAAGTTACAAGCGTGTGACAGACACACGGACAGACGAACAGATGGATTGATGTACAGACAGACGTGTTAAATCTATTAGTGTTTAGTTTATACCATTCTGGTATGGAACGCTAAAACGTCATATTGGCTCATATTGGCTCCTGTAGAAATAAAAGTTGCAATAAACTAATTGTTTTCTTTGTAAGAGCTATTTAAGCAGAACCCAATATAGTTTTTGAATTTAAAATTTAAGATTTAAAAACGGAATTGCAAATTTTTTATTTGCACCTATAAACTTGGCATGTCTATAAAGAGAATCTCAATTCTGTCTGCCTGTCTATCTTTCTGTCTGTCTGTCTATATGTATGTACGCAAACTGCTGCCTATAACGCTTTTGTTCACATTTTATATTTGGATTGAGTTAGATAAGTTTATAAATATATTTATATGTATTGGGTCAATAACTTAATTCGTGCGGTTTGCTAAGAGATGGCGTAACTTGTATTATTCCATTGTTATTATTCCATTGGAACATGCGTTGGAAAGCTACTGTCATTGTACATCATTTCAGTATATATCATTCATTTGAAGGGTAAACAACAATAATTTTTTTTCACTCAAATATGTCGAACTTTGTGCCTGAAAAAGTGTCTTTGCGGGGAGTTCTTCTTCATTACTTTAATATGAAGAAAACTGCTGCCGAAAGTCATTGTATTTTGGTGGAAGTTTATGGTGAACATGAGCTAGCTGAGCGAACGTGCCAAAAGTGGTTTGCACGATTTAAAAGTGGTGATTTTGGCTTGGAAGACGATGAACGTCCTGAGCAGCCAAAAAAGTTTGAAGATGAAGAACTGGAAGCATTACTCTATGAAGATTGTTGCCAAACACAAGAAGAGCTCGCAGAATCTTTGGGTGTCACTCAAGCAGCCATTTCAAAACGTTTAAAAGCAGCTGGATATATTCAAAAGCAAGGAAATTCGGTTCCACATGAACTCAAGCCGAGAGACGTCGAAAGGCGGTTTTGCATGTCCGAAATGCTGCTGGAACGCCACAAAAGGAAGTCATTTTTGCATCGGATTGTTACTGGTGATGAAAAATGGATCCATTACGACAACCCCAAGTGCAAAAAATCATATGTGAAACCCGGCCAACCAGCCAAATCAACGGCAAAGCCGAATATCCATGGCGCGAAGGTAATGCTCTGTATTTGGTGGGATCAGAAGGGTGTACTGTATTATGAGCTGCTAAAACCGGGTGAAACCATCAATGGACAACGCTACCGAACACAATTAATCCGTTTGAAGAGAGTAATAGACGAAAAACGCCCGGAATATGCGACCAGACACGAAGCAATAATTTTCCATCATGACAACGCTCGGCCCCACGTTGCTATTCCGGTTAAGAACTATTTGGAAAACAGTGGATGGGAAGTTTTACCCCACCCGCCTTATAGCCCAGACCTTGCCCCTTCTGACTACCATTTGTTCCGGTCGATGCAGAACGCCCTCACTGAAATACGGTTCACATCAGAGCAGAATATCAAAAATTGGCTTGATTCATTCTTGGCTGCCAAGCCGGCGCAGTTCTTTTGGGATGGGATCCACAAATTGCCAGAAAGATGGGAAAAAGTCATAGCTTCAGATGGGCAATACTTCACATTTTGACAAAAAACCGCACGAATTAAGTTATAAACCCAATATATGTAAGAATATGGCGTACCAAATTTTGGAAAACAGTAAATTTTTCTTTACTTTGAAGTAATTTTTCAAAAAGAAAAAAACTCATTTTAACTTCGCCTAAATTTAAAATCTGATTGATTTGCAAATGAACAGTACACAGGTGCAAATACACACGATCCAGTCGTGTACTTTATTAATTGTTCATTCCGCAGTTTTGAAAAAAAAAGTCAAAAATCGTATCTGTCTTACTGTTTCAAAGCAAAAAATCCACCCAAGATGTGTGAGTTTTTTTTTTAGGGACGAATGAAGGTTAAATAAGTGCACACATCACACCGACGTGGTGGCGGTGGCGGTCAACTGATGTATATGAAGAATGATGAAAGCGCGTGCCAGAGTGCACACTTCCATTGCACTTCTTGTGCATCAGTTGACCACAGCCACCACCCTTCTGATGTGCACATCATTTAATTTGATGCATTACATTCCATAAACCCACCCACTACCGCGATGGGATTAATCCATCAATAGCGAGCAAACTGATCCTTATTACGCTCTCACATGTTCTACCATGTTCTGTTGAATATAAAGAAATAAATATTTAAATTACTTCTAAAAGAATTTAAAATCTGCAATTGAATGTACCTACATACGAGTATCTACACATTTAGTGTACTATTAGAACTCCCGCACAAGAAACATAACAGAGTGTAAAGCTTCCTTGTGAAGGTTCGTATATATGTCCCTTAGGGTCAATGTCTTGTACAAATATACTATATTTAGCCACTGAATTTTTGGCACATAATAAAATCAGAACAAGATAGTAACTTCATCTTTTATTCAAGCGTAATAAAAGCACTCAATCTAAATTGCCTATAAATTGAAGAGAAACCATAGAGATCGGTTGACATGCATATTTCATTAATCATTGGTCATTCGATTTACCCACTCAAATGGCCACAAGGATGATATTCAACGGTCAATCTGAAGAGTTGATTGAAATGTTAAGATAAACATATAATGCTTAGATTTATTTCATGTGGGTAAGCACCATACTTTAGTGAAAGGCGATGCCCTAATCGGCGATATTGAAAATCTAGTGGGAAAAAACTAACCAGGGATAGAGTAACTGGACTGCATCTTTCCATAGGGTATTTCTATACATACTCGTAGTTTGTAGTAGTTGTTTGATCCACAAAAAAGGAGACCCCCTCAATTGTGCAAATTACAAAGGAATCAGTCTTCTCAACATCATGTACAAAATCTTATCTACCATGTTGTGTGAACGCCTGAAACCTTGCGTTAACAACCTGATTGGCCTCTATCAGTGCGGTTTTAGGAGAGGAAAGTCCATCCTGAAAAAAACCCCAGAAGTCCAAATCGAAGCTCACCATGTTTTCTTTGATTTCAAAGTCGATTACGGCAGTATCTATAGCGAGCTATGCAGAGCCTAGTTTTGGCATCCCTGCCAAACTCATCCCCTTGTGTAGGATGACAATAAATAAAGCTCGCTGTTCCATTAAGGTCGGTAATGACTTTACCGAGACCTTTGATGGATTTAGACAAGGTGACGCGTTGTCATGTTACTTCTTTAACGTCAAACTTTAACGAATTACACGAAACCTACAAGCCAACACACGATCTTTCAAAAGTCTGTACAATTACTTGTATACGCTGAGGATATTGACATAATTAGTAGAACACAGCTAGATGTCACTGATGCAATTGTGAGTATAGAAACAGAAGCAGCGGTTAACGAAGGCAAAACCAAGTATATGCTGTCAACAAGAAGGGGCACAATGAATCGGGCAATGCAAAGGGGCTTTGTGAAGTTTAACTTATAAAAGGTGGAAAATGTAAAATTAACTTTACGGTTTACCACATATTCAAAACACGTGGCTAACTTTTTTTTGTTAATTAATCTGTGATTATATGAAGATACAAATCATTGGAGTACGTTGTCCTCAGGTCAGCAATAGAATGGTAAGCAGCGGATAGAATTGCAAACAGCACTGCAACAGTGAATATGTTTGTGCTGTTGTATATGTTCAGTACTACAGTGCACTACTTAAATTTAGTTGCTTTCTTTTCCTTTTTCGCGTCTGTTTTTGTGGGGTTGAATGTAAAACATATGACGAAAATGTGAGAATATATCTTTTGAATACACAAAAGTTTTTGTTGGAACAGTGGTTATTATGAACCGATGAAACCTTTTCTGTTAGTTAGATAACTTTTCCGTGTATTTTTGAAATATATGCAATTATCAACTATAAATTATGATCATTGCAGGACGGGCGTGGCTCAACTAGCAACACTCACTCCAGATAAACTGGAAACATACAATTAGCAATTCTTTCTTGGTTCGAACGAAGTCAGGTGGGTACCTTAATAGGTAAACTATAAAATGAAATCATGCTTTTGCAATCAAGTTCACAGCGAAGATTCCCCTCGTAGTTCTTCCTTGTGACTCCATGTATCAAAAAAAAATATTGATCGTACATTGACAACCCTTATCTATCGTAATCAGATGATCTTGGGAATGTGAAGATCTTTGAGTTTAATGCAAGTTTAACATTTTGGGACTAAGTGAAATAAAGTTTTCAGAGACATTTGAATGAGATACAATCTCCAATACAAAACACTGTCTTTCTCTATTAGCCTTGGAACCCACACCTTATTCAGATCCATCGTGGTTATTTCCCAACGTCTCGCTGCAATGAATCAACTAAGCAAGAACAAAAACTCACCCACAATATCATACTTAATGGAGACATAGTCATTGTGATACAGGACCTCGATAATAATTTATTCATAACAGGGAATCCCTCGAGGTGTTATAAGTATCACTATGTATGAGCAATGGGTAATGGTAATTGGATGGGTGGAGGTGCGAAAAGCTCAATTTAAGCAAATTCTTCTGCCTACTAGTTCACCGTAGCATATTTTAGGTGAAATCGATGGTAATTAAGGAAGTTCTATCCTGGCTGAAAGGTAATGTAATATCTGTTCAGGCTATTAGCATTTTACGGAACAGCCACGCGGCAGTAAAAGCCCCTGCTTTCATACTCACTTACTGCTAAGGCCGCTCAAGATTGCCACTCGTCTTTCATGGAGATGGTGGAGCAATTCACCTATATTGTGTGCCAAGCCACAGAGCCATTGCGGAAAATTGTAAGGTTGACGAACTCGCCACAAAAAGTACCACCCTTCGAATGTTGTCCGAAAGGCAAAATTTAAGTATGCCTCTCGCTACATGTAAGTAATTACTCATGCTGGGTGCAATCAGCAAAGCCAACTAGAAATGGGAGACTTTCACAACGAGTCAGACAGATCTGACCTAAGTTATATAAAAAAAAACGCTCTAATAGATTGTTTTTGTTAAAACGATCGCAAATCAGCTGCAGAAATGAGGAGGGAGAGAAAACAACTCTCTATTTCCTTTGTACCTATCAAGCCCTATTCAAAAGAAGACTGCTCCATCTGGGGACTCTTTTCTTCACTGACCTCGGCGACCGGGCAAATATTGACCTCAGAACCATCTTCTGCTTCATAAGAAGCTCCAGCTAGTTCAATTAACCCTTTAGGTAGCTAGAATTGCGATAAATTTTTCTGTGTCAGCCTAATCGACTGATTAACAGCGAAGTTCCCGAAAATCAAAATATAGCTATTTGTCCACGGTTTATGCCATCATCTCATACTACCATATCCACATCAGTCCCAACAAGTGAATCTGCTTAAGCACTAGAATTGGCAGCCTTAACATAAATACTCGTAGTATTCAGTTCAGGATCAATAAAAGTCAAGTGATCAACTTGAGGATGAACCCCGTTCATCTAATTACACTTTCTTATTAAGATATCCCGAAAATAAATCCTCAAATCACTGACAATACCAAGCGTGAAAGCGTATCATTTTCCAAATTCTTGTCTGGTACCAATTCCAACCTTAATTGTGAAATAATCCTTTCAATCTTCATGCAATTTGTACACAAATAAACAAATAACCATACCAACTGGCATCTTGTAAGCCACTTACTCTAACAGCAAATATTTATTCGTCAATCTACAAACCAAAACAATTAAAAGAAATGAATTCAATTAGGGTTCCTTGTCGTTATGTATCTCCCACCATCCAGCCACCAACCAGACAAAACCACAAAGCAAAGAAAATGTGTTCGTGTAAATTAACTATAAAACAAAATGTCAAATGTATGGAAATAAATTCTAGCCTCAGTTACCGTAAGCTGAACGACCATAAAGAAGCCCATCAAGATCCTCCCTGAAACAATCGCAAAGTGAACACAAAATCATCATTAACCGCCCAAGGAAGCCGGCTCGCTGCCAAGCCATTCATATGTTTTCTCGTTTAATGTGACAACGAGAATGCGGCATCTGACCTAACCACAACCGAAATCCAAAGTCATTTCTCACACGTACAGTATACATTTTCATCTTATCCCCCCAAGAATTCCCAGGACACATTAATTATTACCAAGGCTAACGGATAAATGTCTAAAGAAATACAGGCAAAGTATCCAGTTATTTACTCTGAAACACACACGCACACAGTACGAGTATAATGTATGCACATTTAAGGTAAAAGCATCTCATTAGAACTTACCATACTGTTGAAATTCCTCTTGGTCTATGCCATCCTGGCGAAAGGACACCGTAATGCTGACATTCAGGGCAGTGTTAGAATTCTTAATGATTTTTTCGTTCTTCATGCCCATATAGAGGGTTCGCGTGATGAGGATGTACGCAGCGCACAGTACCATCAACGGCAATACCAGCAATATCAGATCTAGCAGGATATTGTATGTCCTCTCGTAGACTATGGCATCCTCTGGCCAATATTCACGGCATTTGCGAAGACCTGCACGGATGGAATAACATGCAGTTAATTGCAGATGACCCGGAAGTGAAATTATGATAATCAGATTAAAGTTTAAGTTAGCACTTTTGTAGGATTTCTCTTTTCCCCAACCACCACCACTTACCTTGACTTGTCGGAATTAGTTGACTAAATCCAGCTATCGGAGACATGCAAACGAAGCTTCCCATCCAAATGAATCCAATAATCTTGTATGCATGATTAATTGTCTGCCATGTCCGGGATCTTAAAGGATGACAAATTGCATAGTAACGTTCACAGGAAATGGCCACTAATGTCCACGACGACACAGCAACAGATGTAGCTACAGAAAGATAACAAGAGAACGGCTTTCAGACTAATTTGCATGACAATGCGGCAAGGATCAAAGGGACTATTATGTAAAGTAAAAGAACGCAAAAAATGGAATAACCTTAGATGAGAATTTGATTTTCAGCGAAATGAGGAAAAGATTTCTTTTCACAGAAATAAGGACATTGTGAAAGAAAAATGAAAACCAAAAAAAGTCCAAAATTTAATTTTCTAAAAGAAAAACCCATTTTAGTTTAGCGATACTTGAACTTTAACCATTTTTGAGTTTAAACTTAACTTTGCTTATAGTTTTATCCTAGGCAAAGTTTGTGTAAAGAAAAATGAAGAAAAAACATGTGGAACAGACTTAGATACCGGTTATGAAGGAGATTCGTTGTCATGATTAGGGATAAAAGCATTGTTGGAGGTCAGGGCTGATATTCCCTCAAAATTTGGTATTCAAATTGGAAATAAGAGAGGTTATTGTTTGTGAGAGGGTAGCCATAGACAAATTGTCGGCATGTGGTGGTATCAGAGACGAGATATGTACTTAAAATTTTGTTGGAATATTTAATATAACTGTATTTAAATTTAGAAATCTTTGGCTCAAGTTTTTTAAATATAGCAAGCGGAAATTTCTATGTAAACAAAACAACAAGTGCACGTGGAGCGGAGCACATTCAAAAAATAACATGAGAACCTTAAACTTCTGTGTTTTCAACTTTAAGTTCCGTGATAGACAGTCATGAAGCCAAAGGGAGTGTTCTGACGTCTTCCTTGAATAGGGGCCACTACTTTTTGATCTGGCAGACCGTCGAATTCCGAGCAAATAATATGTTGTACAAGTATGGATCCCACTTTTACGGAGTTATATTGGTTGTTATGTCTGAAACGGGTTTGTACACTAATCTTCTAATCCATCTCGAATAAAATAAGCGTGGCACTGTGAACTTTTTAATGCAAATGCAATGGCATCAGATTTTATCGGAAAAACTTTTATTATTCCATTTTTTAGCAGTAATTTGGCGTGGCTGTCAACATTTGGAACCGATGTTCACGAATTCTGATGAGATATTCACAATAAGACTTACACATTGTGGAAGTAACTTTGAGAAAGAAAAATATTATTATTTGAAGAAAACGCCTCAAAAAAGTGGGCGTGAACCTTTACAATATATCGACGAATCCTAGAGAAAGTCAACGTCTATAAATTTTGACAAGGCAATTTTTTCCAGTAGTAGTAGTAAAAATAATGAAGAGTATACAAAAAGTAAGATATCCTATCCCTCATATTCTAACCCATCCTAATGAAGTGGTTGTGGCCTTGTCAAATTGTTGTTTTAAATACAGCAATACAGCAATCCGGAAGATATTTCATCGATTTTTAAATGATTTTATCAGAATAATTACTTTTACGGACTTTTTCTTAGGAGAAAGTGGGCGTGGCTGTCAGTATTTATATACAAAATTCCAATATTCTGGTGAGATTTCCAAAATAAGACTTATCCATCACTTAAAACAGCTTTAAAACGCAAAAACTTTTTCTTTTATTTTTTTTAAGAAAAATCCCCTCAAAGTGGTCGTGTTCCAAACAATGTACGAGTAGGGACAAATATTAGAGATTCTACATATTTTGGCTTACAATTCTTCTTTTCAGTTTCTAGTAAAAATACTGAAAAAGGAGAGTTTTGAAAAGAGAAAATGGCGAATTTCAAAAATGTTTACATTTAAATTGAAAAAGTATATCTATTATATTACCTTCAAGTTTGAAGACACTATATGCAGAATTATTAAGAAAACGGGTTATGTTCATGCAAAAAATAAAGTGCACGACTGAATAGCACTTACATTTTCTTTATATAATAATCTTTTATATATCAAATATTGTTCAAATGTTGATTTCGAACAAAATCGAACGCGTCATAGCCGAGAAATGTAAAATTTTCAAAAAACAGCTAATAAATAAATATACGCATTTTTTCGCAAAATTCTGCTACGCCATCTGTTGACATATATCCACTATAACTTAAATGTTGAACAAAATCAATTCTAGAAAATCGATTTAAAAATTCAGATTTCGCATCGACTTGTGAACCCACAGTCGACCATTCATACAGACATACAGACAGATAAACAGAATTGCCAGACCCACTTTTTTACGATTTTCTATTATAATAGATTTATCAAAATCTCAAGGTCAATTTTTTCATGAATATATTTGCTTTATAGTAAAAACTAGGCAAAAAAGTTGTTTGCTAATAAAGTTTGCTGAACAACATTTTTTTAATTACCTTTTATACAGTGTGTAATAAAAAGATCTATTGACTACACTTTTTCTCAGAAATGGACTTGAAGTAAAAAAAAAAAAAAGTTGTTAGTTTCAAATTTATGAAAAAAAAACAATGAGCAATGGACAAATTTTATTGAATCTAAAAAAAAGGTTTATTTTAGTTGGTACAGGTTTAGTGAAGTTAAAGAAAAGGTACACAGATGGCTACGTTCATTAATACTGATATGTAACTTCTGTTAAGACACTTTTTTTTCGATTTCCAACAATTTCATTGAAAATACGTCTTCTTAAGTGTCCATTCTGTAGTAAAATAGGCGTGGCAGTTGACATAAATATTCGACATTTACTTGAGTACCTAAGGACTAAATATGAATGTCCTGGTTATTTGTAATGATAAGTAATTTTAGAAACTGGAGTAAAACAGTTTAAAATTGTTGGAGGATTTCAAAATGATCAAACAAGAGTCAAGGAGTTTGTGTACCAAATTTTAGGACATTCCTAAGAAGAAAATTGAGCGTGACTGTCACCTTTGCATTGAAAATTTTCCGATTATGACAAGATCTTCCAAGTGAGGTCTTATCGTCAACGTACACAAATTGCAAAATAATATTTTTTTAAAGCGAACCCCCAAACGGTGCACTAGCTTTCTTGAGACCACGGTCTAAATTAGATGAGTTCTCCAAGATCTGAATTGCATTGAAACTTCGATACCATCATCACAATTAATGTTGCATTCATTTACCTGCCTTGTGAGTGTTCTGTGATCAGCAGTGCTTTTACTGATAGAGTTTACGAATTGAAAATGACACTCATTTGGAAGAAAATGCTGAGTGAAAATGAGGAGTGCTCAATAACTAAACAAAGTATGACACAATTTGCTTACTATTTTTTTTTGTTTTTTTGTTTTTTTTGTAATAGAAACAAAATAGATTTGAATAACAATGTACATACAGGGTATTTTTTATGTTCCAGGTCGGTGATGTTTAGCCGCCATTTTGGTTTGGTTGACATTTGTCAGTTCGCATTTGATGGTTTTGAAGAGCAGTCGATAACAACATATTGTGGAGCATCTAACGCTTCAACGACATGTTGAAGTTATTCAAATATTTCATCTAAACAATCGTGTGTCTAGCAAGTCAACCATTCAGCGTATAATAATAACTTTGAAACTCAGTATAGACTGGCAGGCAAAGTGAAATCCAACCAAGTTCGTAGCGTACGTACGTCACAAAATATTGCTGCAGTGAGAGATAATACATATTGATGAAATGTCTGCGGCAAATTTACAAGATTTACATCTGTACCCTTATAAAGTTCAATTGACTCCACAACAAAATGACCATATGCGCCGGCGAGAGTGGAGTGAAAGGTTTTGCGACTCCATATTGACGACCCCAATTTTTGGGAAAAAAATCATCATGGGTGGCAAAACTCATTTCGAGTTATCTGGGGCACTGAAAATCCTCAATTGATACACCAACAACATTTACACCCTCGTAGAGTTACTGTATGGTGCACCATTTGGGAAGGCGACATCATTGCTGTAACAATAACTTATTGTGCCCGAATTGGATCGGTTGTCGTTTCATTCTCCAACACATGTGGTTCGAACTGGATGTGGGAACGTTACACGCAGCTAACGATACGATTTATATTTTGCGAGACATTTTTCCCGGCGGTATGATGTCAGACAGGTGATATCGATTGACTTCCCTGATTTGACGGCCTCCAATTTTATCCTTTGGGGATACTTGAAGGAAAAGGTCTACGGCAAAAAGCAATCCACAACCCCGATGCTAAAGGACAACATTCGTTATTCAAGAAATCTGTGAAATAACATTCAAAATGGTTCAGAATGTTATGCAAAGTATAGTTGAAAGACCATGCATCTGCAGTCGTTCACAGACCTTAGTAGAGATCGCACGTGTTTCGGCTTCTCCTTGTGATTTTAAACATAAATAGACAGTGTTGCATCAAGTGTCGCGGTAGCGCAGAGCTAGTGTTAGCGTCCAGTGACTTGAGTTGTTCGGGTTCAATTCCCACCGGAACAAAAGTTCTTTTTTTTTTTTTTTTTTGTATTTTATTTTATTTTATTTTAAAGTAAAAAAATTAACATAAACAATAACAAGTGCGGTAATGAGAAAAAAAGAACGGTTCCTGCTTCCCATAGCGGGAGTAGTGGACACAAAAACATCGGCCGATGACAGTGAAAGCCACTTGGCAATTATCGAAAGTGGAACCACGGTAAAGAGGAGGAGGAAGCAGAGGCTGACTCCCTACGAAGGCAAGCGCCTCTCCCTATCAGCTTCGACTGAAAAGCTGCCGGGAGAAGTGAGGGTGGGGGCGCCGTCAACAACAACAGCAGCAGCAAAAGAGCGTACATTCATCTCGGACGGTGGAGAAAATTGCTACAGAGGTGGTAGCAATAGCTTCGCCACGTTAGCTGCCTCCGAGTCCGAGGATGAGGACGAAGAGATGGAGGCCATCAATGATAGCATACGGCAGCTCCAGCAGAGGGTGCTGACCATAAAGGCTAAACAAACAGCCAGAAGAGCAGAAGATAGCCAGTCACAAAAAAAAATTCAACAACAAAAACAGCTGCCTGATATGCAGCAGCAACAACAACTGCCCGCAAATCGACAGCAACAAAACCAGCTGCCAGCAAAGCAGCAACAACAACATCAACAGCTGCCAACAAAGCAGCCACAACAAAAACAGTTGCCAGCTAAGCAGCAGCGGCAACAACAACAACAAAAACAGAATCAGCAGCAACAACAACATCAACAGAAAGACCAGCAACAACAACAACATCAGCAGCAGAAGAGTGCAAAGGAGAAGGTGCCACCAATCAACACCTTCAAGATGGAATTAAAAGACACCATTGAGCTATGTAAGTCGGCCATAGGCAATCATTTTTTTATTAAACGTATTAATGAAGATAGGCATACTATCCACTGTAATACAGTGGACCAGTACAAAAAAATAAAAGGTTTATTAAAGGAAACGACGACGGAGTTCTTCTCCTTCACCCCGAAGGGGGAAAAGTTGCAAACTATGCTACTGAGGGGGGTAGATCCGTCTATCGAACCGGGAGAGCTCCTTAGGATGCTGAAAGAGAAGGAGTGCGACGGTCTTGAGTTCGTGGGAGTCAAGCCGTTCACCACCGCAAAGGCCAAAAGGGAGAAGCGGAAATTACCGTTCTTCCTTGTTCAGATAACTCCCAACAGCAAATTGGATGGTCTAAGGAGTATTAATGTCCTAGACTACCAGGTTGTTAAATGGGAAAAAGTAAAGAGGAGCGATAACATTTTACAATGTGTTCACTGCCAAAGGTTCGGGCACGCCGCGTCGAACTGCGAAATGCAGCCTCGATGCGTAAAGTGTGGAAAGAACCACAAAGCAGAGGAATGTTCCCTGGGTAAGGATGCGGCGGCAGATAAAGGCCAACTCTCTTGTGCACTATGTGGGAACTCGGGACACACCGCAAACTATCGGGGTTGTCCTAAGTTCCAGTACATGAAAAAAGTAAACCTGGCTTGTCAGCAGAGAATCGAAGTCAAGCGTCCACCTGTTTCTAGTCAAACACCAGCCGTTACTCCCCAATGGACCTACGCCCAAATGGCGTCAGGCCGGAGAAACACGGTACAACAACAACCGAAGGTTGCCGCACAGGCCCCAGTGCCTAAAGCACCTGAGGCTCAGCCTGATTTGCTGACTATTTTGCTCTCTATTCAAGGGCAAATGAACCAGCTTCAGCGACAGTTACAAGAGCAGGCGAAACGGGTGGACCAGATCTACGCATTTCTGCCGGGCCTAGCGCACCTCCAGTCGTAATGGATACGATGGCGGAGAAACCCTTAAAGATCCTTGCGGTGAATGTGAATTCACTGATAAGGATCGAGCGAAGAACCGTACTTTTTAAGTTGTTAGAAGATCAAAGCCCTGATGTGCTTTTGGTTAGCGAAACTAAGCTATCCCAGAAACACAAACTGAGCCATAATAAATACAATATTATAAGAAGAGACCGACCCGACTCTACTCAAGGAGGAGGTGTTGCGATCTTCATTCACAAAGACTTACGACATAAGGCCGTGTACAGCGGTGAAGTGCGGAGATTCCAGGAGCTGGAAGCATGTATCGTGTGCATTGCTCTCCGTAGTGGAAAGAGGATGTACATGGTCGCGGTCTACGCATCTGGTTCTACTCAAACTACGTCATTTATTACAGAGCTCGAGACACTTTTTCGATGTCTAAGGCTGGAGTCGGAGGAGAATTATTTCCTCATTGCCGGAGATTTAAACGCCAAACACAGCGATTGGGGAAATAACATACCAAATTCTAGGGGGAACCTACTATTCAATTGGTGGGGTCAACACAATGTCGAGTATAGACTCGATTTGATAGCTACAGATAGCCCGTCGTATCCTAGAAGCGGCTCCTATCTGGATCTTATGCTGTTCGATGTACGGTTGAAACTGACCAACACGAACCAACAAACGAGAAACTGCCTACACACTTTTGTGTATGACAGTGACCATTGCGGACTCAGTGCCGAAATTACAATTCCCAACGAAATTGCGGAATTGGACGAGTTTGTTCAAACGTACCCCTACAACTACAGTAGGATGCGTTGGACACGCTTCTCCAGAGCTATGACAAGAGCACTCTCCTTGAATTCGCTCTACCCACCGTCCAATAGGAACCTGTCAAACGAGGAGATCGACAGGTACCTAAGACAAATGGACGAGACAATCAAACGAACGATGGACAGTACGATACCTCGTTATCAACACACTGACAACGCAGACATGTTCCGCAATGCAACAATCGACGCACTACACCAACAAAAAAGTAGACTTCTGTCAAGACTCAAAACCTTGTACAGACAGTTTACGGACAGACAAAACTCGGAGGTTAGGACACTGAAGTCGTTGATTAACAATCTCCAACAGTTAATTAGAGAAAATTACAGACTCTCTGTAAATCTGCATTGGAACAACAAAATTCGGGCTGTAAAATCCAACAACCCGAGTATGTTCCCGCAAATAAATAAAATTTTTCGGAGGAATAATCAAAACGACCTTCCGTGTCTTAAGATCCCTCGAACGACGAACAACGAACAAATACTAATAACAGCAGGCATAGATCCCGGGAACGCTGTCGATGATGACAATTTTTTCATGATCGAAGATCCCCAGGAGAAAGTAGAGGCTATAGGAGCGACTTTCCAGGAAGTGTACAAGGTGAATGATAGCATTTGCCCGAACCACGACCTGGAAAGTCGAATCCTTGTGCACAACGTCTACCTTCGAAATGATATAGAGCACTGGCGATCAGAGAACATAGGTTTTACCGAGTTCAATGACGATAACATGGCAAATAATGTCGTCGCCAATGAAATGGTTCACTACCCATACGTATCGAAGGTGGAACTCCAAACGATCTTCGCATCATTGAGAAAGAAGAAATCAGTGGGAATTGACGGACTGTCGAACATTGTGCTTCGACATCTCCCTCTAGAAGCGGTGGACATTTACACCACTCTGTTTAACAATGCGCTGAATAATGCACATTATCCAGCGCATTGGAAAACAGCAGTGATACAACCCATCCCCAAAAGGGGAAAGGACTCCTCCAATCCGGCAAATCTCCGGTCGATAAGTCTCCTTCCGAACATCAGCAAGGTATTCGAGAAGGTGATCAATAGGGCCCTGCTTAAGTGGACTGAGAACAGTAATATAATTCCGGATAACCAATTCGGTTTTAAGGCGGGGCATGATACAATACATGCCGCGTCTAAACTGGTATCTGACATCCAATGGAACAAAAGTAAGAAACAATGCACGGGTGCCTGCCTGGTTGACTTGGAGAAGGCGTTCGATACCGTATGGCTAGAAGGACTCTTCTACAAGTTGAACAGGCTGGGCATAAGTAAACCACTGCTGTACATGCTCTGTAATATGCTCACCAGTAGACAGTTCATTGTGAAAAATGGCAATGTGACTTCTGCTGGGACGTTCGAAATCAAAAACGGTCTACAACAAGGTGCGGTTAATTCGCCGATCCTCTTTAACATTTACACGAGTGATCTCGTAGGATCTCTTCCCCATGCTATTGCGTATGCAGACGACTTGATCGCGTATAGGTCAGGACCAACGATCGAGGTCATTGCAATACTCTTGCAGCGTGATTTCGATAAGATCAGGATATACTGCGACGACTGGAAGCTGAAGATCAACTTCCAGAAGACAGAGACTATTCTGTTTAGAACGTCGTTATCTGGGGCCTCCAGGGATACCAGAAAGAATTGGCGAAAGTTCTCAATCGTGGGACAGCACGGGCAGACACTAGCGAGTCGAAGTGTGGTTAGATACCTTGGGATCTGGCTAGATCAATATCTATATTTTAACAAAAATGTAGATGCTGCTCTGGTCAGAGCCAGAGGTGCTTTTGCCCTTACAAAGAGACTGTTTTATAGCAGCCAACTCGATGCAAGGGTGAAGGTAATCTGCTACATGGCCCTTATTCGGCCCATGCTCGTATATGGATGTCCCGTGTGGTTCAACGTGGGAGCAAGCTGGATGGAAAGGATTCGGGTGTTTGAGAGGGCTTGCCTTAGGGCTTGTCTTCAGTTGTACAGAACACCAGAGTCCCAGTACATAAAATTCTATTCTAATAAGGTCCTGTATAATAGGGCGAACATAAACAGAGTGGATAATTTCCTGATCAATATGATTCGAAGGCACACTGTAAGAGCAATGTCCTCGGTGAATAACCTGATCTCCGGGGCATACTACCCCAATGATTTGTATCACGAGAGTGTGCGTCTTAACGGCTTCATCCCCCCAGAGGCGTTCCTATTTTTAGATAAACAAGGTCTGATACAGGATAGGGTAGCGGTGCCGCTAATCTACCATTTTGCCCGAAATGCTGCGGACAGGCGACTTAACTACGACCGACACGTCGCACATAGCACCACGGAGCGTCTCCGGTTTAGTAGAGCGGTATCAAGCCGTGATATGGCAGATGCAGTAAGACAGCACCAGAAATTCTGGTGGCTCGGGGACGGAGAGGGAACTCCCTCGTCGTTTCCTTTTGATTCGGGGTAGGCTCACAAGGGGCAAAGTCGGTGTAGCTTTTTATAGCCTGGCCGGCTTACATAGTTCTAAGATCGGTTTAAGTTTTAAGCATTAAAAAAAAAAAAAAAAAAAAAAAAAAAAAAAAAAAAAAAACTTATACATGTGTATATATGTATGTATACTATATGTATTATGAAGGTATACAATATATTTATATATATGTATATATATATGTATATCAAAAAAAATCGCGTGTTCAATCACGTACCTTAGAATAAGTAGCTTTTAGGTAGTTTGTAAGTTTTATATATAGTAAAAAAAATTCAGTTCATATACTAAGTTTTTGCTTAAAAATGTTTTCTTAGTTTCCCAATATTTGTAAGTATAGATTTAATAAATAGTTTAAGTTATGTTACGTCGAAAGACATATTTTAAGCATTAGGTTTAGCTTAGAGCGCCCGCATAGGGCCATTAAGTTAGTATATAACATAGTTAAGTTAGTTAAGCTAGTTTTAAGCGTTTTTTGTGTCTAGCTGTTAAGAGTTCATAAATTCCGAAAATAAAAATGCACTAAAAACGAAAACGAAAAACGACCATGCATCTGCACCACAATCAGGCCGATATAATATTAACTACTTAATTATTATAAACCAAATAATAGGTTAAAATAAAATAAAAATTCTATTTCATTTCATAGTTAGTCAAAAAAAAAAGAACATCGGCCTGGAACATTAAACAAGACCCTGATTTGGTAAGAATAACTTATACCTATAAATAAGCCCTATATATAAAATGTGACAAGCCACTCTCTCTCGAACGGAAGCTTGTCAAGTGTATAGCTAAGGTGGACATTATTATCTATCAAAACATACTAAGTCTTCCATATTTTTCAATTTAATTTGCAACAATTCAAATTTAGCTTTCCCCTTTTCTTCGATTCATCAAATCGATATCCTTCTCGTTTCACTCTTTAAAGTTCATGGATTAATGTGAAAAAGAACTAAAGACAAATGTGCGTAGAGATACCACAGTAATCCAAAAATAAGCTTTTGTGTGCTGTGAAAGCATCTTTCTTGATTAAAGAACTCGTATGTGATCCTTCTAAACGTTCCAATAATCATGGATGAATTTCAACGGGATACTCATTTATTTTTGTGTGTTAAGAGTTGATAGCTATTTAATGCTCACACACATAAAATCTGTTCGTCCTTACTTGGCACAGATAAGCCCACACTTTCTTTTATAGGGACGTGCTCTATAGCCAAGCAAACAAAACAACACCAGAGCGATGCCCTACGGCAATTCTGTTTTTTTTTTTTAAATTCATCGTTGGTAAATCATTTAAAAAAAAAAAAAAAACTGCAAACGACTTTGGCTAACCTAAAAGGACTCACACTCAATCACACTTTTCATTCAAAAACCGCATGTAGTTTATGGATTTTCAAATAGCCCATAGTGTTGATAACTTGTACTCGTAGATATGCTGTGAAATGTCATGAAAATAGATGGTTTTGAAGCAATATAACTGCAAAGGATTTGGGCACAGCTGGCTGGTGTTTGTGGTTACACTTACGAGTACTAAACTGATGCAAGTCCATATGTGTCTTTTGTCGCCTGCTATTTTTGCATCCAATAAGGGGGATTTTAGCAAATCAATGAGGCAACAAATAAAATATACACAAATCTGAAGATAAAATTTATATTTGTATCCTTGAAGATACATCCGTAAGTGGTAAGTGTGACGCCCTAAAGACAGCTCTATTAGTTTCAAAATTCTTGTGTTGTGTGGATGCCATAAAACCAAAGAAACCAATAATCTGAAAATAGCTAACATTAAATATAATGGCTGTTAAAGTGTCAGGTAACTTGAAATGCTTTCAATGGACTCCGCACTGAGATTGAAACGAATCTGAAATGAAATGCGTCAAGTAAACCGCAGAAGACAAAGAATGCATGAAATGTTAACAAAAGAAAATATTAAAAGATTGTCTGCACAAATTGCAATTTGTGCAGACAATCTTTGCACAATTGCAAATGTGTGTAGAATCTGATTAATTAGTTTCGAATCTATTCGAAAATATTGAATTTCATGATCAGATGCGATAGGTCAATCGAAACGATGTGTTCACAGGAACAACGGTCGACCAAGGAAGAACAAATAAAATCAGAGAGAATCTTATATCAACCGGGCAACGAAGTTCTTTCCGTTTCAGTTTACTCATCAGTTAACCCATTTGTTCAATTTACTCTTGCCACCTTTTTAGATGTTGAAGGTTCTTTCAATAACGTTAGTACTGAATCGATTCAGGAAGCTCTATCCCAACTGGGTGTAGGGGAGTTTATTAATAAGTGGATAGTGACTATGCTAAAAACCAGAATCATTCAATCGACACTCGGTAATAGTGTTTCCACCATATCCGTTGTAAGGGGAACTCCTCAGGGTGGGGTTATCTCTCCTCTTCTTTGGCTGTGTAGGCTTGACCGAGACGGAGTCAAGGTTGTCGCGTATGCGGATGATGTGGTAGTGTTGGTATCGGGGATGTTTCCTTCTGTGATCAGTGAGATTATGGAAGGTGCCTTGAATAAGATTAGCACATGGGCCACTGGATGTGGACTTAGCGTCAATCCGAGCAAAACTGAACTGATGCTCTTTACCACAAAAACCAAAATACCGGCTTTCACGCCTCCACGGCTTAATAACCAATTACTCTCGTTATCATCTAGTGCTAAGTACCTAGGTGTGGTACTTGACCCTAAATTGAGCTGGAAGATTAACATTGAACAGCGAGTAAAGAAAGCATGTGTGGCTTTTTATGTTTGTAGCAAAACATTCGGTAAGAAATGGGGACTCCGTCCGAAGATGGTCATTTGGATGTATACTATTCTTTCCTAAACAGGTAGCTGGTGCGATAGTCTCTACGGCCACAACAGCATCCTTAATCTGCTACCTCGGGAGTTGGCGGCAAATCCGACCGACTACATAATTCCCAGGGTGAACTTTCGAAATGATGTCACTGTGAGATTCCCTTCCAGGGCGGAATGGAAATGTGGCACGGTGATTAACGAGTTCAATACAACCATTTTCACTGACGGGTCGTAAATGGACTGCGGGGTAGGGGCGGGAATCTTTTCTGAATCCCTCAATATCTCTAGTTCATTCCGTTTTCCCAATTCATGCAGCGTATTCCAGGAGGAAGTTCTTGCTGTACGAGAGGCGTGCCGTCTCCTCAAACATACATCGATACAACTTAACACCATAGCCATTTTCATTGATAGCCAGGCCGCTATCAAAGCCATCGTATCTGCGGCTTCCTCCTCCAAACTTGTGGAACAATGCATGGAGGAGCTTGCCGCACTCGGTCATCGGTCTAGGATCAGCCTCATCTGGGTGCCTGGTCATAGTAACATTGACGGAAACGAAAGGGATGATGAATTGGCGAGGCAGGGATCTGCCCTTGACTGCTCCCGTGCGGAGGATGTCAACATTCCGTTAGGGGCCCTTAAGGGTAGAATCTTTGCTCATTTCCTTACAGATGCTGGTAATAGATGGCGAGGGTTGCAGAACTGTGTCATATCCAGGCAGATGTGGCCCAAGTATAACTGGCGCAGAACACAAGAGCTATTAAACAGAAGCCGGGCAGATATTGCTAGAGTTCTGGCAATTAGCACTGGCCATTGGCCCATAGGGGTCCATGCAGCCAGACTGGGCATTACTTTTAATGCACATTATCGTAGCTGCAATGTGGCCAACGAGCATGAAACAATCCTTCACTTCCTTTGTAAGTGTCCGGCCCTTAGTAGGGTCAGACACCGTATACTTGACAGACACCTTTTTGATAATGTTAGTGAGTTAGCGGAGACAAGCATCGGGGACATCATCAGTTTTCTCAATGCCACGGGGTGGCTTTAAATAATCTTTTCTCTCCTTTCCCACAAGTCCAACGTCAGTTTGTACAACAATTTAGGTCACTTGAGTTGTGGTATTAAAACGGCGCCTCTGCGCTAATTATGTTTCATCATCGCATGCTGTCACAACCACACCTACCTACCTACCTACCTAACCCATTTGTGGACTTTGTACAATATATTACACAATACAATACAAATGACTGGAAAGACTATTGTTCATTGGAAGGAGCAGTAAATAGATACGATATCAGAATAGTGCACAAAATCACCAAAGAGTTGGTGTTTGCTCAGAGCTTGCGTCAACATGTGGTCAAAAAGATGGAAGGAGCATTTTTGATTTGACGAATTTTATGTCATCGAGACCATTTTCTGATAAGTGGAGGAAGATAATAATTATCACAGTAATAAGGTGTGGGTTGCGTACTTCTCGTACTTTCGAAAGTAATAGCTAAACTAACTCTCGAACCCATTCTAGGTTCACATGCATTGTTCACATTACCTTACCCATCATCATCACTCCGGACAAACTGATAACTAGAGCTAGCAACGCAAGCTATAAATTAGTAGGAAAAAAAATTTCTTGAGGATCTGTCGTCCAATTATTACTATTATTTCTGTTCACTTTTGATTTTAAAGTTATCAGGTGTTGTAATCGTACCACCGAGATCCTCTATCAATGCCTGACCATCAAATGGCTTAAACGTTTCTTCTAGCTGACCTCTTTATCACATGTTGCCCATTCGCCATTTTTTTTTTCTTTGGTTGCGACTTCAGTTGGGGTTATATGGCAGTCAAGCCTTCAAGATACTCGTATGTAGAGATATAGCGATTTCTGAAATCTCGGTGAGTTTATTACGTACATAGGTGGTTCGAATGAGTTTTATACGGTGGAGCTTGGGATTGTTGCCATCTTTTTCATGCTCTCCTCTTTCTTGTATTAGTTATTTTATTTCTCGAAGATATCTAATTTCGCTATTTGCGACTTCTTTCCTTCTATAGGGAGTTTTGTTGCACGCGACGCTCTGTAAGATTTCAATAAATCTACCGACTTTTAAGCGACAATATTTCCTTCACAATATTTTCTAAAGCTGTCCCAGTTAGTTTTGTTGCTAGTTAATCTAGGTGCTCCTTCTGTTTTCATTAAACTTTCACTTATTGTCAATACAACTGGTGAGTGATCTTAGGAGAGACCAAAACTTTCCTCACCGTTCATAAAGTTCTTAGCCACCCTTTTGAGATAAAGAAGTCTATGAGGCCAGGAATTTTTGCTCTGTCGGAGGGTCAACATGTCGGTTTCACCGTTGAAAAGAAGCTAACACCAAATTACATATCATTTCGGTGGATTGCATCTTGAACTAAAAGGGTATATTTCGCATTGCCAATAAGAAAATTCGGTCCAAGTGAGTTAAAGAGACTTATAAAGTCATTCTTTTCTAGCGTGCATCGCAGAGGGCAATATTAATTAAGTGAACTGTACTTATCTGCATTGTATCGAGCTCAATAATTGTAATAAGTGTATTCATAGAGTGCAGTCTTTAATGAAGAGAGAGAATTCGCCTCTACAACTGCTTCATATTCATACATTAGTTCATGTTTTGCGAGGTTCACACTAAAGCTTGCTCAATTTTCCAAACATGAATGTACATACTTGTCTTGCTTTGCTCCTCAAGTTTCGCGAGAATTAAAGAGAAAACTTATGAGTTTGGTTCTGATAACTTCGCAACTTCGATAGTTCGATGGGTGGCCTGCTTATTTAAGTCGCACTCTTCTGAGAGATGTTAACCGGCACATTTTATACATCGCAGTTCTTTTTGGCAATAAGCCTACGTACTCGTATGATTGAAGCCTTAAGAGCACTTACACTGAGGGATAGATCTTGTACTGTTACGGAAAGGTTCGACGATATACTCGTACCGTGTACTCGTATATTGCCATTCTTATCAAAACTAACCATAAAAAGCAAAAGTCCACCCCTAACCAATATTTGCTGATCTCGTTCCATTTGTTACTTCTCCTTCTTGATAATATTAACGGCGTGATGGTCGTTCGTACACGAGGGGTGGAGTCCTCTTGCTACAATGCGCACTGGCCTTTTTGACCTATTTTCATAAATATACCATTGGATCTTCTCGGTATTTAATTTTTGGGATATTGCTCGATAGTTTTGGAAATCACCGACTTGGATTTTCCACAGAGATGATGTTAGCTCAAATTTCGATGCCAACGTGCCTTTGAAGAGGTAGTGTAACTTATTATAGTCCGTAATTCCGACGTAGTTTATGTTTATTGGCGTCGGAGGACTTAGTTTTTTTTTAATTTGTTTCTCTTGCAAGTCAGTGCACTTGTCCTTGAGCTACCTTCGCTTCTCTTTAGAGCCTTGTTTTCTTCTCTAAGTAAATCCAGACCACTTTCTTAAGCTCTTGGTTGAGTAACTCCATTTTATTAAGTTTGATTTAGAGTTCGTTGTTTTCCTCCTGCCTTTTCCGGAGACATTCGATAATGAGATACCCTTGAACGTTTTATAAACGGGGGCCACATGACAGAATAAATGGCTCACCCAAGAATCCTCAGAGCCGACTTCCGAAGAAAATGGATTTTCCAGTGCACCTGGACTGCCATCTGGGGTATTATACCCTTTCCAGATCCCAGATATGAAGTTCGAAGTAAATCCGTCCAGCCACTTGGGCTATAGTACTCGTACAGACGGAAAAATCAAGAAGCAGATCCAAGTAAAAAGTGTAATCATTCCAAATTTTAGTTATAATCAAATTCAAACAATCGCTCGCAGTCTATTTCCACATATTTGCTTGCAAACAATATTCTTATTCAATTGCTGTTACTGATATTATTCTGCTATCGTTGCGGCTTAGTTATACATTTCCACTGAAACGTATAAGTCTATACCACGTGCCAATCTATACCATAAATCGTTTCATCGAGCCACTTGTATTGAACTTACTTAGAAAAAGAATTTATTTATTAAATCAATATTATTTCAGAATCACGTGTTTTTCTCTTTTCATTTTTTTGAGATTATTTACCTTTCGTTGATACCTGAAATCCTGCAGTTCAATTCTATCGATTTGGTATTAAATCCTAGAAGAGGATCTATTTATCTTTTTTTGCACAGCATTTCTTACGAAAGGGATATATTCTTTTATGAGTTTTTAGTTTTTTCTAAACAGGGGATAACTCTGAAAGCATTTGAATAGAAGGGTTGAAATTGGCAAATTTATTGACTTTTTTCTTCTCCCAAGTTCTCAAGAGTGAAATTTACATGAAATAAAGGAAATTATTAACCCTTTTTTGTAGAATTTAAAAACTTGAATATATTGGAATTCATTGAAATGGTTGTTTAAAGTATACGCGTAGTGCGTCCAAAATATGGAATTTGTTAAGATCTTGTAGAAACTGTTTTGAGGGGAACATACAAATTTACACCTGTGCACTCGCACTAAAACATTCTGTTTTTCTTTGTTTTTTCAAATAACACTGTTGTACTTCCTTGCAGGTTTTGCGTGGCCATACAATAGAGCAGAAACATGACTAATGAGTACTAACTGACGCAGTACTCGAATGACACAAAAGATAGAAGTCTTTCATAATTTCTTTTGTTGCATTCTGTTATGCAGAAAGCGTACCACCTAAGCAGTCTATTTTTCCATTTATTAGCCAATAAGACAGCAGGGGATGTTTAAACCGCGATATGTGCATGAGTCACTGGTAACTTTAGTGATTTTTAACGTACTTTAAAATCACCGTAAAAACTGTAACGTATCTTAAGTAAGTATGTGGGATCCTGGAGAAACTCTTAGAATATCAAAGTTTTGGTATCCCTACAAAACGAACATATTCGCCTATGCGGAATAACTACACTGCGATGCAAATAATTATACAATGTGAATTTGGTCGAAGACTTCCCCACCTTTCGGCGCTGACTGGTGGCACAATTCAACGCCAAGCCACACGTCTCAAGGAGACAGGCTCAACACGAGATGTGATAAGAGCTGACAGACCAAGAACAAGCCGTTTGGCCGAGAATATTGATTCTGTGCGCTAGAATGTGTCCAGAAACATCAACGAGACGACGTTTCACGCGATTGGGCATTTCCAGGGGGTCTCTGCAGCGTATTTTGGTGAAAGACTTGAAGATATTTCGGTATAACACTCAGATAGTATATCAGCTGCTATCCGCAGACCATCAAGCCTATCTGCATATCATAAGCATCAACCATGAACGGGACGATTTCCTTTTAAAATAAATTATGAGTGACGAAGCACATATCCAACACACTCTTTTGGGCTACTGAAAACCTGCGTATTATACAAGAATCGCCTCTGCATCCATTGAAAGGGTGATTGGGCCCTACTTTTTTGAAGACGCTGCTGGCATCTCGATAATTGTCTCTGGCCAGCGCTATAGAACCATGTTACGTGACTTTTTGATACCTGAATTGGATGAATTGGGATTGGAGCATAGTGGATTTAACAAGAAGGTTAAATAGCGCTGGCACACACAACGGGTGAAGACTTAGTGAAGGACACTTTTCCAGGTTATTTTAGCGATTTGCATTGGCGGACAATATCACCCAATCTGACCATTGCAGACTTCTTTCTGTTGTGTTATTTGAAGTGACTGGTCTATGTGAACAAACCAGAGACTCTTAAACATTGTGAACAAGTTACAGACAACATTAAACAAGAAATAGATATAATTCCGGCGGAAGTATTAAGAAAAGTGATGCAAAGTGATGGAAAGTGATGGAAAAAGGGCTTAAATCTTCATAAACGCTGGAGGCCAAAATTTGAATAATGTGATCTTTAATACTTAATGGAACAAAATTCAAGGTCCAAATAAAAATAATAAAAAATAAAACCATCGTTTTTTTAATTTAGAAAGTTTTATAGCTAAATCAAATTGGGTCATTACTTTTGAGCCACTCTGTATGAACAACGCTCGTTTCTTTGTCAAAATGATAAAAGACAACATCTCTACAGATTTTTAAGTACATTATGCCCCACAGATCCTCCAATATATTTTTAATGGTTTGTTTCGTTGACTATTTCGATTCATCATATACTCATACTATGCTAAATTTCAAATCCTATAGGTCAAACGGTGTAAAATGTACAGGCCTGTAACAAACATTTAAACATACAGACAGACAAACAGATGAACAGACAGACAGACACCGTTTTGAATCCATTTGTTCCATTTTATACTATTCTGCTACGGAAAATTAAAAAGACAAAATTAAGAATAAAAATGTTCTTACCTCCGCATTTCATTTTCGTATTAAACGACTTTCTTTCTATCAAATATCTCCACAAGTATAACACCGAGGATTATAAGTCTATCAAGAATTCTATCATTTGCTTAAACGTTTAAATCCAATACTGACTTTTAAAGATTAACTAAGAAAAGCGATTCAGAGTGCCTCGAAACCCTTGTGTATCTCAGAAACTAAGCCCGAACTCGACAATCACCATTATTACACTTACATTTTGGAATTGTCCATATATTCACTACTCATATTTTGATACACTTTAATGAGGTCATCCTGTATATTTTTCGTATTATACACATTTTATGAGGAAGAGAACAAAGATGAGAAAAATTCTCTTAGCTAATTTAAACTATCACCTAAAATTCTTGCGTTGAAAAATAGAAAAGCCTTTGCTACTTTCTATAAATCGTTCAAATAATACATATACATAGTCACGCCCACTTTTTGGGGATATCGATACATTGTAAAATAAAGCGCTTAATTTTTGAAGGCATTTTCTTAAAATAAGAACAGTATGGAAGTGCTTCATTTGGCGATTGTTCCGGAGCATTACAATAAACTAAGATAGATAGTAACAAGAACGTAGTATTAAAATGCTATTTGCTGCAATTATTATTCACAATTTTCTTCTTTTTCAACAGTTTATTTGTTTTAACCAAGTACGGATAAATGAAGAAAATTGTAAGGATTTCCCGTATTAACATTATGTGCGCATATTTTTATTCTTAGTGCTGGAACGGCTGGACCGATTTTTACAAAGAGGATATCAAATGATTTATCTTATTATCATGAATGAGAAATATGCTGATGTTCAAACTCTCACTTGTACATATTTTTCGAAAACCGATATGTGTAGCATGTATCAGAATGAAAATATATTTTTTCCTATAATTTTTGAAAGATGTCACATACTCACGAATTTCTCGGTTCAGTGGTTTCCGAGATAAGAGGGAGGACATGTATGCAATTTTGGCATTTTTGTTGATTTTTCTCGAAACTTGATAAAGAAAAAATAACGGAATAATACATTTTTCAAATCAGCTCTTAGCCTTCTTTCATTTGGTATCCATGTTGCATTTATACAAACAAAATATATTTTCTTACTTTTACTCTAACCTCCAAAACCTTTTTGTTTTCGAATTGTCTGAAACTCAACTCTGGTCCAAATTTGAACTTTCTATGCCTGAAAGTTAAAAAGTTATGAGGCTGTGACAGACGAACGAACGGATAGACAACTGACTCTCACTATAAAAGTTCCTCTGATATTGATTATATAAAGCTATTTACGCTAGATAAGTCTTGTTTTGAAAATACATGAATTTTATTTACAAATATTGAGTCAGACCCACTCTCCTAAGGTAAATCCTTAGAAACTAATTTTTATAATAAAATCACTTAAAAATGAATGAAATATCTTTCGAGTTGCAAGATATTATTGCATTTAATCAACAATTTTACAAGGCCACACCTACTTTATTAGGGATGTGAAGGAACATGGGGGGTAGGCTAGCATACGATTCGTTCCAAGTGGATTGTAACTTTCCTGTACTTTTCTAATTGGTTTTATACACAATGCGTACCATAAATGTGATAAAAAAAAACCACAAATGCTGGATATGATGGAATGAATCGAATGTTCAGTGCTGTAACCAGCAGTTAGAAGTCGATGATTTTCGCAGAAATACAAGAAGTATAAAATTGTCTTTATTTTGATCGCTTTTTTTATTATTATTATTCTCTTATACTATAAGTTGTTCACGCAACTGTAATAAAACGGTTTAAACCATTTTCAGCTTCATGGGCATTATTTCCGAATTCAAATCACTGATGACTGGCCTATATCAAATATAAGCCTATATCAAATATAAGGCTTGCAAAAGAATAATATTTTTTAACATAGTTACCACCAAAACAGAAAAATAAGGATAATGGCAACACTTCACGATTTCTGACTGTTAATTTCACTTAATTTTCCAATATGGCCATCAACCTCGCAATTTACTTACATATGTATGAGTACGCCATTTAATATTACATGGTACCTGTGCACTGGCAATTGGCGAGGTTTTTCATCTTGTAGGTCGAAAGAGAGCACCCCCGAAGTTGGACATCTCTTTATAGTTCATCTCTACTGTTTTACCTTAAATGCAGTAGTTACGTTTACACTCTCAAGCGCCATCTATTATAACATAAATACTGTTTTTAGTTATTTACCAAATTGCATGGCATGTTGGTACATATGTATATGTATATTTTATACCTTCTTTTTACATGCATAATTGTATCTGTGAGATTCCTTGCGCCCGATGGAAGTTTGAAAAGTTATTTATTTAATAATATTTAGTATTAGATTCACCACTTCAAGTAGTGTGGTAGTAAATTCTAAAATTTTGCATTACTAACCATGTAGTAGAACGATAACGCTGAGCAAAGGTAACATTGACATTTCCAACTCCTGCGAGTATGCAACTTAGATAACGCAGATTTGAGGTTTGTGTACATGCTACTTGAACGAATAGTGTACTGCAAATTAAATGTGGAAGTGAATCGAGTTCTTGGATTGAATCTTGGTAGTTCATAGTAGAATAGGCCTGGTAGTCATTATCGGCAAAATAAATTCACTAGCACTACTACCTGTATCACATCAGACCAGGCTGGGTTTGGTTGGGAACCAGAAAACAACGCGAATTATACGCAGGTGGCAAAGCACAATTCCCATTACTAAGTGCTAAGAAATATCTGGCTCCACCAACAGATTTTGTTGGCATAAGCTCACAGCTCGGGTCGTAGAATTTTGTAATGAAAGTCTTGTATGTTTGTTATAATACGGATTATTATGAATGGACAGTTGCTCTATAGTTCCAAAAATGTACACTCCTTCACCTAATTTATCATGCAGTTTCATTCTTTCTTCTTTCTTTTTTCTCATGTTTCCCGTAAACAATTTCTACTAATAATAATACCAAGCTCACTTCCAGATTGTTGTACACTTAGAAGATATACTCGTACATTTCTATACCTGTGTGGATCTCGATGTCTAGGGCTTCACTGACATCATTAAATATTCTCAGTGGTCTTGAGTCAAACTTAACTGTCTTCTCATTTGATATATGTAACTTAGCTGACGGCTGACAGACGGTGAATTTATTTGCATTGAGAAACATTTTTTCATCATCACCGTGTGGTTTTTTAATTTCGAGATGGATGCTGTTCGACATGACAACTTGTTTTCTCTTATCCAACATTAAAGTAAATACTTTGCGTTCAAAGTTATGTGCGTTGGAACATCACAATTAATCACGCTCTTTGTACTAATATCTTTTAACAATTTAACTTTAATACAATCTCCAGTGAAGGCAGCTTCAGAACTTTTCAACCCTATTATTATAGTTGTTTACTTTGCAGACATACCCAACCAATAACAAGATGTATACTGCACTCATACCCTGCATAAGAGTTCAAAACAATCCGATTTCACAGCTCATGTCGTTATCCATAAAAGTATTTTCCAAAAAAGCCCCAAGTCCTTTGTCGCTGTCATATTCCCCATTCATAAGTTATTTATTAGCTCAACAAATACCTACATATACAAATAATATGACTTTTGCTTTTGCCTTAGAGATTTTCTTAGCATGTGCATATTTCTCAATTCCAGGAACACAGTTAAAAAGTTTTTCATACTCCAATTAAGGTTATACTCGTATACCAACTGCAAGGCTTAAGAGCTGGTTCATTTTCACTCGTTTCAAGATATGGGGACTAGAAACTTATCTTAACTTAAATCATGTATATTGCTTTAACTCTTTAACAGTATAGCGAAAATTAATGAGTCCAGTACAATATTGCAATGCCAATCTGAATTTATTACCCAGTGATACTCAATACTGTTGATAACAATCTTCCTTTCTATGCGCCGGGAGGCTCGAAATAAAATTGTTCACACAGTTGTCTATAAATTTCAATATGTCTTAAAAGATACATTTCTCAGAAGCTTTTGTACACAGGTACTCGTATGTACGTACTATCTTTGGGAATTTTGATGGGATTAATTTAGTGAAAGAAATGTCGAAAATTTAAGATGAATTATCTATGCAAAATCTTGAGAAAACTTGTATGTACATACGAGTACATAAAATGATAACATTTTTGAAAAGTTCCAAGGCCAATTTATTTTCAAGTCCACTGGTGCATAAATAAAATTAAGGCTGTTGTGAACAGTGTTGCATAACGTTGAAGAGGAAACTTCATTTGTATTTCAAGCATACTGCATTCATTAAGGATTCAAAATAAACAAAAGAAGGTAACATTTACGCCTCATTTAGGCTTCAGAGGCGCTAGAAAGAAGAACGACGGCTGAATAGAGAAACACCAACTTCTCCGAAAGAAACAGAAAATTATGAGTTGAGGCAGAAATGTTACTGCAGGAATGATTTCCAAAAAAATTTTGAATGAATAAATCAGGGATACAAGACCCAAACAGAAATTTTTAAATTAATAAGCAGGCTCGTCAAAATGTCAGTAGTGAATCTGCAGATAATAGTACTAGTACTAATAAGATCAAAAAATGCAGACAACTTAACACGGATACCTTACCTTAACGCGGACACCATGTACAGTTACATACATTTTTTTTTTTTTTTTTTTTTTTTTTTTTCCGAGGGTAGGTAAAAAATCTTCATGAAGACACTATGAGGATCGGTAGCGCGTGCTCATAATAGTGTGAGATTTTTACTCACTAAAAAAACCTCCCTTCGTGATAAATTTCTTTGATTACATACTACAACTAAGTTTTGACTTATCCAGCAGTTTTTCTTTCACGTATTGAGATCGTTTGGCAGGTCCCTTTCCATTGAAAGTTCCACGGTGCATTAACTATTGATCTTAGCACTTTATTTTCAAAAGTTTGTAAAATATTGACATTACTTATTTTGGTACAACCCCAAAGTTGTATTCCATATGTCCATATCGGCTTTAGCACTTGCTTGTATAAAAGCAGTTTGTTCTCTACATTAAGCTTGGAATGTTTTCCAAGTAACCAGTACATTTCTCTGTATTTGGTTTCGAGTTCTTTACGTTTTTTCTTCACGTGCGATTTCCACTTCAGCTTAGCATCAAGTGTCATTCCAAGATACTTAGCCTCGTTTGCAAACGGAATTTGAACCGAGTTTGAAAAGATGGGCAAATTATTTATTTTCTTATAAGTAAAATTGACATGAACAGATTTGTTTTCGTTTAAAGCTAGTCGCCAAATCTTTGTCCATTCATTTACTTTATTCAATGCTTCTTGCAATTTTTCAGTCGATTCTTCGATCGTTTTACCCGTTGCCAGGATGGCAGTGTCGTCGGCAAATGTAGCTAAGACGGTGCCTTCTTCTTGCGGTATATCGCGAGTATATAATAGGTACAAAAGCGGTCCAAGGACACTTCCCTGCGGCACCCCAGCCCTTATTTCTTTAAATTCCGAATATTCGTTTCCGTGTTTGACTCGGAAAAGTCGATTCGTCAAGTATTTTTCTAGAATATTATATAAGTGTTCCGGCAGAACTTGTCGTAATTTATATTTCAAGCCTTCATGCCAGACCTTGTCAAAAGCTTGAGAAACATCAAGGAATATTGTCGAGCAAATCTTTTTTTCTTCGTAAGCTTTTTCAATTAAATCAGTTATTCTATGCACTTGGTCTATTGTTGAGTGCTTGGTTCTAAACCCAAACTGGTGATTGGGAATAAGAGATCCTTCTTCTATAACCGGCTGTAATCGCTTAAGTACTATTCTTTCGAAAACTTTAGACATAATCGGCAGCAGCGAAATAGGTCTATACGATTTTTTATCATTCGGTGGTTTTCCTGGCTTCAGAATCATTATTACTTCCGCGACTTTCCATTGACTCGGAACATATTCTAATCTTATCGCTGCGTTTATAATGTAAAGAAACTTAACTAACGCTTTTCTAGGTAACGATATAAGAAGCTCTCCTGTGATTAGGTCGTATCCAGGAGCTTTGTTCGGTTTCAGTTTCTTTATTTCTTGTTGAAGTTCGGTCAGCCTTGCATTTCTTACTGTGTAATTGTGAAATGCTATATCCGACGCATTATCATTTTCAGCAAGCGCTTGCCCATCAAATGGTTTAAATGTTTCTTCTAAATGGGCGGCAAAGACTTCTGCTTTGTCTTTATCATTCTTGGCCCATTCGTTGTCATTTTTCTTGATTGGGGCCGCTTGTATTTTCGGGTTTTTAATGCCTTTTATAGCTTTCCAGAGCGAATAATTGGAATCTTTGTCCGCTGTTAAGCTTTCAATGCTGGTTTGTATTGTCCGGTTTTTAAAATCAATAATGGCCTTTTTTAGCAAGTTACACAAGTGATTCAAATGCGATTTATGTTGCGGAGCACGAGTTTGTTGCCATTTTTTACGCGCTTTTCTCTTCTCCCTTACCATTTCTTTTATTTCCGGTGGATATTTTTGGGCATGATTGATTGGCGTTTTCCTTTGATAGGGAGTATTTTTCCACGCGGCGCGCTGCAGAACTTCAACAAAACGATCAATTTCGATTTCGAGTTCAGAAAATGTCCTAAGTGATACTCTCAGTTCGGTATGTTCTTCAACGTCTTTTTTTAAAGCCTTCCCAATCAGTTTTTCGTTCGGTCATCGTTAGAATGATAGGGGAATGATCGGAAGAGAGATCAAAACGTTCATCAATTTTAATACATTTGTCTGGTATTCCTTTTACAACAAAGAAATCGATCAGATCGGGTATTTTGTTGTTATCAGTCGGCCAATATGTTGGTTTACCAGTCGAGTGAAAGTCGCATCTGTGTTGCATGCAGGCGTTGTAAAGTGCTCTGCCTTTTTGTGAGACACATCTTGAACCCCAGAAGGTGTGTTTTGCATTAAAATCACCGCCAATAATAAAATTCGGTCCAAGAGAGTTGAAAATATTTGTAAAATCATTTTTTTCAAGCCTGCAACGCAGTGGACAATAAATAGACGAGACATTGAAAGAGTAATGTCCATTTTTCACGCGTACAGTGCTCACTTGCATTGTTTCAAGCTCTATCATAATCTCTTCAGAGTGTTCGATGCAATCTTTTATGATTAAAGACGATCCGCCTCTGGCTCTTTCCGACGGGTGATAAGCGTGATAGGTACTGTATCCAGTAATGTTTACACGCGATAGTTTCGTCAGGTGAGTTTCACAGATCAAACATATGTCAATGTCATTTTCCCGTAGAAATATTTCTAGCTCTTCTAGTCTTTGTATGAGACCGTTGGCGTTCCATGCAACAATTTTAAGAAGTTTCGTCATGTTCGTTTTGAAATGCTCCTATTGTTAAGCTTATATTCAAGCTTCTCCAACCTGTCGAAAATTAGCGTGTTTGTTTTTATTTGCTCCTCAAGCCTCGCAAGGATAATAGAAAAGACGTGAGATACGGGGTTTTCCGAATTATCAGTGTTCGTTTTTATTGATGTTGATGCTTGAGCACGCGTCTGCATGTCAGAATCTGATGGCTTTTCTTTAGGCGCTTTTACATTAACGCGGTGTGGAATTTGATCGGTGTTTGATGTCGCAGCTTGAGCGTACGTAAGCGCGCCAGGGTTGGCTCGGTTGTCTCTAGTCACCTTTCTTGCAGCAGTTTTCGACTTTTCCTTATTTACCGGTTTTGAGGGTGGGTTTTCCGGCTTCATAAGTCGATCTCTTCTTTTTTGTAATTCTTTGGCTACTTCACAGCCTCTGTAATTAGCCGGATGCTTACCATTGCAGTTAATACACGCTGCAGGGGTTTTTTTGTTTACACCACACTCTTGACTAAGATGTTTACCGGCGCATTTGACACATCGCGGTTCTTTTCGGCAATATGTTTGCGTATGGTTGAATCCTTGGCATCTTGCACTGAGGTATCAACCTTGTATTCTTGCGCATGGGTTCGATTTTGACTACGACATTCAGAATTGTTCTTATTTCGTAAATCTTTTCTAAACTCTCAGCCTTATCAAAGGTTAGCATAAAAAGAGGAAGCTCGCGCTTAACCATCGTTTCCTCGCCTTCCAATTTTTGCTTTTCCCGTTTAATTAAGTTTACCGCATCGACGATTTTAAAGTTTTTGTTCTTCAAATCGTGAACAACGTCTTCCTTACATACATGATTTACGCAAGGTAAATAAAAGCATCGTTTCGCATTTTACATTTTTTAAAAATGAATCTAGGACGAAAGTCCGTAAAATTCCACTTAGAAGAACTTTCGACTGCTGATGGAATTTTGCACGTACAACTTTTCGTCATTGTACCTCCTGGATAACTTAAAAAAAATAGACTTTAGATTTTGTACATTATTAAGAAAGAATTGTAACAATTCAAATTCTGCAATAAAGGCAAATAATTTTATAGAGAAATTAAAAAAAGTGGGTCTATCAATTCTGTCTGTCGGTCTGTCTGTCTGTATGAATTACAACGGCGCCAAAGATTTTAAAAAGGATAATATGATACCCTTTTCCTTTTTTTATTTATTTATCAATTTACCATATTAAATATTTTACAGACTATTACAAAAAATAAAAATAATTAGAAATTTTAAATCCTGAAATATGAAAAAAAAAAAACTTCCAACTGGAAGAAAAAAAGTGCATGTTATAAAATATTGTATAATCATACAAAAAGAAGGAGGATAGACATAGAAAGAAATGGAAATAAGTTATAAAAGAAATGTATTTAGTAAAATAGGAAAATATGTTCTTTGTAAGATTACCCAGCAGCTTCAACGAGTTTGTTAAGTACAAGATATGGCTTTAATGAACATAACGCCTTGAAGTTTCCATCGAGAAGAAAGTATTTGCAAACCTAGCAGTAAATATGTAACTTCGTAGCTGGGTAAGTTAGCAACCAAATTTAATTTTGTTATTGCAACTTCAGTACAATCTTTTACTAGCACAATTCTGTTTATATGACCCTTTTGATTCATTCTAGAGAATATTAGACTGATTTTAGGATATACGGTCACGGAAATCTGAACAGTTATGTTTTAAAAATCCTAACAAAAAATTCGGAAACCAAATGTAAACTTACTATCAAGCCTTATGCTAGGATCAGAGATTTCATCAACCCTTACCAAGACAACTTCTTTACATGATTAACTGCAGTGAACAGTTTGCATTTTTCAAGATTCAACATTAGCGAATTACGAGGGTGGGTCAATAAGTCCCTGAAAAATTAAATAAGGAACACTCTTTTCTGTATAAAAACATTTTATTTTTCAACATAGTCTCCTTTTAGCTCTATATACTTCATCCAACGTTTGTCCAATTTGTTGATGTCCTCCAAATAATACGATTTCTCGAGTCCCTCAAAATAAGCGTTTGTTTCAGCGATGACCTCTTCATTCGACCCAAATCTTATACGTCCGCGCCATTTCTTCATGTTTGAAAACAAGAAATAGTCGCAGGGTGCTTAATCTGGGGAATATGCTTAATGAGGGAGGAGTCCGTAGCCTAACTCATGCAATTTTGCCATTGCGACTGCGGACTTGTGCGCCGGTGCGTTGTCCTGGTGAAAAATAACTTTTTTCTTCGCCAAATGCGGCCGTTTTTGTTTCAAATCGGCTTGGAATCGATCCAGCAGCTCTGCTTAATATGCGCCGGTGATCGTTTTACGATTTTCAAGGTAATCAACAAACCCGCCTTGGCCTTCGTCGGCTTCGATTCACCAGGAGAAGTCCATTGTTTTGACTGTTCCTTGGTTTCTGGTGTGTTGTGGTGAATCCAGGTTTCATCCACGGTTACGAAACGGCGCAAAAACTCAGCTGAATTTTTCTGGAATATCGCCAAATACACCTTTGAAGTTGTCAAAAGAATGGGTATGTTGTCGATTGTGAGCAAGAGTGGCACCCATCTTGCGGAAAGCTTTTTCATGTCCAAATATTTATTTAAAATCGAAATCACTGAGCCATGTGATAAGTCTGTGGCCTCTTCAATCTCGCGCACTTTCACTCACCGATCGTCCATTATCAAACCATGGATTTTGTCGACTATTTCTGGTGTGGTGACCTCAATTGGGCGACCAGAACGTTCGGCGTCACTTGTGCTTGAACGACCGCACCGAAATTGAGTAAACCAGTAGTGAATGGTTCCAATCGATGGTGAAGAGTCCCCATAATATTTGTCAAGCTTTTGTTTGGTTTGCGTGACAGTTTTTCTCGCAGAAAACAGTGTTTAATGAGCACTCGAAATTCACTTTTTTCCATTTTAACGAAAATGCTAGCAGGCGTCTATATAAAATGGCTACCACAACAAAACTATTTGACAGATCTGTCTTAAAATTTGGGTGCGTTCTTTTGAAAGATGATTCTTGACAAAAAAAAAAAATTAAATTTAAGGTGACGACACAATTTGTGGTAATTTTCAGTGACTAATTGAGCCACCCTCGTAATGTTACACCAGTCAATAAAGATTTGGAAATCACGTTGCAGTTTCTCACAGTCGCTTATTGAGTTAATTTTTGTGGACGTTTTCCATCGTCGAAATGTCCCAAACAATTAGATGTGTTGATGAATGAAGCGAGATCATTAGGAAATAAAACAAAAAGTAAAGAACCAAGATGACTTCCCTTCGGTACATCACTGACTGCATTAGATGAGATGCTGAATTTCACAATTAGAGTGTTTTTTTTTTTTTTTTGGTTAGCTAAGTAAGAAGATAAGCATTTATTGAGTTTTGAGTGAATTCCCAAAACAATTAATTTGTACAAAAGCATATTGCTTATTAGTTTATCAAATGCTTTTGAAAAATCAGTATAGATAACATCTGCTTGGCGGCCAGATTCAAAACTATCAAGAAAATCTTAGCAAACGGGGACAAATTTGTGGTGGATGACCTACCACTTACGAAACCGTGTTGAAATTTTCATTAGTATCATTTTTAACAAGGAATGTAGCATGTAGCGTTATAAAACGTCTAATCACGGGAAGTGTGAAAAGGTGAAAAGTCTAACCCATCCCTAATGAAATGTTCAATTCATACAAATTCAATGATATGCGTATCATTCTATTCAGAGTTCACTTGTGCGACCTTTAAGGGATTTTATCATAAAGTGGCATTTTTTTTAAGTGGGCGTGCCTGTGGGCGTTTTTAAAAAATTGTTACACTTGTGCTGCTTTGAGTTCTAAAAAGCTTATACACCAAATTTCATCTCTCTAGCTCAAAATTGAAGGCCCAAAAACTGGTGGCATTCGAATGGATAGACAGACGAATGGAAATGGTTAGATGTTACGAACTATTTATCAAAATTAATATACCCTATGGGATAATAAGCTGTTTTATATAGGAGTACATAAACAATTTATTTTTATCTTTTTCAACGAATTAGCTAAACTATAAATCATAACTTTTCGTTCAATTTATAGTATGTCTATATAATTGCGGTACAAGATTCTATAAATGCTTTATGGCTTACGAGGCTATAACACTATATAAACTTCACATGTTCCTTAGCCATACCAAACCCTATTCTTTCCATTGAAATATCTTTTCGTCAATTCATCAGAATTCCATTCAACTATCACTAGTTAACTAGTTTGATGATTAAGTTAAAATTTCTAATGCAATTTAACTTATAAACGCCCCTATTCTCTGTAAGTGGAAAAATAGATGTGAGTTTCTCCTTTCTCAAATTCTGCATGTTGACGTAGGTACTCGTATTCCGTTTTCATTTATTTTGTTAAATGCTATTGAATGCATGTTGAAAGGGTTGACATGTGTCGAGTAATTTTCCGTCTTATAAAAGACAGAACGTCCCCTGATGGCCTCAAGACCAATGGCCACCAATGGTATGCACTGCAGAAGACTGATAATGAAATTCTTTTTTTTTTTTTTAATTGAGCATCGAGAACAAAAGGAAACACTTACTCAAACAAATAAGATTTAATTTATTTAAAAACTCATTTTCTGTCAAAGGTAATTGAAATGTGCAAGAACTCTTTACAAAATGAAACATAATAAAAGTTTTTCCTTTGGAAAATAATTTCAACGTCAATTACGAGTACTCCGACATTTAGATTATTTTACAAGTACTATGGTACTTGGATTGCCTAGCAGGTTATTTGTTACTTCTGACCTTTACGTAAGAATGCCCAAGACTGTATTCAAAATAATTCTATAGTGAAATTAAATGGTAGTTTAGTGGGTTTGTAATAAAATCAAAGTTCATCATAATACCATTTTTTTTCACAATTTAAATTTTCCTTCATTCCTGATTTTGTTACGCATCCAATTTAATTAAGTCTAGCAACCATCAAGGGTGCCCGCACTTCTATGTGAGAAGAGTCCGCAATCAATTATTGAAACCATAAACAAGACTGCCATGTATAATGTACAAACAATTAGGTGATGTAGAAATAGAAATAAAAATAAATTTTGTATGAAAGATGAGTACCATTACCTCTTGTGGGTGACTGTTGTTAGCTTAAGTAAGTTATTCATTACTTTATGTTGATACCTGTGGTTTGGTATCTCAAAGTGAATAATATATTTATGCCTTCCTAATGACAATAGACATATAATAGGTGTTATCTCTAATATTCCTGGAGCTTTTAGAGTAGTGGCATGTTTAGAATCACATGTCTGGTTTCGAAGTGAGGGTTTAAACTCGGTTTATGGTTTAAAATTGAGTTTACAAAATTGACAGTATGAGTTTAATTATAATTTGTATTCTTAATAATGTTTTCAAGTTCAGACAGATGATAGAAGTGATAAAGTGTAATATACATTCTATTCAGAATAGAAGTATTTAAAAGGATTAAAAGAAGCTAGAATTCGAAAATAAGCCGGAAATGACCTTACTACCTTTACTACAAGGCCGTGAAGAATATATCAATTTTCCTTATTTTGCATTCGGTGTCACTTTGGAAAATTTTGGTAAACGTCAATTTTACGAACTAAACGAATGTTTCCACAAAAATGGTATTAACCCCTCCTATAATTTGATTGTAGTGAATAAAGTTTTTATTTCGTGCATTTGTGGAAAAATTATCGACTTCTTGTGGCTTTAATTCGAAGAGAATCTATTTCTATGTTTCAAGCAAACTTTTGAAGAAAACGCCCCCAAAAGTAGGCGTTTCTTCATATAATGTATGTATGTATGTATATATGAAAGCCGTTGTTAAAATAAATATTTCTATGGGAAAGGATATACGAACCAAGGCTGCTTAACTGCTTATAAAATTTTTAAAAATATCAATTAGGGGATTCACTCCAAGTGAATGTATCGCCAAATATTTTTTGTATATTTTTGACATTTTGTCACCTGTTTGGATAAAAAGCTTTTTTAATACGGCAGGAAATATCACTGTAGCTAGCACATGATTCCCGAACCTCAAAATCCATAAGTTCTAGAGCTGATCACGTTGCGATTAATGCAAGGCACTTCTCCAATATTTTGGATGTTTACACCTTTAAAGCAGCTAACATTGACTCGGATCACTACCTTGTTGCTGCCAAGGTATGCGGATATCCCAAACATCATAACACCAAGAACTACTATGAACAGATTTAATATCCATCTGTTATATGCCAGAGTTCTCGCCGATCTAGTGTCCCTGAACTTCTCCCCGCCAACGTTTCTCGCATCCACCACAAAGGAACCCCTGATTTGATTAAGAGTGCCGCCAAGCGAACTTAGCAAAGCAAGAGCAATGCCGTATAGGATGACAAGAGGAGCTTACGACATCTATCAACAGAAGAGTAGGGAAGAACATGAAGGTTGCAGGAAGGAAAGCAGGAACGATGTTCAAAAGTTTTACCAGAAGGTAAAAAGAACATGCTAAAGCTACAAAGCCCTAAAGGAAGCCTATAGGGGTGAAGAGGGAACTTTAGTTGTAGAGTCACAGTCTGAGTCACACCCTGTGCACTTTTGCAGACTATTAATAGGCGGTGTTGATCAAAACTCCGCTGTCAGGTAGAAAACTCCATTCAACTCGGATAATAACGGGCAAAAATTTCGTCCACCCGGCCAAAGTGAAACGAAGCTAGCAATATCTAAGCTTAAATCTAACAAGGCTACTAGAGCTGGGTTTAATACTTAAAGCAGCTGGGGATGATTTGGTCCGGAACATACGAGTACAACAACTCATCTGTAAGATATGGTCGGTTCAAAGGATGCCCGATGTATGGAACCTCAGCATCGTCTGCTCGATCCTTAAGAAAGGAGATCCTCTAAATTGCACCAACTATAGAGGTATGAGTATTAGTCTACTCAACATCGCTCCTATCCTATCTACCATAGATATTACGTGAACGCCTTAAACCTTTTATAAACAATCTGATTAGACCATGTTAGTATGGTTTTAATTCAGGAAAGTCCACCATAGATCAGATATTCACATTGCGGTAGATCTTAGAAAAAAACAAGGAATTCCAAATCGACACTCATCACATTTTCATCGATTTTAAAGTCGTCTGTGATAACGTCTATAGAGAAGACCTAGCCATGTCTAGTGAAACCCCTGTCAAACTCGCCCGTCTGTGCAGGATGACGAAGGAGAACGTACGCTGCTCCATCAAGGGCGGTAACAACATCACCGATGCCTTTGATACAAGAAGTGGACTACGATAATGTGAATTAAAAGGATTGTACAAAATGATCAAGCCAAAATCAGGGGTACGATCTTTCAAAAGTCTGTACAACTACTCGAGTACGCCGACGATAATGACTTAAGAACGCAGCGGAATGTCAGTGGTGCTTTTGGGAGTACTGAAAAACAGCCGGTGAAAATGGGTTTGGCGGTTAACGAGTCAACATAGGCGACTTAGACAACAACGTCACAATAGACAGCTACATTTTTGAGGTATTGAAGGGGTTTGTCTACCTAGGCTTCGCTATAAATTCAAAAAATTACGCCAGGGCAGATATCAAGTGAAGAATCAGTCTCACCAATTGTTGTTTCTTTGGGCTAAGAAGGCAATGGAGTAGCAAAGCTCTTTCACGGCCAACTAAGACACTCATTACCTACCCCAGTCCTTCTACTTGGCGCAGAAGCATGGAAGTTATCAAAGGCGGATGAAAACGCCCTTGGTTGTTTTGAAAGATAAATTCTTCGAGTGGTATTTTGCCCGTTTGTATCAATGGAATAAGAATGGAAGACCTAGTCAGAAGGATTCGAATTCATTGCCTAAGATGGCGTATAGAGCGAATGAACGTCAACGATCTGGCTCGGACAATTTTTTAATCCATCCCGAAAGGACGACGCGGTAAAGGAAAACCTCACCTAAGGTGGCGCATACAAATGAAAAGTGACCTAAACGAACTTCGTGTGTAAAACTAGAGACGGCTAGCGCAAGATCGAGCTGGCTGGGAGCGCTTGTTGGTTGACGTCCAGTCCCACCGCGGACTGTAGCATTATCTAAAGTAAAGTAAGTTGTCATTTTCTTATAAATATACATACCTAATTTTTGATTTTACTTATCAGTGCTTCTATTGCGTACAATGTAATAATTTTATATAACGCCTCCCTAAAACTTTATATTGCAAATGCTTATCAACTAACAATTATGCTTGATTCAATCCACGCTTTCTTTATTTATTTGTTACTGTTTTGTTACCTTTTAGTTGACTTTTACTATTGTCCAATTAATTTAGATTATAATAAATATCGTGTGCTATAAGAATTAATCGTTCTGACTCCGATTCCCTTTCATTCATAAAAAAAATATAACAGGCACATTTTTTAGTCGTATTTCTGTTACGTATTCGCCAGAGAATCATCTCTGGACAATGAATTCCATTTTTTTTTTTTTCACTGCACATATTATTATTTTTTTTTTTGTAAATTTTTGGAAAAATTATCCTAATTTTCTATTTCACAAAAGAATGCTGTCAATTTTCAAAACAATGGCGCGACAATTTCCTTTTAATGGATTCAAAGTCTGTGGTGGTACCTCTCACCACTCTTGTACGAAAAGTCTACACGAATTGTATTGTGCATGTTTTAAAAAGAACAAAGAAATTTCCAAGAATGAAATCCTTTAAAATTACATCCACAGACAGAAGGAAAATGCCACCCAAACTCTCAATATTGTGTTCAATTTTGTCTAACATTATATTAATGACATCGTCTCGACAAAATGGATTTACATACATAAAAGCGTAAAGAAAGTTTACTTATACGAGTATAAGGGAAGGAAAATTATTATTCCAAGATATAGGGATATGTATATCAGAGTGTCAATACCATGCAAATACAAGTCAACTAACCATGGATGCTAATCATTAGTTTTCTTTTGAATAGCTATGAAGGAAGTAAAAGGAAAAAGTAAAAATTGTTCGTTCGAATATTCTTTTTTGACAGATCTACCTATTGCAGCTTTCGACTTATTAGTAAAAGTAAAGGTGAGGACCAAATATACATAAGTAACAATATTTGGAAAAATAAATTGTTATGCTACTAAGTTCTAGCTGTTTGTCAATAGATGGCTCCAGCAGTAAGTGCTGGTCGATTTTGACATATCCAAAACGTCATGAACCGAGCTTAGACATATGGTAAACAAACTGTTTTGACACATTAGTGATTTTGTTTTGGCGTCATATACTTTTAGCTGTGTGAAAATGTCTGATTGTGTGCCAAGTAATTGTCTTTTGTGGGAAGTGTTGATTTACTTCTTTCATTTGAAGAAAACGGCGGCTGAAGAGCTCCAAAAAGTTTACAGAGATGCTGCTCTAAGTGAAACAATGTGCCGTGATTGGTTCCGTCGCTTCAAAGACGATGTTCGATGTTGACGACCGTCCTCGTGAAGGAAGGCCAAAATCCTTCGAAGACGCTGAATTGGAGCTTGCTTCATCATTAACTTGGGTTCCTTATGATTTGAAGCCAAGGGACGTTGAGCGTGGTTTTTCGCCTGTGAACAACTGCCCCAGCGGCAAAAAAGGAAGGGTTTTCTTCATCGCATCGTGACGGATGATGAAAAATGGATTCATTACAGCAACCCAAAGAAAAGAAAGTCATGGGGACTGCCCAGTCATGCCTCTACGTCGTCAACTTGGCCGAATATTCACGCTGCGAGGATTTATGCTGTGTATTTGGTGCGACTAGGTCGGTGTCATATATTATGAACTATTGAAACCCAACGAAACCATCACTGGGGCACGGTATCGACTTCAATTGATGCTATTGAGCCGCGAGCACTGCGCGAAAAACGGCCACAATACGAGCAGAGGCACGAAAAAGTGATTCTACAGCATGACAACGCTCGGCCTCACGTTACCAAACCCGTTAAAATCTACCTGGAAACGCTCAAATGGGAAGTCCTACCCCACTTTCCCCAGATATTACGCCATCCGATTATTACTCATTCCGTTCGATGGCACATGGTCTGGCTGGTCAGCAGTTCCGCTCATATGAAGACATCGAAAAATGACATAGATCGAAATATTCATTCATTCGATAGTTTTCTTTTGTTACTAGTTTCATTCACTGAACATTTTCGTTCTTTCGAACTATTATTAAGTTAATTTCATTCAATAGTTGGCTAAATGAGCTGAGTAGGTATGCAGTCGTCCAAAATGTCCGACATCAGAAATTATTTTTAAGTCGCAATATTTCCTAGAAAATGTGGTAAAGAAAAAAATTATTACGGCCGAAATCTTTGAGTTTGAAATCGTCTAAAAGATGTATGCCGAACTTTTTAGAATTCTCGAAAATTTTTCACAATCCTGCAAAAAAATTGGATTTACCTTGTAAACCAGTCACTTTACATATTTCAGGAAAAATAAAATCATACAAGCAGGAGAATTGGTACTCATTTTTCATTCCTAGCCTTGTCATTGAAATAGTATACTTAAAAAAAAGTAAAGTGCTCGACTGGGATACACGCACTTGGACCTATGAGTTGTTTATTTGCAAATCACTCTGAATTAAAATTTAAGCAAAATTGTTAAAATGTATTTTTATATTTTTTGAAAAATGCGTTAGACCACAAAATTTATTTTAAAATTTTTCATATATCACATATTGCTTGGATTTCGAATTTTAACAATATCGTTCGAGTCATACCCGGAAAATAATCAATTACCAAAAATTTGGAGTGTTTTTTTAAGAGCTATAGGATTTGGAATTGAAATAAAATACACAAAAGTTCGTAAAATGAGCCAAAGTTTTTTTATTCGATAGATAATTTTATTGCAACCAGGGGTGGCCATGGTGTAGTGGTAACATCAACGCTTGTCACGCTCTTGGTTCACAGTTCAAATCCTGATTTCAACAATCATCTATTTATTTCGTTTGGAATAAATAAAAAAGTCGATCAATTGGGAAAGCTTAGTCAACTCTACTGCGAAGGCATAGCACGGGCAGTATGGTGGTCATATGGCTTAAATGCAACTTGATCGTGATGATGACATCAGGTGGAAGGAAAAAAAATACTGTTAATCATGAGAAACGACAAAAAGGAAAACAAACAAGCTCTCCAGTTATCTGGACGCCACCCTTGGAGTTTACTGAAACTTAATACCACCTAAGTTTCAAACCCACTACACCAATATTTCTTTCTCTCTCTCTCAATTTCCACAAACGCCCGTACTCTGAAATAATTTAATGGTATTCATATCCCATTTGGTGCGCGCAAATTATAAAAAAAAAAAAAAAAATGGCATTAATGACGAACATTTTTTTCGAGCATACAGCCATCACGGGAGCGTCTCAGGAATTGCATCCTTGAGCTCCAATTTTCGACTACTTTTTCGAGCATTTGAGGCCGTGTCTCATGAATGGTGCGCTCGATGTTGGCTTCCAATACTGGAATCGTTGTTGGCTTGCCAGACTTCAAATACACCGATAGAAAATAGTCCAACGTTGTCAAATCACGCGACCTTGGGGGCCAGGCTACATGTCCATGTCTGGAGATAATGTTGTCATCGAACACTTCCTTCAATAACTCGATGGTTTCGTCGGCAGTATGGCATGTGGCACCATCCTGTTGAAACTAAATGTCCTGCAGATCATGTTCACGCAATTTTGGAAACAAAAAATCGTTGATCATGTCTCTGTACTCGTACCGGGCGCCATTGACGATGACATTTCGGTTTTTCTTTATTTTTGAAGAAGTAGGACCGATAATGCCGCCAACCCATAAACCGCACCTTTGGATTTTCCTCGCTCCAAATCCGATAATTTTGCTTATTAACAAAGCCACTGAGACAAAAGTGAGCCTTCGATCCAAAAGTGATTGGATCGACTTGCAACTGTTCAAGCGCTCAATCACTGAACTCACGACGCAAACGATAATCGTTCGACTTCAGTTCTTCTAACAATTGAATATTATAAGCATGTGAATCAAAATCCTCGCGCAAAATCTCCCACAAATTCGATGGACACAGGCCAAGTTTTTGCGCACGATGATGAATCGATGAATTAAGATCTTCCTCAACACTGGCCTCAACGGCGTCGATATTTTCATCTGTGCGCACTCTGTGCATTCTTGTCTGTGGTTTCGAGTCCAAAAGAGTAAATGTTTTGCGAATAGCCGACTCAGTTGTGTTGGCTGTAAAATTTGCGTAGCGCTCTATAAACATTTTTTATTGAACACTGATTTTTGAAATAAATTTCCACAATTCGTAACTGCTGCTCAAATGTAAAGGCAGAACTATAATAGAACAATGGTTTCGTACGATCATTTCCGAAACAGTGCGAATACAAAGGATTTATATCGTGTGACCATAATAGCTTTTTGTTTCGAATCATTAAGTTTTCGTTCACTAACCAAGCCCGCAGATTTGAAACGTGGATTCATTTTTTGTTTAATTTTTGTGCAGAAATGGCAATTTATTAATAATTTTGACTTGCAGACTTTTTTTTGTTCTGTGAAATCTAATGAGAAATATTACTAAATTAATTTTATCCACAAATCATTGGCTTCATATGTCATTTAATCAAGGAATAACTCCATATAAATAGCCAACTTTTTATTGTCCTAATTTTACAACAAGGTTTCTACGTTTAATGTTATCCATTTGTAACAAGTAAATACTTATAGACGACTACACATTTTATATTTACGTATTTTCGTAGCCCCCTGCTCCTGAAATCATTGTAATTAAAAAGTAACGCAACACAATGCCTTAAGGACATCCATTCACAACACAATTTCTCACGAAATGGTTCGACATATTCATTGAATCATTCTCTTTTGCTACTAAAAAATGTACCACCTACTTATTTGTTTTCAACATTTGAAATTGAAAATTATGTGCTTTTTCAACGTTTCAGGCTGTTGATCCCTGACGTTCATAATTACAACAAAAGAAGGAATTAATGCGTATTTTATTCCATGAAAACAAATGCAAGGATTTGAAATTTTATTCCATTGAAGTACTATTTATAGAAAGAGAAAAACAACATGGAATAACACTTAAGCTTGAAAGCAATTATTTATTCTTAGTGGTTTAATGGACGACAGAGTTGATCAATTCAATTATTTGAATATTTTATGAGAAAAACACAAACATATTTCGAAGAGGAAGAAGTGAAAAGTTTTTGTTTACACTTGTGTTCGAAAATTCTTTCCTAAATCGAAAACAACTGTTTTTTTTTCTGTTTCCAAAATTAATTACCATAATTTATTTTATACGTAAAAAGTTACCGTACACAGGATTGGCTATAAAAAAAAACTTTTCATCAGAGGCTCTTGGATCTACGAATTCCTTTTCTTCGATATTTGATTAAAGTTGTCAGAGAATAGTAAGAATGCAGCTTATTCTAATACTGTTCTACAAATTTGGAGTATTCGACAGCCAAATCTAGGATTTTGATATCGGATTCACTATTAATTCAAATGTTTTGCTTTGGTGTTATGGTTAAGTGACCGGACAGCTAGTAGCTGCTTCTAGAATACAGAAACAGAATAATATACTACCTTGATCAAAAAGTTTCAGGAATGACTACCCTGTGGCGCTTTCAGTCACCTGATTCAATTTTTTTCGTTTGACACATCTGCCATTAACATTCTCTCCAAATTTTAACTTCGTAACTTGACATTTGTAAAAGCTATACTGTGGAGAGTACATCTGCTTCGGTGTGTGTTTTCGATTTTTTACGATTTTAAAAATTGGATCAACTTTGCATCAAATTTTGTGTTAAAAACGAGTTCAATGGTACGAAGTCTTTGGAAATATTGGAGAAGTGTTTCGGCAACGATATTCTATCGAAAACATACTTTTATGCGTGGCACAAATGCTTCCAAAGTGGTCGTGAATCCGTCGAAAATGACGAACGCAGTGGTAGGCCGTCGACATCGAAAACAGATGAAAAAATCAATAAAATCAAAGAAATGTTGGCCGAAAACCGCAAATCGACCATCAGAGAACTGGCAGAGATATTTCAAGATATTTTGGTTAAAGATTTGGGCTTCAGACGTGTCGCTACAAAGCTGGTACCGAAAGACCTGAATTTCATGCAAAAAAGGGACCACATTGACATCGCGAAAGACATAACTTTAGCGGCTGAATCCGACCCAACATTCATCAAACGCATAATTACTGGAGACGAGACGTGGGTTTATGAGTATGAAATGCAATCCAGGCATGGCGAGTGAATGGCGTACACTGAATGAATCACGGCCGAAAAAACCATGTCATTTTCAGTTGAAAAATAATGCGATGCTCACGGTTTTCATGGATTACTCGTACAACGGTGTTGTGCATCATAACAGTCAACAAGGTTTATTATTTGGTTTAACATTACACGTTTACGTGAAGCAATTCGCCAAAAAAGACCGGATTTGTGGGCAAACAACTCGTGGGTTTTGCACCACGATAACGCACCGTCGCACAATGCCATCTTTATTCATGAGTTTTTGACCAAGAACAGTGCAAATACTAACCAACAGCCACCGAATTCGCCTGATTTGGCTCCCTGCGATTTCTTCCTCTTCGATCGACTCAAGAAACTGCTTCGGGGAACGTGTTTTAGCAGCCGAGAGGAGATAATAGAAAAAGACGGCTCTGATGGCTATACCAAAATCCGATTATAAAAAATGTTTCCAGGATTGGACCAAGCGCTGGCATAAGTGCGACTCAGTCAGTGGAGACTACGTTGAAGGGGATAATGTTGATTATCAAGTAGAAACTTTTATTTTCAATTTTCTGAATAAATTCGTAAAACATTTTGATCAAGGTAGTATTCAAAGATTCCAGAAGAATTATCATACATCGGTGATAATTAGGTACTATTCTCTACCTAACTTACTAAAGATTTTGGGTGATTTTGTCGATGACGGGCGTAAATAATTCGGATAACGTAACGGATGCAGGATGTGGAATCACATGATTCTGCGAATCAGACACATGATAAAATAAGTAAAATGTGACCACAAGACACCTGTTATTATGTTTACATTTCTTTTAACACTCATACATTTATTAAAACTTCAACATTGACTAAACATTGACCCACCAGTTTAGTAACTCATAAAAAAGAATTGAAATTACTACGAACGTGCGAATCATTTTTAAAAGACCCCATTTTTTGTCAAAGATTTTATTGTGATCGTAGAAATCTATACAATATATAGATGCTTTATAGACCTTTTATTTTATATTAAGATTGCTATCCGGAACCGGAAAATACTAAAGCTAGACGCATTAACAATAAGTCCACAATTTATCAAATATCAACAGAACCGACCAGCTTCACCCCTCCTTTGTTTTTATTTAACAAGTTATACGTCCTATTTGTCACATGATATCTCTAAAAAAAAATGTCCAAAATCAAAACATCCGCATAAGGAAGAAAATCAAATATTTATTACAGAAAAACGATAACATAAAAACAAAACAAAATAGATCCTTTTTCGGATATGAAAAGTATGGTGTTTCTACTTGTCACATTTGTCAAGATTTTCAATGTTCTTTGACAAAATTCGTTGTCTATAAATCTTCTCTGAAAAAATTCCTGAACAACATAGCAAACAGCATCAAATTTAGTTCAGTCTTTCTTGAGTTATAAAGTTACAACGCAAACGTTTTATATTACCAAGAACAAGGAACTAGTTAGGAGGTGTGCTCAATTTATCTATAACTTCTTCAATGGTCTGCTTGTAACTTATTACATGGCTGTCATATGAAGGCTTAAGAAATTCAAATATGTATCCACTTCTTGGAAAAAGTTTCTTGGACAAGAAAGATTAAAAACATTGCTAAAGGGACTGATTTTGATTTTAATTAAACTGCATTTTTGAGTTATTTTCCAATCAACATGTGTAGGGTTTGGCACCAATGACAGATTGTTTCCTCGGACTAGAGTAGATTTTAAATTACATTTTTATACATTTATTTTTGTCCTTCGTTTTCACATTCAAGATGGATTTCAACTTCTGTCCTCTGGCCTTTCACGTTGTTGCTGCTCTATTGAGCAGGTATAGATTTGTGAGATTATTTTGTTCGTAAACATCTTTCAACGATTTAATTTTAATATGAATAGCAACTCAATGACACATACTTTTCTCGACAAATTTTTAATATAAAAAAATTAATGAGTGGACTAGCTCTTCTTTAGAGATGTGCCTGCTAATTGCAGAAGTTTATGTGGTGTTTATTTACTTAATCATCAACAGTTTCATACCAATCTTACCTGTGACTGAGAACAACAATACATATACAAACTTCCAGGGAAAAAAAATGGATATTTTAAAATCTAGTATTTACTGCTGCGTTAAACATAATGTGAGTATATTTAGTGGGAATAACGTACTGATTATTTTAAATTATTAATATATCCCATCCGGAGTAGGTTGATGGTGAAACAAACTTAGGGAAGGGGATATCTACGGATATCTACGGATACCCAATTCCATGTTATAGTGCGAAAAATTGTTCATCTTTAATTACTTAAACTTTTTAGTTATAAAACTCTAATTATTAATATATAGTGGTATAGTTATAAAGCCAATTAAAACCGTGTGTTGCACTCTGCATCAATTTGGTGGATAGTCTATCGTTGACCCCCGCATTCTCAAGCTGGAGAGTCAGTACTACCCCAGCAGATTTACTGCTTTCGTGGCGGTTTCCGATTAATCCTGGCTTTAACAGTTTTGTTCGCCTGTGGAGTTCTGACAGTGGGAGGGCGTCCAGATCCCTAGCGGTCAGTTACACAACAGTTCAATGGCAATAGGTCCGGAAAATATAGCCTCTTTACAAAGCCAATTATAAAAACAAGGGTTTTCAGTATTGCTCCATTCCATATTTACAAACGACTTTTATGTAAATCTTTTTACGCGTTAACTTAGTATAAATGCCACTCATTGAATACCTGTTAATATAGAATTTCGATATTAGTTTCATGATGAGAGCATTTAAACGTGTACCAGTGACATGACATATTTCTCTCCTAGAATGTATTTCCGCCATAAAAACAAGACGTGAATTGAAATATTTCTGGGTTGCAGCTTAACCTCATTCTCATCCTTACCTGTGAAGATTTATTGAGCTAGATAGACTTTCTTACTGGTCCAGATCAAGACTTAGCTAGTCTTTAGTAAAAGAAACTTAACTCTCATTTTGTAGTTGCCTTTTAGAATACTAAATGCAACTGAATCCAATTTACCGCCTAACAACAAAGTTACTGATTAAAGTGTTTCTTCCAAGACGCATATATATCACTAAACCAACAATTGTAGTCGTCGGAATTAGTAAAATTGATAGCTTTCATAAGAAAAACTCAAACGTGAGGAACATCTCAATATCCTGCTCAAATGTATTTATGTATATAAAATCTAACTTTCTTTTCATCTTATCTCTAGATTTATAAAGTAACGATATCAAAACTTGTTACCAACTCCAACCATAGGACAAATAAAAAAAACTATGAACGACCCTCTGCCTCCACCCACTAATGAAACGACACGATTGAACGCCTAATGACTTACCAAATTAAGTTCATAATTTCTGACATAAAGCACTGTTACGTAAATTGAATATTATTCTACATCACTGGCAAAGTAATATACTGTCAGCCAGGCACGCCAGCATATGGAGTCCCTTTCATTCTCTTTTCAGACATATTCCAAGCCAAGCGGAAAAGTATCAAGTTCATTACGGCACCCTACTCTCAACATTACCACAAAAAAAAACCCGAAGAAATTTGTTTCTTGAATCTTAACGCGTTTGTGATATGCCGTTGATATCCTCCGCCTAACTGATTTCGAGATACATTTTCCCCTAAAATAAAAAAAAGTGACATTAGGGACAAATTGGTTCTAACATGGAAACTGTGGAGAATAAACTTTTACGATGTGTTACGCATATAGGATTATTCAGAAAGCATATTTTCGCCATAAAGCATATTATCCTTAAAACTATGTAATAAGTGTCTGTCGTTGTGTGAATTTAAGTAGTCATATTTTGTATATAAATTTTAATTAAGGGACGGACAGCGTTGATGGAATTTCATATAGCAGAATCTAGAACACTCTTTGGGAAGCCGAAAATATCTAAGAGTATTTCATAAATGTTGAGAAGGGTTATTGAGTTCAACACGCGGATAACCTTAATTTAAAGGCGGCCACAGACTTTGTGTTTTTTTTTTTCAGCAAGGCAAGTTATCGACTTACGTAGACCACTACCTGGGAACATGTACTTGTTGTGTTATCAACGAACAATTAAAACACTTGTGTCTCCGTTTTAAGGGCTGAACAGAATGTGTATCTGTTGCTGAGTCTTGCAGCGCTGTCAAACATCTGCCGCGCTGCTTGCGATTAAAGTAAACACAATGAAAGCGACTGTCAAATTTGCATCTTGTGTTTTTACTTCTTAATTTTATTAGTGCTTAAACGAGTTTGTTATTAATTGTGGATAATGGATATGGACGAACAAGAAGAAATTGTTTTTATTATGTGCGCATGAGCTATTTCGCAACAAAATTAATGAAAAAGAGGAAGCGCAGATGGTGGGTTCGTCCTCTTTATAAGGAAAGAAAAGAAAGAGGATTTTTTGAGGCAACTTTCAAACACCTCAAAGAGCACGACGAGGACCTTTTATTAAAGCAACAAGGATGAGAAAGCAACAGAACAATTTATTGCTAGGCCTGGTAAAAGAAAAATTGAAATAAACATCTATACGTAAGCGAATTGTAGCTTTGACAACTTCTGGTTGTAGCTGTTTCGCACTCTTCCATTTTTTTTTTTGCACTCATCAACTGTAAACAATGGAAACAAAATAAATGTAAACAAAGTTTACAAATGCTTTTTTTTTACTTGATATTCCAAATTCGTCGGGTATCTCCTTCCATTTTTGATTTTTTTTTTTAAATTTTTATAATTGGAATTTGACAACTTCCAAAGAATTTCGTGCCTTAATTTCCAAAACAACAAAAGCTTTTGTGTACAAATTCATAAACGTCAAATTTGCATCGATGCTTGAAGTTGAACAAAATCCAACTTCGCGATTCACGACACAGATTGTGTTGCGGCTTACGGCTTTCCATACATTTAATATTTTGACAGCTTGCGACTCGGACTCAGACCCAGACGCAGATACACATTCTGTTCGGCTCTTTACTCTAGTCTTTATTTGATCTACTTCTTTTACACTCTAAATTTTCAGTATTTTTCTTATCTTCTTATTTTTCTGCCACGTGAACAGGTCCGGCCACTTCTAATGTTCTAGACGGAATGTTTACTAATCTGATCCCGACGTTCATTTATGTACAGCATGTACGCAGCGAAGTGGAACGTCGTTCACACACGTCGTTTACATGCGACGATTTGGATTGCAATTGCAACGTTCATGCGCGTTAGCTCTGTTTGCTACATCGCGTTTTTGGATTGTAATTGCAATGTTTATGTGCGTTAGCGCTGTTCGCTACATATTCGTAATGAGAGGAAAATAGAACACTGGGTTAGTACCACACAGATAAAGATATATGTAGATCTCAGAAGGTCGACCCTCGAATTAGAAACCCTCAAGAGTCCACAGCCTTCTTTTAGCCATAGTGGGACATTTACAAAGTATGTGAAGAACAGATTCTATTCCCTCGTCATCCCTGTAGCTCCTACAAAAATCATTATGGGCGAGATGCCGGGAACCTCCGCGTTATTACCAGTGGCAACATAAAAAGTCAACACGCCGAGAAAGACTCATGTAACTCTACGATTGAGCCTTATAAGAGAAGTATGTAGATCTTTTCTTATCAAGGGCTGGCTAAAGCAATCTCGAGGTTGCGCATGTTTCTAGGTTGCCCCAAATCATATTTGCTGTAATTGTGGCGTCGTCTTCGATTTTCTTATTGAAAATGATAATTGGAATTCTTACAAAAGAAAGAGCATAGGAAGGATTTAATTCCAACCCCTTCCTCGAAAGTTCATCCGCTATTTCATTACCCATGAGCCATGGTACCCAGCATTGGCTCTGGATATCTCGGTTAATTATTTAATCTTGCTGATTTGATAGCCTTAACGTCTGCCTGGCTATTAATGAGAAAAGTAATAACCCTTCTGACAATATTTTCGTTTTTAATTGCTTTTTCAGCGAAATTTTAAAGGAGTAGCCAATTCCTAGGATTTCGCAGTAAGCCCCAGCTCTTGTGCCAACATCGAATTTGGAACTGTCGGTGTAAAAAAAATTCAGGTAATCCTGTCACAAAGCCAACTTGTCGGACTTTCCTTCAAATCTATTGCAACTTGATTCTTCTTCTTGAGAATGTCGTGCAAATCAGGTCTTTGACATAAAAAAATAAAGCATAGCACAAGAAAAAATTTTAATTGATTTTCAAAATACCAAAATTTTTCAACAATCTTCTGTCTGCTAAAATACCAGCAACTCAAAAGTTAGCAAATTAACAAAGTTTCTTGACCAAATTCTGTTAAATGTTTCCTTGGCAGACACGATAAAATGTCCAGCTATAGATAAAATGGGGGAATATGGAAATTAAATTTAGCAAACCGCTCAAAGCATACACACACTCTCCATTTTACTCAAATACTCAAATTGACCCCGTCGGACCGAAACTTGAACGATGACTTCTGCTTACCAAAAGTGTATACCCTCGGGAACAATGAAACCACATTTCAATTTCATTTGCTATAATATGTGGGCCATGGACATTCATTCTTCGAGAGAAGGTTGGGAAGTAAATAAATGCTTTTAATTCTTCAGGTACTCGTACTACAAAGTAAGCTCTTAACTAAAATACTTTTTAATTTCTTGGGAATTTTTAGCGTAATACTATATGGAAGTTTCCATTACTAACGAATCCCTAAAGCACATCGCTCTCATATTCAAAAGAAAAATAGTACAAGGACGAAATTTACACTTTCATGGTTTCAATATGAGCATCCATTAAATTACGTTTCGGAGCTTAGCAGATAGGCCGTTGCAATTAGGGTGAGACTAAAAGTCGTGATGTTACTTGTTGGAATAAAATATCCCAGAGGTAATATCGTCTCCCTCGCGGATCTCCGGAGAGGGTGGGGTGGACTGTCTCTATGGGTACGGCATACAAATAAAAACCTACATCAAATTCATGTATCTGCACACTCATCTGTAGTGGAAACCAACAGCAACAACCTAATAATTGAATTTTGCAACATTAAAGGCCTGGGATTTAACTACTTAAATATAAACTGGGCCGTGAGCACCTAGAGAGATGAAACCACACATACAAGTGCTAACAGAAATTCATCTTGATTCATCAACAGACTTCACATTTCTTCGATTCTATCGATGGTTTGACTTTGTCAACTCGTATGTATCCATGCCTAATCTTTGCAAAAGGTATTGATATCTCACCAAAAATACTGATGTAAAAAAGGGGTCAGTTTCTCTACCTGTAACTTGTTCCAATGCCTTTCTAAATAAAATGTGGCACTTATTCAATGTCTATTTAGTTAGACCTGTGCAAAATTTTATTTAGAAATTCATTAGAAAAAGTTAGATTTGGCATATACTCGTACTGCGTTCCGGGTAATTGAGCATGCGGTCACAAAAAAAGTTGTGTATTGTATATGAGAGTACACTACCGGTCAAAAGTTTTGAAGCAGCAAGGAAATTTTAAATAGAAATGTAAAGAAAATATTCGTACTTTTTTAAGATATTTATTAAAATCGAAAATTTGTTTAACAATAAAAAAATATATGGATAAGCAAAATTACTCTTTACTTAAGAAATTTAACAGGAACAAGTACAATATTGGCCTCACCAAAATAACCACCTCTATTTTTTTGATTAGTTTTCAAAAGTTGAGGGCATTCTTTATACTCGTATAATTTTGTTTTGTTCATTTTCAACTGTTTTTTAAGCCGTGCTACTTTTCTAACACTTGAAAAATAGCCACAGTCACTCCGATTGCTAAGCCAGGTAAACATAAAGATAATCCACTCAGTTATAGATCTATAAGTCTGCTAAGTAATTTGAGTAAGGTTTTGGAAAAAATAAACAAAAATAAAATCGAAGGTCATATTGATGAATGCAACAACTATCCAAATAGTTACAATTCGATACTGTCTGGCACGGTGCTTTAATTTATTAACTTATAAAATTCAACTTTCCCATTCCTATTGTTAAGTTAATTGATGATTGTTTGAAGGATAGAAAGTTTGCAGTCCATATCTGCAATAGCGAGTCTTGCTTATATAGTGTGTCCTCTGGTGTACCACAAGCATCAGTCCTTGGTCCAATCCTCTTCAATGTATATGTATCGGATACTCCACAGCTCGATAGAAACACCCACCTTGCTATGTTTGAGGATAATACGGCCCTCGTTTCTTCCAGTACATTTGCGAAGATGCGCTAATATCTCTGCAAAATTCATTAGATCTAATAGATCAGTACTTTGTTAAATGGAAAATAAAGATAAATGCCACGAAATCTCAAGCAATGTGGTTTTCTCGACGTAAAAAGCCTTGTTATTTACCTAATGTTAAGCTTCAGCTTTCCTCTCATGATATCGATTAGTCAGATGAGTGTAAATATCTTGGTATCATCTTAGATAAGAAATTAACATTTCAAAAGTATATAGTATATACAATACACAAAATTAACATCACCACTAGGGTTATGTATCCGTTTATCAATAGGAAATCAAGTCTGAGCATGCAAAATAAGATGTTAATTTTTAGAACAATTTTTCAGGTCATCCTCGGTCCAATATGTTCTTCTTCTTACGGCGAAGTTATGATCCGGAGTAGAAGGATCACAACCTTCCCACTTTACTGCATCCCTACTGGTCTGCTTGTGGGGTTTGCCGGTTTGACCTCAGAAAGTGCCGGCAGCCTTCCCGGTTTTGGATCACTTCGTCACTGAGGCCAATCAAATGCTGGTGTTTTTGCATTTGTGTGATCCAGTTGTTTTTTGGTCTGCCTTTTTTGCGCGATTGCGTAGGAACGTTGATTGATATTGCCTTTTTGACGGGGTTCGAAGGATCTCTCCTTTGAACATGACAATACCAACTGAGCCGGTCGTGCTCTATCTTGCTTGTGATGGGTTCTTTTACATGACGGCTTCCTCGAATCTTTGAACTTCTTATTCTATCAATCTTCGTTACGCCTGCTGTCATGCGAAGCATCTTCATCTCAGTTGCCGTTAATTCGCCCTCATACTTTTTTTACATTATCCAGCATTGTGAACCGTCTAATATGTGCGGCGTTATTCTGGCAACAGCGTTTCGAATGTTGGCCTCGAGCTCGTCCAAAGTGGTTGGCTTGTTAGCGTAAACTAAGGACTTGACGTAGCCCCAGAGAAAATAATCGAGGGGTGTCAAGTCGCCTGATCGCGGTGGTCAATTGATGAGCGCTCGCCGTGAGATGATCCAGTCGCCAAATTTCTCTTTCATCACTTCGAGCGTTGCGTCGCTTGTATGGCATGTAGCGCCGTCTTGTTGGAACCACAGCTTGCTTGTCAAGCTCTGGCGATAGAAAGGCGGTTAAGATCACTTGGGGCTATAGGACTACCAGATTAATTGCGACCAAAACACCCCCAATTCATTACATTGCTACCTTCTTTCTTTGCCAATTGGAGCCATACAAGCTTCTAATGCTCCCTCGCCTTTTAACCGGTACACGAATACTCGTCTTCTAGATCCAAATATTTGAAATTTTGATTTATCCGTCCAAAGAACTGCATTAAATTACTCTAACGCCCAGATTTTGTGAGTTTTAGCCAAGTTTATACTATTGTGCTTATGTCTAGTCGTTAGTTTTAGTTTTTTAGACGTGCAGACTTGTGTTAAGAGTGGAAGTCGAAGTCGAAACAGGAAAACGACATTTTTCACTTAAAGGGACTGTGATTTGTAGTTAAACATCAGTTTCGTTTGGACACCACTTGGCTTGGTACAGACGTCTTCTCTTCCTTCCTGCCTTTAGTTCGTCTAGTATCTCGTTTTCTGACAAGAGTATGGCACACGTACCTTTACACGAAACACATAACTGTTTGCAATTTGTTGCTCAGTATATACCTCATCCGCTTGTAGAGTACAGATATCACCTTGCTGTTCACTATCTTCGTCTCGCCATTTTTAAAGTGAAACATACAGTAAAGCTACAATCTGTCTCGAAGGGATCGTATGATACTTTCTGCTCGAAAGATAGTTCCGCAATTTTTAAAGGATTAAAAACATTAACTTTTCCCAAGATTTTCTTAGAAATAAAAGTGGGCGTGTCTGTCACCATTTGTAATCGAAGTTTACGGAGTCCAATTAGATCTTCGCAATAAGACTTAACCATCACCATAAATAGCTTAGAAAAAGCAAATATTCTTCCTCTTTTTTTTAAAAAAAAGCTCCCCAAAAGTGGGCGTGGTTAGGTGTAATGTAGAGGAAGTCAACAGCTAAACATATTATTAAGGCAATATTTTCCAGTTTCCAGCAAAAATATTACAAAATATTTTACCCTTGTACTGCTTCGGATTGTACAAGAGGTTGGTAAACACTGCTCTCGGAAATCACAATTTTCTCTTATGGATGCTTGGAGGCATCTGAGAGACCTTACTAATTAAGAAACTAATGGTTATACCCAATTATGGCAAAAATCGATTTAATTGGCATCGTAAATATGACGGTTTATAAAAGAAGCCTTTCACCGCAAATAAAAAAGAAGTAGATCTTACTCCTCTTCTTTGCTGAATAGTTACAGGATTTGCTTACTAACTTGTCCCGTTTTTGCATTAATGACTTTTTACTCCATTGTAAATCCAATGGAACAACTGTACTCATAGGCGCTTGTAATTGCACCCTTAAATGCCTCTACAGCGTGCTTCAGTTCTAGGTTACGTCGCACCATTATATTGGCTCGTGCTGTCCCTAGATTGCTTCTCGGATTGGTTCTACAAGTCCTAATTATGTTACTTCTATTTTATGTACATATTGTACTAAGTGCAATGGTATTAAAAAGTTGAGTAATGTGATGCAATAACGCGTAAAATGTAATCTCTAACTTTCTACATAATCATCCAAGGAGACGTACGACCCCATTCCTCAATTGGATAATATTGCGTATTTATTTTTAAGCATCAAAAACCATTGCCGGTTCCATGTGTCAGACCTTTACTTTTACATCCAACTTTTACATATAGCAATTGCTAGATTAAACTTTTTCATTACGAGTACTCCCTCTGACCTAAATTGCTAATGATGAATACTTGGCAATCTGTTACCGATTGCTTTTTCGTATGTAACCTAGTTACTTATTGTATTTGCTAAAATGCCTCTTAAGGATGTGGGATTTCCCGCCCAAACAGTGTGCAACCAAGCAAAAGAAACTCTCGTTAAAAGTGCTTTCGCGGTTTTTGAGATTGAGCAAAATTAATTTCCTGCCTTTCCCCGGGTTGTTTCTTCCATCACATCAATGACGGATACTTCACTGATCCGGAAAGGCTCAGGAATTTAAGAGTGGATTTTAAAAAAGTGTCGGTGCGAAAGTTAGCAGGGTTTTATTGAAAAGTGCCAGGAAAAGTTTGTGTGAAAATTTCCCTCCTTTTTGGGTTCTGATGAATAATGAGACACTTGGTGTTTTGAAAATTAGGAAAATGCTTCATTTTATGCAAATGATTTGAGTTGATTTTCAATCAGAATGGTGATGTGATGTTCGAAAGGAAAAGGAGATGATAAGGGTTAAGTGCTGGAGGATGTCTTATACTCTTATTCTTTTATTTTTGTCACTTGGGATAATTTGGGTTGAGTTGGTTAATAAATTGCGAACCTTTTGAAAGCATAGTCGAGCCAAGAAAGAAGGGAAAATTTATTTAAATCTTTGGGTAGGCACCAAGAAGCATGATACCTTCATTTAGATAATGAAAGGGTGCAATGACAGTCTATTGATTTTGCGAAGGACATAAACTAAACGGAGTTTGAGGGAACTAATTTCGATTGAGTGTCTTCTTCACACAGTCGTAAAAGTTTGGGAAATTTCAATTTAACGTCTATACCTACTCGTATATACGAGTTAGTAAGTTTTCATGCAGAAACGCAGTGATTTTGAAGGGACGCTTTGCATATTGAACAGCATTTGAATAGATACTCGTATGGCCATGTGGGCGATAGATTTATTATCTTGGTTTATCGATTGAAATCAGTATTCAAGTTTAAACTTCGTGTAACGCCCTCAGACTTTAACTTGATAATATATGACATCACTGTTTACTTTGACTTTCATCCGGCTTTTTCGGTAGAACTGCCTACGCAGTCAATTTGATAACAAAACAAAACTATGATACTAATCCATGTGTGTGGGCATCAGATATTGAGCATAACCCAACAAATGGAGATTTAGTGGTAAGTCTGTTATTCAATCCATTCTATTAAAGCCAATCATACATCTCTCCCATGGAGACAAACAATCTATTCAGCTTGGTTATAGCATTCTCTTATAGAATTAATTGCTTTGCCTAGAGTGCATAAATGGAAATTAGGTCCTGAAACAAAAGGCATATTCTTCATTGCTATGACACATGACATTCATTAATAAAGCATCACAAAGAAATCATAAATGCAAAAATGTCTCCGAGACATTCTTATGACAGAGAAAGAAGTAGAACTGCGCACAAAGATGTGACATCCATGTTACAAATAATGCCTCAAATGCAGTTCTGCTACTAAGAAAATAATAACAATAACAAATTGAAGATTTCATTTTATTGTATTATATATGAAGAAGTTATGTTCTGCACAAGATTTCATGTACAGAACATAACTCCTTGTTCCTCCTTATAAATTTATAGATACTCTAAAATTGTAGTACCAAGAAGTACGTGTTTATCTGGCTCGTAGTTGTAGGGTGAGTATCCAATATTTGAAAGAACAATGTTAAAAAAAATTTGTATATTTTCAAAACAGCTGATCTGATTAGCACGGAACACATACAGTGAACCAAAAAAAAACTTGTACAGTTTATTGTACCAGTGAAATAAAATAAGTTACGAAATTTGTTATATTTTTATAGCTTTCTTTGTTCTGTGAGTGATCGAAATCGTGAAAAAGTAATAACCATAATGGAAAAAAAAAACAAACGTCCGTTGAAATGAAAAAAACTTGTTATAAAATTGTGCATCTTCACAAACTAAACGGCAAATTGTACGCACAATTAAGGAAGATCATAAAATTTCGGCGGTCAAGATATCAAAAAAATAAAGTGAAAGTCAAATTGTTAATGTGTATCTAAAAACAGTCCGAAATTTGTTATATTCCGGGAAATACAGAGGATTTAAATCTCGAAATAAGCCCCTATTGTCCGCAAAGAATATAAAGAAGCGATTGAAGTATGCAAAAGAATACATTAACATTATATTCACCGATGAGTCAAAATTCAACATTTTTGGGTCGGATGATCGACGTTTCGTATGGAGAAAACAAGAAAAAGCGTTGGATCCAAAAAAAATTAATAAGACTGTTAAACACGGTGGTCGCCATGTAATGGTGTGGGGTGCGATGGGGGCAAACGGCGTGGGTAATTTTCAATTTATTGAAAAACAATTTGCAACTTACGAGTACTGCAACAAAACTGTGTCGCGCCGAGAATTTTTGCACATTTCTGGATGTATTGCAGCCATAACTTCACGGATGTTGGTTTTAAGTGCTCCAAAATTTAAGAATTGTCTGCATAGACACGATCTTTAGCATATCCTCACAAAAATAAATCAAACAGAGTAAGATCACATGATCTGAGTGGCCAATTGATGTCGCCAAATCTTGAAATTAAACGGGCAGGGAACTATTCTTGCAATAGAGCCAAATTTCCCTGTGTTGTGTGGCACGTAGGCCCATCCTGTTGTAACCACATCAATGTCTTCAATCTCAGGACAAAAAAATTTGATTATCGTGGGATGAAGATGCAAATCTAAGCACAAAATACGCCAAACGGAACTAAATGCCCAATTTCGGAGGACGGAGGGGAATTGATAATTCCGGGTTTTCGGCCTCTGAAGCACTCACTGCGGCTATATTTTCTATCGATCGAGCATAACGATGATGCACAGGCTTTACGACATCACAAACACTACCGATTTGTTCGGATTTGGTGATTGTGTTTCGAATAATCTATCCTTAAATAACGATATACAAATATTAAAGAACTGTTATTTTTGTAGTAAGATGCAACAATTTGAATGCGTTGAGAGTTGAGCTAAAAGATCCATATAGACAAATGGCAAGACATGCACTAACTACCTGTCACTATGGATGACAGATGAATTTGACAGATGCAGTACGGCAGGGATGTGAAATCCCAACCTCGAAATGAATGACTTATACTACCGCTCATAAGTATCTGCCCACCCTATGCAATTTTCAGGTAAGGAAACTGAGCGCAAAATTTACGGTAATAGGTGATTAAAGTATATGTATTGATGTGAATAAGAAAAACAGAAAATGTTTCAAAGTAATAAATTTGTCTACCGGCGTCGATTGCTAGCCCATAACTAAGCTAGCCAAACTATTTCTCTTAAGGCCCCGACCCATAGAATCCGGCGACGTCATTCCGTTGAAGGTTGATGGTGACGTTCACATATTGCCGGAAAAAACAGTACCAATCGATTGTCAATGGCGATGACAGTTTCTCTTCTCTCTCAATGCTTCCAGCAATGAAAGTGCTTACTCTCAATTTGCTGACTGCCAACGGATCAACGGACTAAAAAAGTAGAAAGTAAACCTACTTTATCCTTTGAAGTTCATACATGTGTCGGTTATGGGCCACCTTCCATAAGAATACGTGTATTCTATTTATGTGTCAGTTAAAAACGACGCAACAATGGATCAACGGATTCTATGGGTCGGGGCCTTTAATTGTTTGACATTTAACTGATTCAGTTATGCACAAATTAGTATTAATTTTAATGCATAAAGCTTTGGGAATAAATTTCGAATTTAATTTTGCAAACGAAATGATAATATTGATACAACTAATTGCAATACTCCACCGAAAGCAGGCATTTTATTTTCACAAATATTTCGACATATTGCACGAAATTGATTCTGGATCAGCCAACCGAAAAACATTATTGGGTTCTGCTTCGAAAAGGCTATTAGTTGGTTATTCAATATTACAGAAGGGGAGGAACTTTTATTTATTTATTTTTTTGTTTCCTTATTTTTCTTGTAGGTCGATTGAACGGTATTATTGCATCAGATTTAATCAATTTCCTTTTTCATTATCAAAGTAAACGACTAAGTATGGGAACTGGATATACAATTTCATACCACAAAATATAGCCAATGAAAATTATTCAACGAAATGAAGGAAATTTCATTTTAGTCCTTGAATGGAATTTTATTATGCAATATGCTTCAATATATACATAAGTACTATAGGAAATATATACATCGAATAACATAACATTCATTCAGAATGAAAGTGTATTTTAATATTGGAAGCAGTTTTTAGAAAAAAATGTTTTTTCCATCAAGTTTTCTCCAAATGAATGTTACACTGAGATTCCAATTATTACATATTATTGGCTATTATAGACAAACAATGGGGTTCGTTTTGCCATTATAATATACGTACAACTCGTACATAACTTACAACTAAAAATGGTTTAGAACAAAGTGTAAAGTATTTGTTAGATTTGTTGAGTATGAAATCAAAATATCATGCATTTCAAAACGATATCCAACTCGACCACGTTGCGGGTAACAATTGTTAACATACACAACTCGTGAGAGTTATACCATAACCTGGACTTAGTCGGCAATAAAGACTCAGAATCTGTTACGGAATGAGCAAATAAACAGATCAATTCTTAACAGTTTTATTTGGTCGGTTGGTCATGAAGGATGAGGACTATTCGGGCCCGTTATAATTCCCTCTGTAAGAAAAACTGTTTGGGAAAAGAAGATTATGATATAATGTAGGTGAAATGAAAATAGTGCGGGGACGGAAAGCCGGGTGGGATCTAGGGATCCGAGTAAACTCCAGGCTTTCTCCAAAACAGAAGGACTTGTCTTCCCAAGTATTTGTTATATTATACTCGTATCTATTCCTTAGCGCCCCAGTAGCCGAGAGGAAGTGCTCGAGGACCCGAGCAAGTGCATGATGTCATCAGTCCCATTCTGCGGTGTATAGTCCTACCATCAGTTTTAATTGCCTTCTGCCCAGATTAAGCATCTTTCTAGCTTAAAAAGAGCTAGGGCCCTCTATCATGACTTTTGCAGCTTTGCAAGTTTGCAACTTCCTCTACCACAGCTCATGACACTATACTCGTAGCTCATGACATTTTGCAAACGAGCTGCTTGTCTTGACGACCTTAATAGCTGCACCTATTAGATTCAGCTTTCCTATCCCATCTCCAGCCAATTCATTCGCCTTTTCGTTCCCCGGTATGTCAAAGTGGCCACATACCTAGAGCAGATTAACATGAGAGGAAGTTGCTAGGATGCTGAGTTTCTTAAATTTCCAAGTGCAATTAAAGTAGCTTGACTGACAGAGCAGATATAGATGTCATTACCCTGAGTTTCGGTATTAAGGAGTAGTTGAGCGCACTTGAGTATAGCAATCACCTCCGCCTGGAGCACAGTCACTAACTGTTCCAAATGGATTGCTAAATCGAGCGAAGGTGATTGACAAAATACACCCACCCCCTATTCAATGAAAATTTAACAAAAATCTTTGAAATATGCAGAAGGAAGCATAACTTCAGATACTCGGAAACAAAAAAAAATACAAATAAACTAAACTTGTTTCTTTTTAATGTGACAGAGAATGCCAAAACCAGTCCATCTGAAAATGTAGGAATAGCCTCTCAGTTATCTCTTCTAGATAATGAATTTTTACCTTCGTTTCTCCTTGGTACTGTATCTGAAGTGGAGATGTCCTATATCATATTTAACTTAAAAATAAAACAATCTTGTGGAATAAAAATTATTAGCAGGCTAGTAATTATGATAAAAGTGTTATCTTTAAAATTAGAGCTTCGAAAGTGATATATTTCCAGTGCCTAAGAACTACTGTAATAATTCCACTACCCAAAAAGGGGGACAAATGTGATCCCAATGATGAGCTGAATTTTACTAAGGGAATGTTTTATTTCTTAGAAAGTTGCAAGCTTCTTAGGAAATTTCAGTTTGGTTTTAGGAAGGGCTAGTCTTCCTACGACGCTGTATTAGTATTTTGGGAGAAAATTCACACGAAACTTAAGAGGAGCAATAAATCAAATCGTTGTCGATCTTCCAAAGCCATTTGATTTAGCCAATCACAAGTTATTATTGAAGATACATTACTGATATGGAACTAGAAGTAATATTATAAAGTAGTTCTCGTTCTCGTTCCTCAGAAAACATCATGTTCGCGTGAATGCAACCTTGAGTGCCTTTTTTCAGATGTCGGCTTACCTCAACGATCAGTTCTTGGACCTTATATATGTATATAAATTTTATCTTTAAGTTGCCTTCAAACGGACAAATTATTGCTTTTGCCGATGCCAGGTCATCCTGTGTAGATACTAAAAGGGTTTTTCAATGGGGACATAACAATTTTGTATTTTAACACAAACGCACCCTTAATAACAGGACAATGGACCTGCATTAGATGGTCCATAATTTTGAATCAAAAGCGAACAAAGTAGGGCTCAAAGTAAATACTGCAATATATCAACAAAACACTAGCGCAGTTCAACTCAACATTGCCGTACAGCAAGTCGAGAAAGTAAACAGCTTTCTATATTTAGGAAGTATGGTGTGAGAAGATGGTGGTACCGAACTGGATGTGGACAGCTTTTCGTAAAGCAATGGCTGCATTTGGTATGCTGTCTAAAATCTGGAAAAGCAATGTTTTCAGCACAAAACCCAAACTGAGACTGTTCAGATCAAATGTATAAACAGTGCTAGTTTATGGGTGTAGTACTTGGAAAGTGATCAACACCGCCGCAAGGAAGCTCCAAACCTTCATAAATAGATGCTTTCGCAACATCTTAAGGATCTTCTGGCCGAATCGTATATCGTTTGACCAACTACATGGGATAATGGGCCAGGGAGCCAATAGACATCAAAATACAGAAGAAAAAGTGGCAGTGGATTGGTCACACCTTACAGCACGAAGACAATTTCATTGCGAAATATGCCATGCAATGGAATCCATTGCGGACGAATGGGCCGCCCTAGGCAGACATGGAGAAGGACAGTGAAGGAGGAATCCAGATCATTGAGCTCAAGCGCAGGCGTTGTTGACGCCATATACTCCACGAAGGGTCAGAGGACATAGGTAAGTAAAGTAAGTATTCATTATTAACTTACAACCACTTATTAAGGTCCAGAAGGAGGTAATCAGAGTAATGATTTTAAACCCAAAATGGGAGCCATTGCTTCCATTACTCCAATATTACCATTCAGATACGTATACGATTACAATGTATTGAGACTGTTTTAATTACGAGCTGGTTAATTAGTAGAAATTAAATCTATTCACTGATACCTATAACCGCAGTAATATTTCTAAGAGTTAGAAAGGAACACTACAGACGTTTTGCTACTATTATAGCTCCCTTTATATACAACTGGCTGCCTATCATGTACATTGCAAATCCGGATTCGTAAGGAATCTGAGAAACTGGTTACTGTCCAGATCAGGTGTGGAATAACTGATGCAGGTATTAACTATATCGCAACACGTACGCCTTACATTGCTTGCTGACTTATAATCTAACTAATCATCAATTTCCATATTTTTTACGTTCGCCTCTTATGAAAATTTATAATTTTTTTATAATTAATACACTTATACTTTATACCACAAAGTGTTTAATATTTTATCATTTCAACACAAAATAATTGCAGAATTCATGGCTATATAGCAAAAGATGTAATTTTAAATAAATTATTTTTGGATTTGTAATAACTTTAACGAGATCCCACAGGTCAGTCAAGTACGATTCCCTAGACGACTTTGTTCAACGGAACTTCTTGGCTCCCCACAGAACCTCTCCCAATTTGTAACTAAATTGAATAGCATCCAGTAATTGTCAGTTAGGAACGCCTTGCTAGATACCATACAATTGTAAATTCACGATTCAGATTGAATGGTAATACAACGAATGTTACACTCATTTTTAAATTATTCATACATCCCCCCCTTATACATTCATTCAATTACAGAGAACACATTATAACTTTCTATATTAACATAGCTTAGACAAACATTTCATTTAATGTTGTTTGAATCTTTTAAAAGAGTAGATTAAATTATATTTAATACTCCATTAAGAAAACATAAGGAGAAATGTTTTCATTGTGTTTCACCCACGATAAAAAAAAAAAAAAAAAAAAAAACATTCACCTTTGCTGTCGTTCGAGATGAATTTTGATAGCATACAGCCTAAGGCAGACGTAAATGTGTTTATATCCTTGTTCTTCACCCGGCAACGACAGCCTTTCATTTCCGTTTGAAGCAACAATTGTTTGCACTCCCACCTGTTTGTGAACTTCTCAAGGGTTCAAAATAAATACACGAAAACGAAAAATGCTAACAAATGAAAATTAATTAAATTTTGCTGCCAGTGTGTCAATGTCCCTGACGACTCTCCTTTCATCTCCATTTCAATTAGGTGTTTACCATGTGAGTGCAAAGGATATAAGATATTTTTATATCTATATCTAAACGGGTTTCTAATGTAGGTATCCATCCACCCTAGATGGCTTCGAATTATTTAACTTTCAAACAGCAGGTGACATTCAGGATCAAAATACCCCAGGTATGGGTGATTAAGACCGCTCGTGTTTGTAGAGGATGCAATTCAACATTGTACTCTCTACGAATTCAATTTAAAATTCAAACACACCTTGAACGTGAGTTGTTTTATCCGTCCACATTATACGGAACACGTAGGTACGGATGGGTAGGTATTGCAAATTTCTCCTAGTAACATTTGATTCTGAGAGTGTCCCATCCGAATTAGAATGTTTCGCGAATTCCGTGATGTGTTTTTTTTTTTAATTTAAAATGGCAGTGATGGGGTGTCCGGCTTTTGTTGGTTGTTATTGTATATTTGGCCCTAAATACCACGATGTTAAATTAAATTTCTCAACAAGGGAGAGGTGTTTTGTTGTTTGAATAGGAATTTGGTTTGGGAATGAATTTGAGTGGAATTGAATTATAGAAGCATGTGTTCCCTATTTGTATTACGAAGAGTTTATTTTTTTAACAAAAAATCAATTAACTCTAATATATTGTTATATTATGGCTCTTTTGATTAAAATATATAAAAACGTCCACACGGCTTGATGGTTAGAAAGTGATGCATTAAGCAGAACATTTTAACGTGGACATAGAGTTCTGATTAAAATGGTTTTAGTTATACTAAATGGTTGCACTTGAACATGAAATAATAAATTATGAAAGAGCGTAGTTAAAATTATACTAGAGAGAAAAATCACATCATAAATTGTTGTATTTATTTTGTTTAGACTCGTTAAATGAAGGCTTCTGTTCTAATTTTCACTAATTAGCTTCTCCATCGTTATTAGTTAGATTTCGAAATAACATAATACCAATTGAAAACTAGCTATTAAAGTCGTAAAATTATTTGCGATAGATATATGGATGGCCCTACACAAAGTGTAGTGGGACTTCTGGTCACAGCAGCTCCTATAATCGTCATTGGAGAAAATCTGTCATTTAAACATAGACACTAACCTTCGAAACATTATTCGATGAAAAGACCTATGTAATGTTGAACTTTTTTGCTATGTTTTAACAGGATACGAGAATAATGTTATAGAGCGTTTCTAAACAAGGTTAAACCAAATATGGCCTGTGACGTGACAACTACAAAGGCATGTTGCTTGGACATAAATGCTACCTACTATCAAACCTTTGTTCTGGATTCACAAGTGCTAATAAAGCAGTATTTTAAGTCAGAGATATTTAGAACAGAATGCAATAGAAATTGCTTCGCATTTTTAACTATAATTGTTCCAAAACCCGTTTGTTAGTCAGATTTCCTATAAAATTGAATTTCTTATAGTACAGGGTGTGGCAAAAGTAACTGTATGATGTAAAAAATTGTTAACTTCTTTCTTTGAGAATATTTTATCTTTTCTTTTTCTATTTTACACATTAAACTTGGGAAATATAATATAAAATATTGCAAATAATCATTCAATAATTAATACTCAAAGTGGATAGAGGAGATTTTATGCTGAAAGAACTGCTCCAAGGGGTCCAACCATTCGTTCGCTGGTAGATTATTTTGCTAAATTCGGGACTGTTGAAGATTCAAGACGTACAGGCAGACCTGGCAGATCGGCGGAAAATATTGTTGTTGTTAGACGGAGCATCGCAGAAAACGTAGAGGCATCAACGAGAAGACGATCTACTCTGCAGCTGATTGCCTGATTTGACTGCTCCAGATTATTTCTTGTGGGGCTATCTCAAGGAAAAAGTGAATGTGAATAAGCCCCAAACCTTGCAAAAAGCAAAACATTCACGAAGAAATTTTTCTTATACTGCAAGAAGCATTCCACAAAGTTATAGAAAATCCCATGAACAGATCAGATTGTTACATTCGAGAAAATGGTTCTCTTTAACTGATATTATTTTTCATACATAATGTAAAAAAAAGTAGCATAAAATAAACTTTTTCTTTTTTCATTCCATTGAATATTTATTCAAAAAACAAATCATATAGTTACTTTTGCCGCACCCTGTATACCATTAATTTTAGAATTGGAATACATACTCCGATATCGCCACGAATTATTAACTCACGGACACCAGATATGAGGTTTAAACAAATCAATCCAGCCGTTTGGGGTGCAGATAGTCAGATACAAGCAGATAGTCATATACATAGACAGAACTGAGAAACTCACTCTAGTTCCTATATAACAGTAATACATAATAAATAAACTTTGAAATTATTCTTCTTAAAAAAAAATTAAATCCACGATTAGGTCGCACGTACTTGCACCTACATACATATTGTACTATGCTGGCTACGGCTCGAGTAGATAAAACGATATTCTGTGAAATTTATTTCTTTATTTTCTAGTCTATAGAACAATTCAAGTTCACACTATACTATTCTTCGCAAATTCTTTTCTTACAAGGTCTCTTTCCTCTCAAATCACTTTATCTCCTTTCAATTACTTAATTCACAAATCCAAACTAATTACTTTTTCTTGTTCACTCTCAACTTTCAATTTATCACCAAATTACAACTTCGCCCATTATCACTTTTCCAATCTCTTCGCCACGGTTCTAAACCAACTGTGTGTCTTTTTTTGATCGCCATCTGTCCTTATATAGCAGAAGTTTCTGATAGCCAGAAACTTCTAGCAAATTCTTCGACCACTGGAACAAGAGAAATAATTCTTGCAGTTATAATTCCCTTTTATCCCTGATATTATTCGTCTCTTTCGTCTCATGAGCTGTGGAGACTTCGTCCCAGACACGAACCTCGAATGAAAGGACAGTTCGAACCAAAATTCTGCCAGAATGGAAAGTCACTTCGGAATTTGCTGCATAGACATAGGAGCGTAGTTATTATTATGCTACAATATATATATTCAATATATATATATGTCAAAATTCGAAAAAACCGTTTTGATAATTTTCCAAAACTTGGTATGCCATGACTTTGCATATATCATTGATAGATGACAGTGCTTAAATATATACGTTGAAATAAAATCGCCCTAGTCATATTTGAAAACAAATTTGATTTTTTTTTTTTTTTTGTTTGTTTTTAATTCAATTTTGTTAGACTAGAAGAAAAGTTTAAAGAAATCTTTCACTGTTGATTTTCTCCCCGTTTCTTATTACTTGTATGCGCTTTATTTCCTATCATCTGCAAATGTTCCTGTGGTTGTATTTTCGTTCAGCGGTATGTCATTTGTGGATAACAAATAAAGGATAGGTCCCAGCACACCAGCTTTGATTTCTCTTGCTTCCGAAAATCTATTATCTTGCTTAATCCTAAAAAATTGGTTAGTTAGGCAGAATTCTAGAATGGTGCAGAATTGTTTAGGCAGACATCTCTTCAATTTAGCTATAAGTCCTTTGAGCCACACCCTAATTTTTATTTAACAAGAAAAAAGAAGTGTAGGTAGTAGCTAGTAGGTACGCAATCTTATCGCAAACATTTAAGCTGATAAATATTTTTATCAAAACTGGTGCAAAAATATGCTTTGGTGTTTTTGGTGTCACACTGTCCACTTATCATCGTATTAGGGTCACAAAATAGAATGAGTTAAGAACTTTGGTGTGTGGACCCACATTTAAATTTCCATTCTGCGGTCCCGATAGACTGGACTGTACTATTATTTAAAAGACTAATTCCAAGTTAGACATGATATTTTTGGCACAGTGAAGCTTTCTAGGGCTGTATTGCCCTATTGGACTTTTGTTATTCTGGACTTACACATACCTTAGTGCTGGTACTATAAGGAAACTTGACTGATGAGTGAGGAAACGAGCGCTTTATTCTGCAGCAAGGACAAAAATGAACTTAAAACGAACTGCACCATTTTCTATGGTCGCTGCGAAACAAAATTTTGTCGATGTTGGTAGAAAGAATTTCGTTTTTGTTTCGCTATCTATGCAAACAGTTTTTCCTTCATACAAAAATTGAAATCGCTACACACACTCTATTTTACAGACTGTCAAAATACGTAGATTTTCATTAAGTTTCGATAACTGAGTGTATCTGGTGAGTTTTCTAAAGGCAGTTAATGGAACCAAAAGTATTGACATACAAATATTTGTACTCAAGGATGTATTAATTCTGACTAGTAGTTTGCAACATAGAGATCACATTTGTGATCATTGTGAGCCATGTCCGTCCGTCCGTCCCTCCATCCGTTCGTCTGTTTGTATGTCACCACTCTTTGGGGCTTAAATTTTAAGACAGGAAGGTGAAGCTTTGTACAATCCGAAGCAGTGCAAATGTAAAATGTTTTGAAATAAGCCCACAGACACGTCCACTTTTCAAAACATTTAATTCTTTCAATACGTTCCGAGTAGAAAAATATCATTGCATTTGATTTAAAAATCTTATAATGCCACACCCACAATTTTAGAGGTAGGTTAGAGGATAGAGGATAGGGTATTGTATGATACGATCCATTTCGGATGGATTATAACTTTCCTGTTTGTTTTTACTTCCATTCACAGTAAACAAGTAGCAAAGAAATGTCAATGAGTGATGGCTAACTAAAGATACGTGCTGTATATTAAATTAATTGTCATTTGAATTATTCTAATGTCCGAAAATGTTGTATTTATGTGTAAATAGCGTAATAATTATGCCCATTGAACAGGCTTTATTATTAAACCTACCTAGTTAACTGAATGTTCGTTCCACTTACTCACATGATATCGAGTGGCGCATGCTTGGGACTCAATTGAGAAAGAGCAAGGTGGTAAGGTGCTTATGGTCTGTAATTTTTGAAATTGTAGAGCTATCTGGTTTGGCCGGTAAGCCATTGGAAGGTGGTTTTAGGTTGAATTGTCATAATGAGTTTCAACTTTCGTCGAAGTAAAATTCGCAAGCAAATACATTTTTAACCACGACAAAAAAAAATATCAAAAAATATATAAATTAGGAAAGATTCTAAATGCAAAATATGTACAGGACTCTGCTCCGCCAATAAGTACAAAAGAATATGTAATAGATAAAATCTTTTCATGGTTTCGGTACTTTGGTTTTGTTTTTTCAATTATCTGGCCGTCCATCAGAACCAGAAAAGAAACACAAACTTTTTTTTTACAATTCAGGCTCTACTCTGAATCAAAAAAGAAAAAGGGTCTCAGGGTGAATTTTCCATGTCTCTAGTTAACAACTGTCAAATATGAAGTTACATAAATAAAATCCACAGAAATGGCTGGCTATTTGAATCTATTAGCCCACGACACCCTGTACTTGTACAGATTTTAAAAAATATTTAGCCGGGGTATTTTGCACGATTTTGTCAAATCCAGAATTGAAAACCGCATGCCAGCTTGCTGGATTTCGCTAAATCACTAGTAGTATTCAAGATATCGGTGGTGTCTTTCCAAGCCTGTCGATGCAATAAGCGTTTAGGACTTTAACAGTGATACATATTTCCCATTGTAAGTTATAATATATAGGAAAGTAATCTCAAAAACAATCCTAAGTATTTTTGAACCTTTTTCAATTCCAAGCGTAAAAGTGTAGGTTTTTACCAGTGATGACATTTTCCTGAGAAACCTCTAGTAATCCGGCACAAATTGTGGACATGTTTGCTAACTTTTTCCAAAATATATACAATTCCTGAAATTCCGAAAACTTTCATGATGAATATTTCGATTCATAACAAAGTTTTGCTAATGCATCTAGTCTCGTGTTTGAAACGGAAGAAATTTATAATGCTGTCGCCAAATTGGAGGTGAATTCTAAAGTCCATACTTTAGGTTCCTACCCAATTGTTTTAAGACATTATGCTAGGTCTCTTTGCACGCCATTGCAGATTATTTTTAACCATTCTCCCGCTTATGGTGTATTCCTTGAAGATTGGAAGAATTTATGCATATATCCTATCTTGAAAAATGGTAAAAAAGATCAGGTTTGTAATTACAGGCCAGTTTTCAAAACACCTGTTATCCCAAAATTGTTAGATAATTTAGTGAATATAAGAGTTCAGGGTATTTTGAAAGGTCACTTAACCACCATGGGTTTTCGAAAGGTAGATCCACCTGCTCGAATTTGGTTGAATTTACTAACTTTTGCTCTAGGGCAATGGAAACCCATTATGAAGTTCACGTAGTTTACACTGACTTTGTTAAGGCATTCAGCAGAGTAAATTTAAATACGAGTATTCTCTTTAGAAAGTTGAAAGCTTTTGGTTTCTATGGGCCATTACTAAAATGGGTAATGTCTTATCTAACCGGCAGAAAACAAAGAGTTGCCTTAGGGAAATACTTTTCTAAAGAAATTTTTTTTACTTCTGGTGTTCCAGAAGGAAGTCATTAGGGGCCTTCCCTATTTTTGCTTTTTGTTAATGATCTGTCCTCAATTTTAAAGTTTTGTCGTTGCCTTCTCTATGCTGATGATATAAAATTGTTTTCCTGCACTACATGCATAAATGACTTTCATCAATTTCAGCTGGACTTGTAACAAAGTGGTGTCGTTTTAACAACTTGATTGTGAATACTGATAAATGTGCTTCAATGTCTTTCAGTCGGTTACTGTTGAACATTCAACCAAGTGATTTAATTGATAATAATTTGTTAAACATTGTAAATGACTTTAAGGATCTGTGAGTAAATTTTATTCTAAACTGAATTTTGACCTCCATATCGAATATTTAACATCGAAGGCAAATTCTTTGCTTGTTTTCCTTAAGCGCAATTCTACGGATTTTAAGGTCCAATATACACTAAAGGCAATATATAGTAGTATAGTTCGCCCAATTCTCAAATATTGTTCTGTTGCCTGGAATCCTATTGCTTTAAAACATATTATTAGCATTGAGAGGGTGCAAACAAATGTCTTCGCTTTGCCCTATAAAAATGTATGCTACTCGGGATGCAATCTCTCGAACTTAAACGGAAAATGTTTGGTATTATGTACATAAAGGATTTGCTTTGTGCTTCGCTCGACTGTGAGAATTTTCTCAGACACATTAATATCCATGCTCCACAAAGGGCCCTTAGAGCGAGACCATTATTGTTTGAAGATCGTCACCATACCGTATATGGCACATGCGAACCTATTTCACTACGTTCCAATTTTGTTTAATTCCGTGTATTCTAACTTAGATGTATGTATCTATGCCAAGAAATATATTTAAATCAGATCTTCTATTAATTTTTAATCAAAGCTAAATGTATCATATATTTTTTATATCATGATTATGCTATATCTGTGGATTCATATAAATCGTAGATTGAAATAACCAAATATCAAATATTAGACGTCACTTAAAATTTTTTACTTGCATAAGGGTTTCCTGAAAAAAATCTGTCTGCCTGAGTATTTGTATATCTGACTGTATGTTTTGCCTGCTGCAGCCTAAACAGGTGAAGGGATTTCTTTTAAACTTCATATCTGGGGTCGGTGGATTCACAGTTCGAGGCGAAATAGCCAAATTAGCCATTATTAAAATTGTCTCGAAAACGGCTCCAACGAATTTGTTCAAAAATGATATTTGAATTACGGCGAACATATGCCAATAGATGGTGCATCGGCTCGTTCTTTCCTAAAAGATTATGTCTGCATCTTATGACTGGTATAGCAAACGAATATAATATTATCCTATCCTCCCTTAGTCAGCGTCTCAACGCAGGTGTTTCCCACTCGTGCCATTAACCATAAATTTATTCATTCATCTGTCATCTGATAAACGACTACCCCAACTGACGCTAAAGTTTTACTATTAACAGAATTTTATCGTTGACTTATATCAATTTTATGGATTTTTTCTTCTATCCGTTAGTTCAAATTAAATTACAAAAAAAAAATTAAGCAACAAACTATGAACATAAAGAAAGTTTTCATCCCAACCTCTTGTAGTATATAATACCTCTAAGAAGAAGATGCGAAACAAATGGCATCCTCTTGGATTATTTATAGTTTTCTTGTTATACACCTTAATAGAGTTTATTCTGACCAGAAGTTAGTCCTTGTTATCGTGATGTGTTGAAAGTTGTTGTCTCCACGAAACTTATTAAAGTATGCAAACTATATGATAACTCTTGTCTAACTTTATTCCATCAAGACGAACGCATCCTTGTTGAAGAAATTCTCATTATTGCTATCGCTAAAAGCCCAGCCATAACCCTCTCTTCTCTTCTTTTTTTGAATTTATAATCAGATATAACATTCTGAAAGGAATATAAATTCAATGGGCGTTGTAAATTAGAATTCTCTTCCTTTCAATCCAAAGACAATGAAACACAGAGTTCTTAATCTCTGTCTTTGGGTCTTAAGGATTCTTAGAATTTCATGAATAATTCGCCTTTGTGGTGGCGGTTCCATTTGGTGGCTTTAAATTTTGTTTACATTCTCAGTTATGTTATTTTATGGTGAAATAATTAGAAGAAAATTCTGTCGAAAACTCAGTCAAGGAAGTAGATTTAAGGCGAAAGCTGTTTACTTGTAATTAAATGTAAAAACACTTGTCTAATATTTAAATTTTGTTGAATTTTCTCCAGGGTTATATGTGCTCAGTTTAAGGGAGATTATAATCTGATTTAAATAAATTGTCTCGCCTTCAAGAATAACATGGTTGGTTCCTAAACATATATTTGTAAACTAGATTGCTTTTACCGTGACTTACAGCAACAGCGTTAGGGCGATCCACTGCCGCTAGTAAATTGTGGTATTCACAATAGGCCCGACCGACTAAGAACTATGTACAAATACATAAGAGAAGAGCCAATGCACACATCTCTCCTCCAAGGGGTATTCAAATTCTGTCAAAGTCAATGCCTGCTTCGACTTGACGCCAGATTACCATCTGAATCACAGTCGATTGAATTTAGTCGATTGATCTTTGAGACTCGCATAAAATTTAGTCGCACTTTAGGTTATATATGTACGTATGAATCTCGCGAAGTCAAAACAGGGTGGTATGCAAAAGATGAGCCATGAAACAATCTAGGCTCACTCTCAGTGCAAAACCATATAAATAAATTTCCAGAAACCATGAAACTTTCATAGATTGCGACATCTTCTCCGAGTTGCCGCACTCTTCGGACAATTTGCCCAGAATTACTTGTAAATATTAGAACCTCCAGATGAGATTGTTCGGAGGAGAAAAAGAACTCTGCGAAACTTCAAAAGGCGTCAGACTTGCCAGAAACTATGATACAAACTCTCTTTACCCTTCTATAATAAAATTCGTTTTCCCGTTCTCATGCTGATTTGTCTTTTTTCAAGTCAACTTCCTTTGTCCCTATTTTTCTGCTCGTGAATATATGGAACGATCGGGAAATGCTCTGATCTGGTATGTATCTGCAAATTGAAACCAATGTATCATAGACGTTTGAATCAACGCCCAAAAGTGACATGGTAAGGCTTATTTGTGTCATGCTGCTACGATACGAGTAGCAAACAACATCTGTGTCTGGTATGAATATTCAATGAAAACTAATGTAAAAATATGCAGTGCCGGGTCGCTTTAGTATACTTCAGTTAACTTAGACTTGAAAATTACGATTACTATGAAGTATTGGAGATTAATGGGTGAGGTACAAATCATTAACTCTCCACGCTTATAGCACGGAAAACAATAAGGAACCCTATGAAGCTAAATTGTCGGTTTTTTTACAGCATGTTGGAGAAAACATTTTAATTCCCACATACGAATACTTTACAACACCCTGTATTCACAAAACCAAAAATCTGTCTAATTTGGAGTTTAATTTTATTTCATTCTTCTAATTCAAGTTGTTTCAAATTATTTTGTGTAACACGTTGCATCTAAATACAATCGACATTCCCGGATTCATCAAATCTAAGAAAGTCTGGGGGGCATGTTCAGTAAGAATCGAGACTATTTGAATTATGTCTTTTCCCTTAGAGCAGGAAACGAATTTGAATTTCGTCTGTTTGCTAAAAAAATCAACTGCCGAAAATTATGTTTGCCATTTGTTTGTAGTACATATATGTAAGTACAAACAGAAATAAGAATAATAATAAGAAATAGAAATAAAGAATACATTATTCCTTTTAACGTTATTTTGTTATAAAATGGATCTTTGATTCAGTCACTACATTGTAATTTTTAAGAACAAGGGCACAATGCTCACCAAAAATGACGATTTAATATTCTGTCACTTTCCCATTGAACCGACGAGTCCAATTTAATATAGTCGAACTTTTTTAAGTCAAAATCACATGGTACCAAGGAACAAAGCGAGTTACGGAAAATTTTGACTAAGTAAGAATCCATTCCATATTAACAATTAATACAAAATAATAAAAACAATTAAACAAGCAATCGAAACGTCATTATATTGTACTTTTTTTATGAGCACTTCTACATTTTGCATCATTCTATGTCAATTAAATGTTGACCATATCTTAAATGCAATTATTTAAATCTCAATAGGTCCAAATTTTATTTTATTTCTGTAATATAATGAAAGTACCATTATTGACATCATCAGCAAAAAACTTGGCATCCAGTTTTATGGCAAAAATTATTATTACCATCTAAATAAATTTTTATTAAAATCGTTTGATTCGTTTTCCATAAAGTATCTGAACTATAAGAAAATGTTGAATATATTCTTACTTTTTCAAGTCTGATCTGTTCATTGCGTAAGGTTTCCGGTGAGTCAGTCAAATACATAGGGTGTTAAAATTTCAAATTTCCGAGTATACCACAATGGATCGGATTGGAAGCATTACGTTCAAAAAAGTGTTTCAGAGTTGTATCTGAGTCATTAATAGAGCAAGGTTTTTTCCAAACTGAGTTATATAAGCTCGGCAATTTACCAAAAAGTTTTTTTTTTTTAAGTAAATTTCCAAATCCCGGAACACTCAGACTAAATTTTTTGTGTCCATTGTACTACCAAGCAGAATTCCTTTTGGTGTAGTGGTTGGAGAAACTTAGATTTTATTCGTTTCACTTTTTTATGTTCGGGTGGCTGTGGTTGCTGTTCCCCGTCCGGGCTTGAACCTGCACAGTTCGGGTCACAAGCGAACACACTACCCACTACACCGTGGCCACCTCACCAGAAACGTTATTCCGTAACGTAAAAATATATATACATACATAAAAAGTGTTAAATGCCTTTTCGTCGAAAACTAATTATTAGTCTTTACCATTTCGCATTGTTTCTCAGTGTTGCATTCCAGTATTAAAAATTAAATTGAACTTTTTGAACACACCCTTGGACTACTTTTTTCGCCAAGTGAAAATGGAGGGTTATTTTTGGAGGGAGGGTCAGTCATGTGTAAAGAGTTTTCACTTTGATAACACGTATTCACCGATACGAAATTGGATTATAAAAAGAACAATTTAAACAAATGGTTCTTAGTGTAAAAAGGGGACGAAAATTGGATGTCTCTTCACTCAATGATTTCTGAAGTTAGTTGATACTATTGCAGCAGATTTTAGCAGGACATCGGAAAACATTAAACTTCTGGACATTATGTTTATGGATATATGTACGTTCTTTTCGATGCAATCAGGTAATGGCCGGCTTGAAGTATTCGCCTTGGAACGTTCAAACAACCAATATACTGAAGGAGTTTTCTCTGTGTTTTAATCGTAAAATGCTCAATTTCATGGGCTCTATGTTGCCAATCCGAATTTATTGTAGAAATCTCAAAATCAGTGAGCTTATAAAAACGATATTTGATTACATCGTCTTTCTCCCCTATCTGTGGGTAGAGCGCCAATAAGGCTGAACTTGTGAAGCTCGCCCTTGATGCGGATTGCCATCAACCCTTCGCATACATGGAAAAATGTGAAGACTTTGGACAGAAGACTGCTTCTGAAAACATACACAAATGAAAGCATTTTTTCCCGATAGAAGTCATTAGAGTTTTTCATTTTTTTCATTTATTCAAAAGATTCACATATACGAGTACATAGATCCGTAAATCACTAGAATTAGTACGTTTGGTGGGGTTCTCAAAATTGAGGTCAATTCTTCTATTGAAGTCTTGATGCAACTTCACTTCACTTTCATACGAGTAGTTGTATTAGCTATTTCACTCAGAATACTTTCTTTCAGAGTTCTTAAAACTAATAAAAGGTTAACTTTGGGAATGTAATTAATACAAATGGCCTTCCAATTAAATACCTGAAATACATCTTTGTTAATTTATTATTTTTTTATGAGCAGCCAAATGTAATAAAAAGTAATAAAGAGTAGATTCATTGTTCTGCATGGGTTCATTCATCGAGTACTAATTCATTTGCATAGTACATATGTATGTACTTCGCCAAAGTTCTAGCAAAATCAGTACGATATAATTAAACTAAATCCAGATGGAAATTCAATTCAATTTTCACTTTGTAAAAAAAAAAAGAAGTTAAAGTTAAATTTCATAAAAATTAATTTTTTATTTCCACTTTTACTATAATGTACATAGGTTGTGTACGTGTTTCACTGAACAGCATGGATACGAGTATATCGACTTTTTTACTCATGCATTTATATTCAAACTCGTTTCAATGAGTTTTAATTTTCCGCTTTTCAGAGTTCATCGTTTGGAATTGCCTTACAAATTTCGGATAATTTGTGATAATTCACTGAATGAAAAATATGTATCGACATTTGGAAAAAACAAAAATCAAAAAATACCTACGCGAAAAGATGAGTATTTTTATTACATTTTATCTTGTAGCATAAATTAATAACTTTTATGCCCGAGAGGATGGCATGATTAAACGAAGCGACATAAAAATGGAACTATATTCGTATTTAAATTAATAGGATGTAAATTTTGATGGACTAAACTTGATTCTTTCGAATGTAAAAATGTGGAAAACTTTAGGCTAGTAGCCGGCAAGTCTTTATAGTGTTACTTGCCTAAATAGTAAAACGGGACACGGATTTAACTTGCCCGTCTGTCTGTCTATGTGTCTGTCACACGCTTGTAATTTTTGAACCCCTTTAACCTAGAGAGCTCAAGTTTTACAGAGTTGTGCATGGTATGTATCGAATTTAAAATGCAGAATTCGTTTAGAGCTTTTTAAGTTAGAATTTGAGGAACCCCGCACTCTTACCTCACATAGCAGCGTTCAGCGTTACGCTTGCATTGACTCAATGTTATTCCTGATGCAGATATGTACCGCAACAACAAAAAAGCTCAAATAATGCGATGTTAATAAATATTAGTATTAGTAGTCATCGCACTTTTAAGTTGCAGACCATTTTTCCATTGTCACAATCGTAAAATATATCTGCTTCTACTAGTATATTTTTAGACTTTACTTTGTTGGACAAACGTTTGCTTTCAATTTTGCCTCCAATCTTATACAAAAAAAAACCTTAGTTATCACAATGAATCCTATGATGCTATCTGCTACCTAAAAGAACATCCAACCTAATCTAACCTAACCTACTGGTTGTGCAAATGGAACAAGGAGTTGCATTTGTGTTTATTAGTAAATGAATTAATAAAACAGATACGTAGATACGTGCACTTCCACTAATATCAAATTCTATTGTTATCTACCTCTGCTTTTAGTATGTACGTAAAACTAGGATACTTACCAAACAATTGGAGAGAAGTGAAAGCAATTTTCATTTGCATGACAGGAAGACTTACTCACAAAATATTTCAGACGAATTAGTTCCTTATCTTTTTTCCTGAAAAAGCTAAGGAGAATAATTGATTTGTACGTGCCGAATCTACTCGATGAGCACAACTAATTTAACACCCAATACTCCTATCTTAAAGAAGGTCAGTGAAGTCAACATTACTTAAGGTAGACTCTGATATCGAGAAAGCCCTAACGAATTACTAAACCTGGCTGCATATCTAAACATCGAAAAGCGTTTGTTAATTTGAAAATGGAACAAAAATGGAAAAATGGTCTTCGATTTATAAATTGTCACTTGATCTTTCCATTTACTTTCAAAACAAAGCACTCTTATTTCGTTTATGTTTTTGACTCTTTCGATTTGTTTGTCTATAAGTTTGTTTGTTTTTCACTCTCAAGCCAAAGTTAGAGCTACATAAAAGAGATTGAGGTGGCCATGGTGTAGTGGTAACATCATCGCTTGTCACGCTACAGGTTCACGGTTCAAATCCTGATGCCAAGAATGATATATTTACTTCGCATGAAATAAATAAAAAGTCGATCAATTGCGAAAGTTTATGTATGTCAACTCTACTGCGATGGCATAACACTGGCATTATTCATTTCCAGCTATATGGAAATGAAACTTGATCGTGATATCAGGAGGACAAAAAAAAATACTGTGAATCATAAGCAGACAATAAAAGCAAAACAAAAATGCTCCCCAGTTATCTGGACGCCACCCTGGGAGTGTACTGAAACTTGATACCACCTGAGTTTCAAACCACTACACCAATCTTCCTTTCTCTCTGTATCTCTCCCCCTTTCCCAACGCTTGTGTCCTGAAATAGTATAAGGGTATTCATATCCTCTTTGGCGCGCGCAAATTATAAAAATAAAATAAAAATAAAATATGCATATAATTTTGAGATTCTACGAGTATCTAGTGTATCGCCGTAACGCGTTTCAGTGGCTGTCGCATACGGACCTTCGTTTTGTTGATCGGTTTGTGAGGTATTTGCCATAAATTGCTAGATACTGGGCAATAAAGTTTTTACCCGCCACAGCAGGACAGCCTCCTCAGTGAAAAAGTCCTAATGGATGCGTACTGCAAAATTCTTGTTTGCGTATGCGTACAGCAGTGGCAATAGTTTTATGCATGGAGCCAGTGGAAATTCTAATATCTTTGGCTTGATTTTGTACATTTTTTTTCGATTTGTCTAAAGGGAAATTTCTGAATCTTATTTCATGCTTTCATTACCAAATCAAATTGGGAACATTCCATCTAGAGAAGTGAAAAAAACCATACAAAATAAGGCCACTTGTGCGAACATGCCCATTTTTAAGTGTCCAGGCAAAGTTTTTTTTTTTTTTTGTTTTCATTGCTTTTGATCATTTTTTTCCGATTTGATGGTTTGAGTAGTAAGGGTTACTACTTGGAAGTAAAACACGAAAAGGTATGAAAAAAACACTGTGTGCATTCTACGCATGCAAGAAAGCACTTCAAATCAATATTCATCTATGGATCAATTATTAACAATTTCGCAAAGTAAACAAAGATTAGCATGCATTAGAGATCAGCACCGTAAGCAACTTTAGAAGTAATGTTAAATCTCCGTCCCCTGTATGAGTATATAACGTGCATAGCATCGCGATTCTTCTTAAACAATCGAGCTCGTGGAAGCAAAACTTTTATGCAATTAAAGAAATAGAACAACAGGCTATTTCATACCACACCTAAACCTGGAAGACAAGCCTTAGACTCCAATACTCCAATGATCAAGACAGCCAACTTTATACTGACAGATTAAAAAAAATATAGGGACCGGTTCAGACACCTTCTGTACGTGATTGCTCATCAACGACATGTATAAACTTCCGGATGACTAAAGTGCCAAGCTGAATTCGTTCCCATTGAGAGGTTTACACAGATTATATCTACAAAACATAAATTCTTCCAGGATTACAATCTTAGCAGATAGTCAAGTAGCAATCAAAGTACTACACATCGAGATAATTTAATCAAAAACAGTCCCCAGTTGTCGTCAAAACATAAAAAAATAAATAAATATTCGGAGCAACAGCTCTTTAAGTGCCAGGGCCTAGCTTCTCGCAACCACTCGTGTTGTGTGCGTTATATTTTTCACACGAATGGAAGGGACCTACAGTTTAGTGCCGTATCCGAAATGCAATTTGTTTTGAGAAGCTTTTTCGTGACAACAATACTCTCGGATGTTTGTCAGACGTTCGCGAGAGGTGGGATCGTGAAAAAACTTTTTGGGGATTTCCGGGATTCGAACTTGGAACCTCTTGCGTAGTGATCCGACACACTAACCACTACGCCACGACGTCAAAACATAGTGATACAAAATGAAACGAGATGTCAGACGAACTAGCTAGTAAATTTGAACAGGAAACACTCACATATCAATAGACATCCCTACCAGAGTATTGAAAATTAAGATAGACCTTAAGGTAAATGAATTAACCAACATCGCTTTATTATTGAAAAAGTAACCAAAAACCTACTGAAAATGGAGAAAATTGAGATTTAACATCAACTCACCTGACTACTACACAAGCTGCCAGGACACGCAAAAAATGGAAACTATATAAAACCCTTTCTCTGCTATATACAGAGTAATGAAGAACTAGAACGCCCTGTGCATGCTGCACTTACAAACATCATACCCGTACATTCTGTAGAATTTTACTCTGTTTATTTCACTTTGTTTTAATTTAATCATTTCACCCTATTTAAATATGATTCTCTGTAAATACACACGTGTAATTCACATATTCCTTTATTCAATTATTCTATGAATAATAAATTGAATTTTGAACAGAAATCAAGTTTTGAAAACAATCAAAAATATTTTTCATTCTTTATTGGTATGAAGGCTTTATTATGGTTCACCAACAATTCAGGTCTGCTTTTATTGATCCCATAAAATCAAAGGGCAACACATTGGAGCAAATTACCTCTGTATACATGCGTCCACCGTGCGCTTCTGCTCAAAAATAATATAATCATGCATTGTACCTATCTACGTACTCATATTCCCATTTTTGCCGTCACAGTCAGGTTTGCATTGTTCGGAAGTTTAATCGAATTGAAAATAAAATTAAAATTGTACAACAAATGATAGTTTACATAACGAAAATTTCAAATAGATTCCATGAATCGATTTTAGAAGACTAGTCATTTTATATATTTCAGAAAAAAATTTATACTCATACGGAGTACTCACCCTAACTTTGGCATTGAACTTTTAAAATTCCCACCAAAAAAAAGGTGTGCTTAAGCTGCCATCTTGGAAAATGGAGGACAAAGTGTGGTTTTTGGCTATTTTCTCGAAAACTGTTTACCTCACGAAAAAGATGCGCTGATAGAAATTGTTGAGCATGAAATTATCTACAATTTTTGTAACAATATTTTTTTACTTGCACCCATAAGAAAGTATTGGTTTTCTGAAAATGTTCGATCTCGAAATTTTGATCAAACTTAACATTACTGTAATAGAGAAACTCAAAGTCAGGGTCTCTCAATTCTGTCTGTCTGTATGTATGTCCGACTGGAGCCTACGCAACTGGATGGATTTTCTTCAAACTTCATATCTGAGGTCGGTGGGTTCACAATTCGAGGTGAATTCTGAATTTTCATTTTAACCCCAAAATTAACGGTACTTTACTATAACGATACTTCACTAATGGATGGTTTTGAAAAAATCGATTTTCTCGAAAACGGCTATAACGATTATTCGATCATATTGGACATATGCTAGCAGATGGCATACTAGATTTCTGAACAAAAAATTGCGTGTGACGGTATTTTACTTATTGGCTAAATTTTGAAAATAGGCTAACCGATTTTGTTCGAAATCAATATGTATATAAGCAGTTTTTAACATATACAAGTTTATGGTGTACCAAGTTTTGAAAAATGGTCAAAAAGAGAAAAATAATTTTGTTTAGATTTTAAATCCAAGTAATTTGTAGTTAATTTTTTTTTTTAAACATTTCAACAAAATGTGTGATTTCCAAATAAACAGCACATAACTACAAGTACGTGCGACTCAGTCGTGTAATTTATTGATTTCAAGATTTATGATATATTTAATTTAATATGATTCGAACGCGAAAACTGTGACATCTAATGAAAAAGAGGAATACATTGATATAAAGAACTTCAACATAATGTCAACAATAATATACGTATCTAATCAATCGATTGTACATACTCATTTATCTTCATATAAAATAAATTGAAACACCAAAGTCTATCATTAATGTATGCATATTCAGTATCCAAATTAGGATATAATCTATGAACCAAACGAACATCCTAATGACAATCCGACTATTGAGCCTGTCATATTTGACATTATGTCTGTACTATATTCGATTTTCTGTTCAAAGTTTGTAGCTTAATGGATTTTCTCAAATTGATTTATAATACGATTTCAATTTTGAAACCAATAATGCTTTTACGCACTTCTGTCTCACACGATTATTGAATTTATCCAGTTATTACGAGTATCCAGCATGCATATGTAACTATTTTTAAACTACTCGTACAAATTTGAAGGCCCTACTTTAAGGTATTTTATAATGAATGTCACTCCACGTATATTACGACAATTTTATTGAAGGGAAAATGTCAAAGGTCTTATGTATCGTTAAAGCTAAAAAAGTGGACATTAGTCATTAGTCCCACTATCGTAATCGCCTGTAGTTCAAAAGTAAGAGTGAGCACCTTTTTAACGAGATATTCAATAGTTCACTTTTGTAAAAAAAAAAAAAAAAAAACATAAAGCGAACAACCCAGTCGTACGTACTTACACCTTATGTTGTTTATCCGCAAATAACTCAGATTTGAAATTTAAAATCGTTTTGAAAAAAATTTTGTTGAAATTCGAAAATATTGTTTAAATATTATTTTCGAACAAAATCGATAGCGCCATAACCGAGAAATAGCTAATTTTTAAGAACAAGATCACAAGTAAAATACTATTCGCGAAAACCAGGTACGGCACCGGATAGCAATGGCAGACGTAACTCAAATATCAAATTTTGATCAAAATCTTAGAGCCGTTTTCGAGAAAATCGATTTTTTTTCGAAATAGGCAATTAGTCGAGTACTTTTAATTTTAGGGTTAGAATGAAAATTCCTATTTAGCCTTTCAGTCGTACGAGTACATACAGACAGACTGAATTGAGAGACTTACTTTCCTGAGTTTCTTAATTATAGTATTGTCAAGTTTGATCACAATCTAGAGATCAAACATTTTTAGAAAACCAATATTTGCCTAAGCTCACACATAAGTGTAAAAAATAATGAAATAAAATTTATTTCAAAACCTTGAACTGTGCATATAAGTTTTCTCATAACCAAACCATTTTATACATGACTGCTTGGATGCGCTTTAATTAAATTCTTCGCACCCGATTAATTTTGTTTAATTTAATAAAATGCAAACAGGAGCATAATGTTTGTGGTACTCATAAAGAATATTGAAAATCCTCTGAAATACGTAAACAAGGAATATTGTTTCCAAGCGTATACTGTTTTATAGTTGGCAACTCAAGCACTGATGTGCTTATGAAATTTCGGTGAACAAACGTAGAACAATTTTGTTGAATTCATTCTCTTGAGATTGAACAACAGAAATGCGAAACACAAAAATAAAACAGAGGAAAAGAACTACATCATGTCGTTTGAGAACTGCATGATAGTTAATGGTAATGAGATCGAAAATTATATTTGAAAATTATAAAAAATAATTTTATTAAAATATTTACACAAAGAGAAATTTTCAAAAAGAAAAGAAAATGTTTACGGTAGGTGGAGTATAATTCCTTAATTTAATTAACGTGAATTGAGGGTTCACTCTGCTACTGGGTTTGCTATAGCGATGTTTAAATTCAAGACCAATGCCACCATGAATTGATGATTTAGTACCTTTTGGAAGTAAAGAAAGCAAATTGTTTTTGCCATTTTTTGCAAAAAAATCTTTTAGTCATTTAAGGGATGACCTGTATGGCTGATTTGTTGATGTGTTTTATTAATAAAAATATAAAGGAATCATCCGATCCCCCGAGGTTTAAACCTACGACTATCATCTTAAGTTTGAATACTCTATCTGGCCAACTCGATGGCGTCGATGTTAGGTATGGCGTTGTCAAAAGCTTATTGGTCATTCAAGTGCACAATGTGTACTTGACATATATGTATATAGTGTTCCTCAAATCTGGCAGAAATGTTTGATGCAAACGGGGTTCCTTTTACCCGTACATTCCGAAGGTTTCGAGTATTCTTACTGTTATACAAAATGGAATTTTTCAACAACTTTTCTTTCTCGGAAAAGGTTGGAGTTAGAAGAGGAACGCATAAAGACAAAGTTGTAAACACGTTGCTTGGTAACTTTGAATTTGCTTGGCTGGAAGGATATATGTTTCTATGGTTGTGGGTACTTATGAGACTCAATCTTATATTTACATCTTTTTTTTTCTCAAAAATCAATCAAATCATTACATATAGAGTCAGATTTCAATCCAACATTTTGTGGGAAATTTATTCAAAATTGAGACTAGATTTTGTGTTTACTGAGACTCGAACATTGAGTCTCCCTCTCAGTGATCGCTCACTGAGCCACACTACCCACAGCTTACATTGGGTAAGTACCTCTAAACCTTAGAATATGATTTTATGAATATAGTTTCTAATTCAAGCAAACCAACATTTTGGATCTTCGTGGTCTTTCTCTCTCTATCTTCTATATATCATAAATAGCTTCTTTTTTTTAATACTCGTACATGTGTAAGTACCTACACAAGAGCAATCTCAATATACCTACTCCCACACTAAAAAAAATTCGTCCAATGCAAGTCGATCCTAACGGTGTTAATTTTTCTTGCCGTAATTTTGATTCCCCCAAGTTTTGCTTTCTCGTTAATCCGGAAAAGAAGAGAAAGATATAATCATCTTTTGTAAAGGTCAGGTCAAAAGAAACGCTTTTTGTTCCATGTCAGCGTATCTATTTGTTGCTGAGCAGATTTTGATAAAATTTGTGCTTGGTTTGAAATGTACGATATTTTGGGCGGGCGAGGTTTCAAAAATAATTAAATCGTCCTTGTTACCCACCTACGTGAAGAACGTCAGAACGGATTTTGATGAAGCTTTGATTGAAAGTTAAGACTAACATACATACATATATGATACTAGTATCCCCACTTGGAAAATCCAGCGCGGACAACACAGCCACCATCTTACATTGATGCACTGAGGTTTTTGTCCCCAAACTAAGCTAGATTAAGTTCATCTAAGAAGATACCTGTCCATCAATCATGGATCTATCCATATCCTGTCTTCTTTGCTATCCGGAAGTTATCCATCTAAAATTAGAGTTTTGTGATACCAATCTACCAATAAAACAAATACATTTTTTGTACACTATTATTATTCAGTCCATCCCATATAATATTTGTGGAAAATTTTAGCTCTCTAGCTCAGACGGTAAAAAAAATTACAAACGTACAAACGTGTGATAGACACATGGACAGAAAGACAGCCACAATATTAAATCCATTAATGTATTCCACTTTAATCGCACTTTTTGATTCAAATGCAATGACATCTTTCTATTCAATGAATATTCTCTCGATTTTTAAAAGATTTGACCAGAAAATTTGTTACTAAAATGTTTCCATAGAAGAAAGTTGATTTGGCTGTCGCCAAAGGTTTGGTTGTCACCAAAGGTCACGGCTTCTTGTGAAATATACACAATAAGACTTAACCATCACCGTAAATAGTTTTGAGAAAGCAAACAAAAAAAAGTTTTTTTTTAAAAAAAATGCCCCAAAAATGTGGGCTTATATGCTATATTGATGAATTATAGAGAATAGTAAGGTCTGCATATTTTCGAAAAGTCACTGAAATCTTCTCAGTAATTTTCATTTACACATAGTGAATAAGCCAGCGGACATTCCAAAAAAATTAATTCTAAAATTCCTCGCTAAACGACCAACAACATTCCACATTTTCTTTCTTCTTTCTTTTTTTTTTTGGGGGGGTACAACTTAAGGGTATTCTGAGTTGACAGCTTAGTCCGCTTAGAAACCCCCAAACCTACACTAAGACCAATAAGGGTGTAGAGCACCTAAGGAAAGTACAATCGTTGCGGCAAGTAAAGCTTAGACGACACATCTTTCTTTGCGATTCTGACAGGTTCCTACTTTAAACTCTAATCGGCATTTGCACGATCTACGTAACTGCAAAAGATTGGCTTTTCTTTTGTGATTTGCTGGCTTGAAATTATGGAAGAATTAAGCTACCAGAAAGCTTGGTCTTTTCTAATCCATTGAAGAGAGATTCATCGCATCGCAAAAGATTTTCATCGTTGTGAAGTGAAACAATCATCTATTAAAGTGGTGGAGATATTAGTTCCAAATTTCGAGCAATGGATCGGAACCTGAGGGAGGGAAAGATTCGTCTTCTCCATCTAGCACGTAGTATGGACGATGTAAGAGTTTGGCATAATCCTTACAAATATTTTTCCAGCTAATTATTGCATCCAAGTTTAAGTGGAATCATGAGACTTGTTTGTGTCTAATCCTCTGAATCGCATTTGAATTCAACTGCAGTGGCACAACTATAGGTAAATACATGCTCATTACATAAATTTCTGTCACTACCATTCTCGACCACAAATCCAAAATTTCCATTTCTAACACGTACACATGCGGTTTTCATAATTCTCACCGCCACAGACACTCATGAATCCGCAATAAGCTTAACTAAAATAAATACGGCATCATGTCATGATAACCATCCTCAATCCTCATCATTGCCATTCCAGCAACAGTTCGCTTTTCATTTGGATCTAAAAACATATTTAATAACGTCACACTCAGAATCTTAACCACAAATTACAGAGCTAATTCGAATTTCATGACACAAGAGAGCTAGCACAAGGACCGATGTGACTACTAGGTGTCATTTATTAATATTTATCGCAACGAACTGCAAATTGCTTTAGCACTTCAGAAACCACTGCGTGAACATATATTTCCACTATTCAACCGAAATCGATTCAGATAATATCAAAAAAAAAAAAAAAAAAAATTATTTATTACCCCACCCACGTACGAATGTCCTTTGATGATATAAATCCGACATCGTAATGGAATATCAAGGACCGCTTTCAAACTTACCCTGCAAAAATGGTATCAGTTTGCATAGAAATGCTCCAAAAATAAAGTGCCTCAGCAGTGTGCCGACCAATGTAACCGGCATACAAAGGACTCCAAGTAGTATATCCGAGATTGCCAGATTGAGCAGGAAGAGGTTGGTGATGGTACGCATTCGGCGGTTCTGCACTAGTGTCGAGATCACAAGTAAATTACCCACAACCGACAGCAAAAGGATAATGGTGTAGAATGGAATTTGAATTTTTCCGCCACTTAACCACGACATTTTCGCCGCACTACCAGTAAAACTGACGTTCTGTTGGAAGTCGCTAACAGTGCTAAATTCGTCCGCAAAGTTTGCCGTTAGATTTGTATAATTCTCCGATTTGCCGTTGTAATCCAGTAGACCGGAAACGAGAGTGGTATCATTTACAAACCCGTCCGACATTTCGACCGAAAAATAATGAAATTAAAATTTTTTTTTTACGAACTCTTGTCGATATCCCGCCAACAATGAGATGATGAAGAACAAAACAAAATCTGATAACCGTTTCAAGACTTCCAGAATCCTTGAATTCAGTCGAAGAACTGAACGTGATTCAATTTAATAATATTTGCTTGATTTTGTGATAAGGATATTCACCATGGTTGGAGATGTACATTGAGGTGTGGGAACTTTTTTCGGAATTGGGGTAATGGATGATATAGAATCAGGCACAAAGTTTCGATGCATGTTGCGAAAATGATTCGAGCAGAGACATAAACCATATGGAAGCTATAAAAAAAATTAAGGAAATTATAGGAACTTCTGCAACAAAAAGTTTCATCATACTTCTTGGCAACAAAATTATTTTAGAATTTGTATCCCTGGAAAATATCCCACATTTCCGTCTTTAACTTTGTAAAGCATAGACCCAAACCTAAAAAAAAATCGAGGTTATATTTTTATAGCAAATATGTTGGTAGGTACAATACACGCTGTATACCTAATAAAAAAGCAATTTTACTATCAAAGATAAAAAGAAATTATATGTATTTATATATACCCTGCAAAACTAGAGTCTTTCACCGTTAAATAGTTATAGCCGTTTTATTTATAAGCATTTTTCCACAAGTCTCTGGGATGAAATAAAAAGTTGGAACTTTATAGACTTAAAGTAGAAATAATGCGAAAGAACTTATTGTAGCCGAATTTTAGAGATTCGGTGTATAGGGTGTTGCACAAAAAATGTTTGCTTATCGTGTGTATATACACAGTTTTCCTATTTCTGTTCAGTTTTCTGCACCCCTTTCAAAGTTCTTGAATGACCTAAAATACCGAAACTTATCATAATTATGGTACGAATCAAGAGGAAGAACATAACGGCACCGAATTTCCAATCTTCGAAATACACAATGTTCCACCGAACACTTGTCTTCAATACGTCTTCCCACACCCTTCCAATCTTTAAATCATATTTCCAAGAGCTAGTGATCGTTAGTGATTTTGGCAAAGCCAATTAATATCCTTATTGTTGTAGTAGAGTGCTACAGAGAGACGTCTGACAGCTTTCTGCTAGTGCGCTGAGTCACAAATTCGCCCCTATGTGATGCAAAAAAATACAGAAAACTTACAATTCATTTGTAATGGATCGCACCCCTTATCGCCAAACCTATCTCTAATAAAGTGGGCGAGGCGATTTTATTAGAAATTGTTACAACTTTCTCTTAAAAGGAAGTGGGTGTGGCTGTCAGCATTTTTAAAAGAAGTTCACGGATTCTGATAAAATAGTCTCAGTAAGACTTAACCATTGCCGTAAATGGGTTTCAAAAACCAGAATATGAGCTTTTCGAAAAGTGGGCGAGGCCCAGTACAATGTATCGACGATAATATAGCATATTTTCTTGAGGGATTGTTTTCGAATTTTTATTAAAAATATTGAAAAAAAAAACGAACGGGCTGATTTCAAAAATGTTACACTGAATTGCTTCTAATTCTAGGAACCTTACTCGTATATAGAAAATTAAATGTTCTTCACGATTCTGGGCCTTCGTATACCATGGTCAAAAAATGGACTCGCTTATTTCAACAAGGGCGAGAGATCTGTGAAGACGACTCCCGCCCAGGGCGTCTTGTGTCAGTGGTCACTGAAGAAAACGTCGTAAAAGTTCAAAAATTAGTTTTGGCCGACCGAAGAATAAAAAATGTAGCAGATAGCTGACGAGTTGCATATCACTGGTTACCGAAAATGCTTATGCCATTCGACAAGCAACGACGACTCAAGTGCTGCAAAGATTTTTTGGAGTTATCCGGGGACAATCTGGACGAAATTTGCAATAGAATCGTAACTATAGGTGAGACTTGGGTTCCCCAATGCCATCCGCAGTCCAAACAAGAGTCTATGCAGTGAATTAAATAAGGGGAGAGTCTGCCGAAAAAATTCAAAGTGGAAAAGTCGACTTCGAAGCTAATGGAGACTGTTTTTTGGGACACCGAAAGTGTATTGCTGATTGATTACCTGCCAAAGGAGACTACGATGAATGGTCAATATTACGCAAATTTGCTGACCCAGGCACGTGAAGCGGTCGTACGGAAGTGACGTGGAAAACTCAGGCATGGAGTGTTGTTTTTGCAGAATAACGCACCTGTTGGGTTTCAAGACAGGCCTTAAAAGGCACTGGTTTTTCATCGATAAACCACCCACCTTACAGCCCAGACTTGGCCCCGAGCAACTTTTTTCCTTTTTTTCAATTTTAAAATGGAACTACGAGGCCGAAGATTTGCAGATTAGAACGAGATCAAGGCGGTAATAGAAAGTCATTTTGGAGGTAATGGAAAAGAATATTTGTTCGGTGGTATTAAGGCTTAACTATATGCCCGATGTGAGAAACGCATTTCACTCGAGGGAGATTATATTGAGAAATAAATCGTTTTATTCGGACCTCTTTTTCACTTTAATGCCTTAGGCCACGAACTTATCAGCCACCCCTCGTATTTGCTATAATTTTTTACTATTATTATCTCAAATTCTCAAAACCTTAAAGGACTTACACAACTTAATGTGAATTGGAAACAAGATGGACCTTTTTATAAGTTGTAAAAAATCCTTTTTAAGTTTTGAGAATTTGAAAAAATTATAGTTAACAAAATTTGTTCAAATTGTTAAAAGCTTTAGGTACCTACATATGCATATAGAAGCTTAGAAACCTTAGACAACACTTTGAAATAAAAGTTCATCCTTTTATATTCCAAGAAAATTATACTGAAATAAAACCACATTTTTAAGGTCATCTTTCTTTTTCCTTTCAATTCAATTTGGGGTAACTGATCGATTTTGTTCGAAATGAATATCTAAGGAATATTTGATATTTGCAAGGTCATGGCGTTTTTGCAGATAAACAACATAAGGGTGCAAATACGTTCGATCCAGTCGTGTACTTTATTCATCTTAAGTTTGGGTCCATTTTTCATTGGGACTAAATTTCATGGAGCCTTTAACACTAGCCTCTCCTTTTTACCAGGCACTTTAAATGAATTGCTCTTATCTATAGGATATGTGTATCCTGGGTCAGAACAGCTATCGAATAACGTATATTCCTTGAATCACAGTTGTATCTACATTCCTTGCAATTTTATAAACCGAATCGTATTATGGAGATCCCAAGCAAACCTAATGGGCAACTTTGCATAGCGATACGCATGGATACACTTAAACATATTGCAAAATAAAGCAAACACAAATAGGCACCTTGGATACAAGCATTTATTTATACCTTAAGTTTAGGTTTTACCATATAATTCTTAATATAAAAATTACTGAACAAAACAAGCATTATAAGGTTCTCCACTAGAGTTAATGGCAGCAACTTCAAGGGATATCCACATTGTTCTCCATTCAACCAAGGATACAGAATGAATGAAGTTAAGAACACAAACTGCAGTATCTGCAGTAATGTGATATATTTTTTCCACCAAATCGAGTTCTTTATATTTGGCTGGAAACTGGACAGCAAGTAATAGAAATACATGACTACGTGAACACAAGTGTTTACAAATCCGACTAGTCCAAGATGACCATTAGGCGCGTATTTGAAGACTATAATCGATAGTGGACTGACACTTATATGATGATAGAAATGCAGGAAGGTCACCTGATTGTAGCGCTTACGCAGCACAAAAAATACCGTGTCAAGAAGATCGATTAACTTTAATACGCAGTATGCATGACCAAGCCACAAATTTAGTTTTGAAGATTCAGGACTCATTCTTAAACATCTTCCAAGCCAATCTTGTTCATTTAAGATCATTGGAATACACTATGGGTTATGAAAAATGTGTGTATTAAAAGTATGTACATATATTTAAAAAAAAAATCATTCTTCTACCTTGTAGACTATGTATGCGTTAAAACCGACTTGTAAACTGTTGTAGATAATAAGAAGTCCTCTCAGCTCGAATCCTTGGCGGTTTTTCATTAGACTTGGGCCCCATTTTTTCACAAAAAATGTATAAAACGTAAGAATGGCGACTAAAAATAAGGGCGATCTCACAATAAAGAATTCAGCGGCACCTGGATCTGTAAGAAAAGCATACAACATAATTTAAACAAGTTAGAGGTACATGTATGTTTTAGATTTTCCAACAGCCTTGGTTGATCTAGAAGGCTTGAACTTTTATATAAGACTATTTGTATATAGTATAAGTTTCTGGCAAAACCCAACCAATATATATTTACAAACGGGAAACTTCGCTTACTAATATTATTAATAGCAGACGAAAATCTCGAGCTGTTGAATTTTTAATTTTCCAAATACAGGGTTCTGTAAAGGAACAATTTTATTCTCTCTTATTTAAAATTGTACTTTTTGGCGTGTATCTTTAGGCATCCCTATACCAGATAACCTGAAAATAATGATAAACAATTGGATAGAAGGCACTGAGCAGAATTTTTAATTGCAACTACCAAGTGGTGGAAATAACAATCTAATTGACTCAGGAATTAATGCCATGAAAATTGTCGTGCCTTCATTGATGGGATGTTAGAGAACCAAAATTTTGGGCAGGTGGCATGATTGGTCTACACTTTTTCGAAAATTCCATGGTGCTGATGTAACAGTCAATGGTGAACGTTATTGGGATAATAAATTATTTTTTCTACCTGTTGTACGATATTGATGTGAAAATGGTGCCACCTACGACACAGCGCGAGAAACAATGCAGTTATTGCACACAAAGTTTCCCGATCTCTCGTTTCGGCGACCAAAAATTGCCACCAAGATCGTTAGATTTTTTTCGTTGTAGTTACATATGTGAAGCAGAGGTGTATAGCAATGACCCCCAAATGACTCCAGAGCTAAAGGACGAGATTCGAGGCAGGATATATGCCGAAAAGTAATGGAAAATTTCATCATAGGGACAAAAGTTTGCAAGGCCAGCCGTGGCCAGCTTTGGCGCCCATTTGGCAGACAAAATGTTAAATGTTTAATTTTGTAACCTCCAATTGAATCACCCTGTATATGTACATACTCGTATGTATTTTTTTTTTTTTTATAATATTCGGCCATTAAAAACAAACCTATAACGTTTGTAGATGCCTGTTAATTCTGTTCTGGAAATATATCTCCCGAGACTAAATAAAAAATTTCGATGAGCTAATGGTTGGAGATTGGAAGCTAGTGCAGGATCTTCTATTTAGCGGACTACTCGTCTCTGTACGCTGTTGAGCAGATAAAGTTTTTTGGGCTGAAATCCAAACATGAGAGCAATACTCAAGCCCTAGTCTAACTTGTGCTTTGTAAAGGAGAAGGAGCTGCTGCTTTATAAAGTATCTCTTTGCTCTAAATAGGTACAAGTATCTCAACTTCATGGATGTCGTTAATATATAAAAGGCAAACCAATTCGTTATACCTACTGAGCTTTAGGCATGCTGCTGACAGATAATTTTCACTCAAGACCCCTCTGTACTATTCAATTGCATGATACCCGCTGACCTTCAACTAAACTATTTCGTTCAGTACGAGTACATCGACTTCTACGCATGCATCATATGTGTGTGCAGTTGCACGTGGCATTGATTAACTATGTGCTGTGAACGAAAACAACCTTCTTTGCAAATTCAAGCAACTCTTTGTTTGTTAGTTAGCACATTCTTATTAAATCATGTATTTTATAAAATAGTTGCGAAACCCTTCAGTTTATGGCAAACAATTTAGGGAACTTTTTGGGAGTGAGAGAGATGATGTGGTTAGGAGCCAACAAATTCGCGCCCCCAGGTAATAGCACTCTCCTACTATACTCCGGAAAGGCCCTCGAAGAACCATGGCCACGAATATGGAGTGGGCATGATGCTGTCAAAAAATTCTTTCGGGTATCTACTGTCTTAGCAGCACTTTGGCGAAACGATTCTTACAGCCAAATGAGGGAAGCTCAGCGTAGGGAGTGACATGACAAGCATAATTACGTATACATTAGCGCGTTGTCTGCAGAAACAGAAGAAGCAGCAAATAGGTACGATAGCAGAACCGTCTACAGAATCGAGAAAGAAGTGACAGGTGGTCGGAGCTCTAGACAACACCCGGTGAAAGCCTTAGACGACTCTCTGCTCACTTCGGATGACGACCAACTTATGAGATGGAAGGAGCATTCCGCTTCGGTTCTGAATCGAATATACGCCAGCGATATGCAACCAAGTCAGAATGAGCTATCCAAAGCAACAATTGCCCATCTACCTACTTCAACTCCCAACAAAGATGAGATCACTGCCACGATTGAAGCACTCAACAACAACAAAGCGGTGATGGCATACCCGCGGAGCTATTGAAAGCAGCACCAACTGGGAAACTGAGTCTTTTCCCGAAGAGTGGAAATAGAGAACAGTCATCAAGTTTCCTAAAAAGGAATCCTCATGAAATGCAGTTGCCAAAATAATAGCAAAGGTTATACCCGAGCTAATGAAACACCACCTTGAGGATACTCTCAAAGCCGAGCAAGCAGGTTTCGGCTCTAGAACCCCCTGTGGCGACCACATCAAAGCCCTAAAGATTAACATCGAGCAGTGATTTAAATATTCACCTGCTGTTTATCGATTTTGAAAATGTGTTCGACAGTATCAACAGAGAGTATATTTGGCTTGCCTTCAGCAGGAGGGAATACGAGACAAAGGCAACGTACAATGGATCAATATGTAATGTTTTGCTGTCATAGGAATTTGAAATCCAAAGTAGCGTGCGACAAGGATATATCCTTTCACCGATATTGTTCTTATTGCTAATAAGTGATCTGCTCCCTCCTGCTCTATCAACGCGAACGGGAGGAATTCGGTAGACTCTTACATTCAAATTCAAGCATCTCGACCACGCTGATGACGTTTATCTAAACGTCGAGCTGAAGAAGAAGAAAAAATCCATTCGTTGTTCATATTTCCTGCGAACACTATAGAAGTACACTTTACTTTGGGGTACTTCAGCATTTGTTTATAGCCTTCATCTTAGACTTAAGAAAAATATATATATGTATATATAGTACACATTTGTCTAGCTCAATTTCGGAGATAAAACACAATTTAATTTCATTTTTCTATACCTGGTGTCAACTCGAGATAACGTTCAATAAAGTTCACCATTTCGCACTCAGTCAAACTATAACTGAATATGTAATTTCGATTAGAACTTCTTTCGAACACTGCCAGTTGAAGACAAAACTACTCGTAAGTGCATTTCAGACGTCCATGAAGTTTAAGACGGGTGCTTTGTTAATTATTCAAATTATACATATGAATTTTTTTATTGATACTATTTCCGTAGAGGTGGAAGTACTAAGTGTCATAGTACATTAAGCGTGCATTGCATTAAATGTACTTATAAATTTGTATGACTAGTACAATGAACTGCACAGAATTCTATTAAACAGCATAGGGAAACCTGGAGGAATTTTTAAAAAAATTCAGTTTTTAATGCTAATCGATGTGCATATATGTACATAATGGTTTCACTTACATGAGTTTAACAAGCTCAGTTGCTCATTGTACAACCTACCTACAAGTATATTTAAAATTCTGATTATTTAATAAGTTCTAAAATATTCTTATATGAACATGGAAATTATACATGCGGTTTCAAGTATAATTAAAAATTGTCAGTGACGGAAGCAACATGTATTGATAATCTAAAAACGATGTTTGCAGAAGCACGTTTAGAGGAATAAAAGTTACTAAGAGACTAAAGCTGCAGGTGGAATAGGGTTTTGGAATAATCAATTAAATGTAATCACAGACTTTAATAGAAATGAAGCGAGTTTTTTTATAAGGTCAAGTTAGGGTTCCATGAATACTCCACATTTAGATCAGCAAAGATCCATTGTCATGCCCATTGGGGGCATATTACTTACTGTTTATTTACTACAAACAATCATATGGATTTAATATATTATTAATACGTGACATCTGCAGATGTCATTCACTGGTTCTTCAGATAGTTCTTCAATATCCTGAAAGAAGTAAAGGGTTATTCACTTCGAGGTTGCGACAGGTAGTTAGTTCTTGCCATGCCATTTTATAATATGGATCGCTTAACTACCCCTCAACGCATTAAAATTGTCAATAGTGTTTGTAATATCGTAGGGCTTGTGCATTAAAGACATTAATGTAAGCGATATGTGGTTCCAACAAGACGGGGCTACTTATCTCACAACACAGGTAAATTTGGCTCTATTGCACGAAAAGTTTTCCGGTCGTTTAGTTTCGAAATTTAGTGACATCAATTGGCAACCAAGATTATGTGATTTGATCCCATTGGGTTTATTTTTCTAGGGCTATTCTAAAGATCATGGCCATGCAGACAATCTTCAAACTTTGAAGTACTTAAAAGTCAACATCCGCTAAGTTATGGTTGCAATACAGCTAGAAATATGCCTAAAAGACATCGAAAATTATGATACCTCACAAGAATTGAAGTTTGCCAAAACTCCTGTGGCGGCCATTTAACAGATATTGCATTCCATATATAATGGCATAGTCCGAAATTTAAAACAGTAAAAAAATTTCTTTGGAATCTTTAATACTATTTATTTTATTTAAATTGAAAATCTTGAAGCACAAAATGAATAACCTACATATTCCGAAGAATTTATTTCTTAGGTGATAGAGACCTGTGACCGAATTACCGCAATCGATAACGAGTGAGTGAGTAGAACTCGTAATCGAATGATCGATTAACATCATATGGATGATGGCACTCGAAAGCTCACGTGTCAAATTAAAATAAAATTGTACTAGAGAAATTCTATTACAACTCACAAAGTGACGTTTCTCCCGTTGATATAAAAGAGAGAAAAATATTTGTTGCAGTGAAATTAAAGTCAATAATGGATCTATTTTTTTATTTGTCCTCGAATTCCGACGATGAATATTGCGAACGCGTTGAGCGCCGGCGCTTAAGGGATACGAGCAATCCGTTCTCATTGCCAATGTTGCGAAGTATAAGCATACGCGAATTAAAACGTAAATAAAAAAAATTTTTATTTTGTAGATTTAACAAAAGATTTAGGGTTAATAAAGATGCATTTAGCCACATTAAAAAAAAAAATTCCTTGCCAAATGGAATATTTCTCTGTAACAAATTAATTTGTTCAGATTGGGCCTTAATTAAAAAAACAGATATAGTATTAGTAAAATTAGTAAAAAATTGAAAATAAAAATACTCACACCTTTGTTGTTCCGGTCGACGACTCGACAGCACAATAGTGTTTGAATGAAATGACGCACTATAACGTGTGCTCTCTCGATAGTAAATGCTCGATTACGAGAGCGGTAATGCCAAATCCTCGCATTTCGATGACGACTTACTCGTTATTGATTATTGTAAATCAGCCCCTGGGCAATGACAAAGAAAATGGGCTGTATCCTCATGGGCTTCCTCGTCGCCGCACCCTCTACCGAAGTCTTCTTCAATTATTTTCTTATTTTTTTTCATATTCTTGATTTCATCAGTCGTCTCATTCCGTGGTACGCCCTCGTGCCCAGGGATCCAGCAGAATTTTACCTTATGCTGTGTTCCAAGAATTTTAGCTCTTCTCTACCCGACTTTTCCATTTTGGAACCGTCAGTGTAAACGGTTATGGATTGCATACTCAGTACCCTCCCATCTCACCATTTGTCTATACTCGGATAAAAGCTTAAAGAAGGTCTTGCAAAGTCCAGGTACGGAATTATGTAGTCAGTAGTTGCTACTTGATGACTCCAATGAACGATAGCCTTCGAACTTTTATAATGGCCTTTAAGTTGACGGTTTTGCTATTGTCATAATAGCAGGCTGATACCTCCAACAGTTGGTGTTTCGCATTGCGGTATCTTTTCTACGAATTTCCCTTCGACGAGTTTTCTTTTCGTACGACGAGTTTCCTTCGACATAAATGCCCTCAACCATCGGCAGAACGTCGTTATTCATTTTAGAAACCACTTTCGGAAAAATAAGCAAAATGTGCAAAAGCCCTAAAGAAAAGTCATTGTAACTCAAAAGCTATAACAAAAAGGAAGGTATGGCTCAAAAGACCCATTTATATGTTCAAAATTGGTCCATTATATTATCCCAGAGTGGTAATTTATGAGTTGACCCTGAATGTCCTCCAGTGTCCTTAATTTTTAGAATATGGACCAAACTCATATTCTTGGATATTAGAATGGATAATTTTAAGAAAGCAATTTTGTAGAAGTTAACAAAATAACATCCCTTCTAACTTCGTAATTTGTCGAGAACTTCGTCATTTATGAGTTATTTAAGACAAAATGTAAGAAAGATTATTTTGGTCAATACACTTAAAATCAAGGAGGAGGTTTCTCGAAACCTGATGTATTAAAAATAAATGTATATATTTGAAATAAGCACATGTTCGCCTTTGATTTGATACCCATTTTTTGGTTTTATACAAAAAAAATTGTTCAGTTTTTCGAATATTTTACTTTAGAATTTCTGCGACTGCACCCTATTTCGAATTTCAACCTTCTATGTCTACGGTTGAAAAGTTTTGAACCTGTGATTGAGAGGGCCAGACAACTGACTCTCAGTATATATTTAGATTCTGTTTTTACTTTTTTCTTTCTTTGTAAGTACTGGAACCTTGAATACGAAAACAGGACATTATGCTGAACAAAAAATGGACTCAGACTTGTAAACATACCAAGCCCCTGGGGAACGAGGAATAAATCTGCTTTCTAAAAGGGGCAAACCTACATATCAGCCTGACTTCATTCCCTGAAGTACGGTATGCCTCCGATATGAGGCGAATAAAAGCCTTTTGAAGGAAGTAACGTTAATGATGCTATGAGTAGTGCCCTCAGGGACCCCAGTCCCTGGCAGGGCCTACCTATTCAGTAAATTCATAGTCGATAAGGCTTCACTCTGGTCAGCGTCTGACCCCAGGGGGGCGTGCTACACACACAAATGATTGACAGGGAACCACTCCCTTGTCACCCAGTGAGATACATATGTAGTCGTGATTACGTTTCGGGGGCTAGTCTATATATGTAAATGCATCTCGGGGTGCTGTCACTGCGTTATTGGTTCGCCTTTCCTTAAAGAAATTTATAACAACAAAAATAAAGCTGTAGAAAATTGTGTTTGAGCAAGTTTGCCGGAAAGGGTGAAAGGGTACAACAATGTCAACACCGGGTGAGCAGATTTATTAGCATCCTTTGCTTTATGGAACAGATCCCTATTATCCCTCCTCTCTGATATCATCTTATAAAATAAAACTCTATGTTCGATCCTTTTATCGATTTCTATTTGCACCTCAGATGAACTCAAAAAAGTGGGTCTGCCAATTATGTATGTCTGTATGTGCGCACGACTGCAGCCTAAACAGCTGGGCGGATTTACTTCAAACTTCACATCTGATGTATTACGATTCCAGGCAAAATCTAAATTACAATTCTAACCCCAAAATGAACTCTACTTTACAAACAACCGGTTTCGAAAAATTTGATTTTCTCGAAAATAGCTGCAAAGTTGATGTTTTAATTTCATATTGAATGTATGTCACTAGATGGCGCATTAAATTTTTGTAAAAAAAATAGTCACACTTAGCTTATAAACGAATTTTAGAAAAATGGTAATTTCTCGAATATGGCTGAAACGGTTTTCTTGAAAATCGACAGCTAAGTAATAATTAACATATGCAAGTGCACCTACACAGTTTTAGAAAATTGTCCAAATAAGTTTTTTTTTTTAACGCATTCTTCAAAAAAAAATTTATTTTTTTCATTTTTGCTTAAATCTGATTAATTTGTAAATGAATAGTATATACGAGTACTTACGTGTGACCCAGTCGTGCACTTTATTTAATAAGTATTTCTTAACTACATATACAGGGTGGAGCAAAATGCCGGTGCCGTAGTTACCATCAATGCTGCTCAATATAGGACGATTTTTAAAAAATGTTTGAGGCTTGATGTGCAAAATCATCCACAACTATGGTTCCAACAGGACGGAGCCACAGCGCATACTACATGACACAATGGCTTTGTTAAGGGACATCTTCGACGGGCCCATTATTTCACGCAGTAGCGATTTCAATTGACCGTCACGTTCACTGGATTTCGTTGCGGCAAAAAGCAGCATATTTCATTGAAAATGAAGCCGGTGCCGTAGTTACCATCAATACTGCTCAATATAGGACGATTTTTAAAAAATGTTTGAGGCTTGATGTGCAAAATCATCCACAACTATGGTTCCAACAGGACGGAGCCACAGCGCATACTACATGACACAATGGCTTTGTTAAGGGACATCTTCGACGGGCCCATTATTTCACGCAGTAGCGATTTCAATTGACCGTCACGTTCACTGGATTTCGTTGCGGCAAAAAGCAGCATATTTCATTGAAAATGAAGCCGGTGCCGTAGTTACCATCAATACTGCTCAATATAGGACGATTTTTAAAAAATGTTTGAGGCTTGATGTGCAAAATCATCCACAACTATGGTTCCAACAGGACGGAGCCACAGCGCATACTACATGACACAATGGCTTTGTTAAGGGACATCTTCGACGGGCCCATTATTTCGCGCAGTAGCGATTTCAATTGACCGTCGCGTTCACTGGATTTAACCGCTCCCCACTGTTTTCTTTGGGCCTACTTAAAAGAACTAGTGTACGTCAATAAACCAATGAAATCCGCATCAAAACAGCAGACATTTTTCGAAAGATGATGAAAAATGTGCTGAAAAGAGGCAGAAATTGTCCACCATTCTGCGTTTAGGTCAATAAAATTCCCCATTTGTATACTGTACTTAAAAAACTATATATATACATAATTTACTCTGAAGTAAAAAAGTTATAACGAACTCAAACCATAAAGGTCATTTCACACCACCCTGAAGTTTATAATTTATTTTTTTATAGTTAAAAATTCCACAAACAATTTTTTCCGCTAGTTTAAAATATAATAATTTATTTATTTAAACAATTTAAAATAATAAATGCATTCATGCATTTCATATAGTTCTCTATGTGGCATACAGTTTTATATAATATATTTAAACTTTTTTATATTATATAAATATTTTTTTTTTTTTTTTATTTAGGTTTAACATGTTTACTAACAAATAGGTACAAATGTTGGCCTCTCAAGGACTCTATCGAGTTTATAGAGTAAAATTCTGCTATAGAAACAGTCTTCAACAAGGGTTCATGTGTTTACATTCCGGAAGAGAATATGAATACATACATATATAATATATAAATTAGTATCAAAAATGTGTTTTTATAATTGAATTTCTTTGATTGTATTGATGTATGTTATGTAAATATATTGACTAGATAATAAATATAATTGAGTTATTCTTTATTTTATTTTGTATTCTTGTTTCAAAACAATTTCCATGATATGAAAGTTTTGATCTTGAAAATATGTATTATTTTTAAAAAAAAAAATTATTCACTGTATAAATATGTTTGGATGTGTATTAGAAATTTGATTTGCAAGTGACATTGTTAGGGAAGGCCATTCACGATGCGCATTTCCATAAATTTATTCGGACGATAATAATCCAGACTTATTGAACAAAAATATTAGCATCTCTTTGTAGTAAAACAGAAACGCAAAAATTTCACTCCACAATACGTCACGTGAAAAACTGACACGGCCGGTTCACGGACGTGACCAATCAATATGGACCCACAAGAATATGCACCGTGAATGTCCACCACTTTTATGAGAACAGGTAGATAGGGATATACACAGATAGATATAGATGAATATATGTTAGCTACGCTACACAGTCGAGACATTTAAATGGAATTTATTCTATCGGCTACGAGATACTAAATTAGATTAAATGCTCATTTGGCCACTATGGAATAATCATGACTCACGGGTGAAACTCATTTGTTTTCAATGATCATTTGCAATTGTAATGCCAAACTTCTGGCCAGCTGAAGCACGGATTGAGCATTGTGACGTTCAGCCATTTCTAAAAAAAAAAAAATCCTATACTGTAGTCCTCCATAAGTAGAAAATAAATTAAATGCTTACCATTGAAAAATTTGATAACATCCGTAAAGTCCATACTGTTCGAGAGAATGATGTCCCGATAAGTTTCTAGCAAAGCCAAAGCCAAGAAGAGTACAAAGTGTGCACTTGCAACGTGTTTTGCTGCCCAAATTACTTCCCATGTTGAAAAAACATCCGCGTAGATCAGCTCGCGTTTAAAATCCAACAGGAACCAACGATAGCAAAAGTAGAAATGAGTATAGTCTCCATGTGAATCCATGAGGTCGTACATTTCTGAGTCCAGAATTTGAATGAGCGATCTAAAAATTGAAAACAAAAAATCAGTTTTTGGAAATTATGCCACTTTGAAGATGACATATTGGTCTTGTATGTAATGTGCGGCAAGTTGACGTTACTCTTAAAAACAAATCTACGTATAATATTCCAGAACCTATTCTCTTAATCTGGGAATGTGTCTGCATCAGTGTGTTTTAACAAAAGGTATACTAATTGAATAGGCCGCCATTTTGGTATAGGTTAGTTTTGACAGTTTTTATTCGACATTCGTGATGTGTAGGCGTGGCAAATTTACCATGGAATGACATACGATAAATCAACATTTAGTGGTCAATGTTTCTTTATAATATAGTAATATTTCTATTAATGACAACCCTGATTTATCGTTAATGTTAATACGTCATTGGACTGTACTTTTCGAAAATGGATATGAAGTTACTGTTACTGGAGAACAATACCGCCACGTGAATACATACAAAATTTAATCTCATTTGGAGCGTGTCGAAAATTAACTCCAAATTTCAATTCAGTGTTTTAAAATTATGTTAATTCAACATTTTAGAAATCCAAAATTCTGTATTTCAAAGTTCTGTTTGTAACTTTTCAAAATTCTGTAATTCTGCATTGCATTCGACTTTGAATTGAATAAAGAGTGCAATTAAAACTTATTTGTTAGAGTTCCGTACCAGAATGGTACGAGTATAAACGGATCCATTAGTGTTTAATGGATTCAAAACTGTATCTAATTGTCCGTTTGCCTATCACATGCTTGTTACCTTTGAACCGTTTAAACTAGAATTCTGAAATTTTACTCAAAAATTGTATGCGGTGGTCCAAAAATAGTAAAAAGTATTTTTGGTGGGGTTTGGGGGAATAACGAAAACCAATAAAACCATGTAACATATCAAGTTAAAGCTAAAATTCTAAGGAGTATGAAAATATAAATCTTTCTTGAACTTAAAAACTTAAAAAACAGGGCATTTTCGATATACCCCCTCCCCCTCTATCCAGAAACTATTGCGAAAATTTAAAAAAAAAAATATTGGTGGCATATACACACATTTATGAGAAGGCAATATGAAAATTATGACATATCCTCTGACACAAACCGTTTTTGAAAAATATTAGAAAATGTGGGGTCAAAATTTACCCCCCATATCTTACCCCGTCTTCATTCGATTTAAATGATTTTCAAATGTAGTATCTGACATAACTTAAAACCCCAAATTTCTAAATCCGTTCGTTGGTTTTTGAGTTAGACATATGGTAAAATTTATTTAAAAATGTTTTAAGCCCCACCCCATATCTTACGCCCATTCTATTCGATTTCGATCAAATTCAAGTAGAACTGCTAACGTATCACTCTAAATCTACTAGCCAAATTTCATCGAAATCTGTTTAGGAAATTTCCAAAATCCGGAGCGATTTTCGGTCCAAGCACGGTTTTTCTTGTAGTATATAAAAAAAAACTCAGATTTTATTTGTTTCTCTTATATGCTCGGGTGGCTCTTGGTTGCTGTTCCCCATTCGGGCTCAAACCTGCACAGCTCGGTTCACAAGCAAACGTACTATCCACCACACCCTCAAGTTTTTGTGTTAGTTGGCTAAAAAAGACGATTTAAAGATAAACCCTTCCCCACACATTCCACTCACCCTTGGGCCGATTTTAATAGTTTTTGTACGAAATAACCTGCATATCAGGATTCAAATTAAATTTTATTTGAGTGGTTCTCAAGCGAGCCCTGTGAGAACAAACATATGGGCAGACATGAAACAAAACGTGTTTGCTGGACCTGACCCTTTCAAGTACGACCATAGCGCTATCTTTTTCTACAAATTATCAAAACACAACCAATTTTTCCTATTTTTTGTGCGCACTTTTTTACATTATAAAAAGGATTTTTCTGTAATTAACACATATATAATAAAAGAATTTTAAATATCTGAATTTTAGAAAAAAAAATTTTGTTTCTTTCTGCTAAGTAAATTGGTTGAAAATTGTTTTTTAAAAGAGCTGGCTAGAGTGGCATTTCCCCACGAAGTACAGTTGTTTATCCAGATGGTTGGAGTCTTTTCTAGACCCTACCACCAGCCCATTAGTACCACAATCGGTTTGAGTCTTCATCTTCATCTACTCGGGAAAATAAAGATAAATCAATAACGTCGTTCAATTCCTCAAATGAGAAGGTAAGTGACTTCTATGTGTTTTTTTGTCGTCGGTGGGTGTATTAGTCTACCACAATGAAAAAACATTTTTCGAGGAATTTGTGTTTTTTGGAACAATGAAATAAACCAAGGATTGTTCAAAAAAGATTATACTCAAACACACAAGGAATTTTGTAGCGGATATGGCGAGAAGACTAGCCTCTTCGAAGCCAGAGAATGGGTAAAATAAACGCAGCAGGAAGATTATAGACGAATTGTACATTTTAATCATTATACAGAGATTCTTACCTCATATTTGCAAAGTGCATGTCCATTGCGCCTCCATTGGGAAAGTTCTCAATCATTCGTTCCATAAGCTTGCAAAAGCAACTATAGCTCAGCGACTCATCATCAAAAATGACTAAAAGTGGTGCCACCAAGTCGCACATTCCCTGCATGTAACCAACCTCCAAATGCTCCCAAACATATCTAGAAATAACCCCCAAATCACGTATGCCTCAACAAATAAATAACTTTCAAGTCTTACGTAGAAATCACATTCCGAAGTTTATCCAAATTCTCATTGGCAAAATACCAGTAGTTCCGATCGCACCGTTGAACATCCTTCTCAATTCTATGCAAGTTTAAACCAAAGGTTTCCAGTAGTTCACACTAAATCGACAATTTTATTTCCAAATTGATGCATAAAAAAATGTCCATTAAACACTTACGCTGTACACTCCACCATTTGAGCTGGCAGGTGAAACACATGCCGACTTTGGCTCCTGCAAAACATTCATGGGTGGACCACCAACCTCCTCTTGCACAGGTGATACCATCGCACCCTTCTCTTCAGAAATTTCACTTTCTGCATCAAAGTTTACCAAATCAACGGAAGCATCTGTTACAATCACGGCAGAGGGCAGTGTCGAAGGTCTAAAAGCTTTTCGCTCATCCTGTTCCGCTAAACCATCTCCATCCATGGTATCTGTTAACTCACCCTTAATATCATCGACGCTGTGGAACTCGGGAATTTCTGTAATGTCACCTCCTTGCGCTGAAATGTTGTGGATATCATTGTCAGTGACGTCAGCAAATTCATTGCCAACCGTTTCGTATGAGGATGTGGATGGTGAACAGGGATCGCTTGGGACTATCATACCTCCTTTGATGTCATCGGTGCCGCCATCGCTTAAGCAATCCTCTTCAATTGATACGATTTTAATTGTGGTTCCTGAGTCGATAACTCCTAAAGAGGGCATTGTTTTCAGTTTCACGTCTTGACTTTCAGGGCGATCAACCTCAATTTGAGCCTCAACGTCCTCGTCGACATTTCCCGAATCTGTACTGTGTTTCATATCCCTAGTGGTTGGACAAGTTAGTCTATTGGTTTCCACCTCACCAGGATCCGATATGTCGGAAAAATCTTGCTCGGCAAAAACTTCATTCTCCATATCAGCATCCAGGTCGATTCGTGACTTCTCGACGCTTCCGCTTCCAGAACTGAGTTTGGCAACAGCCCTGGCAGTTTTCTCCATATCTCTCTGTCGCACTATGGCCTCGACAGCTAGCCATTCACTCATCGTTGTCTCATAGTAGTGCTTGAATTCTTCGTCCAGTTTTTCACGTTCTTCGCGCTTCGTTCCAAAACTATCAAAAGAGGATTGGGATATTTTTTATTTCAATTTATTGTCTGATATTTCATTACCTGTGATGTCCTAAGAGATATGGCCAAACTTCTCTACGAATCTCAGGTTCCACTCCGCCAAAATAGACCAAGCGATAAACCTCCGTCTCATTTGTGACCACCCCATCGGTGTTCAAGGCTTCCCAACGCTCTTTAGTCAAACCCTTTTCATCAGTTCCCACTAAATGAGATTTGTTAATCAGGTTTTCATAGAACATGATTTAAAACTTACGCTCTGGCGTTATCCGTCCATTGACCAATCCGGACAGATGTGTCCTTACAGTTGATAAATGCCTACAGTAGGCCAGCCATCCGTAGAAAGCCCTGGAGATAATCTGTCGCCTCATAGTTGAGCAAACCAGTTCAATGCTAGCTGTCTGACTGCTTTGAATCAGTGGAGAATCTATAGATACCTGATCAATGGAAATACTCTTGCTGGAGTAATCGCTACTGCCATTTGTGGAACAGCTGCTTAGTTGAGCGCGACGTGGACTTGTGCGTCCCAGTTCAAGAATTGGATGTGCAGCCACTATATATAAAAAATGTGTGTGTTAGGTGTTTGGACGCAAAAAAAAAAACAACTTACAGAAATCTTCATGGTTACTCTTGCTGACAATCCGGAAGACATAATCAATGGGAGTCTCCTCAGTGGACTCCATTACGGAAGATAGGATGCGCCTACGTGCAAACTTAGGCCAAGGGAAAAGTTTACCGATTCCCCGTTGGGACCATAGTGGTGGGTCCAGTTGACCGTGCGGCAAGAGACCTGTTTCAAGGCAACTCAAAAACGCCTGCATATGACCGCCTTCGGGAAAATGTATTGGAGGGCGTTGAACTCCATCCTGGCCGACAAGGATTATGGTGCCTCCGGTATCTTCGCCACGGTTTTGATGACAATGAACGTAGACAATCTCATTGACGTTTATATTTAAAGCGTAGTCCCAGAATGAGCTTTTGTCAGCGACTTCAATCTCATTATAACCATTCATCAGTTGATTCGGTGTCCACTTTATTATTAGAGCTTGAAAGTGCTGATGAAGGCTCAAGTAGCCAGGCATTGATTCATCAACATCCTTCTGTAAGAGAAAAATAAAAAGAATTTTATTTAATGTAGAGTTTCCGTAACATGTGCCAACAGGCTATTCTGTACAAGTACACCTAATATTCGAATGAGTCTCAAGTACGAGTAGTAGAATGAAAACTGGTGTTTGGTCACTTATTACAAGACTACATCCTAAACGGAACGATTTGCAGTTGAACAGCACATAGGTGCACTTGGAGCATCAAGCGGCTTTGAAATTGCCTTTAAAATTTTTAGAATTCTTCAGGATCTGTCTTAAACTGTCAATCATGTCGAGCATTTTTAAACTACCAATACTTTAAGCTAAAAGCAGAAAGCCAAACTTGTAATTAATAAGGCAGGGTCACACACTTCAACCGAATCCCTTGAAGATGAATCACTACTTAACCCTATCATTCTCTTCAATCTTCTCACTCGCATTCATTACCACTATCTTCCCTTAGGCTTGATTAATGGTGTCATGCGAATCATAATAATAATAATATTTTGGCGCCAACAGCCCAATCAAAGCCTGGCCTAGTTTTTCGCAGTCAATCGTGCTGTGCGCCTCACGAATGTTTGGGACCTACAGTTTTATGTCGTTTACGAATGGCAATTTTTTTGATTGAGAGAAGCTTCTCAGGACTGAAAAAACTGTCTGGCCCTGGAAATTATGCAGCGACGTTTAAACGTTGACGTTTTTCATTTATATTTCAGAAAAGTACCCACACAGACCTAAGTACGAGTATTTAGAAAAATGATTTTGAGTAGAGTTGGGCTAAGTCGTGAATTTATATTCACAGGTATAACTGTGAACCTGATTTTTTATTCACTGTGAATATAACCTTTAAATGTAAATTCACTTTTTCTTCTTCTTTTGCTTGCGGTGAGGTTATGATCCGGAATAGAAGGATCCGGATGCAGTAAATCCCTACTCGTCCGCCTGTGGGTTTTGCCGTTAAATGTGAATTAATAATACTGAGGAGTTTATGAAAAGTAAGTATTTATTCAGTACTTAGAGAAGATAAACTAACTAAGAACTAGTACAGGGCATTATCGAATGAATTTGACTATTTATAGTTGCCATTTTAAAAATTTCGAAAAATTCGACATCTACCCTGCAGAGAATTTCGGAGCGTAAAAATAATATTTCTTCAAATACATACCGGAAGTACCATAACATTATTTTTCCCATACAAAAGGGTAGCCTTGGAATTCTGATGCAATGATTCTACATAATCCTTGGCCACACTAACGGAGGTGCTCGACTTAAAAGAACTTGTACTGGAATCTTCTGAGTTAGCATGGAGACATCGCTTGAAATTGATGATAGGCCTTTGAACTGTTGATGGTTGTCTGGTTCCAGAGCTAATTCTATGCCGTTGAACCTAGTAACATTTAAATTAAACAATATTAGCTGTAGTATTAGTCTTCAACCCCATTACCAATTCATCAGCATGAGGATCTGTCCAATAATGATCTGCGGTCTTTGCCTTGGTGAATTCCAATGCACATGGGCCAACCAACAACGAACTCAAGATTGATCCATAATCTGGATCAGCAACCAGGGCTTCCTTATCATAATAGTTATTTGCGTTTGCTGCCAAATGTTCGATGATCTTTGCCAATTTTTTCTCGTACAATGCTAAGCGTATCCATAGAAATCTTTGGTAATAGAAAACAGTTTAGTTTAAATTAAGTTTGATAGTCTGCATGTACTAGTGTAACTCACTTAACAACTGGAGGACTTGGAGGAGGACTTGCAGCACACACCGAGTTACTACTACCCTTCTTGAGCATTGGCGTCTTATGTATACTATCTGTACTTGTGCTTGCTGATCTTTTATTAGCTTCGGCATTCTCTGATTCCTGTACCTTTTTACTTATAACATCAGCATCAGGGCAATTTTTGGCTATCTTATGCAATAGTGCTGTTGTTGATGATGTCTTAAACAGTCCCAATGCTCGACGACGTAGACCTTGGCTGAGACACGCCTCGACTGCAGCACATAATGCAGTCACTGCATTGCTCTCTTCATGAATGAATTTCTTGGTGACTGCCTCTTCCATTAGCTGCTTGACCTCCCTTTTCACAGAGGATATCAGACGTTCTTTGAACTCTGATTCTGCGAAATAAAATTTTTAAATTATATTTGTTATCAGAATTTCAAGTCATGAATGAGTGCAGTTGGCACGGTGCCTAAATAGTTTCGAGGGTAAAATACCCCAATCAACATGAATTTCACAAACTTAAACTATTGTAATAAAGATTAATTTTCTGTAGAGGAAGTTGAAGATACATTTTACATTTTAGAAAACCTCTTTCCTGCAAGAAAATAGTTCATTAAATAGCAACACGAGTATTCGTACATAGGGACTAGTTCCCATAAAGGAAAATAATATTTCAACAATAGAAGCAATTAGGATAGGATTAAATTGTATTTCTTGCTTAAGGACTAATATTAAGCTACACTATTGTAAAATTCCTCTTTGTAATCTGCTGCGCAAACAATCCTATCAATACAAAGTGGGTATTCTTAACCGCTGGTTGAATGTACATAGCCAACGTCATTGACATTTATGAAGATGCCTAGGACTGCAGCATTCACAATCAATGGACATGATATGAACAGGGCAGCAGCTGGAAATATTATACGGGGAGGGATTTCATAATGGGATGTCGAACTCCAGCGGATGTTGCCTTTTGGCGTACAAGCTATCTACATGTTCAGTTGAAGCTAGTGCATGAATTGGGTCCGTTCATAAACGCAAATTTTACAAAACAGGGATTTCAAAAACCAAGCGAGAGTATCTTAAATGATACTAACGTACGAGTATGTGGATTTTAAAACAGCCTGCATAGTAAAATAATACGAGTAATACGAGGGTGGGTCAATAAGTCCCTGAAAATTAACACAAATTGTATCGTCACCTTAATTTTTTTTTTTTTTTTTTTTTGTCAAGAATCATCTTTCAAAAGAACGCACCCAAATTTTCAGACAGATCTGTCAAATAGTTTTGTTGTGGCAGCCATTTTATATAGACGCCTACTAGCATTTTCGTTAAAATGGAAAAAAGTGAATTTCGAGTGCTCATTAAACACTATTTTTTGCGAGAAAAAACTATCACGCAAACCAAACAAAAGCTTGACAAATATTACGGGGACACTTTACCATCGATTGGAACCAATCACCACTCGTTTACTCAATTTCGGTGCGGTCGTTCAAGCACAAGTGACACCGAACGTTCTGGTCGCCCAATTGAGGTCACCGCACCAGAAATGGTCGACAAAATCCATGGTTTGATAATGAGGCCACATGCTTATCACATGGCTCAGTGATTTCGATTTTACATAAATATTTGGACATGAAAAAACTTTCCACAAGATGGGTGCCGCGTTTGCTCACAATCGACAACAAACACATTCGTTTGACAACTTCAAATGTGTGTTTGGCGATATTTCAGAAAAATTCAGCTGAGGTTTTGCACCGTTTCGTAACCGTGGATGAAACCTGGATTCACCAGAAACCAAAGAACAGTCAAAACAATGGACTTCTCGTGCTGAATCGAAGCCGAAGAAGGCCAAGACAGCAAACAAGGTCATGGAGACAGTTTTTGACATGCGCGCGGTGTTATTCACATCGATTACCTTGAAAAGGGTAAAACGATCACCGGCGCATATTACGCAGAGTTGCTGGATCGATTCCAAGCCGATTTGAAGCAAAAACGGCCGCATTTGGCTAAGAAAAAAATACTTTTTCACCAGGACAATGCACCGGCGCACAAGTCCGCAGTCGCAATGCCAAAATTGCATGAGTTAGGCTACGAGCTCCTCCCTCATCCAGCATATTCCCCAGATTTAGCCCCCTGCGACTATTTCTTGTTTCCAAACATGAATATTTGGCTCGGAGGTAAGAGATTTGGGTCGAATGAAGAGGTCGTCGCTGAAACAAACGCTTATTTTGAGGGGCTCGAGAAAACGTATTATTTGAAGGGCATCAACAAATTGGAAAAACGTTGGGTGAAGTGTATAGAGCTAAAAGGAGACTATGTTGAAAAATAAAATATTTTTATACCGAAAAGATTGTTCCTTATTTCATTTTTCAGCGACATTTACGAAAGGGGCCATTGCTTCTTTTTGTATTTTAGTATTATACAATTGTAATATCTCTTGTACATTTGTTAAAATTGAAGTATCTAAGCTTATAAAATAGTATTCACTTGGTTTAGAATCCGGTACAGTACAATTGTAAAAAGTACGGTCAAGCATGAAAGTGCTTCATGTGCCGAGGGTTCCGAAGCAATTACAATAAATAAATTGTTCATAAACAAATAGTGCTAAATTTTCTTTTCTTACACTTTTGACAGTTTTATGCATTTTTCTCGAAATCTGATGAAGTAAAATTAATGGAACTACATATAATAACTACGCTTGCCTTTTTAACTTTCTCGTCTAAAAGAAAAATATTGTTTTCTTATTACTGTCTCAGAATTCTGTTCATGTGTCTGAAGATTCTCTTTCTAATGACATGGACGGGAACACTATAGAAGGAACCGAAGCGTAGAAGCCATTCCTGTGGAATTTTAAAAGGCTAAGTGAACAGAAATCCGGCTTAACGCTGCAGCAGATGAGTTCATAGCGATAAATATTTCCGATACGTCGATACTAAGGAAAGGATATCAATTACAGACGTATAAGCTTTCTGAACATTGTCTATCTGAGCCTTAACTCCTTTTTTCTATGAACGGGCCGCTATAAGTGCAGTTCTAGGCCAATAAAATAGACAATTGGTAAAATTGTTACCCTAATTAGACTGCACCTCATTTCTACTCCACGTCGGTAGAGATATCTACTTTAGATACCACTGTGTCACAAGATTGGAAAAAAACATCGCCAAAACCGTCTGGTGGTCTTAGGCCATGTGAATCGAATACACGTATTTTATTTTAAGTTATTAGTATTCTGAATAATGTTATAAATAAATAAATAAAAAAAGCTCAAAAAACTCTATAAATATCCGGACAAAAGTTTCCTTTCAGACTTGGAGAAGAAAATGTGATTACGTTTCGGAGCTTAACAGATGGGCCGGTACTACAGAGCGTTATAGAATCGCTTTCCTGAAAGTTTGCAGAAAAAAAAATTATTTATGCTCCTGTTTGTATCGACGATACCTCGATAAAAAGTTCGATGAGGAAGATAAGCTTCCAGTTCTAGATCAAGTGGAGTGGCTGAGTTATGCATAAGTACTCGTATATAGAGCGCATGAATACTAATGTTCCAAACCCATCCATCGAAAAGAAACGGTGACATGCTCAATTGGAAGGGAACCTCTAGTAACTTGGTAAACGTAACTGGGAGGAGCTGGTTAAGGATCAACCTGGATGAAGAAGATTATAGCTTAAGACCCATCTCATATTATAATGCTCGAAAGTAGATTAGTAGGTATTTGTAATATCTAGCTTTAATTATTATTTTGTTATAAAAGTACCCAGTTGTCTTGATTTCTCTGTAAAAAATGACAAGTAGATACCTCTTCGGTGCTCATAGTCAGTAGAATACTTTTAGTACCTATGTAGTTCTTATGCCTGCTATAAAATATTACTCATTGTGCAACAGAGCTAGGAAGTCTCTTTCAATTTCCCTACACCTCCCCATATTGCAGTAATTTTCCTAAAACATTGCCGGATATAAAAGAAGTCCTCAGTCTATCCCTTAAAACGGATTTAAGTGAAAGCCATCAAAAACAGACCCTCCCTTGTTCATAACTACTGAACTGAAGCGAAAGTGTATAATGGACACTTCACCCGCAGTTACTGCACTTATCTCGTCTCCCAAGTGCAACACCATCAACATATGTATGTATGTATGTATGTACATATAAGACGATAAAACTGTAAATGAGATTTACTATACGAACCCCCCCACTGTTTACTAATGATCCCTAACGGAACGACCTCGTCAAAATGGCGCCATTCCCTTTTCGATGAAGGAGATCCAAATCAGATAAAGCACAAATGAGATTTTTAATTGGAAACGCAAATACAACCACTGATAGATAGTGCCCACCCCCCACACCACCAGATTCAATCAGATTGCAATAGAAAACCACATTGACACACTCTCGGTGTGATATCAAAAGGTGTGGTTCGTCTACGCGTCCCCAACTTTCATCTCGATTTGGTATCTATGACATTGAATATACTCGTAAACAATCGCAATTCGCCAAAAAAAAAAAAAAAAAACATCCTCTTTGACGAAAGTAACCCCGAAAACAAAAGGGCGCTTGTGACGCAGAACAAAAATCGATGCCATATGGGACTGCCACCCCCGCGCGCTTACACGCACCACAACCACTTGTTAGTCGAACTCTATTATCTCTCTGAGCCACCACAACTTTGGAGATTCCGTAGCCTTTTCACAGTGAGGTAGGATTACCCTGCTGACGTACTACACTCCTCAAACACATCATCGATTTTTCAAATTTAACATTCCCTCTGCACCCCTGTGGGGTTTTGTTGTTACTCAGGTGAGTAAACTACCCTCTTCAAAGCAAGTCATTTGAAAGTGCGTTTTGGCCCCGTTTTTTGGAGCCACTCTGTCTTTTTTTAATTATAAACAAAAATTCTTGCAACAGTTGTCTTTGGGGGATGAGGCGAAAGACGCACATTACCCTGAGCTCTAGTCAGGGGCGGTTCTTTTCCCTGTGGTAGTGTATGTGGCTGTCACTTTCTCTTGTAGCATGCTCTCGAATAGGATAGAGGAGTAAAAGTGATATTAGCTGCTTTCGCTGTATGTACTCACCCCCACCGCATGTTTGTACCATATTCACAACAGAAATTTTTTCAATGTAATTTTTTCTCCGGAGATTTTTTTTTTAGGCTTTCTTGGGATAAATCAAGTTTTCTCTTTGATTAATTTTAAAGCCGGACACTAGTGTATCACTTATTAGAACACTAGACAACTGGAAATTGCTTAAAACTGCTCCATTTGTTGGATACAAAATTGACTGGTTACTAAGCAAAAACGGTTTTAATTTTCTGTATACACGTCCGAATTCGGGGAAAACTGGTAGAAGACTGAAGAAAATGCTGGCTCAGTGGTTTGCATTTTACTGGTACTCGGGGGGAGTGTTGCCTAGATGTGGGCCATTCTGGAGAGTTCACAATGGAGCTTTAGCAGATAATGAATATTTAATGTGTGTCCGTAAACGACGTCTGAATTTTTGAAAGCAATCTTCAATGCTATACAGGTACGAGTAGGTTATATATGTGCAGGGTTTAAATGCGTTAGCTTAAGTGGAATAATGAACTTTTAAAACTCTGTAAACCCTTGGGTATAGAGACTATTTATAAGCATTTAGGATAGTCGACAAAATGTGTAGTATTATACATGTATCGGATTTAGATTTGGGGATACTACAGGTACGTGTGGCGTGTTTGTGCGAGATAAGTCTAGCAATAATACCATTTGGTATCAATGAGCTGGTCAGTTAATGGAGTGTGTACAGACAATTTCACTTGCTGCTGTAAAAGTCAAGTACGTAAAGTCTGGAATTACTACTACAGAGCAAAGCGAAAAAGTGGGCTTTTCGAATCTGTCTATCTGTTTGTATGTACGCATGAATGCAGTCTAAATGGTTGCACAGAATTACTTTAAGCCGAAGCGGTCTTTATAATCCGAGCTACCGGCTCTTTACTAGGAGATTATTTTTGAAAAAAGTGCATTTATCGGCAAATAATTTGGCATGTTTTCTGGTCATATTTGACATATACAGGTGGCGCAAAAATAGTGGCCCAATTTGATGTAGCAATAATTTTGTTTTCTAAATTAAACATTTTTTTTTTTTTATTTTTATTTGGACCTTGAACTTTATTCCATTGAGTACTGAAGGTGAAATCGTTTATATGTTGGCCTCCACTTTTCTCAATACTTCCTCCGGTATTTCCTCTATTACTTGTCTAATGTTGTCTTTCAGGGCTGCGAGAGACTGTGGCTTGTTCGCATAAACCAAAGGCTTTAAATGATCCCAGAGAAAGAAGTCTAGAACGGTCAGATCGACTGATCTTGCGGGCCAACGCAAATCGCTAGAACGGGAGATAACATGACCTGGAAAGTCTCCTTCACTAAGTCAGTTTAGTGGCCCGCTGTGTGTGCAGTGCTACCGTCTTATTAAAACCACAAAACCGCTCCATTCAATTCGAGTGTCAGAAAGTCACGTAACATGGTTCTGTAGCATTCGCCAGTAACAGTTATCGCGTTGCCAGTAACGTCATTGAAAAAGTAGGGACCCTTTCAGTACAGACACCGCACCACACAGTAACATTTAGTGAATGATTTTGAATAATACCCGGATTTTCGTTGCCGCAAAAGCGAGTATTCTGTGCATGTTGACATGTCCGGAGAGATGGAAATGGATGGCTTCGTCATTCATGACTCATTTTTAAGGAAAATTGTCCCCTTTATGGCCGAGGCTTATAATGCATGCAAAGACCGCCACTAATGAATTATTCCGCAAAAAAATAATCACAATTATTCCACGTTCTTGAGGAGAATAGCGCTCCATTGTTCATCGTCGTTTTTTCGCATCTGCCTACTACACAATTGTCAATATTACGATGACAGAAGACGCCATTTGCAAAATTCATAGACAATTCATATAGGGTCATTACTTTTGCCCCACCTAGTACATACAAGCATGGTACATGGTATAGCATACATGGTACTTTGGAAGATTTAAAAATAGTCCTTTGCTTTTTAACACTTTTACAAAAAAAAAAAAAAAAAAACATGTTGCCAAATTATTAACTGATTTACAAATGAACAGCACAACTATGAAAAGGTATCATAGGTATACGAGTATATGTAAGTACATGCGACCCATTCATTCGCTTTATTTTCCTTGGGAGGTTTTTTAAAACTATTGCTTGTGCTTACGGATTTACAAATAGGAGAGGGAATGAAAATTTTGTTCGAGTATACTCGTATGAACCAGCCACTATCACGTATTTATCACAGCGTTTTGTTGACAGAAACTGTCTAAGACTGGGCGTATCTCATGCTCACTAATACTAAAGCGGATCAAAATACAAAAAATTCTGTAAACATTGGTGAGGATTATATCTACTATGATCAGGTTTGAGGTACTTACGAAGAATTTAAAATTGTTGTTTGTTATATTTAATAGGACCATGTTGCATTGACCCTTCCCTAATAATACTTAAATATCCCGACCGATCCGTTCGACACAGTTAGTATGCCATCTGGCCAAAATAGTGGATCAAGAAGCATTTCCTTTGGTTTTTCGCAATCATATCGAAAATGGTTAATTTTAGGTAAAAAATGCATATTCATACAAAGTAGACAAAGCATCCTAAAAGGAAGCCTATTTGAGTTTCTCTTGTGCCCTTATAGTATTCAATTATCTTGGAAAAATGTAGATGAAGGGTATCTTTCCCTGCTTTTCGGTAAAGAAAATAATAAAGTAATTAGTAAGAAGTTCAAACAGAAAGAAAGACATTGCAAAGTA